>CM024616.1:52414825-53028270 GCA_014182575.1 Eucalyptus decipiens
ACTATGAACTCAAACCTGAAAAATAACACACTTATTATATACATATATAACAACTCAGTCATATATATATATATATATATACAAGCCACACTCGAAAGTTAGTTTCTACTCAAACAGACTCAACAACAACGAGTTATCAAACGGGAGTGGAGTCTCAATCCTCATCAAGATCATACTCCGGATCATCCTCGGGGTCCTCCTCCGACTCTTCTTCAGGTTCTCCGACTCCTCTTCAGGTTCTTCCTCAGGGTTCTCTTTAGGTTCCTCCTCCAGATTTTCCTCTGGGTATTCCTCCTCAACAACCTCTCCTTCTTCAATGCTCTAGCTGGAGTCTACCGCTTTGCTCGCTCCGAGAGTTGGGATCATCACCCAACTTAGGATCATTCGCATCAACCACCGATCCATCCTTATGGTCTACCGTACCCTCAACAAAAGCAGCTTTCAAAACGAGGCGAGTACATCGGACTCGACATAGGACCCTCCCTTCGCCCATCATAGTAGTGGCGATACCATGATCGGTACCTATGAGGCACCGTATTGGGCCCATTCATGTCAACCTAGACGGTTGACTTCACCAAGCACATATTATAATCCTTCGGGGTGGGGGTGTATCAGGAAGTGGTATCCTATCTCGGTGATCTCTTCGGGTATACCAAAGTGCATAAGAGGACAATGAGATGGAGGTGCTGCCATCTAGGGACCTGAAATGTTGTCCCACAATCGGGATGAGACTACGTCTTAGCATATTCTACCTCTTAAGACCCGATTAGGAAGCCAATATGCCCTAAAGGCTACCTAAGCACAACACAAGTAAGTCTTGGCTTTAGTTCCATCCTACAAATCAGTATATTTCAAATATACATCAATCACATCAATTCACATAATCAAATCGAATCATTGATTAATCAATTTAGTCAATTACATGTCATCAAGACCTTCCTCTAGTTGATACATTCAATACTATCTATAAAGTCCGACCTTAGTCTAGGACTGCTTACCCAAAGCTGAAAATAGATAGTATAGCTCGTCCAAAACTAATAGTATAGTATACTTTTGTATATATGTTCGCCCAAAACCGATTGATTAGAGCCCCAGGTCTATTAGAGTATACTATATGTTCACTTAAAGCTGATTATACTTGCTCACCCAAAGCTGATCATATGGTCTACTGTTTATATGCTTGCCCAAAACTGATAATTTAGGGCCCCCAAGCCAAGATAGTATACCACTTCAGACATATAGTCAACTTCTCATTTTTATCATACTCGATAAAAATAACCGTGTGTGGGTACACGGTTGGTCTTAGTCAAAATATAATAATTTCACATTTTCGAATATCCCACCAGTTTCAATAGCCCATTATATATTTTTGACGCTGTAAACCGACGCCCGGTAATTTTTCCCTTTAATTACCAAAATTAACTAATTTAGGAATAAAATCCTAAAATCGGAATTAAATCAATTCAACATGATTTAGCACTCAAATAAATAAATGGACTACACCATGATAACCAGCATAAAATTCTCATCGTCGGCTATCCCCCCTAATTTCCAAAAATAATCAATTAATTAATTAAATAATTACGAAAATTATTAAATAAATGCAATAAATCCAATTTAGGCCCGTAATGCCTAATTAGACACCGGAACAGACCCGGAAAATTCCTGAGATTCGTTCAATAAATAATAGAGTGTGTCTACTTGCTAACTACACTAACCAATTGCCTAACATATATTGATAAAGCACTAATTTAATTACTCTACTCTAATCTATCCACCTAATCACACTTAATTAAATCTAAACAATCCATAAGCATTATTAACATACTAAGCAGGGTTTAGTGAGCAAAACTCATCGGATTAACGAACGGGTCGAATCAAGCCGACGGGAACGTCGCGAGGAACAATTCTCTTCAAAATGGGCCTAGGTTTCGAGGCTCGGAACACCTCCAAAACGGGCCTAACATCTTGCTGGAAACCCACTAATATTATGTTATGTTCTTGCTGAAACATAAGAGAACAAAACCGGTTTAGAGTAGAAATTGATTGGGAAAGGGTGGAAGGGCCAAACCGGGCCTTGGCGAGGGTTTACCGGAGGAACAGGCGAAGGGGCCCGGGCCGACCTCAGCCAAGGGCTATGATGCATGGCAGGAGGTTGGGATGACGGTGGCTAGATGCGACGAGGCGGACGGCACGCGGGCGGCTCTCGCGGGCGAAAACGGCAACGATGTGCGGCGACAATGGCGTGGACGGCTCCAGGAGGCTTGCTGGCTGTCTCGGCTGGCTGGTGTGCAAAAATGGAGGGGATAGAGGCAAGAGAGGTGGCCGACCAAGCTTGAGAGGAAGGGGAGAGAGATGGATCCCTTGGCCAATTTTTCCAAGTCTTTCTCCCCCCTTTGACTCAACTTAGGCCAAGCATTGATCCTTGGCTGTCCTTAGACCACCCATGCACACCCAATAACCCTTGAAATGATCCATTTGGCTAGGCAAGGGGAAGGCTACGAATTTTAAGGGTTTTGGCTTCAATTGGACACATATCCTCTCTTGAATCAATCCCAATTGACCTCAATAAATTCAATCAACCCAACATCGGTCATCTCGGCATTTTTCCTCACTCATATGATCCATCTTGAATCCCCGGCATTTTCTGAACAAATACGGTCCTATGCCAACTTTTTCCCAAAAAGTCTCGAGTTGCAGAAAAATCTTCTGAAGCTAAGTCGATGTTCCTAGAATTTATTGTGACATGATAGAATCTTCAATTTCTGAAATCAAACTCAAATTCGCGGTTAATTTCACTCAAACGCATTTTTAGCGTGACCTAAGCTACCAGATAATTTTCAGAAATTTTTAGTGCAAATGACCCTGGTCGATTTTTTCGAGCCACAATGGACCCACTTGACACATTGGCGACTCTCGGTTGTCGTAAAATCTCGAGAATTCAAATATGAGCACAGGTACCAAAACGATAGATAAATCAATCTAGTGCCCGGCTAATGAGAATTTTCTAATTTAGTGGTGTCACCCACGATTAGCCACACATCTCAATCGAACCGATCTATCTCTGGTTTCAAATCAATTTTATACTGTGTCGTAATGACCTCTAACGATGAACACGGTCGAGAAGTCAATTCTTGGTCGAATTCTCAAGTTTATTGTCTTAAAATTCCTTAATGGCTTCCCTGGATAGTTTAGTTATCTCAAGAGTGATTAGTTTTGAGAACAACCCTATATGCGTGTCGATGAAATGCCCCATTTATTCAATAGAAAACAGAAGTGAAAATATGGGATGTCACAAAATTATACTCGCAATGGTGAATCGTGTATGATCGTCTGCCTATAATCTTAATGAGATAGTATGTGGTCATTTTGCTCGACTATTTGTTCTTTTGCAAAGCTCATCTTATGGAGTCTCAACGCGTGCACATCTAAATATGGTCCATATAGGGGTGAGCATGGTTCTAAGATAAGTAGAGTAGATTTTAGATTCTAAAAATTGAGGAACTTGTTTTAACGGGAAAGTTCCAAATTCTAGATAGGTGGAATTTAGTTATTTTTTTTTTTTTTCTTAATCTATGTATTTACATGGTCTTATGGTATTTCGTGGCGTCAATAATGAGTATATAATCTGGAATTAATAGTCCGAGCTTCCATTTCATAACAAAGATTTCACTTTGTTAACGTTTTATATTCTTCGTATGTCAAAATATAGGTTGTGGTCAGTGGATTGTAGAAGTAAGTGATGGTCATTACAAGTGATGATTTATTGCAATTGTTCAATTAATAATACATGTGCATTCTAGGTAAACTCTAGAATTGATCTTGAAACTTATAACAAGGTAGGTTCCGAGTTTCATGGTATGCTAGGTAAATTCCAGCTCCAAAAATGAGGAACATAATTCAATGGATATATTTTAGGTTCTAAGTAAAACCTATACAGAACTTACAATCGTTCACCCTTAGATCCAAGGGTGTTGAACATAAATGTAGAGGGAAAACTCCAATTTCAATTGTAAATTTATTGTACGGAATTCAATGTAGTTCTATAGCTTTCAATTATTTCAATGTAGTTTTAAATCTTTCAATTGTTTCAATGTAATTGTAAATCTTTACATGAAATTTCATTCCAACCCTTCCGACCAATATTCGCTTTAAATTACCGACGTGGAAATCCGATTATGATTGGTTGTCCTAATGTCACAAACCAATGATCTCATGTTATATTGCGCCGTTTTTTTTTCTCTAAATTATTATTTTTTCCTTTTCTTTTCATTTTCTTTCCTTCTTTTCTACACAACCTCACCATGTTCGGCCAAAGCTCCTGCATCGCTGCCCACTGTTGCTTGGACGTCTAGCAGTGTTCGTCAACCCTGCTCGCAAGTGATGACAAGATTTGCCTGGTGGTCACTAACCAACGGATTAGTGAACATCACCAAACCAAAGACTGTAGAGGTCAAGTTCTCTAGATATAGGGCTCGAGCTTGATGTCCTAATGGAGCTCGAGGTCATCCAGCTCGACTGGGATCTTAAAACACTAAGCTCCAAAGAGCAGGAAGAAGACCGGGTCATGGTAATTCAATTATTTGATTCTACATTCGGCAATGAACGAGGACAAAGCAAGAAAAGATAAATAGTTGAAAAAAGGACTTAAAAGAATCTGAAAATTGACCAAGTTACTCAAAACCATGTCTTGTCGAGTAAAATTTATTCACGTTAAATTGTTGACGTACCACGTACAATGGGCGGCGATAACTGTAAAGTCATGTGAACAATTTTAGCGGAGAATCGATCGACATGATGATTTTGAAATTTCACGCAAAGTTTTGGTGGCGAAATAATCGAAAGATTTAGGAGTTGAAATCCGAAAATTGACAATTTTCCAAAGTATCCATCGGGCCTGATGAGCTAAAAGCCTCTTCCAACCCGACTCGAGCCCGCTCGTTGATCAGGCGAATGCTTGTTTCTTGTTCTCTCATCATCTCCCTCGATGTGGCAGGCATCCTCTTCATTGGTCGCCAAAACCATTCCGCCGTCGGCGGCGGCGGCGGCGGCGGCGGCGAGGCCGCGCTCTTTTGCGGCGCCGGGTGCCCGGAGGAACGCCAATTCGATGGCCTCTATCTCCTCCGAGGACGTTGCGGGTGCAGCACCGCCTTTTCCAGCCCCACTTCAGACGCCGAAGTCCGATGCCATCTCCGCTCGCCAGTACCGCTCTCTGGTTTCTTCGCCCTCTACGCCCGTTCGCGCCCTGAAAGATTTGAGCTTGCGACCTTCTCCTGAACTGGGTCTTCTCTCTCTCTCGTTCGTGCTCTCCATGGTAAATCTTAATCAAAAGAGCCTAGATTTTTGCTAACTCTTTGGAACTTTAGTCGGGCTTCCGCGACTTGGGTCTCTCGGTTTCTGATGTTTGCTTTCGTGTTAGGCGATCGGTTCGGTTATCTCTTTGGCGATCGTGTCCATCCCGGCCATGAGCGTAAGTGCACGGCACCTGTTTGATAAAATGCTCGTGAGAGCAGGAGAGGGTTGCTGTGTTTGCGGAAACGAATCTGAATAATTAAGTGGTGGGATTTGAAACAGGCGTTTCGGAGATTGGCGACCTCCATGAATGACCTGTCCAAAGCGGCATCCGAGGAGGTGCCGGGGACTCTGACTTCCCTGAAGCTCTCGGGCCTTGAGGTCAGTGAATTGACCCAGCAGCTCAGCAATCTCAGGTATATGCCATTTCCAGTTTCCGTTGTGTTCAGAACAAAGAAGATTGAGGGATGACCTGGGCAATTACGGTAACTTGTTTCTCATTTGTGTGCTTTGAAGGCAAAAGATCTCTGGCAGTAATGGGAAGAGAGAGAGGGGCGGTAAGCCTAGCTCTTCCCGGAGGAGGAATTACCCTTTTGTTTGACTGATGAATTCAGGTTGGCTGCTCGATTCATGCTTGTGTTTGTAAAGTATACAGCAATGTGAGTTTGATGCGTGTAAATGACCTCAAAAGTCATCCCCTTAACTTAGAGAGGCTGCAAGTGCGATGAACTTGGCTTGCTTCTGCATTAAGTCCTCTTTGTTGAGAGGTTGGACTCGTAGCAAATAGTTAATCAAGTGTTCATATATAATCCAGTATTGGTGAACGCTGCATTCAGAAGTGGATTTTTTTTCATAGATCTTGTGTTCATGTTGGGGAATTCTTTCCTCAATCCACAAAAAGAAGTTCGTCAAAATGATCCTCAGTTTTGTGATTCTAGTGACATGCGAACACTGTATATCATGCTATTGAATAATCTACGATCACTCGTGAGTTGATTTTCGAAGCTTGTGGGCACTAGCATGCACCGTGGTTGGTTTTATTTTACCACGCCAGAAGTACGTGTGCTTAGTATCTTAGTAGGACTGCACTTTACTTACTGTGTATCCCAAACGATCAATTAACATTTGAACTAAGCTTTTCTGCTATATCATCCATTTTGCTGGTTGGTTCAGTAGATTAAGATCCATACCGCAGCCTCACATGTAGCTGTGTGACGACAACATTTTGCCTGCGTTTCACTTTCAACTCAGTCAGCAAAGAACACTGGCCATAGAAATGGAGTACAAGTCATGTGGAGCTTGGCCTTGTAGCGGGGCAAACAACCTCCACCAGAACATGGTGATGTTTAGCCCCAGCAATTCCTAGCCCTGTCAGTTGAGTGTTCGATGTTTTTGCTGAGACATGTGGTTTTGTTATTTGCACATCCATAATTGTTTAATTCAAAGGAACTCTAGTCATATAACGGGCTCGTAATTTTGGGGTTTGATCCCCACAGTGAGCCGCTGATCGTATGTTGGTAGTCACAGTTTCGCGTACTTCTTGAGATTCTTGTCTGCGTCCTTCAAGTGCTCGGGGACGGGCATGTTGCTGAGGAGAGTAACCCGAGACGACGACACCAAGGATTTGCTCTCGGAGTTTTGTGGGTTCACCTTCCATAGTTGCACCTCCCACACCTGCTCCAACACATTCATCAGTGCCCGTGATTTTAATCCGAATCATGCGAAACTGGACCATCTTAGAGTACAACTTTTTAACGCGAACTCGGCATATGTGAGCCAACATGTTTTAAGCCCTTAGGCCCTTAGTTTGTGCGGGCTTTATATTATTTAATGGTTGATATCGAATGTGCTCACGTATGAAACAGCGGAGAAAAGAATCGACTAGGCAAAACACAACACAACATCCATTGCTCAAAACCGTTACCTAACTCAGTTTAAGATATTGCTCTGTTTTCAGTCCCAACTAGCAAATGGTTAGCGTAGGTCCTCTTTTGTTAAGAGCAAAGACTGTACTCATCTAGTCGGGACGCGCCTAGCCCGGCAACTATTTGTCGATCTACCCATATACGTATGCAGCTTATGCAATCTCGATATCGCCACAGTCGATCACAGTTCAATACGTATAGATGGCAGAAGCTATTGTCCAAGTTGCAGTATGTAGACCTTGCCGTGTATGGCAACATTTGTATATGGTCAAACATGAATTGCTACTAAACACCCAAAATTCTCTCGAGATTTATAAGTTCAGCTGGTGAATTAGCGAGAGAGGAGGGGAGGGGAGGGGGGGACTGACCTGAATGGTCTTGCCGAGGCTGATGGGGGTGGCCTCGGCGCGGACGAGGTCGCCGACCACCGCGCTCTTGACGTGGTTGATGCTCAGGTGAATCCCGGCCACCCTCTTGAAGCCGGACGCGACGTGGGCACCGACGCTCGCCATCCCCTCCGCGATCATCGCCGAAACCCCTCCGTGCAACACCTTGAACGGCTGCTCTTTCCCATCCCGGACACCCCGCCCGACCAAGACGATGAAAGGAAAGGTCAGAGTTTTAGACCATGCGCGCAGTCCGTGAGCTGAATTTGATTGTCCGAAAAGACTATATTCCCCCACGAAAAGAAGAAGAAGAAGGAGAAGCAAGGGTAACCTGACAGCTCTTGGGGGAGACGAGGATTTTGCCGGTGACCCTGTTGGCGGATATGTCCTCGAACTCGAACCCGACCGCGTCGAGGGGTGCGTCCACCTCCGCCGTCTTGGCCTTATCCATGGGAATCGCGCCGGACGACAAACAGAGTCGCCGCTTCTTCTTGGGGACGATGAAATTCGAGCTCCAACACCTCCGTCTCGGCAGGCGAAAGAACCGGAAAAAGGGTCAACGATGAAGATGGGTTCTGCGAGTCCTGGAGAGCACCGGCATTTGTGGTGGTGGCCTCAGTTTTGGGATGGAATTGGGTGGGCACGAGTGGTCCAAAGTCCAGAAGAGAGAGAGAGAGAGAGGAAGAGATGGAGTTGTGGTGCTGGCTTTGGTGGTTAGGTGGGAGAGGGCGAGGGGATGAAGAAGGGGCCCCGACCCTTTTCTTTGCCATTTTTTTCGTGGCCGCGGCCCGCATCTCGTCATCATCTCCAACAGCTGCCGGCCCCCACCACCTACTACCTCGGCCAATCGAAGGAGGACAAAGATGAGACCGCTCTCTGTCCATCACCCATCCGCGAGGAAGACATATTCCTGCCCCAACAACGTAGTAGGCCAAACATGAATCTGCAGAACTTTGGCCCTAAGGACGGTTACAGAGCATGGAATTTTCACCATCTTTTCACTCCTTGTCACATGAGTTTTTGCTCCGTCTGCCCCCGGACCGGAGACGGGTGAGTCTCAGCCGTTCGGTAGATCTCGACGTGAAACGATGGTTGCGGTCTATTGCTTTTCGATCCGACTGTGAAAAGCCTAAGAGGCTCAACATCTCTTGGTAGACTAGAGAATAGAATCGCCCGCCTACTTAAGAATTTGTCGAGTACTAACTTTTCTTCGTGAAAATCATTTGCATTGGTACGATATGGTTAGGTGAATTTCGTAATTTTCTTCTTTCCAATTTTTTAAAAATTTATAGATATAAAGCTCATCTCCTAAAACGGGGTCCATGAGAATATTTGATCAATTGATGATATTACTCCAAACACATCATGTGATGATTGTGTTATGTTATGCATTTTTAGACCAACAGGAATTATTTATTGTACTTTCACCTCGAGTTTTGAATTGCCTCCTCCTCATCTCCTTCTCAATTTTTTTTTTTTTTTTTTTTAAATATAACTTTGAACACAAGTCATATCCGAGCTGAATTGTCACGTTGGATGTTAATTGGACTACGTGATTTAAGGGGCTAAATCCGCCCAATTAAAAGAGCATTGCGTGACTAAATCTGCCCGATTAAAATAGCATAAGCACTAAAATTGAACGACGGAAAAAAATTAATAAGGTCTAGCTTTAAAACCGCCCTTCATAATTAAAAAAAAAAAAAAGAAGAAGGCTAAGCCAGTCATTCGCAGCAAAGTCCACTCGCTGCGGGTATTCCGGAAGCGACAGACACAGTACCGTTTTGAATTATCTTTGCAGGTCTATTTATAATTAGGCCCCTTGGGGTTTGTCTTTTCTTGTAATTGAGGCCTCTTTTGTCGGGTGCATTAAATTATAGTCCATTATCCTGCGCGTGTGAGGGACGGTCAACCTAAATACGTGGTTGACACGATTAGGGCCGGTGCCTCACCTACCTCACCATCCAAATCCACGTGCTCGAGTTGTTGAGCATCTCATCAATTGACAACCTTTGATTAACAATTATCAGCTCATATATTGTATCAATTAGCATCAATGATTCAACAGCTCCCTCATCAAAGTATCAACTTATCTTACCTCTTGTCCAATCCGCCACAAAGCAGGAGGCTTTCACCTCCCCCCGCATTGGGGCTGCCTCACTTGTCAGGTAACTCTGATGGGCCGATAAGATCACGTCCTTTATTTTAATATATCAATACACGCCCAACATCTCCTGAATTACATGTTTTTTTTTTAGTTGTCTTTCCTAGAAGCACGGAATACCTTTTTTGTGTTTTACATCATGAAAGTCTCGAAGTCCGGATGCAATCGGGATGAAGCCTTTTAAGGACTTGCTAACATCCAATCTTACAGAGAGATCCCTAGCCACTATATTTATCGAGGCGTGAGAGCTGTCTCTATCCTTTAAATTTTATGTCAGGGGAAACCTCCAATAGAGGCCGACAACAATTAGCTGAGTTACCCCCACAATTGGAGCAAGTCCCATCACTTTGCAAAGTATCTACTCGTCTACCTGATGTGCGATCTACCAAAACCTCTCTTGCCCCCTCACAACATCCACATGTCGGAAAATCGCTAGTTTAGTTTTAAATATGTTGTATGGATATCAATTTATTTTTAAACTTTTTAACTTTATCAATGTAATCCTGAATGTATGCATGAAATTCCAACGTAGTCATTTTGGCCGATATCGTTTGGAAATCACTAATATGACAGTCCACATAGAACATTATTTCGAGTAAAGCCATACATGTTAGTGTGCTACTCAGAACGTCTGGCGATGACTAGATATCACATCAGTAATTTTTGGCGTCACTTTGTCAAAAGAACTTCATTGGAATTTGTGTAGGATTTAAGAATGCATTCTCAAAATTGAATAGTTTAAAACTGAATTACCATCCATATAATAGGTTAAAAATTGACTTGGTAATTACTCCCCCACACCAGTGTCTCCATGCTAGTTAAAAATAACTGAAAATTAGATAAATTCTCAAATTGTTAGCTTAAATAAACTTCCTAGAAATCAACCGTTTTAACTTTTAACGAATTGCTTGTTGTTTCCTCAAAGGACAGAAACTCGGTTTTTATTTAGTCATTGGAAACGCAATTGAATAACAAATAATAGCAAAATGCGATACGTATTACGACTTCAATAACTATTGGCAAAACGAAATTTACCCATATAGTATTTGATAAAATCAAGATTGTCCAATATAATTCCAAAAAAAAAAAAAAAACACACACATTGTCAAGGAGAAGGAAAAGTCCTTGTCATTCCAACCGCCTACCTAATTTCATTCACGACCGAATTGAGCGCAACAAGACAAGCATTATCATTTTCAATAGTGCGCTCAAAGATCGCGTACTAAACCTAAGTTGGGAATAATTCACCCCAAATAATTATTTCCTTAGCATTTTACATCTGTGTCATAATCGCGTAAATTCAATATCGGCTCATGCATAACTCTTTGGTTCAAAGGAACTAAGATAATACAAGTATATCCGGCCCGAACTTTCAAGTTTGTTCATCGCAGCGAGCTGCTGATTTTGTACATTAGCAGTTAGAGCTTAGCGTACTTCTTATATTTCTTTTCTGCGCCCTTCAAATGCTCGGGGATGGGCTTGCTGCAGATGAGAGTAACCCTAGATGACGACACCATGGATTCGCTCTCGGAGTCGTCCGGGCTCACCTTCCATAGTCGCACCTCCCATACCTGCTCCAACACAATTCGTCAGGACCAGACCGATGATGATACAGGTTCGAGTCACGATAGACCGGACCATCTCGGAGGAACCCGGTTTTACGCGCACCCGATGCATGCGAGCCGACTTGTTCTCGGCCCCTAGATGATGTGTGCATCACACCATTTAATGTTCGAGATCAAATTGGGCTCGTACAGTGTGCAAGAATATCTATTTTAACGGCGGAGAAAAGAATCGATCAAGGCAAAGTACAACATCGGTTGCTCCAAGCTGTTGTCAATTTAGTTCGAGACATCGCTTTGTCGTGCGTCCGAACTCCCCCAACTTGTGTTCAGAGGAATGGCTGTACTCACCTAAGACCCAGTACCTAACCCATGTTGACCCTACGGAAAAATACCCCAATTGTTTGGTCGATCTACCCATGCATGTGCAGCATTTGCAATTTTGATCTCATGACAGTCGATCATAATTCAATAAGTAGAAAGCGAAAGGTACCATCCGAGCAAAAGGCAAATTTTTGTAATTTTTGTTTTTTTTATTTTTATTTTTTTCTGGTGTCGGCTAGGGGTGTGCAACCAGGCCCTAGGTATATTGAAAGATTAGGCCTAGAAAACCTAGAAAATAGGGTCGAGAACCGATTCTCGTTGAAACCGTCCAAAGGAAGGTTCCCAAAATTTGGAACCAATTTAGCAAGTGAATTAGTACCGAGACGCGAGAGAGGACGGAGGGAGCTGACCTGAATGGTCTTGCCGAGGCTGACAGGGGTGGCCTCGGCCCGGACGAGGTCGCCGATCACCGCGCTCTTCACGTGGTTGATGCTCAGATGAATCCCGGCTACCTGCCTGTAGCCAGACGCGACGAAGGCCCCGATGCTCGCCAGCGACTCCGCTATCATCGCCGACACCCCGCCGTGCAACACCTTGAACGGCTGCCCCCATCCCACCACCGACGTCGAAAGAAAAGACGAAAAGAAATTCAGATTTTTTATTTGATACCCAGGCCGTCGGAGAATTTAACTTCCCAAAAGCTGTTCGAGAAAAGAAGGAAGTGTTACCTGACAGCATTTGTGGGAGACGAGGATCTTGCCGGTGACCCTGCTGGCGGATATGTCTTCGAGCTCGAATCCGACCAGATGGAGGGGCGAGTCTAGCTCCTCCGTCTTGGACAGAGAAGAAGAAGAAGAAGAAGAAGAAGAAGAAGAAGAAGAAGGGCGATCCATGTTAAAACAATATAAAATTGATTGATGAAGAATTGAGCGGGCAGGTTGCTGGATTAGAAAGTTGATTGTTAGTGCTCTTCTTTTAAGAATAGTTTGATTTACGGTGGGTTGTAACGAAGACAAAAGGAAACCCGCGTGATTGATGGTGGGCTACGTTTGGATAGGCTATCTTTGGGCAGGCTCTGTAATTGCTTTCCCAAGAAGAAAACGAGCTCTGGTTGGATTTTGTCAAAGTATGTAGGTCTCACTATTTGTCAAAAGAAGCTACTCGGAGACTCGATGGCCGTTGACTAATTTAACACGTGCTTTTTTTGTTCACATTTGAGTGCTTAGAATGATATGTGCTTGGGCGAACGCCGTTCGCTTTCATCATAAAATGCACCGTAGGCTTTCCGCTAATCATGCAGGGACGCGAGGGTGAGGGTTGTACGTCTATAGAGGTTAACAGGAAGCATTTCACGAACAATTTCTCCTCTCCAATTTCGTGCGCCCTTTATTCCAAAATTCCGAAGTTTATATTATTGTTCTTCCGGTTCCGATCGTTCAGGCTTTTGTGTCTCCAGATCACACTCTTTTACGGGGTCGTGGGATAGATTCACCATGCTAAACCAATTGAAGCTCCAGGTTTAAACAGTAGGATAATACCAGAAAAGGGTAAAGATGAAGAGATAGAGAGAGAAAGTGTGCGTGCGTGCGTGTGTGATTCTGGTTTTGGGGCCTCGCATGGGGATGGTATTTGGTAGGCCTGAGAAGCTTAGAGTCAAAGAGAGTGAGTGAGAAGGCGAGGGGATGGGAAAGGGCCAACTGTCCTTTACCATTTCGGCATCTCCAAGCGTCACCACCTACCTGGCCAATTAGAGAAAAAAGACGTCGACTCTTTCTTTCGTGAAAAATCTGACATTTAACGTAATTTCAAAATAAAATATTTGATTAATGTATACAAATGAGTTGTAAATTATTTTCTGTCATTTGAAAAGGTAAATCTGCATTTTATTTTCCTGAATAAACATGCACTATTATTTGGGCATTGGTGACTTAAGCATAAGCAGTGGGGGAATTGGATGCAAAGTACCGAGATCTTGGACATAGCCTATGTGAATCCGAGCTTGGCTTCAATGGACCTAGGCCTAGGCGCCAGCGACCCAAGCATGGCACGTGCACCGGTCCTAAGTTCACAAAGGTTGAGTCCTAGATCTAGTGCCCAAACCTAGCTCTCGAAGCTCGGGCACCATCAACAAAAATTGAGCATGAGTCCACACCATGTCCCATGTCTGGGTCCCTCTTTTAAGGCATTACTCAAGTCCATGAAGGTCAGGCCCAAGACCTCGAGAGTGGTCCAAGCTTGGGCTCGATGGACCAAGGGACATGGGCCTAGTCTCCATGGACTCGAACTTTGGTGCTAGGGATCCAAGCACAAGCACTAAGGTCTTAGGCCCAACTTCCATGTAATAGGGCTAATAAGAACATCTAGAGGGGGGTGAATAGGTGTTAAAAAAATTTTCAACAGTGCGCTCAAAGATCAAAGATCGCATACTAAACCTAAGTTGGGAATAATTCACCCCAAATAATTATTTTCTTAGCATTTTACATCTGTGTCATAATCTCGTAAATTCGATATCGGCTCATGCATAACTCTTTAGTTCAAAGGAACTAAGATAATACAAGTATATCCGGCCCGAACGTTCAAGTTTGTTCATCGCAGCGAGCTGCTGATTGTGTACATTAGCAGCTAGAGCTTAGCGTACTTCTTATATTTCTTCTCTGCGCCCTTCAAATGCTCGGGCACGGGCTTGCTGCAGATGAGAGTAACCCTAGATGACGACACCATGGATTCGCTCTCGAAGTCGTCCGGGCTCACCTTCCATAGTCGCACCTCCCATACCTGCTCCAACACCAATTCATCAAGTCCGGACCGATGATGATACAGGTTCGAGTCACGATAGACCGGACCATCTCGGAGGAACCCGGTTTTACGCGCACTCGATGCATGCGAGCCGACTTGTTCTCGGCCCCTAGATGATGTGTGCATCACACCATTTAATGTTCGAGATCAAATTGGGCTCGTACATTGTGCAAGAATGTCTATTTTAACGGCGGAGAAAAGAATCGATCAAGGCAAAGTACAACATCGGTTGCTCCAAGCTGTTGTCAATTTAGTTCGAGACATCGCTTTGTCGTCCGTCCGAACTCCCCCAACTTGTGTTCAGAGGAATGGCTGTACTCACCTAAGAACCAGTACCTAACCCATGTTGACCCTACGGAAAAATACCCCAATTGTTTGGTCGATCTACCCATGCGCGTGCATCGTTTGCAATTTTGATCTCATGACAGTCAATAAGTAGAAAGCAAAAGGTACCATCCGAGCAAAAGGCAAATCTTTCCAAAGAAAAATAACACAAATAGTCCTTGAGCTTATCCTTGAACTTTTAATTAATTTAATATTACCCACGCAGTACATGTTCAATTTAATCCTTAAACTACATGAAAATATTTAGTACCGTCCTTCCATTAATTCTAGTTAATGAAATTTGCTGATTTGGCTTCCAATTCGATACATTTATACGGTAGATAAAAAGAAAAGTTACATGTGGGTTATTTACGTAAGATATTCAACTCAAACTTGAATATAACCATCATTTTAATTTGTTTAATTTGATCAATTTGAAAAAAAAAAAATGATCATCCATGTTATTGCGATATCCTACATCGAAGAATTGGTAGGGTGTGTAACAGTTAATATATCCTAATTGGTTCAGAATTTATTAGCTTAAACTATCGAGAGAATGTGTGTTCAACTAGATATATTGACAAGTTCAAACTTAAGTTCCCTTTTAGCAATCTTCCCAGGTGAAAGTATCGCGCTTTCATTACGCATTCCTAGCAATTGGATGGCGTTGACTTTTAAGGTCAAGAGAAAGTTGCAACCAATAGAATTTTCCTAATCCTCCCTTCTCAAGAGGAAGAACGTGAAATGCTTTTTCTTTTCCATAGGGACTAGGAGATTCAATCTAGCCATAAGAAGAATGCTTAGATGATAAATAACTCACTTCTTGGTCTTTGACCCCCTCAATCACTATGAATGCCCCCGATCAATGTAATAGAATGTGTTTATTTATCTATCTCTTGACGCAAAATGGGAGCAGATATCCTAACTCCTGATTTGAGTTAAATATCTTACATATAACGCTTTTTTTGTCCATCGTTTAAATTTGCCAAATTGAAAGCCAATGGAGGGATTACCTTTAATATTTTCATATAGTCTAGTGATTAGATTGGACATTTATTAAAATTTTAAGGACCACATCGAACAAATTAAAATTTCAAGGTTGACATTGCATATGACAAAATTCCCAAGAAAGTCATTAATCTATTGCATTTAAGCTAATTCAGTCGCGAATCTCTGAATTTGGTTAATTGAGTCATAAACCTTTTTGACAATTTTCAAATGAAGTCCATCCGACCAATCTTGGCTGGAAATTGCTAGCATAGATACTAGCCATTCTATTGGCATGGACAACGTTGATGTGAACAATTTTTAATAATTTTTAATAATTTTTTGAATTTTTTTCTTTTTTTTTCTTTCCCTTTTCTTTCCTAGTGGGTTGGTTCACGATAAGTGATGGCCAACAAGGGTTAGCCTTGCCTGTGCAACGGTCGGCTTGGTTGGATCTATTTGGGGGAAGGGGCGGGGGAGGGGCTCACCTAGGCCAAGGCGGCCTTGCTAGGCCTCATCCTTGCCGGATGGTTGGCCACCGACCAAACTAGAAAAAAGAAAAGGAAAGAAAAAAATTCAGAGAATTTATTAAGAAAATGTAAAAATTGTCTACACTAACATTAGCCGTATCACATGGCCGACATTTACGTTAGTAATTTTTTTACCAAAATTGGTTGGATGGACTTCATTAACAAATCGTCAAAATGTTTAGAACTTAATTGGCTAAATTAAAAGATTTAAGACTGAATTTACACAAGTATAATGGTTTCGGGACCTTCTTGGTAATTTTCCCACTATACAAAGGGGTAAAGTTTAGGAATCATTTGCTTAATTTTCTTTAATTCTAATGAACATAGATTACGGGAATTCTCTATTCTCACGCACTTAAAATTTGGTCTTGAAAAGACATGTTTGACAAATCATAGCTTATTTTCGTAGCTAACACGGGAAATTGTCTAAAAGTCGTAAGCCTACTACATTTTGGCTAATTCAATTATAAATTTTTCAATTTTATCAATTGGATCTTAAACTTTTCGATAACTTGCCAATTAAGTTTATCGGGTCAATTTTGGTCAAAAATAGGTGATGTGGACAATTTTTGTAATTTTTTGTTTTTATTTTTATTTGCCTTTTTATTTTTTTATTTTTGTGGGTGCCGACCAAGGGTGTGCAACCGGATCGGTTATACATAGGAATCAGACCGGCCCACCCAAAAAACAGGGTCAGGAATCGGTTCTTGTTGAAACTGGTTCCCAAATTCAGAACCGGGTCCAATTGATTATCCACCTAGGAACTAGTTCCCGAATCGGTTTTGGAGCCGGTTTGGGAACCTGTTTTGTAAATATAGGTCCAAAACCCTTTTTTTTTTCCCTTTATTTTTATTTTTACTCCCGAAATCACATAGCGTTTTTCCTCTTGGCTCTCTCAAACACGCTCGGCACTCCTCCTTCATCATTCCTCTTCTCACTTGCTTCTCTCCCTCATCGGCTCCCTCTCGCACCATCCAACGGACGGACGGTGTTCACCGCCGCCAAATTCTTGTATACCACGTAGATTGGCTTGCCTAATTTTTCTTATGTAGAAGGAGTTATGCTTGCATAAATGAATAACCTCATGTAGTAGTTGTGGGAATAAGATTAATATTAGACCAATGTTTGGTGATAATTATTTGCCTTATGATTTTATTTATTATAATTAGCCCTGTGGATCCTTAATTTTTCGTTTAGTCAAAAAGTTAATGTATTTATTTTTTATAAGTGCTTAATGTTTCGATACAAATTATGAGGATTACGTTATTTTCTCACATATTAATATAAAATTCGAAGTCGTATAGGATATTAGGAGATTGCAAAACAAGTTCCAATGGAAATAAGGTTGACCTTGGAACCAGACCGGAAAAATAGGGTGGGTTGGGTACAGAGTCTAATACAAACAAGGTCGAGTATAGGGCCTAGGTCTAGACCCTATCCACCCTGGACCCGATCACCCCTAGTATCGGCAAAGGTCACTAGCAGCCCTCACTAGCCAGAAAGGTCTCCCCAAACTAAGTGAGGACCATCTCGCCCACGCCTAGCAAGGGATGAAAGTGACTCGCTGACATAGAAAAAAAGGCAAAAAAGAGGAAAGGAGAAATAACAAATAAAATATAGCAAAATTAATAGAAGCTTTTTTAAAAAAGAAATTAAAAAGTTATAAAAATTATCCATGTTAATATTAGTGCCGCATAAAGCGGATGTTTACATTAGTAATTTTTTACCAAAATTCTTGTATGGGCTTCATTAGCAAATCGTCAAAATGTTTATGACTTAATTTGCTAAATTATAACATTTAAGACTAAATTTACACAAGTATAATAGTTTCAGGACCTTCTTGGTAATTTTCCTACTCTACAATGGGGTAAAGTTTAGGAATCATTTGCTTAGTTTTCTATAATTCTAATGAACATGATAGATTACGGGAATTCTACATTCTCATGCACTTAAAATTTGGTCTTGAAAAGACATGTTTGACAAATCATAGCTTATTTTCATAGCTAACACGGGGAAATTGTCTAAAAGTCATAAACCTACTACATTTTGGCTAATTCAATTCTAAATCTTTCAATTTTATCAATTGAATCTTAAGCTTTTCAATAACTTGCTAATTAAGTTTATCGAGTCAATTTTGGTCAAAACTAGGTGATGTGAACAATTTTTGTAATTTTTTGTTTTTAATTTTCTTTGCCTTTTAATTTTTAATTTTTTTGGGCGTTGAGCCTGCAAACAAAGGTCACTAGCAGCCCTCATTGGCCACAAAGGTCTCCCCAAACTAAAGGAGAGGACCATCTCGCCCACGCCTAGCAAGGGATGAAAGAGCGCGTTTGGTAACGATTCTGATTCCATTCGGGAGCCGATTCGATTAGAACCGGTCTTTTTGATTACGTTCCCAAGAACCGATTCTAAGCATTTTAAGCCGTTTGGTAATCTGTCCAAAATTTTTATTCGGAATAGAATTGCATTTGGTACCGTGTTCATTAATTCTCGATTTCCAAATCAATTTCTTTTAATTTTTAAATAATTTTTTTACTTTTTTCCTTTGTTTTCTTTTCTTTTCTTTTTTTTTCTTTTTTTTTCCTTTTTTCTTTTCTTTTTCTCATCTTCTTCTTCTTCTTCTTCTTGCCGGTCGCCGGACCGGCGACCGGCCAGACGAGGGCCGGCGACCTCACCGGAGCGTCGCCGGCCCTCGTCAGCCGAGCCTTGCACAGCCACCGGTGGGGTTGGGCGTCGCGAGGCTCGCCCGGCCCCGCCCGATCCCGGAGAGGCTCGGCCTCGCCGGATCTGGCGAGGCCGAGCCTTGCCGGTGGCCGGGCGGGCCTCGCCGGCCCGGCGAGGCCTCGCCCGGCCCGGTGAGGCCCGCCCGCCACCGGCGAGCTCGCCAGTGGCGGGCTTGCCTCCGCGAGCTCGTCGGACCGGCGGCCAATGGCGGTGGCGAGCGGCGGCCGGCGGCGGCGGTGGACGGCGGTGGCGGATGGTGGACGGTGGCGAGCGGTGGTGGACGGCGGTCGCGGATGGTGGACGGTGGCGAGCGGTGGTGGACGGCGGTCGCGAGATGGTCGAAGGGAACAAGAAAATTTATTGATTTTGATTCTCAAATTCGTTCTCGGAACAAGAATCAACTTTTTTTTGGTTCTTGATTCTATTCCCAATCTGTTTCCGGGAACAAAAAATTAGAATTTGGCCCCTGTTTGGATGGTTACCAAACGGGGCCAAAGTGACTCTCGCTGACATAGAAAAAAAGGCAAAAAAGAGGGAAAGGAGAAATAACAAATAAAATATCGCAAAATTAATAGAAAAAAATTAGAAAGAAATTAAAAAAGTTCATAAAAATTATCATTGTTAATACTAGTGGTGCCGTGTAAAGCAGATGTTTATGTCAGCAATTTTTAGCTAAAAGTGGTCGGATGTGCTCAATTGATAAATTGATAAATGATTTATAACTCAGTTGGCAAAACTAAAATGTTTTGAATTAAATTGATTAAAATGTAATAAATTTATAATCTTTTAGACAAAATCTCTTCTAATTTGAAAGTTCATGAACTTAACAGGCCTATGTGCGGCCTATCAATTTGCACACGACACGCTTCCTAACCGAAGATTCTTGTCTGCCAACTCGCAGGCCAATTCAACTCCGGACAAACCAGTCATTAATTACTAGCCAGTTGCCTTGCACGGGCACATCTGAATACGGTCAGACATGGATCGCTGCTAGACACCTAAATCCTCTAAAGAAAAGACGAAATGAAATCTGACATTTAAAAAAGAATATATCTTTCAAGATGTAATTTCGAAAAAAAAAAATTAATATTTTTCAATATTGGACTAATATATGAAAATGAATTATAAATTATTTTGTCCTTTGAAGAGGAAAATTTGCATATTATTTTCCTAATAAACATGCACTATTCGGGCGCTGGTGACTGTTTAATATGAGCTGTCAATTAGGGCCTCAATATGAGATTTTTTCTATTTAAGGTCCTTATAAATATGTATCTTATGATTTGTAGGAGATCTCCTGATTTGTAGTGATTTATAGGAGATCTCCTGATTTGTAGGAGATTCTAGGGTGGTTACGTCAGTGTATATATGTATGATTATATTCTTGTAAAAAGACTAGAACACTGAAGAGAAAAATTGTTTATTGTTCAACAGTGACTTGAGCAAGAGCGGCAAAGGGAATTGGACATGGGTATTGAGATCTTGGACACAACCTATGTGAATCCAAGCTCGGCTTCAATGGACCCAGGCCTAGGCACCAGTGACCCAAGCATGGCATGTGCATCGGTCCTAAGTTCATAGACATTGAGTCCTAAATTTAGTGCCCAAACCTAGTTCTCAAAGCCTGAGCATCGTCCACAAAAATTGAGCATGAGTCCACACCATGTCCAGGTCCCCAGCAAACAGGCTTGCATCTTTCAAGACATTACTCAAGTCCACGAAGTTTAGGCCCAAGACCTCGAGAGTGGTCCAAGCTTGGGCTCAATGGACCAAGGGACATGGGCCTGGCCTCCATGGACTTGAACTTTGGTGCTAGGGATCCAAGCACAAGCACTAAGGTCTCAAGCCCAACCTCCATAAACTTGGGCCTTGCCCCGACGGACTCGGCCCAAGCACCAGAGACACAGGTAGAAGCATTGGGGTCCTAGTCGTAGCTTCCATGGATCTGGCTCAAGCACCAGGAACCCATATATGAGCACTAGGGTCTGAGCCTTGCCTTGGTTGATTAAGGCCTAGACTCCACTGACCTAGGCCTGGGGTGCCAAGAATCTAGGGCATGGCCAGCGAAGTCTCAAGCCCTCAGACATCAAGGATCCAAGCATGCGCATTGAAGTCTCAGGCCTAGTCTCAATAGAATCGATTGTGACCTTTAGACTCAAGCCTAACCTTTAGACTAAAGCTCGCTATCAAGGACTTGGGAATGGGTGCTGGGGTTCTTGTTTCTAAGGGGAGAATTTTTAGTTTAAGTGTTGATAATTAGTTATATTTTGAAAAATGATTTTTGAATTTTTAAAGAGAAAATATTTTCTTGAAATTAAGTATAGGTTTTTCATTGACCTATTCTTTTTAACAATCCAAATGGCGAACAATGAAGAAAATATTTTTTGAAAAAAAATGGCAAAATAAATAGAGCCTAAAAGTCTGCTCATTATGAAAAGGAAAATTTGCCCAAACATAATGGACCGACGTTGTTCGATGTTTGGAACATAAAACTTATCCACTCATTAACCAATCATCCTAATATGGGGGTGCTAATAAGCTGAGTTACTTGAAAGCTCAAATTGGTCCGATTGCTATCTACAAGCCCAATAATGTGTGGAGATGAGATTTGGATTACTCGATAAGATGTCACCTGGGTTCTGCATGAGATTAGCCAGGTTGCTTCACCGAGACATTCTTGATTATGGTGTTTCAAAAGACTTAGGGATAGACTTGAGATTGAAGACAGTGTGGCTTAGGATCGTGTGACTTAGGGTTTTTAAGGTAGATGAAATAACCTGATTTATAGATAAAAAAAAGAAAACTATTTTTTGACAGTTTTATTTCGAAAAACCAAGAAAATTGCAATATCATCTATAAAAACTATCACAAATTGATCCAAGAACGGTTGGACTTTGGCCTTTCCCATGACTAGTATCCAGTTGAAAGTGTGGTCCTGCGAATCTTTTCAGGAAGATTGGCATGTAAATCACTCGAAACAAGGCAAGGTTTTTCGTTCCCCACGTGCGTGTGAAAAATCATGAGGATATCACGTTAGCTGACATTGATATCATGTCTGTTGCAGAAGGTCACTCTGTGGAAAAAGGTGCATGCGATTGAAAGGAAAATTAATTACAAATTTTAGTACTTAAAAGACCATCTAGAACATTGATTTCCACAGTTTTGACTTTTGTCATGTGAGTTTCTCTCTCCAACCGAGACCAGAGAAGAATGGGATCTCGGATTGAAATGTAACGAATCTCAACTGCTAAAGAGTAATATATTTGTTTTCGTTTCAATGGTGAAAAGTGCCGGAGGTACAATGTCTCCTATAGAGCATGGATCACCCACTTAAGACTTTGCTAGGTAGATACTTTTCTTTGTACCGGGTTCACTTTACTATTAAAAAAATTATTTTTTTATCGGTTTTACCTTATTTCTATTTTAACTCTCACTCTCAAATTTTTGCCATATTTCATTGTAGAGCATGGAAATCGAAATCCACACTTAAAACTAAATTGTCCCCCCAACTTCCTCTCGAGAATGTAGGAATTCAAACCTTTACTTCTACCTTCCAGTGTTGGAAGGATGGCCAGATACTTTTATCTAGGGAGTTACTCCGGTGATTTTTTAGATTACTTAAGTGCCACTTTTTTAAAATAAAAAAATCACTTAAGTACCAACTCTATTTTGAGTTGCCAGAAATCCAATATGGCAATATTCTAATTTTTTTTTTTCCAATTGACGTGGCTCTATGGTATAGTGAGTTGGCAAATATTAACCAAACAACGTCATTTAGAACATAGTTTCCCAAATTCAACCTCTTCAAATCCTAATCTCAAAATTGGTGAATTGGGGAAAACTTTAGCTTTTTTTTCCTTTTCTTTTCAAACCCTAATAATAGAGGATTTGTTGCAAAATTAGTAGCTGAAACTCTTGATGGTGAGAGAAAACAATGAGCCCTGATGAAGCTTTGGATGCTGTGAAACGAAAAATACTGAAAAACAAGAACAATGATGGCAGCATCGAGGGACACGACAGTGAGGCAGACAACGGAAGTAGGAGAGGAGGAGGATGGTCACCCTTCCAGATGCCCATGGCAGAGAGGCAAACATCCACGAAATCTCACAATCTCACTTTTATCCTTGAAAAAAAAATAAAAAAAATGGAGCTAAAAACTGGAAAACAACCTCCTTAACTCACATTTTCCCCTTTCTGCTGATTTCACTCTCGATATTGCACTCCACTAAAGCAAAACCCTTTTAGATATATTGTTTTTGTTTGTCGGATGGCTGCTTTTTGGCTCGGCAGAAAATCATGTGATTTCTGTGTTGTCCATGGAAGGAGTTTCGTAATACCATTGGAATCTAGAGAGAAGAAAGAAACGAGAACTAGAGCGAAAGAATGAGATTAAGACTCGAAACGACACCGTATAGTCAAGAAGGGCCAAATCACCGTCCAAGTTGGAATTCATTTTTCATAAAAAAAAAAAGCCATTGAAATTTTATCAAAATGCCACGTCAAATGAATTGCTGGAATTTTTTACCGGAGGCACTTAAATAATTGTTTTTTTCCTCCAATTTGACAGCTAAGTAAATCGGCGAAAACTTTTGGTATTAAAATAGGCGCCTAACTGTTGATACTTTTAGTGTTCGTCTCCCATTTTCTTTATATAAACTATTTGTATTGTTATAACTTTACAAAAAAAAAACTATTTGTATTGTTATAATATGTTTAGTGAATTTCATAACTCCTTTCCATTTATCAGGACTTATAGATACATAAATTATTGTATTGTTATAATATATTTAGGTGAATTTAATAACTCCTTCTTTCCATTTATCAGGACTTATAGATACATAAATTATCTATTGATATGTAGTCGATCAAAAAAAAAAATCAATTGATGTTATTGCTCCAAACACATCACACGATAAATGTGTAATGTAATATATATTCATTAGCCGTACTTTGATCTCGAGTTAAGGAGAAAGTTTTGAATTAATACTCGATCGCCCCGTCCCCATCTCGGCCTGAACTATTTTCTTTTTATTTTGCATATTTTGAAACTATGGTCATTAGCCACATCTGTAAATCGCCGGCGTTCACAGCCGAATTGAATTTCCACGTCACATTTCAACTGGACCAATCAACTCGACAGACTAAATCTATACGATTTGAAAGGGGATAAGCACTAAATTGAGCACCAAAACGGCAAAAAGTGTCTAGTTTTGACACTGCCCCTCAACAACTTTTGAAAGGCTAAGCGTTCTATTTGCAAAAAAAAGCCCATTCATTGTGGGAATTTGCGAACGAGTCCATATTCTTCGAATTATGTATGCAGGGCCTACTTTGCAATTAGGCCCCCCAAGTTTGTTTGTCTTTTTAAGTGAGGCCTGTACTAGTTGCATGGGTTAAATAATAGTCTCATAATGTGTGCGAGTGATGGTCACCTAAATATGTGATTGACACGAAGAAGTTGGTCCCTCACCAACCACCAGACGATCCAATGCCCACGTGCTCGAGTTGTTGAAACTTAATCTATCTTGAAAACCGATTACCTTCGTTTTATCATCTCATTGACCGTACTAGCACCAATCGCACCCCGGAAGAATCTCTACCAACCTATCTCATCAACCTACTCAAACCCCTCTTGTTAGGGTTGTTTAGTTCAACTTTTTTCAATGACTTTGTATTTATATAAAAAGTGTTTTCATGAAATATAAATAGTAAATAGCAAACAGACCTTAACAGATCCGGAAATTGGAAACCACCTGACCCACGGACGCTAAAGATGAATGTTGATGCGTCCTGGTGTAGCTTGACCTCGGAAGGCTCAGTCGTGGGAATCTGTCGGAATGCTGCCGAACTTCTAGTCACCGGTTTTGTCAAGAAGATTTCAGCTTCGACCGCCTGGGTTCCAGAAACCCTATTCGTGAGAGAAGACTGTTGTGGGTAAAAGAGAAATGGAAAGCTTGAACTCACCGAACTGATCTCCAGTTGGAACCCTTCGTTGCAACTGATCTGCAGGTGTTCGTATCCTCAAATTGCTTTTCTCTTGGTTGAATGCTTATCGGGCCGAGAAGAGCCCCCTTGGTAGGCCCAAATGATCGTTGCTGACTGCACAAGCCTTTAGCCCAATTGTGTGACGTTGCTATCTCCTACGAGCCAGGGGAATTTAACAAAGCCGCGGATTGGATCGCTAAAGCCTATTGAGCCAATATCCTTTCTAGTAATTGGGTTTATGCTCCTCCTCAACCCTTAATCTCCTTATTATGTTTAGACTTTCCAACTAATGGTGCCCCATTTGCGGGCTAGTAATGATATTCACTATCTTCCAACAGAAATATAAATAGTATTTGGCAAAGACTTGTGAAATATATATTGTAGAGCAATTTTGGCAATTGACGTGACGGTCCATCACCAAGGTCATGTCACCTTAGGCGAGCTTGATTTGGAAATGAGAGGCTCACAAGGCATTGACCGATGAATGTTGACAAAAGGCTGGCAAGCTAGATCTGGAGCGATTGAAAGAGACGATGAACAATAATTGGAGTGAGCAAAGACATGAATACCAAAATAGAAATGAGGCCAACATTGGAAGAGGAAAATTCCTTTAAGTTCTTTGAAATATCATCATCAAAATTTTGAAAATCAAAACCGGTCCCAAGCTGCATCGGGTTTCCGGCATTTGTGAAGATCAAAACTTCGGCCGAAAGACTTATGGGATTGTGTTAACAAACACCCCCACCTCAAGTGGCTTTGGAAGCCCAAAACACTTTGAAAATTCTCTCCTAAAGGCTAGTGAAGAAATAATTGAAACTTGGATTAATTCTCATTATGTTTCCTTAAATCAATACATGTTCTCAGCCAAGCTCTTCCTGGAAACCAACCATTTCAAATTTTCTGTCATTGCGTCTGCAAGAGTTCCTAAAACGATAGAATCTTGGATTTTATTTAATCATTGGAAACCCAATCGAATAATAATTATAAGCAAAATCTGAAAAGTTTCATGACTTCAATAGCGATGTATGCCGACAAAATTTAAGATTGACCATTATATTTTAAAAATTCCACATTTATCAATGCCATGATAAAGTTGATTGTGAAAATATCTCTTTACATTACTGATGAGAAGGAAAATTTATATAATTCAAAATCCTATATTTGGTACTTGCTTAAAACAGGATAAAATTGATATAAGAAGGATTTAATCTTGATAGAATTATCTAGTGGAAGATGTGGAATAAAGTTGTACGGGATTTCTAATATCCCTAATATAAAATTTATTTTTGTCGAATAACAAATTTCTTAAATTACTAAAATTAAATTAGTATTTGAATATTAATAATATATGAGTTCTAATATAAAAAAAATTCTTAATAACAAAAAAATAACAACTATTTCATTTTTATTTATAGATTCGAATTTCTTTCTATCTTATAATATAAATTCAGCATATATGCTATCTATGTTTATTATATATTTGAGGTATAATATTTTCAGTATATTAGTATAATTTACCATTTAATCAAATTTTATTAGAGTGATGGAAAGGTAGAGAAATAAAAAAATAAACAAAAAGAAAGAAAAGATTTACAAAAGAGAGAAAAATAATAAATAAAAAAAGCAAATAAAATGAAGTAGGCATGAGTATGTACCATCTTTATTTGTGCGATTTTTTTGGTTTATTTACATTGATATGTTGTTTATACCAAATAATAGACATAATATGATGTATAAATATCTAAGTTCATTATTACGATTCATTATACATGTATTGGATATAGCAGAATCCTTAAATTTTGCATCATATCCTATCCAATCATATCATAGATAGAAATTAAGATGGTCAAACATAGTCAATTTTAGGTGGTTATCCTAATTGCTAGATACAACCTACTTTCACTCACGATCGAATTGAGTGCAACAAAGCAAAAGTTTAGATTTTATAATATCACGTGCCAAATCTGAGTTGGGAATATTTGGCCCCAAGCAATACACTCATAAGCAGTTTACAATTGCATGGTATATGCCTAAAATCGTGTTGTACAAGAAACTATGGGAAGTGATGTGACTCATAGAATTAGGAACAAGAAACTGCCGAAAGCTATTGGGCTTGGGCCACATAAAAGTTAGGCCCATGAAATTAAATTTCTTGGGCGGTCCCACTGACAGGAAATTTATCACCCCACTAGAACCGTCGTTTCAAAAGCAGTAATATAATAGACGAAACTCCTATAGCCCTGTTAAGTCCCGTGTTCTCAGCCGCATGCTAAATGCCTGATGAGCAGAAAAAAAAGGAGAGATTCTTCATTTAATGATCGTCACGCGACATTTTAGTTCTCACTCACTCTATATAACTCAAGCCATGGCAACCTCTGCAGTTCAGGCTTTCAGTACAAGGGCACAAATTTGGCAAAGTATTACTCTATTACTCTCTTTTTGATATGGGATTGATTGGCAAGAAACATGGGAAAGGGACTAGGAGCAGCGGCAAGTGTTCATGCTTCTCTTTCCTGAAGATTTTCAGAACCTGCGGATCCTTCTGGCACTGGCCCGAGAGTGACGATGAGACCGAGGATGGAGGCGCTAGGCCTGCGGCCCCGGTCACGGATGATGAGTTCGGGTGGCCGGTCGTCGTGGAGCCCAGAATTAATCGGAAATCTTCCGAGTTCATCAAGAAGTTTCATGAGACTCGTGAATACTGAAACAGCAGTACTTTACTACTCCACAAATCGGAAGTTTGTGTCTAGGCCTCTCTTTGCGTGGCCGTGTCTTTCGTGTTGTTCTCTGTTGTCGTTATGTTGTGAGCTTGGAGGAGACGATGATGAGCCAAAAACCAATAAGAGCTTCCATCTCTTTATTTGTGGGTTTAGATTGCTGATGTATTTTCTTATATTGCCCTAATCCTATATTTGCTCTTCTTTATACGTCGCATGAATGACCTTCTAAGGCCATATAAGACTCGAATTCTACATGTGGCGCAGTTTGGTGTATTGAGACTTTTGATAGTAATGACAGGACTGAACTGCGGGGAACCGAAGTCCTGTAGCAATGAAAGAGTTCATGATTATGTATTGCATTTAGTTACCATCAACCCTCAAACAACAGCACTTGCAGCTTGAAGAATTTTCTTTAAACCCCCTAAAACCTACAATAGATTGAGGAAGAGTGGGGAAATAGGCGCCATGCCGTGATGGAAGGTGGACGCCGGTGACGGTGGCGGTCGCCAATAGTGGTGGTGGACACCAGCGCCAGTGTGGGGATAGGGCGGTGGTAACTGGAGGCCAGAGAGATGGTTAGGTTTAGTGTTTAGTGGTGTTTTCATAATTAAGCGATGGGCTTGTACGTACGCACGCCACACATCTGAAAGTGCATAAGCTGGACACAGGAAGGTAGGGAGGAACCGAGCCCCATGCTTAAATTACTCCTCCAGGGGACAAGGTCCATTGGACTCCAGTTATTGCAATAAAGGTAGCAAACAACTTACAGTGTGTTTGGTTCGACTTTGAAGAAACGTCTTTAAAAAAATGTAAAGGCCTTTTGAGTTAAAGGGGTTTCCGAAATTCCAATAATGTTTGATAAAATGTATTTTACAAACATATTGGAAAGCCACTTTGACGTAAATGTTATTTGATAAAAACTAACCTTTGTAAAGGATTTTTGATATTTTTTTTAATAAAAAATCTCAAACTATTTGCTAACGTAACTCTAGTGCTGCCGGTGAGTGAGGGTGGCTTGTTGGCTGCTCATCAATGGCATGCCAGTGGCATATTAGCCACTCATCAATGGCAGAGGTAAAGTTAGGGTTTTTGATAATATTTCCGAAACTATGAAAGTTGAGCAAGAACAAAGTTAGAAGAAGAAAAAAGTCTATTTGGATTTCGAAAACGCAGGTCTAAAGTACCTTCAAACCTACCTTCTAAAGGCGTCTAGAAAGATTTGGAGATGAAATCACATCTCCCCAAAGCATCTCAAAAATTTTCTCAGCATTTGCATTTGTCCAAGGAGTTTTGGGTCCCAAAGAGCTTTGCAAATTCCAAACCAAACACAACTTTAGTCTAGAAGGATCATCTTGAATTCTTTAATGCCCATATAAGACTCACTTCATTGCCGGATTCCATTTCCGTTTGACACAATGGACTAGGAATCGGGCTACAAGGAATTAACGTCAACGTAAATGGTTTGCCTTTGCTTGGATTGGAAATAGACTTAACCCGATACGCTAAAATTAGCTCAGGCTACCACCTAATCGCTATATCCCTGAAAAATGATCGCCTTCATTCCGATGAGGCGTTAAATGAATATGTCGATATCTGATGAGTTAACTTCAGGATCATTCTTTAAGGTTTTCTCTTTCTTTTCTTTTATCCTTCGTGTTGAACTGAGGTCTTGCAAAATATTGAGTCAAACCATGATTAGTATTTTGCAGGAATTCCTATTATGTTTATACATTATGCCCCGTATATGTACTACGATTACACAATCTTATGAGGTTGCACTTGGTAAGATCATCACATTTAATCCTGATAAAAACAAGGTAATGCGAATGACATGATCTGCTTTTGTCAGATCAAATGTGGACGGTATCCTCCTTTTGAATTAGGAATCATCTGGGAAACAAAACATAAAGCGCCAGCCTAATTCGTGTTGAAAAACAACACCAATCTTCCTTTACCAAATCATCTGTATACGACTATAATCGGTCGACTGGCCTAACAAAGCCGCGTATAGTTATTTCCTAAGAGAGGTCTTTATACGCAAAGTGAAGCAATACATATCAACATATACCAAAAAGATATGTGAACCCAACATTACAATATTTAATCAATTAAAAAATGTTATGAGGGACAAGCTAAAGGCAAAAAGAGATCATGCATGCATATAGAAAAGTACTTGTAGAAGGAAATTTCCATGCAAAAACTAATAACTTTTAACTTAAAAATTGATTTCTTAGAGATACCTAAAAGTTAGACAGCTTGAAGGCACTGCTGGGGTTGGAGGGACGTGGGGACTCTCCCCGGAAAAATCCAGGTCCTCTACCAGCCAATTTTCTTGCCCTAAAAGTCTAAAGGGGAAGAGAAAAAGAAAGGAAAAGAAAAGAAAGTATCCTAAAAGCTTTCGTTTATTATGTAGTTTGGTATTCCCTCTTTCAGCTTCTTAAGCACTAGCTTTTCTTCTCGAAGGAACTCTCGGGCAGAGACAATCTGGTTAGCCTTCATCATGGTTCATGACTACGTAGCATTTCTTTTATTAAAAAATATATATATATATATATATTCTCCCTCGACGCCAGTATGGACCAAATGTAGCGTACACGATTAGCATTTGTCAAAAAGAAAATAGTTACAGCTTTTATTCTAGATACCATCGATTAGACGCTTTTTACTATTAATGAATGATGGCAAACAAAATTAGATTTCGCATTATCATACATACATTTATGTGGACATGTACTATCAATGTGGCACCATACCAACAAAACAAAAATAGTTCAAAAAAGATAAAGAGAGGGAGGGGTAGGGCATCGGTTCCACCGTAAAATATTGTGACTAGCAAGAGGATGGCGACCCTTGTCGTCCTCCGGCAATGGCGGAGGACCTCCACTAAGGAGGGCAGTGAGGCCCTCATAGGGGCTCATGATGCCGAGGGAGGATGCATTAGCCAGCTAGTTCAATTCGACGAGAAAAAATCAATAGAGTTCGAGAATTTGATTGCATCAAAAATCGAAAAGCGTCCAATTAGAGGTAAAAAGGGACTAAATGAGAGGGGGCTTATAAACTCCATGGTTGAATGACTAGATTTATCTAGGCCTACGAATTGGACTAGGTCAAAGTCCCATGTGGACAAACTAACCATTTACTTGGTGGCTACGCAGGACAGGTAAAAAGGTGGTCTAACACAGAAAGAAAATCATTTGTTTAGCTGATTGTTATTATACTAATGAAAGTACTCAGCATCCATTGACCAGTTCCAGAAATCGAACTCCTGCTGTTAGAGCCCGGGATTCCCACAAACCAAGAGGCTCACCGATCTGAACTCTGACACCTAGCAGTTACGGACATTCGTTAAAAAAAATGATATAGATCTTCTTTAAATTTCATAAAGAATGCATTGTATTTGTACATGGCCCTTCTCTTTGATCCTCACTGTCCTAGCTTTTGTGTTCTCTTTAGTGAGATTTCGACATAATTTAACTGAATATCTCCTTTCACAGCTGTTCTACAGAAAGATCTTTTCCTGCAGGTTTTATGCGAGAGAGAGCGAGGAAGGGGTCAGGGAAGGGAAGGACCGTGGAGTACAATAAAGCTCTAGTTCCGTAGGGCATTGCTTTTTGGGGAGATTCCTTTGGGGGTAGCGAGTAGTATAATCAACAAAGATAAAGTAGAGGGTTGGCAGGCACTACAGCACCTTGGAAACCACCGTTCGTGGGTCAAATTCAAAGCAGAGGACAACAACACTTATGCTTCTTCTCAGTTTCACGACCATTATATTATAAGAAATTAAGATGAGATGTTCCAGCTTTCTTACCCGCGTCGTTTCGATCGATCTCGGCCGTCCATTCCATCCAACAACCTCCCTAAGCAACCTCCCCCCCACCCCCGCAAAAAGAAAAGCTCGCGTCTATAAATTGGAAGACCCGCAGTTCATGTGACTCCAGAACTTGAACATCAACACCAGCTTGTGCGTGTTCATTAGGTCAAGAAATCGTTTGGGTTCGAGAGCGTGACGTTTTTGTAGAGAAGAGAGGCAGATATACTGAGATGGGTCATAGGAAGTCGTCGTTCTTCTCCATGTTCAACATCTTCAAGTCGTGTTGCTCCAATGGTAGTGACTACATGTCCGACGATGGTGGCTATGGGAGGAAGATACGCCCCAGCGATGAGGACCGAGGGTACTGGGTCGCCGAGCCCGGGATCGACGGCAAAGCAACGGACTTCATCGCCCGGTTCTACGCCAGCCATGTCTCAGACCCCGAGAGGCAGACTTTTGCAGTTTGATGGCTATTGCTCTCTCTCGCTCAGCATCTCTCCCCAGTCCATGCGTCTCTCTTGTAGATGAAGCTCATCCAATCCTTTCCACGATTTTTTGATATTTCTTTCGAGAATAATCCTCTCTCTGATGTCCTGTAACTCACCATGAGTGCCCCCGATTTGTAAGTTCATTGAAATGAAAAGAATAAATGTGACAGTGTAGCTTCTCCTTCTGAAAAAGCCTTATCTTCTTCAGTTTGTGGCATTTGCAAGTTGACATGCCTCTGTCGGTCTCAAAGTACCTTCACGCTCGGTGCATAATCTCGCAGCTGTTTTAACTGATCAATAGATGGTTTGAGTCTAAATGACAAACCGTGCACGATATTTAGTCCAGCCTGCATCAGGAACTCAGGTGCAACTTCCCGAATTTTCATCAAGACTCTCGATCCAAGAGCTTTGCATCTAGAAATGCAATTCCAGAAATGGGAAATCCTTAATCATGCAATGTTTCCTTTACGATTACAACTAGCATTCTGAGTCCTCATATATCACTAAAAATGTTCGCAGCAGTTGCACCTGTAGTTGAAATATGAAAGTGATTTTTGCGGTCGCTTCTGAGTGGTAATCTTTTCAGAGCCATGAGTAGACGAAGAGGCCTGAACATAGTCATTTTAAACGGCTAACAGCTATCATCAAGTCCTTCAGGTAATCTGAAGACTTCATTAGCATCTAATACGGGTTTCTCAATGAAATGCAATTGATCACAAAAAGGTTTAAAGTCGCAACGATAAACAAGTAAGAGGCTTATTTTCTTTCCCGGTGTGTTGAAGTCATCCAAGGAAGTCCAGTTCACGAGTCACTGAACCTTTGCTTGAAATGATCCGTGAGAGCTTCCCATATATTTCTGCTACTGTTCGAAGGCTAACAGCATCTCCAAAAACCTCTTCTGAGAATGGGCTGGGATCCAAGATTTTTTTGAGTTGATTAGTATGCACTATCTCGTCTGTAAGGCAACCAAGTAAAACTTCAAGTTTCAATCAGAGACTATACTTGTGTCTTCCAATGTAAAAAAGTTATTTTCATTGAGTTTCAATGTAACAAAGTTTGCCACATTGACATTCAAAGGATATGTGAATTTCGGGTTTGAAGAAGAAGATGACATGGTTATATTGATTTTCTTTTTATATCTAAACAGAAAAAGATTATGTATCCTTGCGTATAAACAGAGAATCGAGTCAAATAAGCACACGCATTTCATTGATACTTCTTATAATATAAATAGAGAGATATCACCTCCTATACTAATAGTGGAAATTAATATGAAGATAATACTTCAAACTACATGAAACCTAAATAAAAAATAAATTGAGGAAAAAACAAATGATTGGCAAGTGCCTCTCCTCGCTGATTTGTGAAAGATCCAGTGTTTTAACTATGCTGATTTTTTTCGCAATTTGGTTTGTTCCTCCAATAAATTAGCCTGGAGTTTACCTTTTAAAACGACACTGCTTGACTTGCAGAACATATAATTGTGCATCGTACACAATGATCAGTTGTTCTCATCTTTCCTTTTAAGACTTTGGGTCATGTCTAGGTTCCCTCTTTTCTTTGTTCTCCTTTTTGGCTTTATGTTCCATCTCAATGTTCTGCATAAAATGGAAAGAAAGAATTTCTCCGGAGTGCATGTGCATGTGAGTATCACTGAGTTTCATGATGAAGACTGTCTGAAATGAATTGCTCAAGTCTAAAAGATTCAGGCTTACATTATTACAGCCAGAGAAAATCTGAGCCTCACTTCTTGTCTTGTACTTGCAGCATTTCAGATGAGATGCTTGAAGATCCTTTATTTGATGCTTCTAAAAATAACATAGAAAAATGTCAGGACATATGCATAGTTTCATATCATTGTAGATGAAGCCGAACCTCTTAGCCAAATGATAAGTGAGAATATAGCCAAAGTTATCATAATGCAGGATTTTTCAATTTTTTCCCTGAAAAGACTGTTAGATTTTAAAGATCAATAGCTTTTTGAAGTGCTAGATTGGTTTATAATTGTAATATCTAGAATTTGATGAATAAAGGTCATTATTAACTTGAGAGCTTGATTTTTTAGCACAAATTATGCAGCAGCAAAAGCACTGATGAGCAAAAGAAGAAAAACTAATCTGGCCTCGAGACTTGGGGCTTTACACAATGTCAGAGAAAGCAATACTGTGTTACATTTTCATATCCAATTGGCATTAGTACAGGAAGCTACCTGAAGGAAACATGGATGCCCTGCCACAAATCTACAGAGCCCAGAAGTCACTTTGAGCTAGATGCAATTGTTTAATAGGACGTCACATATTAGTAATGGCAAGATACCCATCTTGGGTAGGAAAAAACAGTCTAGTCTTTCTCACTGCTTATAGTTTACTGAATCATCCCAGCACACATGACATATCCTACCAATAATGTCAATCTATGGTGAGAGAACGGAAAAGTGTGCTAATTCTTGCACACAATCTTTGTGATGTGAAAGGTTCAAGGCAAATTATTCATGTTGCTATATGATAATACTGGAAAGTGAGTTGTCAAGCGAAAGAAGAAAGGTTTGGCTTGGCTTGTAAATGGGAAGGAACCCAATGCTCCCTGGGGTCCAGCTCAAAGGCCTACATGCCCAGGCCAAAGCATCGCAAAGCAAAGAGCTCACCCTCATAGTGGCTCACGATGACCCCTATGAGAATGAAAAGGATTGGTGTTGGTGAAGAGTGCTTGTTAGTGACTGCTTAAGAATTAAGTACACACCCACATGCTGAATCGTCAATTTTTAATTCATCCACTCCAGGTTGTCTTCTGGATTCGATGTTAAGTAAAGTAAAAATCATTGTGATTGTGCCAGGCGTGAGAAAAAGGTTAAAACTTTTTCTCAGAATTCTGTTTCTTAATGCTTTCTCTTTTTTCTGAAGAAGGTGAAAATGTATCGTGAACCTGTTGCTTTTTGTGAGATTCCTCTGTTTAGGTTCTTCCTTCGAAGATGCTTCCTTAGAACAGTTGGTTTCCTCGAGGCTTTATTTGCTTTCCTATTTGACTGTCTGAATTACCAACAGTTGCTGATTGACAAATTAGAATATGAAGCCCCAGTGGTTGGCGCAGCTGGATGAGCAACGGGCTCGGGCGTGTTTCATCATGACATGAGTTTGATCCCCTCCGTCCGCCACGGGGTGTTAGCCATTCCTTGTCAGCCACCTGCGTGGGCTTGCAGGGTGTGCATGGACCCTGGCTTAGTCGGGCAAAACCGGATACCTCCTGCAATAAATACAAAAAAAACTAGAATCCGATTTTTCTCCAGTTTTACATCTTGGTCCCTTTGTGTCCCATGACTGTGAATTCCAAGAATGTTACGCCTCCACCGTACTGTTTTCTCCGACAAAAAGCGCCAGTTGCGAGCCCCTATGTTGAGCCAAAGCCTGAACTAGTGAGCTCATATGGGAGTGATGATGAGGTGCAATGCGGACTATGAACATATTGCACTGCACAGAGTTGCTGCAATGTGCTTTCTTTATTTTTTGATACAACTCAGTTTCAAATTCTTTGCTTAGTTCAAGATTGTTCATCTGACATCTGAATTCAGTTCATGGATGAACTTATTTGGCTAATTACAGCACCAAACTTTCCTTTTGGAGGGATAAGAAGAACCAGCAGCCATTCATTTCATTCCTGAACTTTTCCATGTAAGATCAGCATCATGGCTGGATGCTTGAGACAATTTCTCACAGGATTCTCTCACTTATCAAGCCCACACAAGAAAGGAGGGCCCTCGAAACTTTCTATATTCGAAAGAATCCGGTCAAGTCTTGCCTTTACGTCGCCTTCCATGTCTCTCGATTCAATTTAATTATGTAGTTTTCTATTAATCCGATCCTTCCTTTCACTACTTTCCTGAAGATCTCATCACGCTTTAGCACAAAACAAACCATGCCTGCACCATTAGAACTCTTCTTTTTTGATGATTAGGAGTCCCTTTAGGGGGTGGGTGATGCTAACAGAGATTGTGAAAGATCATGTAGCTTTTTGGGGGCCTGAATATATTTTGAAGATTATTGAATTGAGCCACCAATAATATGATCAAGGAAGCTAGTACAGTACAGTGTATATGAGCTTTTTGAAGCAGGGACTAGGAAAGATAGCATTAGTTGTCTCACACTGACATAGGATTCTTTCTCATTTACAAGGTCTTCAATATATGGACCTCTTAAAAAGCTCTTCTATTTTAAATGACGAGGAAATTCCCTCACAACGGATAGGCGTCACTTCAATTAACACTTTGTTTACTTCATAGACTGGATAAGACAGGAGTCACGGCTTAAGTGAGTTGTCTAGCCATGAAATTATTTGCACTTGGTGGTGCGTGAAATTGAATTTGTGTTGCGTGCCTAATTCAGAAAGGCATGTTACTTAACCATTGAGTCCGTAGTAATAAACTAAGCAGGCAATGCTTGTTGAGTGGTACCAGGGAAAGGTCCACAATGGTAAAAGCAACAACCTACTATTCCCCTGTCCTTGAGAATTCAGCTGGGACTTTAGTAGGTGAGATGCTTTATCTTATACAGTGTTGTCAACTTCTTCAGTAGCTAGCATAGGAGCGTGCGCTCGGGTCTGGACCACGTGCTGCATACATAAGATTCGGAAGTTCCCAGGGGACAAGGTGCGTCTAAATTAGGTGGTTCGAGGACCTTCCAACTCTTAACCGCACAATTCAAGATCGAATTCTAGTCAGGTAACCAAAGGGTGTGTGGCAGGATTCACAAGAGCTGTAGATGTTCTTCATGACTAATTTTTATTTTCCTTCTCAGCTTTCACTGAAGTCCAAATCCTAGGACTGAAAATGCAGTTTCTGTTTCAGCCCTTAAAACACAAGCAGATTTTACAAATGCAAACCCCTGTATCAAGCAAAAAAAAAAAAAGAGAGAGAGAGAGAAAAGCCCATAAATACATGCCTCCAAAGATCATATCTGAATTTGAATGATCTCATAAGAAATCATTCAGTATCTGCACTGTACTTGCTGAGACTCCCTCGTGGCACAGCAGAAATTGCTGTTTTCTGGCTGAAAGGATGGACCAGGAGTAGATTCCAGGAATAAAGTCCTGATGAACGATGATGGGTGAGACCCAAATAAGCCCACTGGGCCATAAACTCATGATAAGAGTACGATCCACATTATGGGGCTGTTTGCCTTGCCCCTTGTTGACTGAGCAGTTGGCTAACCTGGTCCCCCTCCACTCCAATCTTCAGTTCCAACTGAATGATGGTAGCCCATGCTGGGTCTGTTCAGCATCTATGAAAATAACTAGTTAAACAGTCTGCTACATCACTCGGGACCGTGTTAAAAACATGTTCGGTCGGGGGATTGCGCGTGAAGCGTGCTAGATACATACATATACTAAGCCTGCCCGGCATTCTTCCACAAATAGGAAACGAACGAACGGAACTCAAGTTAATCAGAGATGGCTTGTTCAGTGCAGGAACTCGAGGATCGACTCCTTGCCAGAGCTTCAGCTGGATAGAAAAACTCAACCGGATGGCCGGACAAATCATATGTACAGGCCATCAAGATCGTATCGATGACATTAGCTTAATCTATGACGAGTTCGAGCTCGAAACTCACGTATATTTTCGACTAAATTTGCAAATAAATGTTAGAAAAAGGTGATCATAGGAAGCTGAGACTGTATGACTTGGCGGAGGAAATGTGGGGGAGCCTAGGGCTTCGGCCTTGTGCTTTCTTCTCAGTCAATCCCACTTTTATTGCCCTTGACCTTCCTCAGATCTTGAGCTCCTCACGATTCACCATACAAACAGTAAATGCCCAGATCCTAAATAGGTAAAATTAAGATGGGTTTTTAGGGTTTATTTATATCATTTTGCCGAGATAGCAGAATGTCCTTGTTTGAAAGTAGGTTAGATAATCCTACTGCCTTTTGAAACATAACTCACGAAATAATAATGATAATATTTACGGACCGAAATTTTTAATGCGTTTAATAAATGAAGGATCAACAATAAAAATAAAAACTCCAAGCTTAGAGGTCTATGAATATATGTTTCTTTTAATGGTGGTCCACCCGAAGCTTAGGAAATATCATTACCGCCACTAGGATTAAAAATTTAAAATGACTTAGAATCCGAAGCCATGTGATCTTTGCAAATATCATTATCGGATTCCGTGAACTTTACTTCCTTTGTGAAATGAACATTCAAGATTCGTTTAGACGTCCTAAAGTAGAATCCACATCACGTTAATCAAGGCAATACTTAAATATACAATTAGGTTGTGATTCATTATATTCGTATTAAAAAAATGTGTGTTGGTGATCGGTGAATAATTAATCATTGTTTAGCAGTGACCGAGGTTAACGCACGATACTACCGTTACACGAATCTATCTTTCTCTGCCTACGTGGATTCTTCTCGATGTCGTTCTACTTCTATGCCCGTCTTTACTTTTGTAATTCTAATTTGATTTGTGAATCACGGTTTTTTTTCTTTGTCAATAATAATATGTTCTTTTTTCGATTTAATGTGTCCTCAATTATTATTGTTAAAAAATATTACTATATAATGCATACAAGAAACAACTTCCTAAGTTAAGGTGCACGTATATAGACAAGAGCATGTGTCTTGATTAAGGGAGCTTTCCATTGAATAACATGTTATGTTGCTTCTTGAAAATTTTGCTTCAAACGAAAAATCAAACATTGCACGAGCGGCTTGTATATATTGTAGTGCAAGGAACATTGTTCATATAGTCTAAGTTTCCTTATGAATTGATTAAATTTGGTTTAAACCCTAAGTCAGAATTAATCAAATTGGAGGCAATGTCAACATATGTGAATGCCAAACAGAAGGAACACAAGGAGGGGCCACTTCCTCTACTTTACGAGACAAGAATCACAATTTTCGCAAGCAAAATGTCGAACGGAAGCATCCAATAATAATTATTTTAAGGTGTGAGAGGACTTTATTTTTTGGCTTTTCGAAAAATAATAAGCAGAATCATTTTAAGGATATAAAAACTAGTTTTGAGGGTCCTCAACCATCATCGTCCATATATGCTTTTTGCACTTGCAAGCGCACTCCCAAGCTATGCCTTATTTTTCACAATGAATAAATAAAATATAAGGACAACATTGACAATAGAAGTGATTGATGAAAAATCAGTATGCAAAATGAGGAAAATAAGTTAATAACTATGGTTTAGTCCTCTAAATTGTAACTCTTTTACGAATTTCCTCATTTAAAGTTTTGTTTAGCAATAAATTCCTCTTATTCTCTCGGTTATTGTAGTCGAGTCTTTCCATTATAAATCATCATAAACACACTTAAATTACTTATTCGCCATCAAATTTAACTTGCGATACATGTGCATGATGAGCATACAAGCACAAAGAGGCAACGATGGTAGCCGGGACAAGGAAAAATTGTTTAAAAAGTCCTAAATTTATGACACTTTTGCCAAATCAATCCTAAACAATTTAATTGTGTCTATTCAGTCATAGATATATTTTAATTTTGTGTCAATAGAGTCCATCCGATCAATTTTGATTAGAAATTGCTGGTGTAAATGCCCGCCATTTTACATGGCACGAATGGCATTAACGTGTACATATTTCAATAATTTTTTGATTGTTTTTAGTAATTTCCTATCAAATTAATCTAATAGACTTAATTGGCAAACTATGAAAATATTTAGAATTCAATGGCACAATTACAAAGTATAGGATTGAATAAGTATATTATTGAATTGACAAAACAAGTTTATAACTTTTGGACAAATTTCTTGGAAGACAAGTTTGTTTTTCTTAAATTCAGGTTAAAAGAATTTCACCTAAAATATTTCGTACCACCTCAAAAGTTAGAACTTTAGTTTTATTGTATTGGCGGAGATGTCTCTTTTTATTTTTACTGGTCATTTGGCTCATTCTCCCCACCTCGAATAGGAATCTCTGGTGGTCCCCACTCTGTCAAACTGAAGTGGACGATGAACATTAGGAAAGAAATATATGTCGGCCACACCAAGGGTGTCATGGCTGGTCATGCCATGTAGATTGGCGGACGTTCAAGTTAGCGATTTTTAGTTAAAATTGGTGAGATAAACTTAACTGGTAAGACGTGTAAAAGTTTATGATTCAATTGGCACAGTTAAAAAGCTTATGACTGAATTGGTGAATGTACAATAAGTTTAAGACTTTTTGGATAATTTTCCGTTTGAACAAGTTTGCTTTTACATTCGAGCCAAAAAAAAAAAAATGGCCTAAGATAATTTATACTACCTCAAAATTCAGAATTTTAGTTTAATTATAGGGCTAATACTGTAAAAAAATAAAAAAAACCCCAAATTAGCATACCCCTAATAAATTTATCTTTAATATTTTTTCTTAAATTTTATCGTTCAATTGTTAAATCGAATGACACATGACGGTGGCGGAAATGTACTCATTTGGTGTGTCATCCATTTGTTTGTCACAAGTGTATCAATTTATTAATTTAATTTAAGGAAAACTAATGGATAATAAATTTATCGTAAGTGTATTAATTTTGTGTTTTTTGTAGTAAAAAAAATTAATTTGAGGGTAAATTTATCAAAAAGATATCAGTTCAACGTTTTTCATTTTATTAACCCTTATTGGATATGTCCTTATTTTTAAATTTATTGTTACCGGTCATTTGGCCCGGTCTCCCTCGAATAGGAATCTCTAGTGGTCTCCACTCTGTCAAACGGACAATGAACATCAGGAAAGAAAAGAGACGTCGGATGCATCGAAACAAAATTAAGAAAAGGGGGTCTCTCAGAGAATAATCCTAATCCTAATGCAAACCCTAAAAATTAAAACAGCAAGTCGGTTCTTATTTTAATCCAATTTAAACCTGTGAAAAATATTTTCTATTTATTCTTTCGAAGCTAGTCGCATGTTAAAAAAAATTATAAAAAAAATTAATTGAAAAGGTGGAATATCCGCGCAAACTAACAAACCAAACCGACCAATCGATTCAACTCCCCCTACAGACTGCAAATTTGACTACATGTGAAACCTATAGTCATAAATTATAATTTATCGTGTTCATATTTTGTATGGTCATTTAAATATTACGAATTATTCTCTAAGAAACGTGAACCATAATCATTTATCACTGACCCTATGTCAGATTTTTATTTTTCTTCTCTAGACCCGAAATGGCTTTATATATAAGATCGGATAAGGGGAGATGCACTGTTTTTCCCCATATCGATTAAAGCTCACTTCTTTCGATGTGTTCAAAGTTAGACAATTTCGCATTTTGAGGACGGCCCACAGCAAAAAAAAAAGCAAACGAATAAATAAATATTAATTTATTAAGAAAGGAAAAAAAAAGAAAAAGGAAACTCCGGAAGCAAGACGCAGACTAATTTATTATTATTTAGTATTTATCTAAGAAAAGAACCTGTAAATTGCCGAATTAAGACGCTAAATCGAAATTGTTAAATTATCGTCATGGGCGGCTTTGAGAAGCAAGCGACGGTTTATAGTCAACCTCATGATTAAAAATCACCGGCAACCATTTTTAATTTTTCTTCTCGAGCTTAGTGCAGACGTATTTATTTATTTATTTTTATTGTTTTTGTGTATTTTACAAAACTTATTTAAATATGATTTCCCGCTCTTGAAGCGAAGTTTCCCTTGGTTATTATTTTATAGGGCTTTTCATATTTATGTTCTTAAACGAAATATCCTGCTTCCTCCCTTTTTCTGGGGGCCAACGTATATTCGCCCCCCTTATTGAAAATCCCTGTTTGAGGCAGTCTTCATTTCCCCAGTAAATCATGTGCGCAACCACATGCCCCATGTAAATTATTGATTCAAAATCCGAAGTTATATATATGTGGCATTATTGTCAAGACCATTCATATAAGTCATCGGTCAATCTTATCCTTTCATTAGGTCTTTGTGTATCTAGTTGCACGAATTTTTTTTTTTTTTTTATGATAACAAACACGGTCGAGCCAGGACGTACGAGTCGAGACGCATTGAAGTTGTCAGGCTCTTGCCAGTTGTGCTATCGGTCAAGTGCGAAGTGAAGTAGCTCTTGCTGCTTCTACAACATAAATGTGGTTCCCCCAACAATATTTTTGTGCTCGGGATAGTAAACTTCCTAGTGTAATTTCGGTCCAGCATAGACTTTTCATGTCATGGGTCCTTATAATAATTGCAAGCTAGAATTGGTCAACTTCGGCTAACAAATCTCAATTATACTAGTCAAGAAATTGTACATTTAATCACAGTAGAAGGAAAAAAGTACAGTTTAACTTTCACGCATGAGACAAATTATTGGTTGAGAAGGCGATTTCATCAAGGAGCACGTGAAACTTGAAAGAGAGAGGTTTACCGAGGACAAAAGTTGGGTTGTGAAGATATTTTCATAAATTAATTTATCTGCAAACTTAATTTATGTGTGCAGTTTCAACTCTTGACAATCATTTGAAATGGGAAAGGAGCCGTCTAGTTACCACAAAACCTCATCTTTTGACTTTGAGAAATTTGTCGAATGTCATTCATATGAGTGTTACGCTCAATACATAGTGATTAATTTGACATTGATTGGGATGGTGTGTTTATAAATAATTACGACTTTTCAGTTGATCAATTGTATTTATCAACTACATGAGTATTTACCCTTAGTACATAGTGATTGACTTGGCATTAATTGAGATGTCATGTCCATAAGTACTCACGACTTTTCAAATGGTTGATTGCATATTTATCTGGCATGATATAAGATCTTTTTTTATTTCAAACACACTTTTAGTTTTTGTTAAAAAAGATTTTATTTCTCTATGAAACAACATAGTTTTTCAGTCTACTTAAATACAAGAAAACAATTGTTCTCCAATTATTTTGATTCAAATGGCTCGCCATAAACTTTTTTTAATGGCAATGAGATAATTCTAAGTTAGATGAGGCGCATATCAAGAAAACATTCGTATTCATGAGAAAGCATATGAATGATGAAAACACTTGTGTTGCTAATTGATTACTTGTCTACACGCCACAACTTTATCCCCAAAGATGCAATCGGTATCACAATTTAACATGTGGTAAACTAGAAATAACCTCCATTTTTACCTCTCCAATTGAATTTTCAATGACTTAGAATGACATATTCCATGTATCTTCCTTTCTTTTTGCTTTAATTCATCAGAAAACTTCACATTGAAGACGAAGATAGAAGGAGGGATTCACGGGTAGGCGCTCTGTGTGGGAGCGTGCACCATGTGCCATCTGCGGTTGACCCTACTTTTATTATATTATAAAGAAGAAAAAGAAAAAAAAGAAAAAGAATTTGAAAAGCTAGTGATCATTGATTAGCTCGTCTCACGGATCTTGTCTCTCTCTCTCTCTCTCTCTCTCTCTGCTCTAGATTTCACTTGTGCTGTGGCTCTTATATAAACTCCTCCATGACCTAGCCTTGAGACTTCAGTCTTCGGGACTTGCCACGAAAATTACCAGACAGAGAACCCAAGAGAGCACATCACGGCAACAGCAGCAGCAGCAGCAGCAGCAACGAGCTCAGAGACACCAAAAATGTCTTCTTGGAAGAAAACCATCACATCCCCCTTTCGGAAAGCCTGCACTTTCTTCAACCAGAGCCCCTCCCGAGACAAGAAGTCCCACCAAGGTCTGCATATTTTTTTGCCACCATCTCAACCCTCATCTCATCTGTATCCTTCCACGCACCCTGGAAATGAGAAAGATGGCGCGGTTTCGTATGGTTCGTGTACTGATGCATTTCCCGTGGCGTTTTGTTTGTCTTGCAGAGCATGAGAAGCGAGTGAACATGATGAACTTGCAGGGCGAAGTGATGGCCTGCGCTTACGAGGATGTCCAGGTGATGTGGTCCATCCTCGATAAGTCCAAGGCCATTACATGCGACTGAAGAAAGGACTTCAGAAGAAAAGCTCCAACCTTCGCACCCCTCTTGAGCTTTGCCAATTTGTGTTGTAGGTACGATGACCGGTTGGTGGAAATTAGTTCCTGATGGGATGGTGCCCAAGAAAAGGAGGAGAAGAAAACCCAGAAAAGAAAAAAAAAAAAAAAGCAGAGAGAGAGGGAGAGATTGTCATCATTAGGGTAGGTTTTGAGAGACCCCCTCCATTGTAATTTTGATGATGTGGGGTTTCGCATGAAGAAGTTTAGGAGTGTTTAGGAGTTTGATTAAGTCTGTAATTTTGGTTTAATCTCTCTTTTTTTTTCCCCTGTTGAGTCAGGTTGTCATTATCTCCATAGGGAATCCCCATGATTAATGATAATGTCATGGCGAGATTTAATGAGAGGTCTCATTTTTCTATCGTGTTCCATCATACATCATCCTTCTTCCTTCACTTCCCCTCTATCTTAATTTTTTTTTGGGGGATTATTACTTGCTTAATTTTATTCATAGAACTTAGAAATCCTCAATGCTTTTGGATAATAACGCTTTGTTCTTCTTTTTTTCTTCCCCCTATTTTAACTGCACCCACCGACCACGTTTTTGGCCCTTTGCCTTTATAATTATCCACCGCCAGGTCCACCACCACGCACCGACCGGAAACCCCACTTACAATTGTTCCAATCGAAGTGAAAATTCCGTACTTGGTGTCTTGTCTTAGATGTGGAAGAAGAAAGAGTCATGAGATATTTATGAAAAGCAGGAAGTCTGTGGAAAGAGTGTTGAGATTTTTATGAAAAAGCAGGAATTTCTGTGGACTATATTCGTTTGAAACAGGATGCGTTTGGTCCCACATCCACTACACCTAAATTCCTTGGCTATTAACACACCTTACGCAAGTTTCATGCGCATAGGAACTTTATTTGAAACTTGTACCTCTAACAAAAAGGGGGCAACAGCTTTTATGATTGTTCAAAATTGCCTACCGACATTTCAATAGTTGCATTTCGCTCCAGAAACCTTAGAATTCAATTGCAATGTATCCCCTAGCATTGGTTCCAATCGAATTTTTCTTGGAATGTCGACATGTGATAACACATGAGTAACTTTTGAGAGCAAATTAGTCATATAAGTATACATATTTCAAGTAAGAGCAGTGATTAAATTACCGGTAAGAATTTGACCGGAGTTAATATTATATGTCCATTCATATATGGTTTTGAAATATACTTTTAGTTAGTCCATATATTTTCTCTCACATATATAGATGACCTATGATTATTATTATTTTTTTTGTCAGTCCTACTCTATGCCTATTTTACACGCACGCAGACTTGTGCCCTGCCTCTTGCAGGGCGTGGGAGTCGCAACCCACTCTCGAAACTTACGCGTCCCTTATCCCCATCCCCCCTGAGAAGGTAGGGATTTGAACCCTTCACCTCCTCATTCCATGTTAGAAGGGTGGCCACTGGAGCGAACCCCCAGTGGTTCCTATGATTAATTGGTCTTCCATAACTAATTAGGTGTAGCGCGTGCTTAAGTACGCGACAAAAATTCGATTGGAGTCAACATCGGGGAACAAATTGTCACCAATTTCAAAGGTCAGGGGGTAAATTGCAAAACTTGGAACATGGAGACAGTTTGCCGCAATGCCAAAAAACTTAGAGGGCAAAATGTAATTCTTCTAATAAAAAGGTCCTTTTCCAGCATGAGATTATTTGGGAGGACTCAAGATCAGAGGACACTGCACTCATGTTGCATTCGGTTGGATCATGTATACGCACATCGTGTGCCTAACCAAGAATCTGATGACAACCAATGAATAGAGTTTATGCGATCACATGGTGTCGGCGATGACGTAAGTTTTTGAATTTTCATATATTATCGTGAACTTTTAATTCATGAATGATTTATTGCACATGACGCCACACAACCCAAATGTGTGTATGGCCAAGAGTCAATTGGAAAAGGAGATCAGCATGAGAGGACCACTAAGTGTGCTTTTCATCAAGAATTTGGTTAGGAAAAAGCAGTTCACAATCAATCACATTCCTCAGACTTTTGTCGTTGCTTCCGTTTCTAATTTGATCTTATCACCTTCCTCCTTTCGGATAAGATCTTCTCGTATATACAAATATTTATTTATTTGACTGCCTTTCATTTTGTCTAAGTTCGGGGGATCTCATCATGGCCAAGAATAAAATCTACTTACCATTCTACCTGAAAGTGAAAGAAAGATTCCTCCCCCGAAATGCATATGCCATCCCTTCCATATCTCATAGATAACAAAGAAACAAAATTATGATAGAAAATAATATCCGACATATTATTCTGGTATAATAAGGTCTTGAGGTAAATTGTGCTCTAAAATAGACTCTTCACAATTCGTTGTAGCTTCCAAAACATTTTACTCACTCTTCTAGTTATCGATAGTAATACGTCAAGCATTTTCTCTCTTCAGTCGAGCCTCAACCCCTTCATATGGCTATATTTGATTTGCTATTGTAAATCCAAGGCATACCACGGGATCTTTGGCTTGTCAAACTATTTAATTTATGATTTTGTTGTTGTTCTTATACTTTTTTCCTAGGTTTAGAGGGTAAGAAAAAGAGAGAGGGACATTTGAGAACCCCCCGGAAGCATGTCTCCAGGTGACAAGTTCCTAGAGAGGGGCATGATCCAATCTTAAAAGCATGGAAGGGCTTTTTCACTCTCTTTGTATCTTTGTTTAGGAAAAGCTGCATTGTCTAGGAAGCAATACAAAGCCACAAGCTCCGGATTGAAAAGGATGCAATGCTGGTCGTTCAGGTAATGGAAAATGATTTGGCGAGCCGAATTCGGGAGAACCACCTTCAGTTTTAAGTACTACCACTGGGAAGCAAATTGTTGCGTGGATCATTCTGCAACCAGCTTTTGTTCCGGTAATGTTAGGAAGGAATTTTGTCAACAAGGATTTTCTCATCGGGTTTATTAAACATAAACAAGTAAAAAAAAAAATGAAAAAACAGACTTAATCACTGATCGGAATTGTAAAACACAGGACTTGTCACTTTCTAGGGAATTTAAGATATGACTTAAAGATGCTATCAAGGCTAGAACACAATGGTTGAAAAGCAGTAGACCTGTCACTTGTCTGGGAAACTTAACATATGACTTTATGATGCTACCAAGGCTTGAACACTCTCAGCTGCACGACAAAATAACAAAAATGATTCTATTTATTTTCCTCTTTTTTTTCAATTCATGCGATCCATTTCACAGAGCAGAGCAGCAAATTGACCGCTCAGGGGCTCTATGCTGAAGGAATACAATCTCAGAAGAACACCCTCAGCTACCAGAATTTATTGCAAGCAACTCATAAACAATCCAAACAAATTGTAAAATCCAATGAAGCATATCACACAAACCACTCACCCACATATAAACCCCAACCAATCCAACAAATATTAATAACATCTATAATCTCTCTCTGTTTCCCTTTCTCAAATTGAGAAACCCAAAACCGATAGTCACTACCTATGTGATACAAGCCTTAAAGAAGGGAAAAAGAACAGACTATCCATTCCATCAAACAAATGTGAATTGGTCATTATCCTCTATTTACATTGCTAGTGATATGCAGGGTAAGACCTTGATGCAACTATGAAATAACACTACAGCAGAGAAAAGCTGACCAAACAGTGTTGCAAGTTTTTCTTATCCTTTGTCCTTTGATTGCTCTCACTTGACTTGCTCTTCGCGCATGGCCTCTATCGTCAGAGTCTCTGAGCTTTGGGGATTTCCCGACGATGACTTTCTTTACCTTCATGCCTAATTGCTTCACCTTCGACATTATTTTACCCGAACGCTTTTTTGCCAAGGCCTCTTGTGCAGGCAGGACCCTTGATTCTTTGGTGTTGTCGCCATCCATTGCAGGCTTGTCGGTTGGATTAGGCGTGGGTTTTGCATCTTCAACGTCACCTTTCGCAAGGCCGTTCTTGGCCTCCTCCTCTGCCTTGACTTCTTTGGCTTCCTGTGCTTCGACTGGAGCCAGCGTCTCTTGCAAAAAAATAAAATAAAAGGTGCTTTAATTGGAAAGTAATCAGAACTTGTATGGGTCGATTTGACTCATTCCCACGCAACATCTCCCACCATCATCATCCAATCTTCTCGTGTGTCTTCATAGTTCAAAAACATGGAGACTTTTGGCATGGAGTTTCCTCCTTTGGTTCTTGAAAGATGGCATTAAGCTTAAACCAAAATGTGCATGTCCTTTTTTTTTCCACAGACATCACGACAAAAGAGCACCATACAAACCCTGGTTACTTTTCCAATTGATGCAGGTGCCACAATCCAAGAACCTAGCCTAGAAATTCAGAACGCCGTCCGTGGAGCTGAAGAACTGTGAGGCTGAGGTTTTCGATAGGTCCGCAAGGCTGAGGGGGAAATTTCTTACGAAAGAGACAGGTGCCCATCCATCCTGAAGGCAAGCACTTCTAATCATCCGTCATTGTCATCGAATAGCATCGACAATGCCTACAAGTACATCATCATGGGAGGTGGCACTGCCGGGTGTCCCCCTGGCGGTCACCCTCTCAGAACTTCAGTGTCCTGTTGCCTGAAAGAGGGGGCGTCCCGTTTGCAAAATCATCAATCGTTTGAAAATTTTCCTTCTGGACTCGACCATAAAATTCCCCCTTATCCATGACTTTCTCTTTGAAATCTGGAGAACGAAAACAAATCATTTGTAATAAAAAATTTTGGTATGATTCTACTTGTCACTATTTCATTATTTCAAAAGGCTTTCTACAGTTTTGTCGTTAATATCTTGGGACATTTTAGAAGTTTTTCAAGCACTTCATGATAAATGAAAAGTGGAGTTCGCACAATCCTCTCGATCGATATCCTATTTCCGTTCCCACCATTGCTGCAGCTTGATCCGGCACATTTCATGAGCAACAGTAAGACAAAATTGCGGACGCGCACATTGCCATTGTCGCGCACAGCTTCCATCATCTTCGCTGATTTCGACCTGATCCATTCGTCAGGTCATCCATGCCTTCGTCAAAGGATGATTTTCCATTATTTCATGAACTTGGACCCGGAAAGCAGCCACATTAATCCCTCTTTTCAACTAAGCCACCTTTATTTATGAACATTCAGACCGTTTTTGGGGGAGAATCCCTATAAATAGGGGTAAAACCCATTCACTGTGATATCCAGACTTCACCCGAGCCTCGAAATACTTAACGGTCTATCGTCTGACAGTCTTCATACAAATGCAGAGAAGCATCCTCAATATCTTAATGTAAGGACACAACTTAATGTACGAAACTCTACATTTCCCTTGGCTTGAGGTCACCTTGTTCGCCTGTGGCGTTGACTAAGATCGACTCGTAACATCAGCTCTCAGCAATCGTAGTCAGCTTTGCTTTCTCACAGAGAGAGAGAGAGAGAGAGATGGGTACTAGATCAATATCAGCTTTGCTTTCTCAGAGAGAGAGAGAGAGAGAGAGAGAGAGAGATGGAAACTAGATCAATATCCATTTCTCTTTCTATCTATCTATCGATAGAAAGATTGCCTATGCCTACTCTTGATTGGCTATGCACTGATTCACTAGATAAGTAAGCAGATATACCTATGACTAGAAAGATAGCGAGAACTATTCTCAACTCAGTCTCTCAAAGGCCCCAGCTCATCGTAACCCTTAAACATGGAATTAGCGGGGTTGACCTTCTCCTGCATAAGTACAATAAACATAGGACAGTCAAGAACAATGACCCTTCCCCAAGCAAGCCTGACGCCTAAGTTGGACCTTCTCTTTCTGCTGTAGTCACCATGAACCGGAAAAATGAATATTCATGACTCTAAAGAAGGCAGATAGCAACATGACAAATTTAACCAATCGACCCGGGGAAGCCCAAGTTGTCTGAGCTTGAGCGCGACGGAGGAAAACCAGGGACGAAACATAGCAGACATCATCCAACCGACGCTAGTGCAATATTCAATCTAGTGCTATTTTTGGTCAGCATCACATGCATGAATGTTTGCACGAACATTTTTTGTCTTTACAAGAAATTCCTTGTACTCAAAATGTGGTTGATACCACACCGACATATGTAATGACTTGACACGAAAAAATGAGATCGAGGCGAGAAAAAGAAACACTGAAGCGTTGATCTTGTACGTGGATATTTACTTATGTGTCACTTCAGAACATCTTTCTTGCACTATGAAAAGTCTTGACCCACGAGATTTGGACGCACCTGTAATCAAACTTATCACATGTGCTTCGAGTGGTGGTCCATAGGCTCTATGATTGAACGATATTTATACAACGAGCCTATGTGGAGCTTGTGGAACATCTCTTGAAAGAATTGCTCTAGTGACGATCTTTGGAGTGTTTTTCAATTGATTCATCACTTGATAACCTCTTCCTAAATTCTCACAAACAACTAAATGTTACTAACAAGCCTCTGCATGTAAACCGTCAGCAAGCAAAAAAACACGTTTCATTCGTGTGGTCCATTATTTTTTTTTTTTTGCAAAATTCCTAAAATACCCCCTAGAGAAGGTGATGGTGAGTCGAACACCCCCCCTGATAATTTTGTCTTTTCGACTCCAATGATTATTGCTGTTTGGGGCAGATTCCATTTCATCAATGGGTCCTCCAAGGTCGATCTCTATGTAGATGGTAATTTAATTTCATGGTTTGTAGCTTATCTACGATGACCGTAATTATACTCCCTCAAAATTTTTACCATGTCAATTGCTTACATGATCATTGAAACTAATTGAAAAGCATCGATGAGCTAATCACAGTCTATGATTTCATTGATCATGGCGGAAATCATTAGCGGAAAAAATTTGAAGAGGAATTGGATGCGTCCTATATCTTGTTATTTGGAACAAAGGTCCAAACTAGATCTTGCAAGGCAGGCATATGCTCTGGAATTCCTTCTCTTGCAAGTAATGGACAAGCAAAGTGATTTTGCATGAGAAGAGTCATTGCCCCAATAGAAGGGCATTTTGCATTCTGATGTTGAAAGTCCAAAAATCATCCCAAAAAAAGAGAGCAAAGGCACAACAAATAATTCAGTTTTGTAAACATAATATTAACAGTATTAATAAATACTATTAATGATGATGATGAGGATGCTATTTATAATATTCTCTTGGAAAGGGCAAAGGTGGACCAATGCCCTCAATCAGCAGGGATTCTATCAAATCCTTATCTTTCGTGACATTAGGATATTTAATTTTAACCTCCATTTACTCTATGAGAATTTTATATGAGGATTCACCGCTAATTTTTTGGGGTCGGCTAAAAACTAAGTGAAGCATGTGAATATAATTCACTTCCTATGAAACTAGAGTTATAGGATTGAGATTTGATTACACTAGTCATCTAACTATTGCCATTTTGGTACCTAAACTTGATCATTTGTCAACTAAGGTTTCCATACAATGTTTTACAAATTATGAGTCCCCAAGTTTTTGTTTGCTAAGGGCGTGTTTGATAACTATTTTGTTCTCGAGAATAATTTTTTATCATAAATATTTTTTTTTAATTCCATTCCCGATAATAATTTTTGGACAAAAGAACGCATTTGGTAACCGCATGAAATTTTTATTCTTGATAGAAATGTATTTGGTAGGATTTTAAATTTTTTTTTTTAAATTTTAATACTTTTACTATATTTACTTTTTTTCTCTCTTTTTTTTTCCCTTTATTTCTTCTAATTGCTCCTTCCTTTGTGGCCAATTGCCAATCACCATGGCTGGCAATTAGCTAGGCGAGGTCCAATGAACTTGCTAGAGGCTCACCAATGGTGAGCCTCAGCCTCGCAAGATCTAGGCAAGGCAAAGCTTTGCTAATGGCTAGGCGAGGCCGAGCCTCGCCATGGCTACTGGACCTTGCCTAGTCATTCGCTTGACCATCGCCTCGGTGGCGGTCGTTGTGACGGTGACCAGCTAGAACTAGAAGGAAGAAGAAGAAGAAGAAGAAGAGAAGAGAAGGAGAAAAGAAAAGAAAGAAAAAAAAACTAAAGTTAGGCTTGATTCTTGAAAATGTTATGAAGAACAAGAAATAATTTTTTTCTATTTCTTAATTTTGTTTCAAATTTATTCTCGAGGATAGAAAAATAGATTTTTGTTCTCGAACAAAAATTTTACTAAACGGATTTTTATTCTTTTTTTGTTCCAGAGAACAAAATAATAAAAACATTTGTTCTTAGGATAGTTATCAAATAGGGCCTAAGTGTCCATGCAATATTTTTATGTTTATTATGACCCTAAAATGAAACCTAACCACTCAACTATGAAAATGAATCACAAAACACAACAAACGATATAAAGTCAATCACAACAAACACATAAGAAATGGTAATGAAGAACAAGTAAAAGATATAATTTAGTATGGTAACTGGATACATGCAGGTAAAAAATATTACATTGCCATTTTATTAGGCCCAAGACAGCAACTTCCATAAGCTTAATTTAAATTAAATCCTAAAGAAACTAATTTTCCATTATCTAAACTAGAGAAGATCATGAACTATCCTAAACCATGTGTATTATCTAAAATTCTAAATGATATTAGACTAATTCTAATACTAAAATCTAACACCCTAATCAAGGCCTACACTTCTAACTAATTTTCCTTTTTATATATATATGTCTATTAGGTTTCCATGCATTCTTTTTAAGTTTAGAGCACCAATTGGGCTCTCAAGTCAAACCCACTTAAATTAATACTCGTTCAGATCTATAATAAGCCCATATCTCTCAAAATCTATACTAAGCCCATCTTCTATCAAAATTGCATCCTTTTCTTTTTTTTTTTTTCTTCTTTTTTTCCTATTTCCTCTATCGCCGTAAGTCATTCATGTTCTCTCTACTAGACTGCAGAATCGCCATTCTTGCTCTGCAACTTCTCGAATTGCAAATTCCCACCTTAAGACCAGCTACACCACGACTTCCAATCAATGAACCTATAAACTCTACGGTCAATCATCCTCAGCTATCACTGCCGTATATCTCTATCATTATGAACATTACCATAACCCACTGGTCACATGAATCAATGGTTAGCATGCCAATTTGTGGCTCAAATTACTGTTTCTCGCTCACAACCTGCCATTACCATGAACGTACATGTAACCCAAGAAAAAATAGAAATGGATCAGAAGGACACTTAATTAACATATCTGGATGGATCCTCAGCAAATACCGCAAGTCATCAACGAATAAGACGCGTCCGGTAAACATGCATGACCAGAAGCAAAAATCTCAAAATTTATATTGGCTATACTTGAGTTTATGGCAAACTCATCCCTATATTTGTTCGGTTTCAGATGTGATTCGTATACATCTAGCAATCAACGAGTGAAATGTGCGTTCGAGAATGAATTAAATAACTCTTGGGTTTAACTTAAGCACTTTCATCGAACCGAGTGCAAGCATTTCACTTCCACGTCCAAATGCAACATCGGAACAGCAAGTTCTCGACCAAATCACGACAGCGACGACGTTACGAGTGCGGATTCTCGAGTGAACTTCAAAAGTATTTAAATCTTTCGCAAACAAAGATTAGAATATCATTTTCACTTGCTGTTTTATGATGGTATATGCAATACTGAGCTTATTATTATTATTATTCTTTTTCAATCCAAAGTGTTTCATTAAAGAAATTCTAGTTCACATCAATGAAACATAGCTCTAGTTCTAATCGCTTCCCAAGCAGTTATCAGTGTCGATTTCAATTCCATTTTCGCTTGCTGTTTCGAATCCTATCTGGCTGAGGAGAAGTTCTGATCACAAGTGCTGATTATTATTATTATTATTTATTTATTCTGGGTTCTTGCGGCTTTCCATCATCCCAAAACCTACTTTCAGTAAATGGATGATTTAACAGCTGCTGTGCTTTCAGGATCCTGCGCAAATGAAAGATCTTTGAGCAAGGGATGTGACTAGGCCCAGTTTTCTGTCCATCTATCAGGCCTGCCTTGGCTTATACGACCCATTCTTATTCTTACCCAAAAATGGGAGCGAAGTATCTTTGGACAAGCCTCGTGATCATGATCATGATCATCACTCATTTTCAAAAATTCAATTTCCACATGCGACGCCAAATGCACTGTTGTTGAGTTTCCATGTCCAATCAATTTGTCAGCTGATGGGAACTTTCTTGTAGACCAGGCGTACAGCTGATCTTGTGCATTCACACAGTTCATGCATAGTGAACTGTCCATTTACCACGGAAGATCCTAAACGTCTACTCTACTTAGGGTGAATTTGGTTCAAATTTGAAGATAGACTTTAGGTGCAATGCAAATGCTGAAAATTAAAGCTTATTGAAAAAGTGGAAATTGCATTTAGTAAAAACTCCTTTTGCAAAACAACTTTGGGCAAAATAGTATTTGATAAAAAAAAAAAAAATCTTTTGCAAAGGGCTTTCATTGTAATTCCTTTTTGGGAAAAAACCTTAAAAATCCCAAACTTTATTCAAAATGACAAATTTATCTTAAACTTTTTTTTATAACATAAAAAATCTCAAATTTTACTAATCGTGACACATTTATCTTAAACTTTTTTTCGTGACACAAAAAAACTTTGAATTTGTATCTGTATGACACGTTTTCCTTAACTATAGGACATTTTCATCTTTTACCTTCTTTTTCTTTTTTCCTTTTTCTCTTCTTCTTCTCTCTTCCCTCCGTCGGCCATGGCGTAGGGAAGTTGAACTCAAGCAAGGGCTGCCCTTGCCAGCGTTGGGTGAAAACGGCCCTCAACTGGGTTGAGCAAGGGGTGCCCTCACTGCTAGCCAGCCTAGGTGAGGGTGACCCTTGCCCGATGCAAGTGAGGGCGGCCCTCGCCAGATCTAGCGAGGGCACCCCTTGCCGAACCCAAGCATCGGCCGAGGGTTGTCCTTGCCAGATTCGGCCCTGGTGAAGGCCGCCCTTGCTAGATTTGGTGAGGGCTGTCCTCGCTTAGGCTAGCAAGGGCAACATCTAGGTGAGGGCCGCCCTCACTTGAATTTGACTTCCCTCTGTCATGGCTGATGGAGGGAAGAAGGAAGAAAAAAAAAAGGGGAAAAAAAAAAGAAACAAAAAAAGAAAACAGAAAATGTAAAAGATGAAAATGCCTTTGATGTGGTAAATTTGTCACTTTAAGTAAAATTTGAGGTTTTTGGTGATTTTTTTTCCCTTTTTTATTATTAAAAAGAAATCAAACCTTTCGCTTGCTCCAATGAAGGGTTCAAGTTGTCAATGAGGGTCGCCTATTGCCTAGGGTCCACCTAGGGTCACATGACCCAAGGTGATTATTGCCTAGGTTTTTGCAATTGTGTGACCTCAAGTGGCCATTGCATGGGTCACATGACCTTGCCAACCCTTTATTGGTTAGATTTGACCTTATTGGCCCTCACCTACTACCCTCACAAAGAAGATGAACAGTGGCAACAATGGGCAAAATTGAAAAACAGAAAAATTTGTGAGGATAGTTTTGGAAGAATTTTTTTTTAACCTAGTTTCAATATTCTACAAATGCTACTTCGAAGGTTGGTCTTTACTTGCTTTGGGCTTTCAATATTTCTATGGTCAGTATTTGGTTGAAAGCTACTTCAAAACACTTGTCAAACATATCGGCATTTCTTCAATATGTTTTGAAGGCCAAAAGGCCCATTGGGAAAGATGAACCAAATGCACTCTTAATAGTGCAAGAGAGGATGGTTATGATCAAGCTGCTGGAAAACGACCATGGAATGGAGATAAAACTCAATTGTTTTACTATGTTCGGAAAATGTAATATGCGAGTGCAAACTAAAGCATTTATGGTGAAATTTTTTTAGGTTAATTGCTTATGTAAGGGGAAAAAAAGAAAAGGAATGAGCAACACCATATGCGTGCATTCAAGTTGATTACACCTAGAGAAGAAAAACAGCGTGTCCGTTGCATGAAAAGAACAATAGTGAAAATTTAAAATTAAAGAAATTTAAAAACATTTGATCCATTTTAAATATCTCATAGAAATAAAGATGAAAGAATGATGGAGCTCTTGTTAATTACTATGAATTCAAATTACAAAGTAAGAGATTCGTTAGTTACTTATCTTTCATCTTAATTATATCATAAATTGCGATTTCATCCATTCACAATTGCGAATGATCGTAAGTACTTTGGGTACATTTGGTTTAACATTTGCGAAACCCTTTGGAGCCTTAAAGCCTCTTGGGCAAATACAAATGCCATTTGATATAAAAAATTTGGGTGATTTAGGTGATGCAATTGCATCTCCAAAGCTCTCTATAAACCTTTAGCTTAAGACTAGTCAAGAGGTACTTTGGAATGCTGCATTTTCGCAATGCAAATATACCCTTTTTTTTTTTTTTTTTTTTTTTTTTTTTTTGCTTTCACTCAACTTTTATAAATTTGGAAATGTCTTGAAAACCCTAACTTTGTCTTAGCCATTGACAAACAATTGGCAAGTAGCTAGCATCCCATTGGTAAGTAATTGTCGTGCCATCGGCGAGCAACCACCATGTTATCATTGAGCGGTTGGCCAATGTGCCATCAACTAGCGGCCAATGAGCCACCACCACCCTCATTTGAGGTCGCATGACTTAGGCGTCACTTGAGGTGGCCACACCCTAGGTGACCATCGCTTGGGGTTGCGCATTCTTAGGTGAGGATGGCCGGCAGCCAATTTGGCTCGCCGACTGCGATTGAGTTCTGTCGGCAAATAACTTGAGATTTTTTATAAAAGAAAAGTAGCAAAATTCTTTTACAAAGTGTAGTTTTTAACAAATGGCATTCGTGTCAAAATTTCTTTTTAATTTGCTTTTAAGATGCACTTTACCAAAACACTACTTGCATTTCAAAAAACTCTTTCAACTCAAAAACCTTTGCATTTTCCCAAAAATATTCCTCAAACCAAACACACCCTTTAATATATATATATATATATATAGACACACACACACACATATGGTTCTTGTTTTTTAAATTCTTATTGATTCGAGGACCTCTTAGGTTTACTTATTAACCGTAAGATTTATCCATCCAATGATGCTCATGTAAAAGGTGATGTTTAATTAGGACCTCCAATTCAAAAAAGTTACTTCCAGAGTAATAATACGTGAGCGAAAGTAACTCCTGTTGTGAACACGAGGCGCTAGAGGACCACGTGAATTAAAGAGAAAAACGAAAGTAAAAGCACAACGAAAGGGTGGATAAGTGAAAAAGAAGAAAAGAATGAAAGTTCAAGAACAAAGTACCCAGCAATCAAAAGCACTCGAAATCTCCAGATGTCCTTCAAATTCTTTCCACATTTTCACTGTTGTCTGTCAATGTGTAGTGTAATGATTTTCACCAAGTTGCAAAAACTGTAAACTGACTCAGCAGTTTTAGGACTGTGCATAATAACCCATGTCGTCGTCATCATCATCAATTTGACATGAGACTGTACATCTCTATGATTGGTCTTCTCTCTTCAGTGAGAAGATAATCTGGAAAATGGAAAAATGGTCCTGAATGCTAACATCTGTCGGCTCTCGTTATCTTCAATCTCTTGACAGTGGTCATGAACATTCTGTGGAAGCCATAAATGGACAAACTGTGAGGAATTCTTGCTGTAACGTGCAAGAAAGGGTGATTAAATTGAAAAAGTAATCAGAACTTGTACGGGATGATTTAACTTACTCCCACGGAACATCTCCGACCATCATCCAATCTCCTTCTCTGTCTTCATAGGTCAAAACATGGAGACTTTTCGCATGATCAGCTCTATCTCCGTTAGGACCTGCACATTTCGGTTTAAGCTTAATGTCATCTTTCAAGAACCGAAGGAAGAAACTCATTTTCAGATTCACAGATTGATATAAATTAAAGATGAAAACCCATTTCTTGTTTCTTTCTGATAATGTATACACTTACAAGCAATTGAGGTTGTGAACATGTGAGCAAGAGTTGATATGAGATCATCGTAATTGTGAAGAGTTAGCAGGTCAAGCTTTCTTCCAATTGGGACACCTTCCATGTACACCTTGACAAACAAGGAAGTCCTCCTCCTATCGCTGTCGTCATTATTATGTACATTATGAACATTGGCATCAGCTTTGCCTGCTACAGCAAGTGTGGTTCTCAGGAGGACTTGATGGGTGGCCAGTCTTGTCTTTGTTCCCTGAAATCAAAATTATGTTAGAAAATGATGTCCTATTCAATTTCAAAAGATCCTATTGTTGATTTTCTTATAATGCACTTCAAACATAAGCTAAAACTTTGGTGAACTGCGACTTTCATTGTCTGCTAATTTCCAGAAACCAAAAGAGAAGGAATCTTTATATAAATTTCCAACTACACCTTTGGCATCTGATTCTCTCTCTTCTTATATGCTAATAACATGTGATAAAAGAAAACCAGGAAATTCGAAAAAAAAAAAAAGGAAATTAAAAAAAATAAATTAAAAACTGAAAAGAAATCTGAAATCTGTTATGCGGATGATGGAAAGCAACAATTTGGAAGACGACAACGATGATCAATTCGACAAACAAATCAAATCATACCTCTGCTTCGAAACCGAAGGGTCAATCCAATTATCTTTCTGGGCATCAGGAGAGACTATACTGAGTCCAAGCCTCAGATCAGTGTTGAGATCACCTCTCCTTGTTCTTCCTGTTCTCGTTGACGATGAGCACCCGCTGTTGCAGCCGGAATACCGGCATACTGAAGAAGCAAAGGAGAGAGAGGTTCGTGGATGGTTCTTGTGCTTGCTGTTATCAACTAAAGAGGGCGAAGACGACGACGAAGACGAGGAAGGTGAGGAATCTTTAGCTGAAGCCCTTCCCATTCTTTCTTTCTTTCTTTCTTTTTTCTTTTTCGGTGGGAAGTTCTTGTTGAGGAATGAACAAAAGAAAGCTTGAAGCAACAGGAAACCAAATGTGAGAAGGCCGCCACCTTCGGCCTATTTATAAACCATGCACTCAAAGTCACCAATATGGGCGTGTATAAATGTCGATGTGTGGGGCACGTATGTCAGAGAGAGAGAGAGAGAGAGAGAGAGAGAGAGAGAGAGAAGAGAGGGACGTTTGGTTGGGTGTAGTGATGGTGGCAGACATGTCCATGGGGACATGTAGGTGGCTTTTCTTTATTAGGTTGATTCTGGGACATTGAGTGTTAGTACTTCGCTTTGAGTTTGGCCTCCTGGTTTTAGACTATGATTAAGACTATTAGGACTAGCAAAGAATAGTGAGTTTATTGCTATTTTAGGGCTCAGTTCAGGGTACTGAGCCAACTTTAATGCCTTACCTCACCAATGCTGATGTGATTTTCTTCTTGAGGGAAATTGTTTTGCAGGAATCTGGACCTAGATTTGGTCAGCACCACATACATGGATGTTTACACCTACCTTTTTCTCCTTACAATAAATTCCTTATACTCAAAACATGTAATGACTCGACACGAAAGGTTTGAATCGAAATGAGAAAAAGAAATATCAAAGAGGTGTTATTATGGAAAGTCTCAAGCCACAAGATTTAGACACATCTCTAATCGAATCTGTTAAATGCACTCCACACACTAGTCCATATGCTTTATGCTTGAACAACATCTATATGATGAGCCTACGTGAAGCTTGTGGAACATCTTTTAAAAGAATTGCTCTAGTGATGATCTTTGGAGTATGTTTCAACTAATTCATCACTTAATTGCCTCTTTCCCGCAATATGAAATTTGAGGAATTCCAAGACAAGATAATTTAATTGACATGCATCAACAAATGTACGTATACCATGAACTCATTGCCTACAATAGAAAATGCTGATTCAAATTTAACAATCTTCCTAAATTCTCATGAACAAAATGAAATGTTACTAACAAACTTATATAGCTATAAATCTGGCCAAGGTCTCATCTGCAATTAGCAATACCTAATTGCGTGAACTGAGTGGACTTATTTGCTAATTTGACAATTTTGTTCTAAAACAAGCCTAATTTACTTGTCCCTTCGCTTGTGGACAACTAAAACAGATCAAAAGCGAAAGATAAGATAAAACTTATGTCTTCCCCAGCTAAGGTTAAAGTCTCAGGGAATTATTACAGTGCTTGACCCCAAGAAGCGAACTTTAGCACAATTGATGCAAATCAACTTTTGTCCCTGCCACTATCTGACCCCAACTCTCTTAATGTTGCAAAATATTATTCTCTGTCTAGTCTTATAGGGCAATTAAATTGGGAGGATGAGTACTCAGGTCAAATTTGCATTGATGACAAATTTGATTGCAGTAGTGAGTCACATAGAGAAATCAATTAATTTTAATAACAGATGAGTTAATCAGGCAATATTTTAAAAGACGGGTTTATGTAAATTGCTTTTAGGCATTGTCATGAAGAAAAGTATCACTTCCTTTCATGCAAAAAGGAAAAGTAACGGGACCTCTACTATTCACAAAGTCTCATCAAACATTTAGTATACATTTCTTCATGAGACGGGTCTCTACGAGACTTCAGCATCATACAAATAACAAGAAAGGGCCGTCATCATGGATGAAGTTTTCTCATTACATCGCTATCAAGCAAATTAGTATCATTACTCTTCTCGAAGAAAAGATGATTGTTCTATCTTGTATCATACAACGTTGTTGTACACTGGGTTTCCTTGATTTAGTGCCCAAGTTGGTGAATTGAGCGAGGCGCGGTGTCACACACTAAAGTGGCAATGTCACTGTCAATGACCCCTCCCCCTCTTTTGATGGGGAAACAACTTTCCCCGATTTCCGTTTAGCTTTAAATCCTCTCTCTCTCTCTCTCTCTCTCTCTCTAAATGAATGTGAATTCATGTCCAAGATTACTTCCGCTTTTTCTATGATAAAACCAGACATTTTATTTCGCGAAAAATATGATAAAATCACATGCAAAGTAATCAATGTCCTTTTGTTTGTCAAGAAGAGAATTCCCAATAAAGTTGTGAGTATATATATAATCCATGACAGTGAATATTAATTACTCTCTCATGGTTGTAATAATTACATGTCTTAATATCGTCAAACACACTGTTGAATAATTTAGTGACAACCTACCGGCCACATTTCTTTAGAATATTGGTTGGTCCGATCTTGAAGAACAAATACATTTATTAAATAGACTTATATGATCGGGAGACATTGTTATCAAAGTAAAAATATTGAGTGTTACGTAATTGCTTTTGAGTAAAATTACATTCTGTCATCGTCTTTGACTATATAACCATTCATTTCGAACATAAACTTTGAAAATGCGAGTTGTCAAATGGCTTAAAAAAAACAATTCAAAAGTAGGTGGAGACAAAGAGAAGCTTAAAGACGTCACCTATGCTAAGGCCGGCTGGGCAATTTCTCTCTTCTCCTCTCTCTTGTCCCACGCTTTCTTAATTCAAACTCCTCTTGCTTGCGATCACGAGTTGATTAATTAAGTTAATTGCAAAAAATAACAAATTCTTTTATTTTCTTCACTAAATAACAATCAATCGATATGCAGGCATTTCCTTGAATTAAGTTGGCCGTCGTGGTCTACTCATATTTCACAAAGGATTTAATTTAGGCCTGATGCGAGAATGAATTTTATAGTCGGGTTTTCCGTTAATATAGTATTAATGATAATGGTGATTTACAGAAGTAAATTATTTGGCGTCCGTGCACGGTTGCTCTGAAGCGTGACGAGGAATTATTGCTCGTTTTCTTTGACCACCTTTTATACAACCATATGATATAAATATAAATATATAAATATATATTAGACATATATAAATCCTCATAAGAAAAGATTGGACAATGCATAATGCTTGTCTTTTGAACTGGGCTCCTTTTTCTTTTTTCTTTTAAATCACGTGAGACATAGATCCAACTGTCATTGTCCCTCACAATCATTATCCATCATATCTGAAGTAAATTGCAAAATTATGGATTATTGAATAACCGAAGGACGGTCGAATCTGGTTCTTTCTACTACGCGTTCTTTCACTTTTCTGCTCTTTCTATTATTATTATTATTATTATTATTATTATTATTGCTTTGCAATGAATCAGATACATGTCGTGTCGCCACGCTTGCGGTGGCAGCTTCGATCCAGCATAAATTAAAAATGCTTTTTCTATTCAGATCACTTTTTCTTTTCGGCTCCATCGAGCAAAAACTATATAATATGTTAAATATCATGTAAAGAGATCTAGTCTAGTCCGAGCAATTTTTTTATGTGAAAAATGGGTTAAAAAATATATTAATTCGTGTCAGTTTTGAGTGCAGAGTTTGTGTTTTTCAGTCGTCTTCCCATGTTGCGTTAGGAATGGCTGTCTTTACTTGGGATGAGTTTACCAAGTTGGAAAAAAAATGTGAATACCCTCGAATATCTTGAAATGACTGACCTAGCTTCCAACTGGACTAGAAATGTATACGTCATATGAGACATGAAAGCTTAATGACAACTCTGAAAAAAGAATATTGCAAGGTGAATCGTATTCGGGAACCAACCGAATTATTTAGATTGATGTCTTCTAAGTCAACTTTTGTTTACACCTCTATATATATATATTAAAAATTGCACCCTGTAAAGCCGCCCAATTAATTAAGAAATCAAGTTTACACAATTTAATTGATCAAGCAATGTTGACTTGAAAATAGTTGGAGAAATACCAAAAAAGTCTCACGCCTAATAGATGGATGTTAATTCAGATATAAATATTTTAATTTGGTCAAATTAGTTTTAAATATTATGACAATTTGCCCATCTAGTCCTTTCAAGTAATTTTGACTAAAAATCATTAATGTGGAAGCTGGCCGTCTTATGTGTCACGAACGCTGATGTAAACAATTTTGCAATTTTAAAATTTTTATGAAATTTTAATTTTTTTTCTTTGTGGTTGACGAGAGCGAGGGCAAAAGAAAAGAAAAAAGAGAGAATAAAAATAATATTTATAATTCAAAAAATTTTACAAAAATTTGTAAAAATTGTCTACCTTAACACTAGCCATGCCACATATTACGGCCATCATTCACGTAAGTGATTTCCATCCAGAATTAACTAAATTAAAAGATTTAGGTTTGGATTTGGATTAATTTATGTAAAATAGATTTAAGAATATTTTGATAATTATCCCGAATGGGTGGCACAACAATCTGAAATATAGGAATTGCACCATGAAGGGGCATTTTTGAGTAAGTAATCTTTTTGCAAAAAAAGAAAAAGAAAAAGAAAGTATTTCCTTTTTTTTTTTTTTTTTGGAGTTTGCTGAGAGAGAAAGGGGGGGGAGGGGGGGGATTGGTTGTTTAGGACAGGAAAAGGGGCAAGAGATGGACATGAACATTGAGACTTTGGACGGCCGAAAAAGAAGTAATGTTGTCTACAGAGGGTTTAGTGTCTATGATAAATAAATTTAAACCCCATTTGGCTTTTGGTCTAATATATGAAATCCTTTTGAGAGAGACACGGAGAGAGAACATGACGCCAACTTTAAGAGACATGCAATCAACCAAAATTCTTAGCCCGATGCGTGCAATCCCACCACTCCTTAATTTTCATAACCTAAATTCATGATCACACCACTGAACATGGCCTCCTTATCATGAACTTCTGAATTTGTGTGATTTCTCTCTCTTTTTCTAATCAAAACCTACGGCCTCAATGTTGTAAACCAATATATATTTTGCATTTTGCATTTTGCTCATGTTTCTGAGGACCACCCCTTTTTTTTTAACCCTACGTAATTGTTCCCAGGGACCACTGGGTCATGCAATGATAGTATTCATCTATTGTAGACGACATTCTTTTTTTACATGACACAATGCCGCGTTTGTGTTTTCTAGTGATCCCCAGAGAATGGACGATGAAGCAGTTGCGCTGTAGCAGATAAGAAAAAAAAAGTTTGAAAATGGTGGGGGCAATTGATGTAGAAAGAAGAGAACACTTTTACTAATGTTCCTGTAATTAACTCCACCTTCTAAATTTTCCCACTTTTTAGGTCATTGTGTAGTGTCTAGGGTTTGGAAAGAGAAAAAGTAAAAGGCATATGGGATTTTTCTTGTGAATAATGTCGTTTCTTTATAAGGTCATCTCATTCATGAATGTGGAAATACTTCCCAGCATAACTTGGATGACGATAAGTATAATTTTCCCGTGTCGCTTACAATGACTAGCAATAGGAATGAGATTCAAGTGTTAGTCCTCCACGTCAAGAAAGAGCAATGGAGCATCAACCAGAGAGAGACAAATTAGGGAGGCTTGTTTTTCAAGAAAAAAGATTAAGGAGAGAACAGATGAAGAGGAAAACTAGGGTTAATATCAATTTTGTAGCAAAGGGGAATGGGAAAAGAAAAGGCTGTTCCCCAAATGTTGCTTCACGGGGGCATCTTTCTCTTGCTCCAATGCCTTTGTCAAGGCAACGCTCACTTTGTGTACAGTCCAAGCATCCTCCAAGCAAGCTCTCTCTCTCTCTCTCTCTCTCTCTCTCTCTCTCTCTCTCTCATATGCAACTCTGGAAGAAGGGACATTAGATGTGTGCATGTCAAATTAAAGGTTGGCCTTCGAATGCGGAGCCCCATTAGAGACCTCCTTTTGTCTGCGGAGCCACATTAGGACCAACTTTTGCCAACAGCATATCTAAAATCACTTTGCTCCAGAACTCTAGGTAAGCCTAGAGAATTTTGGGAACCCAACAAAGCCCACTAGGTCTATCTTTTCTCCCTTTGCTTTATTCTCCGCTTTGAGTTGTCTCTGCCTGTTCTTGCTTCTCTTTAATCCGCAACTTCGGAAAAAAGAAAAAAAAAAAAAAAAAAAAAAAAGGGAGGAAAAGCAGCAGTCTTTCTCACTTTCATATTGCATCTGGATCTCTAGCTTGTTAAGCTATTTAATTCATGATTTTGTTATTGTTCCTCCTTTCCAATCCATTTTTCTAGGTACAGGGGGTAAGAAAAAGAGAGGGGGACATTTGAGCACCCCCCGAGAAGCATGTCTCCAGTGACAAGTTTCTAGAGAGGGCATGATCCAATCTTAGTGCTTGGAAGGGCTTTTTCACTTTCTCTGTGTCTTTGTTTAGGAAAAGTGGCATAGTCTAGAAAGCAACACAAAGCGCTCGTGCTAGCCACGGTCTTTCTAGGCTCCTTATTGAAATGGATGCTACGGGGGTTGTTCAGGTAATGGAAAATAATTTGGTGAGCCGTATTCCGGAGTATTACTGGGAAGCAAATTGCTGCGCCGACCGTTTTGCAACCAGTCTTTGTTCTGGATAACTTTAGGAAGGACTTTGTTAACAACATTGGCAGCGGTAATACTTTTATTAACTTCTCTTTCAGCAACCTCTGTGTTGCCCGAGTTTTACCATCCTCTTTTTGGAGCCAACCACTAATGACCCAAATTCTGTGTCTCATCATAGTTGATTTCTAGTGAATCAGAATTGAAAAACATAAGACATTCCACCTGTCTAAGAAACTTAATATATGACTTAAAGATGCCACCGAGGCTAGAACACTCTCAGCTGCACAACAAAATGCAAAAAGTGAATCAATAAATTTGCCTCATTTCTTGTCCTTTAAATTCATGATCCATGTCACAGAGCAGAGCAGCAAATTGACCAGTTAAGGACTATTTGCTGAAGGAATACAGTCTCAGAATCATACCCTCAGCTATCACAAAAGTGTATAATTTATTGCAAGCAACTCACAAAGAATCCATACAAATTGTCTAATCCAATTAAGCATATCACACAAATCACTCACCACAAATAAATACCAACCAATCCAACAAATAGTAATAACATCTATAATCTCTCTCTTTCTCTCTCAAATTGAGAAACCCAAAACCAGTAATTACTACCTATGTGACACAAACCTAAAAGAAGGGAAAAGAACAGACTCTCACTTCCATCAAACAAATGTGAATTGGTCATTACCCTCTATTTACATTGCTAGTAATATGCAGGGTAAGACCTTGATGCAACTATGAAATAATATAACAGCAGAGAAAAGCTGACCAAACAATGTTGCAAGTTTTTCTTATCTTTTGTCCTTTGATTGCTCTCACTTGACTTTCTCTTCACCCTTGGCCTCTGTCGTCAGTGCCTTTGAGCTTGGGGATTTGCCGACGATGGCTTTCTTTACCTTAACACCTAATTGCTTCACCTTCGACATTATGTTACCCGAATGCTTTTTCGCTGAGACCTCTTGTGCAGGCAGGTCCCTTGATGCTTTGGTGTCATCGCCATCCTTTGCAGGCTCGTCGGTCGGAGGAGGTGTGGGTTTTGCATCTTCAACGTCACCTTTTGCCACGCCATTCTCAGTTTCCTCCTCTGCCTTGACCTCTTTGGCTTCCTGTGCTTCGACTGGAGCCAGTGTCTCTTCCTTCTCCAACTCAGCAGTGCCTGTCAAATTTTCCTCGGCTACGGCAGTGCCTGTCAAATTTTCCTTGGCTACGGCAGTGCCTGTCAAATTTTGCTCAGCTACTGCACTCAAAGTTTCCACTTTAGTCACCTCATCTTTTCTGGTTTCTTTGTCTTTCTCCTCAAGTTTCTCGATCTTTTCTTCATCCTTTTCCCCCTCAACTTTGGGTTCCACCTTCGCGACACCATCCACTACAGGTGCACTTTGTTGACCATTCACAGCTGCAGGAACATCCTTCTCAACCACAGCTTGAGCTTCCTCAGTGGCAGTCAAATTGGTTTCTGTAACAGTGGGTGCCTCTTCAATCTTTTCTTCCTTGGAGGACGCAACACCATCAAACTCATCCATCACTGACCTCAGATCTCTTGCTACCTTAACCTCCGTCTTCTCTGCGGGCTTTACTTCCTCAGCGCTCTCCAGCACATTCTCCACAACATTGGCGACTTCTTGGGGTTTATCCTCTACTTCTTTGGTCAATTCTGGCTTATCCTCTACCTTGGTTTCTGCTTCTGCTACCCCTCTCGGCTCAGCCACATTGCTGGCTTTTGCTTCAGTCAGCTCACTGGTTTCAGTGGCCGATATTTTTGGCTTGTCAACCGCCTTCTCTTTGACTGGTTCAACAACTGATTCTTCTTTTGGTTCGCCTAAGACAGCTTCAATTGCTCCTTTTTCCAGTTCTTTGGCATCAGCTTCCTCCTTGACTTTCTCCTCAGGTTCTTTTCCTACTTCTTCACTCGCAGGCTTCTCCTTTACTTCGTCTTCAACCACTTCGGCCATCGCTTTCTCCTCTATCTTGCTTTCAACTTCTTTGCTAGCCAGTTTTTCCTCGGATTTACTGTCAACTGCATCCACCACAACTGCTTTGTCCTCTGGCTTATCTTCGATTTCTTCAGTTGCAGATTCCTCCTTCGATTCAACTTTAACTTCTTCAACCACTACTTCTTCTGGTTTAACTGCCTGAGGCTCAAATTCTTTAACTGCTTCAACTTCTTTCTCCTTTGGTTCAGCTGCAACAACGGCCTCGACTTCTTTCTCCTTTGATTCACCTGCAACATCAGACTCGGCTTCTTTCTCCTTTGTTTCAGTCGCAACGGCCGCCTCGACTTCTTTCTCCTTTGGTTCAGTCGCAACCGCTGCCTCAACTTCTTTCCCCTTTGGTTCATCTGCAACAGCTGCCTTGACTTCTTTCTCCTGTGGTTCATCTGCAACAGCTGCCTCGACTTCTTTCTCCTTTGGTTCATCTGCAACAGCCGCCTTGACTTCTTTCTCCTTTGGTTCATCTGCAACAGCCACCTCGACTTCTTTCTCCTTTGGTTCATCTGCAACAGTCGCCTCGACTTCATTCTCCTTTGGTTGAGCTGCAACAGTCGCCTCGACTTCTTTCTCCTTGGGTTCATCTGCAACAATTTCCTTGACTTCTTTCTCCTTGGGTTCATCTGCAACAGCTGCCTCGACTTCTTTATCCTTTGGTTCATCTGCAACAGCCACCTTGACTTCTTTCTCCTTTGGTTCATCTGCAACAGTTGCCTCGACTTCTTTCTCCTTTGGTTCAACTACAACAGCTGCCTCTTCTTCTTTCTCCTTTGGTTCATCTACAACAACCGCCTCGACTTCTTTCTCCTTTTGTTCGTGTCCAACAACTTCAACCGGTGTCTCTGCTTGAGGCACATCAGTTACAATTGTATCCTCTGGTTGGATACCAACAGTCTTGGTTGCTGAATCTGGAGGGTTCAGCGCCACAGAAACTTCTTCCGCCTTCAAGCCAGCGTCAGAAGGTGCCTCCGAAACAGCTTCACCTTCAACTGCTGCAGGAGTTTAATCTGCTCCTCGGGCGTTGGTTCTTCTGCTTTAGGGACCGGGATATCTGGACTCTCGGGTTCAATGTCTTTGGTGATCTGTTCTTTTGTTTCCTCCTCTTTAATTATCTTGTTCTCTTCATTTTCCTTCTTCTCAATCGTCTGAAAAAAATCAACAAACATATCAGGAGTGCCTTTTATGATATAGGACATCAAAAGAATCCATCAGAAAAGAAATTAAGCGGGAATTTAAAAGTGAGAAATTCCAGGGTAGGGTATTCTAAATTCTTATCAGCAGCAATTTGAAGCATTTCAGTCTGAGCTAATGATATTTGTACATTAACAAAGTCCCTAAACTATGTGTGGTTAGGCATCAAAAAGGCGAACTGATCAATCCACATCAAGTGAGGTAACGTAACAGGATGCCCAAAATTTATGAACTTTATCAATGACAAAGCCATCAACAGGAAAGACAATGATAAAATGATATGTTGGATTTATATCAGTACAATTAAACGACTACTAGTGCGGAGAACCCTTTAAGACATTGTTATGGGTTTAGAAAGAGAAGCTAGGCAAGCTGAAACAGAGATACTTAAGTCTTTATAAGCTTACTACTCAGGGGAAATTAAATTAAGGAAGGATCAGAAAATGGTCGAAAGAGGTAGAATTTATCTTCTTCCACTGGAAACTCTGAAATTCACTTAATCCAAGTTGTAGTTGGTCTAAATACACAAAAAAATTCAGAGATTTGCGAAAGGAAAACTGAAACAAATAAACTTCTTTCATTCTGAGTCTCTGCACAACACAACTTTTCTAGACTTCGGAGGGGGGGACCTTTAAATGGTTTTTCAAAAGAAATACAAGTTTACTAGATAGTGAGAGGAAAAAAGATCAGGATGAGAGAATTCAAAATAAATCATAGTCTAAATTAATCCTTCCTAGAACTTTTTTTTATACTAAACATGTTTCAGAACTTGGAAGTCCTCAGTTTGAAGCATGAAAAAAGCACATGCAATCAGAACATCCAACAGATGGACTAAAACACCCATCTACTTCTCTGAATAACAAGCATAAGACTTTGTTCTTGAGTGTTTGATTATCTTTATGAAACTTACAAGGACATGAATCAAACCGAACTTCCATCCATGAGGGGGAAAAAAGAAAAGATCAAGACAGTTCACATAACCCAAGCTTCAAAAGAAACAGAGGAAAGACATAGAGGAACAGAGGTTTCTGTAGAGACTTACTTCATCAGGAGTGTGATGATCAGATGCAACAGTCTCAGAAGCCATGGATGGATGAAATGAGTGCTCAAAGAAGGAGGAGAAAATGAAAATTTCTTTCCCTTCTCTTCTTCCGGCTGGCTTTTGGATTCAAAAGAGAAGCGAAGAGTGCCAAAAGGAAATGATTGATGCTGAAAAGTAAAGAAGGAAAGCCAGAGAGCCCCACTCAAACTTGGAATTGGCAATTCAAAAAAAGAAAATTGATAAAAGGAAAAAGGAAAAAAGGAAAAGACAGGGTGGTCTTAGTGAGCTGGATGATTATATAGGGGTGCTGTATGGCTGCATCTGTATGCATTTGTGATTATTATTCCAGGAAGACAACTCACTCGACCCCTAATTATTTTTTCTTTTTTCCTAAAATGCTGTATGTGCATGTAGCTATCCAAATGGTACTTGGGATTTCCTGCCCCTTTTGTCAGAACCCATAAATACAATGAAAATTATTCCATGTATTTTTATAGATTCGAATTTGACCACGCAATAATACAATGAAAATTATTCCATGTGTTTTACCAATATTGATAGAGCCGAATTTGACCACGCAAAGTTTATATGACGTTGATCTATCATCTTTTGAGTAAGATGAAGATTGTGGTACAAAAATCTATTACAAACAAGACTTATGTTTAGTTGTTTGAAAAAATTCAGAAATCTTAAATCGTTTTGCATTATAATTTGCCCTATCCATCGTATCTTATCATAATGGTGAACAGATTTGTCTGACTAAAAGTATCAAGTTGTCAAGCCAAATTCCCATACTGTGTTAGCCTTTTTCAAGTCTTGATTCCTAGAATTGCACGATGGCTCTGCCAAGTTCAGTTCATCCATTTCAGCAGGAACAGGCCGCCCTGTTTCTTTTCCGCCTCCTGTCCACTTTCGGGTTCGGGTTGTACCACTCGGATGGTGGGATGGGATCCACGAAATTTCCTAGGATACCGCGCGGCGTAAAAGAGCGATGTTTTTGCTTGTACCTTATCTTCGTTGCTCTCGCTAGTTAACAAACGAAAAAAAGAAGCGTGTATTGCTTAAGCACCCAAAGAATGTACTTATCTTCTCTCTCTCTCTTTCCCTTTCTTTTTGAACTTTTGGGATTGAAGAAAAGCATTGAAGGAAATATGGGGAAAAGCAGATTCCACTACTGCATAGAAAAATCATATTCCTAGTGCCACCCTTTATGAGAAAGGATCAGGATTGATTACATGTGAGAGAAGTTGGCATTATGAGCTTGCCCTTGGACTTTACAGCAAACGGCCCAGCTCATTATGCACCATGTTGAGGACACTAACGGTGAGATTCCCCTAGTGTATCAGACAGACAGTACTGACAAAATAGGGTGAACATGAATTACGACCCGAGTTGATGAAAAGAGTTAAAAAGATCTTAATCCCAATTTTAAAAGAGCTGATCATGGGTTACCAATTCTAAAATCACTAATTCAAGAACTAGATCTCAGGCATCCGTCAGGCGGTGATGGCGGAAAAAAGGGGAATTAGTTAATTAATCGGCTCATATCTGACGACTGGTACAAGTTGGAATGCATATGTGATGATGACTGCTAACTAATTTTAATGAAATAAGATACGGAGTATATCCATCATCTTCCTAGAGACCCAAAGAAAGAATGTCAAAAACGGGACTGCAAAGGAGATGATTGGAGGGACTTTCTGCACTGTTGTCCTCGGTTGAATTTTCAATGCGTTACCGAAATGATTCGTCCGGCAGGATCCTAACTAAACGACTGTTGCCCTTTGCCCCACCAATCCTTTACGTTCCAGAAATGAGGTCAGTATAAAAATGGGTATGTACTTCTTCGCTGGCAGTCTTCAAGGACTGAGGGGATTCTTCAATGGAGTTGCACAGGAACTGATGCTGATATGTTGGAAAGGGAAGGATCCCACGCGGTGCCTGACCCGGACGCATGTGAATATCCAGAACATTCAAACAGACTTTTGAAATCGAAAAAAATTTGCAAAAATTGAGGGACAAACATAGAAGAAAAAAAAACTTTCCGTCGTCACTCTATGCCTCTAGAAATGACCTGTAGTGCTTTATGTGAAAAACAACAGGTGATTCTCCTGGAGTTTCTGGTGATTTCACATCCAGCTATCTCATTTAAGTCATTGATGTATATACAGTTCAAGCGTCGATTTAATTTTCTCACCTTGAAAAAGAAAGAAGAAATTGAACACAATCTCATGATAATGATAATTCACGAGATTACTTATCATGATAATCCACATGATCCTCCTATGGTCTATTAATTCGTTACGGCGGTTTTCCACACACCTAACATTCGTTTTCGAAGTTTTTTTAGGTCCTCAGTTAGGGAGGGGGTATTGAAAACGAAGCTAGTAGTAAACAGTCATAGTCATGGTGCAGGACTTTCCAGATCAAAGCAAATAGGAATGAATAGCATGAAGTGATTTCTGGTCCAATGACAACATAACATATATATCAAGTGGGGAAATGTCACATATCAAGCCAGTTCACGGGTGTCCCTGACACAGACATTTCGTTCTAAGATTAGAATTTCGCAAGCTCACGAACATTGGAGAGCCACATCTTTGGGATCAATATCTCAATAGAGGGTCCAAACACAAACGTCTTTTGTAGCTCCCTCTCAAGGCTAAGAGGCTAACCACGTTGTCCACTTCTTCACGATAGGCTAAAGTCAGATCACATAAGTTCAGAAACTTCGTACGATGCGCTGCTCCCAGCTCATCCTGGTTTGATATCACGCTGCTTCTTTGGATCCAAGAATGGCAAGAGCAAGACATTCAAGTAGGCTTTCAAGCCCGCTACTTGAGGCCATGCCGGGCCGGGCCGGTTGGCCACTGTCTGGCTTGTTTCTGGAGGTAACAGTGAGATCATGTCGGGCTGTGATTGTCTTTTACGTAAGTCAATATTTCACATTTTGGTCTAGCTTGTAGATCAAAGATAAAAGATGAGAGAACCTAGACAACATACGGACAGCTAAAGAGTAAGGACACTCTTGTCAGGTTAGAAACCAGGTATTGTCAGGAGAGATGCGAACGCCCTCTATGCAAACTCTAAACTGGATATCCTAACTCTAAATTTTCCCGACCCCACTCTCCACCTAGTCCCTTCCATCTCCACTCACGACCGCCGCCGCCGCCGCCGCCGCCGTGTCCCCTCCACCCTAAGAGAAAAAAGCGGATAAAATAGGAAACTAATCTCCGCCGTTCAATGGGGATTCATTATGAGGTGCTGATTTTTCAAGAGGGTAACTTTGGGATGTTAAGTCATGCAATAAATTTAGAGGATCCTAATTCATTAAATAATGTGAGAATGTTAATCTTATCTGAAAAAGCTAAATTTGGCCTTCAGTGTATCAGATCTAAAAGCTGGACCATGACATGTTTGTGTAATGGATCAGAGAATTTGGGAAGATCTCTTTCAGAGGCCATTTCTAGCCTTTTCTTCCCCTCATTTGTAAAAAGGACCGTATTTACATAATCAATAAGTGCTCTTTAATCAGCCTACTCGGTCTTGCCCGAATTGGTACTTATTCAATAGGCTCAATTGCTACTTAGCAGAGTTTTGTTGTACCTATAAGGCTCTCCGATCCATACCATATGAAAAGAACTAACTGGAAATTTGTCGATATTGAAATCTCTTAATAATAGTTAATATGGAAAAAGCTACATAGAGAAGCTTAAGTTGCTATGTGACTCCCCCCCCCTTTCGAATTGTTCGATTCTCAATTAAATCGACAGACTTTGGGTACAAAAGAAAAAAGGAATGCCCTAAAATCGAACAAGAACCGATAATTTGCTTGTTGAAATGCTCCGAGCATGCTGGGACCTCGATTATTTACGGGCATCACCATCAAACAAAAGCCCTCATTGAAGAATTGAAAGACATTCCTCTCGGGGAGAAAAAGATATGCATACTGGATTACAATAGGAATCAGTCTTGTCATATGGACTACTAGTACTACCCGCGGCTGTCTGCGGATTATTGCATCGTCCCCGAAATTGAGTAATGTGTAGATGCCATGGGCATCAAGCGAGGGCAAGCAATACGAGGTGCGATTTTTAGTCTCATCTGCATATTGCATAAAGATGGACTGCTTCCCCAAAGTTCAAGCCAGATATTCCGGCTAGTTCTCTCTCCTTTCCTGACTTGCAAAATAATTTTGGGATATGGGTGCCATAAATCCTAAAGCTTATTGTGAAATTGCAATTGAATCTTAAAACTTTCAAGAAGTATAATTAAGTCCTAAAACTTGTTAAATTAGTACAATTGAGTCCTTCCATTAATATCATCAATTTCTCTAAAGGAAAATGCTAGTGTGACATTTTAAATGAATTTCTTTCTCCCACATAGCATTTTTATTACTTTTTTCTTTTAAACTCATTCAAATAATTTTTAAAAACTATAAAAAGCTAAAATAATTGAAACAGAAAAAACAAAACTAGAAAAAAAGGACAAGGACTAGTGTTGGGTGCTGCCGCCACTGCCCATTGCCAAAAGGGTTGGCTAGGGTCGTTGACCCTAAGCGGCAGTGGCAGCGATGATGGCAGAGAGAAAGGGGGTCGAGCAAGGCCTTGCTAGCCCAAGCAAGGGCCAACAACACTCGCCTAGACTAGGGTTGAGTGTGCCCAAATATGGGCAACGTCGACCCTCCCTTGGGGCTGTTAACCATCGCCCACCCCGGTGAGGCCTCACTAGGGCTAGCAAGGTTCACCCAAATCTGGGCAACGCCTCTCCGACCCTCGCCTAAGGACAGCATAGCTTGCCCAAATCTAGGTGAACGCCAATCCTCAATTGTGGCCAACAAGCCTCGGGGTCCTCGAGTGAGGCCTCCCAGCCCCAAGCGAGGGATAGCGAACCTTGCTAGGCCCGAGTGAGGCTTGCCTAGCTAGCGAGGCCGCTCTTGACTAGGGCTGGGGACCTTCGCTAGCCACTTTGGCAATGGGCAACAATGGCAACAGCCGCTGATGAGTCCCTACATTCTTTTTTTCCTTTTTTTTTTTCAGTTTTGTTTTTTAAATTATTTTTTCTGTATGTAGTTTTTAAATACTATTTATATGAGATTTAAAAGGAAAAAGTAATAAAAATGCCACGTAAGAGAGCAAAATTAGTTTTAAAATGCCACGTCAGCATTTTTCATTAGATGAATTGACGAAATTATCAAAAAAACTTGATTGTACAAATTTAATAAGTTTGAGGACTCAATTACACTTTTCAAAAGTTTTAGGGCTTAATTGTACTTTCATGACAAGTTTTATATCCCAATAGTTTTCTAGGTCACAACCAAACACGGTGTTGGAGAATCTTTTAAGAGATCTACCATCCTTAAAGATGAAGGTGTCTAATCCTATTTACCCCTTACTATATTCAGATCCAACATACCTCACATGCAAATTTTGTCCACACATAGCTTAGGAATATAGAGGGGATGATCACAAGGTAAGGATCGATATGATTGTGATTCACTTTTTCTGAAGTTTCCTGGCCTTACATTGAAGCACCGGGTGCATCCTTCACATTGCATCCAGGTATATGGACTTACCTATATCCACCATTAAGGTCGGAGCATAGAGACGTGTGCCAACTGACAAGGTGGGTGTGGTGTATTTTGGCCATGCTCAGCCGAATCCTTCCAATTTATCAAATTGGAAGAAGCCATCGACTCAAGTCGGCATATATGGGCAAGATATATTTCGGAGATCCTTTCATATCTTTCTTTGAGGGTGAGGCTTTTTGGGAAGAGCGCGTTGTCAAATCTGTCTACAGGGATGAGCTTGATGCAGAAGCCATAGGATAGCGAATGAGGAAATTCAGCGGAGTTAGACGTGATGTTGTCATTATCTTTGGAGGCTTTTTGTGGAAGTGTTTGCATGTGCCTTAGAATGGATTTTATAAAGGTCCCTCTTGTTGCAGTAATCTTGCCTTTCTCCCTCCTAATAAATCATATCGAGACAATTTAATGCAGAAGCTCACGTGGACCTGGTAGACTGGTAGAGATGTGTCGGATTTTCCTCCAGATATACAAAGTGAATGCAAAAGGTTCATGATATACATGCATTTAATTTTTTTTTTTTTCAAAGTATAACCGAAAACTTAGCTAACCCGCAAGTTCTTAAAAACTATTCTGAAACATGGAACATAATTGACAATTTCACAGATTCTAGGTACCTAACACTGACGTTAATATTTATTGATTTAAAAGATGTGGCATTATTGTCAAGAAAAAAGCACGATAACATACATTTTTGTGTCGACAATAAAACAAAGTCATAAAACACAACCACCTTGAACAACTAAAGTACAAACGAGCACGACTTGTTCCTATTGTTATGCACAACATATATATTTCTTACAGCTGGTAATTATTCAAGCGCTATACAGCTCAAACATTTACCTTCTCTAACTGCACCTACTATTAATGTAATTGAGAAGTAATTGATACTTTATGATGTGGGACGTGATAATCTTCAAGTTGGGTTATTATTCTTTGTTTTAGAATTTGAATTTTAGGTAGTTTTCTTAGAGACTTTATTTGTTATCTGATCAGGTTCTCAATTAATATACTCAGAGATTTTCTTACTTTTTCTGATACTTTTCTCATTATCTACTACTAGGAAATCTGCAGAACCTTTAGTTCATATTGGTATTATACTATTCTGTATATAATTCAGGGCATTAACTCAGAAATAAAATCGAAAGCTTTTCTCCTTGCGCTCCGAGCATGTTGCAAGTGTTTACTTGTGTGGCGAGTTGCGATTTCTGTTATCATACGTTTTTGCACCGCTGCAATTTCCAATCGATGTAATTGTTTTTCTATTGTTACATAATCCTATGGACAAGCAATTGGGTTACCCATTAAATTGCATCGTTATACCGTCACTATTCCATATCCAGTATTAAATTGGGAGTGTACCAACGTGAGTCGATGATCTTGGACGTGATTTTACAATACAAGTCATAAATAACATGACTCTGAAGAAACTTTAGTCTGGCAGTCCACTTGAACTGGTTGCAAATTGAATAGATTATTTCTTAGTCTAATCTACCCTTACATGTTTATTCATTGATCTTGTATTCGAGAACTAGTAGTCCGCCCTGTTAATCCTCCATGGCCCAAGTAACTCAATTTTCTCCGTGAACTAAGCTTTTAAAGAAATAAACTTAATGAAAAGTTGTCTTTATTGGATCCATATCGCTAGCAAATCTAGAAGAGAAGTACACATAGAGGACCTTGTACGTTGCTGTGTTTACTTTATTTCCTTGCTCGATCCGTTTGATTATCAATTGGACCGACAGATTTCAGGCCCAAAAGAGACCATTAATGCCGTAAAATCGAACAAGAATCGGAAATTCGCCTGTGGAAGTGCTTCAAGTCTGCTGGGTCCTGGGTCTAGTATGGGCATCATCATCATCAAGCAGAAGCTTGCATTAAGGAACCGAAAAACATTTCTCGCGGGGAGAAAAAGATTAGCTCTTTCGAAATGATATTTCCGATGAGGCATGCTGTAGCACAAATCTAGTTGACCTGGTCGAGGAGGGAGATAATTCCAAGTATATTCCCTACGGAAATATTCGATTATTTCCTCAATTAATTTACCACAGGCAGCTCAAACAAGAGCTGTATGAGGAATTCCTGAGTCCAAAATATCTGCCTGTGTGGTTCGGTCTCATCCGAAAAACTGAAGGCTCTATAGCTAGGCCCTTCCTGTTGACACTAATATCGATTGTTGTAACCGCATACCATGTTATGTTACGAATCAATCTTGTCGTCATGATCCCAGGTTGTCTTCCCATTTGCGCATCATCCCCGAAATGGAGATATGTGAAAGCATTGTGGTTGTCAAGCAAAGGCAAGCAATATGATATGCGGTTCTTAGTCTCATTAACATATTGCATAAAAACAGACCGTGGTCCTAATCCCAAGCCACAAATATCCTTGCTATATTGTTGTGTTGTCTGCTCTTTTCCCAACCCAACTTGCAATTGTCTAGGCCGCAACCAAACACAGCGTGGGAAAATCTTTTAGGGGATCCCCTAGCATTAAAGATGAAGGCGTCTGATCCGACCTGCCCCTTACTATAGCAACCACCAATTCTAGGTCCGAAATACGTTTGGTCATACATGCAAATGTTGTTTTCACATGGATGAGAAACACAAAGGGGATCGATACAAGGTAAGAGCCAGTATGATTTCGATTGGCTCTTATTGAAATTACCTTGCCTATTAAAGAAGCAACGGCTGCATCCTTTGCATTGCATCCATGTATCCACAGTACCCGTATCCACCGCCAAGTTCAGAAAATATGGACGTGTGCCAACTCACAGGGTGGTTATTGTAGCGCATTGGGGTTTTGTTTCATTGGCTCATTTCGATCCATTGAACTTGTGAAAGCCATGGATTCGAGTTGGTGGTACACATGAGCTCGAGATACCTCAAAGATTCTTTGGTATCTTTTTTTTAGGGTTAGATTCTTAGAAAAGAGTTTTGTGTCAAATTGGTCTGTTGGGATGAGTTTGATACCGAAACCATAGGTCTCAAAAGGCCTGGAGGTGATGAGAAACCCAATGAAGAAAGCCCGTAGAGTTAGAAGTGACATTTGCCATCGTTCCTGAGTTTTTTGGTTGTGGTGTTCGCATGTGCTTCGGAATTGATCTTATAAGAACCCTTCCGTGGTGCTATAATTCTTCCTTTCTTCCTCCAAATAAATTAAGTTGACCAGAAATTACGTGTAACGGCTCATTTATAAATGGTAGAGATATATGGGATTTCCCCCTAATTGATACACTCCAAAAATAAAGACAATTACATTAATTAAGATCTCATTTTTCAAAGGTCAACTCATCTTGGACCGAAGAAAAAAAAAGTATCCAGTGCATGGTGTCAAGTTCTTAGAGTGATAAAATACAAACAAGTATCGGTTTTTTTCTTCATAAAAAAATATAAAACTCTGCAAGTTATATCGTAACAAATCCTTCCTAGCCTTCCACTGAATTCTAAATAGATCTTTATATCTCTTTCTTTTCAAAGGCCTCTCATAATTAAAAATTAAATCTTGACATCAACACAATTGGTTAGGACATTGAAGGATTTTTATGTCAGGAAATAAACATATTAGTTCGAATCTCATCAACTGCATACGCATACTACTTTGGATCATGTCCTCCTACATAGCTTAAAAGTTTGGACTTAACCAATTCATCAGACTTATAAGGTGATTCATGGGCTTCCAAGTAACTGGATCTCCCTAGCCTTGCCCCTAAATTATCCAAAAAAATTACATGAATAAAAAGGGAAAATGATATTAGAAATGCCAAAAGTTATGTAAGATGCTCTCTTTAATATTAAAAGTTTTTGCTAACTCGTTTAAGTATCAAATTACAGAAAAAACAATCACTTAAATTCCTCTAGGAAGAAATTCTGGCTAAATTGGTCACGGGGCCTCTATAATTAGAATCTTTTACTAACTTGCCATAATTTAAAAAGAAAAGAAAATCTAGTCCAAGTGGACGTCCAAAATGATGTCGAACAATCCTGCATGGCTTAATGAAGCAAAATGATGTTGCACCACCTCTTGGCAAATTGACATCACCAAAAGGATCAAAATAGAGCTGGGTATTCATTGTTTAGGCCTATGAACTCCTTCTCATCGTTCACTTACCATGGCTTGTTGTCATCGCTTGCATGCCATCTCTATAACTCTCACTCATTCAAGTTTGTCATCTCTCTACCTAGCTTAATTGGCAGGAACAATTAGGGCTCGGATGGCAAAATTAGAGCTTGGATTAAGGTTCTTGGTGCAACCATGGGGACGACGGTACTAAATAAGGAATCGCAAAATAGTGAAATTGTGATCATGGGGACCTCAAATTGTTTAATCAATTTGGTGTTAGCTTTGTTACTTTCCTTCCTCTAAATGAAAATCGCTAAGTACTCTTTAATCAATTAGTCATGATGGTGGGGACCTTCATGTGAAGTTGTTGTCATTTCTACATTGTGCTCCCAAAAGTTAATTTATTTTCATCCTTAAGTGCAAACGTCAGCATGAGAGGCAATCTTGCAACCATCATTGTTTGCCATAGTGGGGAATCTGTTATTGGCGCCAAGAAGTAGGTTTATGCCGATGGAAACAAAAGTATTGTCTTCTTCCATGTAAGAAGGCCATCGAATATTGATCCGAAAGAAATTTTTGGAATTAAAGTGGATATCATATATAACTTTTGGCACTTCTAGTGTTTTTCTCCCTAAATTTTTGGAATTAAAGTGCATACCATTCACCATTCTTATACAGCACCAGATCCTAGTAATCTTTTGTTCATCACGAAAACATGAGCAGTCCAAAAAATGCAGCAGTTCCCTCTATTTTGATGTGCTCTCTGCTTCTTTCTCTTGGGTCACAGAGAAATCTTGAGTCCTGGAAACAAAGCTCATACTGGTAGAGAACGATTCATTATTGGTGGCACCATTGTTATTAGGCCCAGCTCTGAGAAGCATCTCCTCATCCCCAGGCACATTGTTCTTGTACTCGTACCAATTGGCCCAGAACAAGTAATTCACAAAGTTGACCACACTTAGGATGGCCAGGAACCAATAGAACCGCTCCGCGTGGTTCGCGTCCAAGTCCCTCCCTTGTAGCCATCCTCCCTTGCTCTTGCCCTTGCCCAACCTCTCGGTCACCGTGTTGATGAGCCCGATGAACGCCGAGCTCAGGTAGTACCCGATCGACAGAGAGAGCCAGGAGAAGGAGGTCGAGAGCGACCTCATGCCCAGGGGGGCCTCTCTGTAGAAGAACTCCATCAGGCCCACCAGCGTGAACATGTCGGCGATCCCGAAGATTGCGTAGTGGAAGGAGAGCCAGAAGAGGCTGATTTTGTAGTCATGTCGGAGGAACTCCTGCTTCCTCTTGATCTCCACGAGCCCGGCGATGCCCATCGAGATGGCCGAGAGGACAAGCCCGACCCCGACCCTCTGGAGGTGAGTGATCCCATTCGGGTGGCCCGTAAACCTCCGGATGAAGGGGACAAAGGCGAACTCGTAGACGGGGATGAGAACGGACATGAAGACTAGAGGGATGACCGGGATCGAGGCCGGAGGGACTTGGAAGTGGCCGAGGTTTGTGTCCATGAGGGTGCCCTGTTGGACCGAGAGGGTCTGTAATTGGGCCAAGCATGTGTTCATGAGAATGGTGCTTAGGAGGATTGGCATCATCCTGGTCAGGATCTTGACTTCCTCCACTTGGGTCACTGTGCACACCTTCCATTTTGCCGGGTCTGTGCGCTTAGGGAGGATTGCTGCTTTGTCTAAAAACCTGATCATTCACAAATTTTACACATACTAATGTAAGAAAGAGCAATTAATCATGAAACGATAACATCGATCTTAGAGGTTTTCATGGCCAGATTAGAACGATACAATTTATGTCATGTCGTCGTGTCAGTGTTTGCAACTTCTGTCATTGTGTATCAATATTCATGTCGATTTGTATCCAATCGAATCCATGCTCGTATCATGGGTTGGGGCGTTAGAGAGGACGAACCCGAATTGAGAAGTGTGGGGGATGAGCTCTCCTCTCCTGGCGGACCTATGATCTCGCACTTCGTACAGCTCGTCCGCGGTCTGTGGCACCTCCGCTCTCCAGTTCTTCACCGCGACCACCAGAACCTACGCAAGGGTTTCAACAGTTTCCAATGAAACATCGTTTCTACGCTGCAATCTTCTTGTCTTTTTTCACACACCAGGAAACATAAACCATCCTATACGTGTGTTCGACTGGAAAGGTGAGGCATTGGCATACCCTTAGGTAGCAACCAGCTTAAATGTTTCACACCAAAGTTATGCAGTGGATCTAGCTGATGACGGTCTAGAAAAATATAAATATGCTGGATCACTCATCTCCCGTGCAACTTGATAAATTTAGTAAATCACAATCCAAATTATTCACAAGGGAATTCGAGCAATGCCTTGCCTTTGACTTATACAATGACGCCCTTAGTCTTTGATTAGCCCACTTGACACTAGAAGTACAGGAGCGCACGCTCAGAGAGAGAGAGAGAGAGAGAGAGAGAGAGAGAGAGGCCTACCTGAAGGACCCTCAAGAGCGGGCTCTCTCCGGGCACACGGACCCTGTAAAACCTCTTCCCCAAGGCCAGGAACACGAGCCCAAAAAAGGCGCAACAGAGTGAGACCGCAAACCCGACATCCCATCTCTTCTCTGTGCTCAAATACACCACGAAGGTCACTCCGAGGGTGGCTCCGATGGTGATGCTGAGCAAGAACCAGTTGAAGAAACTGGCAATGTCCTTCCTTTCCTTCGGATTGCGGTGGTCGAACTGGTCTGCCCCAAGGGCAGGGATCGAGCCTCTTATGCCTCCTCCTCCAAGGCCCAGAAGGCATATTGACATGTACATCAAGAGAGCCTTTGAGCCATGAACGCACGTGGATTCCGCACATGGTGCGGGTTGGAGGTTCTTGTAGTGGGATTGGATGATCACCAACAGATATCCCTGGAAAAAAATTGGAATTCGATGACTTAGGAAAGAAAAATACTTTCATGCAGTACAAAGTTCAACTTAACATTCTTGATGACTAAATTAGTTCCTATACAGTAAGTTAATCGACCGAAACTCGGCTAGACTTGATCTGAGCAGATTAAGTGGGACTCGCTCATCGAAATGGGTTTGTTTGTTCTGGTTTTCTTGAGATAAATTCATACAGCTGTACTCAATTTAGGTAAGTCTCGGGCCTTACTTCTCGTTAACTGAGATTGTGTTTGAGTATTTACGGGCGCGGAAAAGTTACCATCAGCTCAATCGCACCGAAGACGAGGGCGGTGTTGAGACGAGTCATGTAGGTGTCGGAGATGAACCCTCCGACAAGGGTCAGAAAGAACGTGGTGCCAAGATAGTTGGTCGTGGTGGTGGAGGATCCAGAGAGGTCGAACTCCATAACGAACATGAAGTACAAAACCAGGCTTGCCATGCTAGCCACGAAGCCGATGTTGTCCAGGAACATCATGGCTGCAACAAATCAATGTTTGAGAGTTGTGTTACCTGTGATGCATTGCAGACTTGAATATTCAATGATCATCACTTGCAAATTAACTTACCAAATATGAAATAGGTGGCCTTGAATCCACCTTGCCCTGAATTCTTCATGGGTTGGTAAGCCAGTTCCTTGGCCCCTGCCAACTCTTCATCCAACCCCTGCACATATTGTTGCAACATAACCAAAATGAGGAATGCCGACAGGACTTCCAATTACTTTTTATAATTGGACCTAACAATTTTGGTTGCTTTACGAATTATTTTGGCCACTAAATCGGCCTGACTCTCTTTAACCTTATCATTGCTCAACCCATCATCTAGACCTGCGAGGTATCCTACATGATTTAGTGATCGTGATGAATTGAACGCACAAGCATGCGGCTCACCCAAATATGGCTCACCAAGGTAGCATACACAATGATTTTGACATGATTTTGCAATTCGATATGATCAATAATGCATCATTGAATTGCAAAGTAGAAATCTGTTGTCTCGTCCCTCTAATGCATATAATAAAGGTAGATTACCATGATCCAAGAATATACTTGAAGTAAGCTTTGCTAACGAGGTGAGAATTAGCATAGGAGTGAGATATCAAATGAAGGGCCCTTTATATATAATGACGGAAATGTGTGTGGACCATTAAACAATGAGGAAAAGAGAAACCACGGACTAAAGTTAAGACAAATAAGGCCGATCGAATCGGCCTAATTGACACAAGGGACACTAAAATTCATTGCCAATCAACATCTTGTAGGCATCGAAATAGTGTCACAATGATGGGATACAATTTTTTTATGACATTATGATGTGGAATGATAAGGTCGTCACCCTAAACGACAAGTGAGAAATGGTAGTTCAAAGACAACCCGATTGAGAAATTTCGCTCTTTTGTGGGGGTATGAGATTCTAAGCTGCCCAAAACAAAAAGATTCCACGATACTTAATTTGTTAATTTTGTAGTATAGTTAATTGCAATGTCGTTTATGACAAAAAAATTTAAAAAAAAAAAAAAAAAAGAATTGCAATGTTGTCACGTACACTTGCCAAAAGGCCTCGTGCGGGAGGGTGGCGGACTCCCCAATACACGACGGACATAACGAAATGGAGACACAGAAAAAAAGTGTGTTTTTATTTGCTGCAATAGAGCCTTGCTAGAAAAAAAAATTGAACTTAGGATGTCGAGATCTAACAACTCGTGCTATTTCAAAAGTCAACGAGGAAAAAGAGCTTTTCCCAGGAGGGACGTAGCAGCCTACCTACCGCAAGTGACGAAGCTTTTTCTCCCCGAGGCTTTGTGCATCGATTGGCGGAGAGCCATAGGCTTGAGACGGAGGAAGATTAGCAGACCAACCCACGACGCGCCCGGCTGTTCCCTTTCGATAGAACATGATGTTCTGTTGTTGTGTCGCTGAGGAATCGAATCGAACCAGAATGACAGAACATATATGTTTTGATCGAGCCATATGGATTTCGATCGTATAGCCAAGATTTGTTCGAGAAAATCTGGAACAACCAACACTGATGCTAGCTCTGTGATCGAGAGAATTTGTTGAGCTATAACAACTCGATCCGACAAGGGTAAGAAGTGATCACTAAGGTTAGAGGGTCTAGACAAAGAACGGCTCCTAACAGACTTCTAGGATGGCAAAGGAGGCAGAAGTGATCTAAACTCTATGCTGAATATAGGGAAACCGATTCTAAGATATATGTAGAGCGCGCGTGCAAACTGTAATTAACTCATGAAGATGTATTTTAACGTAACGGCAAACTTTGCTATGTAACTTTAAAGTTAAGTGAGTCCAAGTTAAAGCATTATCAAAATGGCTAACCTTATGGGAAAGTGTCAACCTGTATGTCAAAAGACAAAACTGTAAAACTCAGTGACTATTCAATGAGAATGATACCTTGAGTGAATTAATCCAAGGATGTCATAATATGGTACTAGAAGGCGAGGAATGGTTGCTGGGGTTAGAGGGCCTAGACAAGGAGTGGCTTCGGCAAGCTTCTAGGATAATGAAGGAGACAAGACTAAACCATATTGTGCACCAAACAAGGGAAAGTAATTATGATGTGTGTGCTTGTGTGCGTGTGAAAATTGAAATTAACCCATAGATGTGCATTTTAATATAACGGCAAATTTTACTTTGAAACTCTAAAGTTAAGCCAGCCCAGGTAAGAGCATTACTAGAACGGTTAATCTCATGGGAAAGTGTTTGTCTGTATGTCAAAAAACAAAACCATGAGCCTCAATATGAGATGAGCCAAAGCATACAATATCTTAAGTTAATCCAATTATATCACTATAATAGGTCTATGATATATAGCATTAGAGCGGGAACTCTCCTATAGCTCTGTGGTTTGAGGATGAACCACACGAAAGCTAGTGGGCCTATAATGACCCAGTCCAACAAGAGTCAGGAGTGATCGTCCAGGTTAGAGGGCTTGGATAATGAGTGACTCCTAGTAGGCTTTTAAGATGGTGAATGGGGCAAGTCACCAAACATGAGGAAAGTGATTCTAAGATATATATGTGAAAATTAAAATTAACTCACGGGGACACATTTTGACATAACGGTGAGTTTTGCTTTGGAATTTCAAAGTTATATGAGCCTAAGCTAAAACACTATTAGGATAGAAGACCTCCTGAAAAAGTGATTGTCTGTACGCCAAATGATAAAACTGTGAAGCTCGGTATGAGACGGATCAAAGTGGATTATACCTTGACTAAGTTAATATGGGGATATCACATACACACTCCAAAACCTCCAATGAGTGCAAGAGAATTTATTGTGAGATTCCTAAATTAGGACACGCCAACAAATTACCACCACTTGAATATTCCATGTCCAAGGCACGTCGGCAATTGTTGTATGATAACAACACGCCAACGAGACGAGTTTCCTGGGTAGACTTTTTAATCCAAAAGACTCAGTCTTCCTTATGATTTGAAGGGCCATTTCAAGGCAGAAAAGACCATCGCATCGAGAATTCTAGGTCGGTTCTTGCAAACTTTTGGATCTTTAGCTTACGATCTGCTTGTTCGCCGGGGTACGAATTAATCCGTAAGCGATAGTTTACATTCTTCGGGCAGTTGGAATTCACTCCAATAGTCAATGTCTTCTATTCTTGGCTCCAAGGGGCATTGCCAAATACCCCATCGTGAGCAAGTAGTTGACCCCGAACGAAGCAAGAGCAAGTGGGGAATCATCTAAGTAAAAGAAAAGTAAGAAAGTTGGTAACGAGCAAGTAGTTGACCTTAACTCCATCAGAAAGTGATTGGTTTCTTTCTCTCATAACCTCAACTTCTTAATTTTACTTCTACCCCAATCCGACCGGTCTTCGAAGAAAGATTGAATCTTCAAAAGAAATCTTTCTTCTCCATCAGGTAATAGGTCCGATATGTCTTTGGAACGTTTTGAAGCCGAAGATAATTTTCTTCTGGAAAATATTCACAAGGAGGGAGGATTGCTTCTCCACCGGATCTAACCCGTCATGTCAGTATAGAAATGTCATGGAGAAATAGGTAGGAGGAAACTCTGCTTCGGTGGACGTATTTCGGCACGAGGTCAACGATCATGGGACGTAAAACTAAAGCTGACGAACAGAGAATTATAAACGACTAATGGGACGTGAGAATGAAGCTAATCTCAGCGTCGATAGGAGGCTACACGTCCCTGAAACAGAGCACTATTTAAACCAAAAGGAGACTCGATCACAGCAAGAGACCATCCTAACTCAATTCCAACCCAGAAAAAAAGAGAGACGAGAGAGGATTCATTCTGCTAGCTAATCGACATCATGGTCGAACTGAAGGGTTGCTCTTGGGGGTCCGTCGGTATGTTCATGGCTTCACCACGTTCTGACTTTGCAAAATCTGCAGTTTTCACTTGAATATTCTCTCTTGCTTCTTGTTTTTTTTCCCTTCTCTTTTCTTGTTCCTGACAAGAAATTCATTCTGATGCTTTATATCATCGTATATTCTCTTCTGATTCATCTACATTCTATGTGTATTTGCTTTTTCGTTTTACGGCCATGTCCTGATCGCATGATTGCAACCACTGATATATACAGTCGCCGGTCTTAAGATTCTTCCCCTGAATGATGGATTGAATCTATGAATCAAACAGATCTAGCGTAGAACCACGTATTCCTGACTTACATTATCAGCATTATTTGATTGTGATGCTTAGTTATGTTTTGTTTGTTTACTTTCAATGCAGAATCAAAGGAGTTATCAACTGGAAACCATGCACCCTTCTTCACTACTGGCATCAGTCCTTTCACCAGATCAGGTTGCCAGTCTTCTGGCAGTCTTGACGGTCCGGTTCAACACCCTTTTGGCGAATTGAGCAGTCCCTTCAGTACTAACAGCATCGTCATTGCTGCCGCCGCCACTTCGGGAACCAGCTCTTTCAGTAACCCATTCAGCGGACCTCCAGTTATGCTGGCGAGCATGATGCCTGCACATAATTCCTCTACAGCCCAATTCGGAACCCCTTTTCCCTCTCCACAGAGCAAATCCATCTCGAGCACAGCATTAAGCAACACCATGTTCTGCAGTTGTCCTCTGTTCAGCAAATCCCCAGCGTCCGGTGGCAGCTGCAGTCGTCCTTTGTTCAGTGAATCCCCAGCATCAGGTGGCAGCTCGATATTTCTTCATAACAATCACTTTTCTCATCCCCCTGCATACAGCTTCTCAACACCACCTGTAAGCAATTCTATTGCTGGCTGTGCAGCATTACCTGAGCCTGCGGCAATGCACAATGTTTTTAATTTCTCAAACGCCACATCCACTTGTAAGTCCCAACCCAACCCATTTTGGAACTCCCCCTTCAAGAGCAGCACCGAAGGAGACAGGGAAAAGATCAGCAACCCGGCTTTTCCCTTTGGTAAGTCCCCATTCTGAACTCTCTGAGTTTGGAAGATCCTGTTTGAGTTTTATTCTCTCTCCAATTAAACCAAATGCTCATGTATTGGAACAGGACGGCAGACCAGCAGCAACGAGAAAACAACAGTGTCCGACTATGCCCCAACGCTGGCTCCAGAAGAACAGATGAATGGAGGTGGTCTCCAGAGATACATGTCTGTGTCCACCATGCCTTCCAATAAAGACAGGAGTCATGAAGAATTAAGATGGGAACGCCATGAATCAAAAGGTACAACGTGGCCCCTGCACTGTTACCATGCCGGGACCTGTGACTTCTTTAAACTATGTTTATCCTCAAATCTCAAGACAAAGATCAACCTCAACTACATTGTTAACCATGCATTTCTGGCTTCATGCCCTCGTGAGTCAATACAGGAAGTAAAAATTGAAATTACACTCTGCCTCCAAATTAGTCTACACGCCCAAGAAATCAGCTTAGATACTATCAAATGTATCACCGAGATCAGAGCAAGAAACAATTCAATCATCAGTGATCCTAAGTCAGTTTCACCCAATGGTTGAACTAAAGAATTGCCATTTTGGGTCTAATGTCATGTCACAGTTTACCGGTTTATAGTGCTGACTAAACTATTTGCTTTCCCATGCAGAATCAAAGCAGGAGTCATCTTTTGAAGGGTTTGCTCCGTCTGCTGCTCCTACTATCAGCAACCTGTTCGCTCCAAGCACTGCCACCAAACCATCTGTCAGCAGCAGCTTCATCCCCCCATTTTCCCAACCTTCATGGTTCACGCCAAGTGCAGTGAAGCTGGCTTTCCAGTTCTCAACAGCCTCATCTGGTGGTCCATCAAGCAACACCACATACAGCATCACCAATCCCAACCTTGGAGACGGCTCAACCTGTCAATGCAATGCCTCCACTAAACCGCCCGCATTTAGTTTCCCAAACACTGCCGTTGTCGTCACCAACTCCCATTTTGGACCTCCAAGAAATTCCGCTCCTGGCAGTGAGGGTACTAATGTTGCTACGGATTCTGGTACCAAAAAACCCAGTGATGACTTCATACCTCCCACACCTTTTGGCCCTCGGAGCACCCTATCCACCCAAAAAGCTCAACCATCAAAATTTCCCTTCAAAAGCAAAACTGAGGGAGATGGAGGAAAGATGAGACCTAACCCAACAATTTGCAGCAGCCGTCGGCAAATTGAAGCCTCCACATATGCCCCAACGCCAGCTCCAACAGGATGTTATCACACAAAATCCACGTCTGCATCTGCTACGCCTGACAACAAGCACAAGGATCCTAAAGAATTAAGATGCCAATGCCACAAATCCAAAGGTACCACAATTTCTCTTGCAGCTTCTAAATCTTCACAAGTTCCCTCTAACTATGCAATGTACTCATCTCTTTATATGTGCATATCCTTTGACACACAGAGAAAGTTGGAGAACAGGTTGATCCAGCCAGTGTGATGACTTCGTATGATCCTCACTCATTTTATCCAGTTATGATGCTTCCGGTGATTCCCACCTTTACCCACAGTTTTGGTGCCGTCCCTTGGGATATGATTTCTGGACCACACACAAGCTTTTATGCTCAAACACTTCTTGGAAGGAATATTCCTGTTCTTCTTGTTCCGTCTAACTCGATGGGGCTAAAATGCTTCCCTACCACGGTTTCTGGGGGAAACTATTTTCCATCCTTCAACATATAGGCCATGACAGCAGCGTGTGATTCTCTTAGCGAGATGTTCCATTGCCTATAAGCAAGCTTGATGACTTGGAAACATAAGTACATCCTTTCCTACTTTCCTAGTTTTTTTTTTTTTTTTTTTTTGGGGGGGGCTTTTATTTGCCTTCCCTCTTTTTTTTGTGTTTTCTGGTGGCAAGGATTGCATGGCCATAGTGGGATAAGAGTTGGGTTTTTTTTTTTTTTTTTTGGCTCAAGACAAGGATTCAATGATCCCAAAGTCAGTCACATATCTACGTACTTATTTTACATCCATCTAGCTTGACAAAGTCATTTGGTGCAAAAATTTGATTGTCTATGCAACAAACTTGTTTTTACTAAGAAGAATCTGAAGTCCATCTTTATTTTTCAATGCAAAGGATAACAAGAAAGTACATGAGACAATTGGCATTAGATAAGATGCCAAATCCTTTAAAGATATGACCAAGGTTGTTCCAGTGAGTGGAGAGCTAAACCCAGTTAAGAGATTCCTGAAGAATTTCAATTTGTTTTCACTATATTTACAGAAACACAAAAGAAGTATCAAGTTGCATAGAGCATTGGCAAGGCCTTGAGCTAAGCTCTCCAGACTATCGTAACTAAGAAGCAGAGCTTTCTTTAAGGGAAGCACATCCAACAATCAAGCCTGATGCAGTCAGACACATTGGTCTTTTCTCACACCACTTTAAAGGGGACTTGGAAGGGTCACAAACTCTCACCAAACCTAGGTTTACAATATAAAATCTCCCGGCTCCCGAGTCTTCCCACTTAAGAACCCTCCCACCCATTACATACAATTCACGCCCAAGACCAGCAAAACCATAACCAATGACTTCTAATGGTCGCGAGTAGTCGGGAAGGAAAACAGAAGGAACTTTCCCCACATTGTACCATCTGCAATGTTCACACTGGAAAAACTTAGGTTGTTTCAGAAAGAAAAGTTAAACAATATATTTCTTGGAACAATTTAAGAACAAGCTTCAAACTACTATATCAGAGTTGAAGGAAGGAAAAGGGAAAAGCTAAACAAGTAGGTAAGCATAATTCAGAACCAAAGTGGACATGGAGAACCGTGTACTTTTGCCACTTTAGGTGCTAAGGGTATTAGACAACAGAAAGAAAGTACAAAGTGCAAGACTTGTGGTATGATACTGTGGCAGTAAACGTACCTGTTTGACAATGGATTGTAACATTCAGCAAGAGTGAGGCCTCTCGGGCACTGAAGATTTTGGCCCCCAGCTACATACACCTTTCCAGAGATGACAACACACAAAGTGTGAACGTGGCGTTTGCATACTTGACACCGCAGTCCATTCTTTTCTGAAAGGATCGAACTGGTAGACCTCATTAGTTATGATAGGCTTCTCATGAGGTAACCATGGGTCACTTGGTGCATAAGCCCCACCAATGACAAGAAATCTGTCACCAGCACAAACACATGAAAAGCCCGTGTGCTTCCAGTTGGGATGCGTTCTTGGCATCTTCGGTATGGGATGCCATCTATCAGCTTTGGGATCATAAGCAATCCACTGGTTCTCAGAGCCCTCAGTGAGAACGAATAACCAATCCCCGGACCAGCCTTCCCTAGCCTTGATGTTGCCGTATTCGGTGCCTCGCATAACTTCTCTCCACTTCTTCGAGACTGTTTCTAGGAGCCCGTGGAACCCATGAGACACTCTGGCCAAACATCTCAAGGCCAGATCATCTGGCAATCCCGAAATTATAGGTTCATGTGGCGATTCCCTAGAACACAACATTTAGAAAAAAAAAAAAAAGAAGGGAAAATTAGAGGTAGACTATAAGACTGAAAAAGGGGACCTTTTTCTTTTCACAAAAGAGCCCAAACTAACAACTGGGTATCGTCCTTCCGGAGCAAGATAAGAACTTTGAGCATCTAAATCAAGCGAATCTTCCACAATTTCTCCTAATGTCAATCCAGCTCAATCAAAATCAGTCAAAGCCAAGCTCCAGTATCTTAGCACCATCATATACCTTGAACTCATACAACCCTTACACGGGAAGCAGAGTCTTAGAGACAGAGAGCCATGACCCACAATCGAATGCGCTGCAAACGTCGCAAGAGCAGATAAAAATTGGAGATTCGCGAAGACACTCACATCGATTTTTGCACCTCGCTGCAGAGGTTCGTTCAACTCGAACACCCGCGAACCCAACAAAACCAATCCTCCGAACAACAGGCTCGAACGATGCCGTTGCTGATCACCCTCCTGCAAAGCCGAGACCGGAAGTACCCTCGAAAGAAAGCGGGCCGACCGATTCGATGCGTCAAGATTCGGAGACGAGATGGAAGAGCGAAGACAACGGTGGTGGTGGTGGGGATGATGCGGCGTCGCTGTCCGAAGTTCTCTCGAGCGAGCAACCGGACAACCGAGAAATGTAATTCCGGACACCATCATCTGGTTCGGCTTTGCTGGACGCGACCCCGGGCCGGGCCGGGTCGGGTCGGGTCGGGTCGTTCCGGGCCGGGCCGCGGCCGCTCATGCTCGGGCTCTGCATGACGGGCCCTATCTAAAACTCCAACGCCAGCTTCTTGCTTTCTTGATTCAAGCCGTGGGAAGTTAGAAGCTCAGTTGTAAAATCCTGAGCAGTATGAGGCTGCGCATGGCAACATTTTTTGACCGAGGAACAATTTTTTTTCAGAAATAGTTCTTTTCTATTTCTATTCTTGGAAACAATTTATATGTAAAAAAACTCGTTTGGTAACTACACAAAATTTTTACTCTAGAAATATAAAAAGAATAGAAATGAATTTGGTAAAAAATAGTTTCTTTTTTATATTTGTTTGTTTTTTATTTTTTGCCGGTAGACCGCCGCCGCCGCCGAACGCCGCCGCCGCCGCACGTCACCAGCGGCGGTTGGCCGGGCGGCGACGCGGCGGGTGGCGCGGTGGCGTCCGGTGGCAATTAGCGGCGATGGCGGTTGGTCGGCCTCCGGCCGGCGGCGGCGACGGCAAAGAACGGTCGGCCGGCGCCACCGGCGGTGAGCGGCAACCGGCGGCTGCAACGGCGGTCGACCTCCAAGGGCGGTTGGCCCAATGGGCAGCGTCAATGGCGGTCAAGGGCGGTCAATGGCAATCAGCAAGAGAAGAATAAAAGAAAAAAAAAATTCACTTATTTCTTAAACTTGTTCCCGGGAACAAAAAGCAACTTTTTTTTACTTCTCATTTCTATTCCAAAACCATTCTCGGGCTAACTTTTTGTTCCCGAGAACAAAAAACTAACTTACCGTTATCAAACAGGTTTCTATTCCTTTTTTTGTTCTGGGGAAGAAAATAATAGAAATTCTTGGGCTGGGGAAGTTTACCCTGCGTAGCCTAAATGGCTGCATCTCCTTTTCAGTTTTCCGTCTCTATGATTCCATAATAGAACCAAGAACTTGAGAACCGAGCCGATAGCATACTTGTTTCAAAAATTGAGAAATCTATTTCAACGGATAACTACCATATTTCATAGAGAACCTGAAAGAAACTTAGAACGAAATTTAGAACCGCTAATTCCTAACTGAAATCTTATTTTCTAAGTGCAAAAGGTTTGAGACAAGGAGATCCCTTGTCTATTTCCCCTTGGTTTTTGTTATGATTATTGAAGTTGTCAAGTAGAAGTACCATCCTAAGTTCTCTGAAATTAAGCTTAACCAATTTGTGCTTCGCCAATGACGTTTTATGTCGAAGGATGGAAGCCTCAATGCTATACAAGAGATTTCAAGTATTTTTCGAGCATTTTCTCTAATGTCAGGACTAAAGATGAGTCCTGCTAAAATTGAGAAATGTGCTTTAGGTGTTCGTGATGAATTGTTAAATGAGATAGTCCCAAGAACTGAGAAGTGGTTTTAAGCTTGGTACTCTTCTAGGGAAATATTCAGGTTTCCTCTGATATCTGGTAGGCTGTCGGAAAAGGGATTGCAAGCCGTTCATCGACTGAATTTTGAGCAGGATCAAAAGCTGGAGCTCTAGGAGATTGTCCTTTGCTTGCAAGTTACAACTTGTTGGTCTGTCTTGTATAGCGTTGCAGTTTCACGCTGGTGTGGTGTTTTTGTTTTACCAAGGAGGTATATTCTAGTCGTGGTCTGGTTCTAAAATGAAGACAAAAAAATGCAACTATACAATGGCTAAATGTTTGGGCCTGCATGGCAACACTTTTTGTTCCTTTTTTTTTTTTTTTTAATTCTTTTGATCTTCTGGAATAGAAAAAGAACAGAAATCTATTTAGTAATATTAGTTTTTTTTTTTTTCCTCTAGAATAAAAGGTAGCTAGAGAATAGGTTTGAAATAGAAATAAGAAATAGAAAAATGTAGCTTCTTTTTCCTAAAAATAATTTCTAGAAATAAGTCATTTTGTTTTTCATTTTTTTTCTTCTTCCTCTTCTAATGGAGACTCATTGCCACTAGTCGCTGGCCACCTGCTGCCAATTGCTGGCTGCCGCCACCGCCAACTAGAGGAGGAGAAAGAAGAGAGGAAAAAAAGAAAAATATAAAATATTGTTAAAATTTAAAGAAATTTTATGGCCAAAAAAAATTTGCCATAAAATTGAGGTGGGATAAAAGCCCATGGTTCAATAGCTCTTGTGGATGCAAGTTTTCTGCTGGAGTGGTTTCAAATTGAGTCGGGGCTTTCATTGAACCGGGGGGAGGAGGATAAAATGGTTCAATTTAGTGGTTTATGAGTCGGGGCTTCCATTGAAAGTTTAAGTAGCATATGAAATTAATAATGGAATCTGGGCACGACAAATTGCAAAGATCAGAGGAATTAGCCTTCCTCCAATCTGCTCTATGTGGGTGTCGTATATCCTCATCCATGGCAGGGTGATCAGGAGGTTGGGAACTTGGGAAGGCATCTTCTTCAAAGAAATTTTCAGTTAATAGAGTGAGGAGCGGCGTAAAAGCTCGACTAGGATAGTGGCCGGCACAAACTGATATGATTTACTCCCAACATTCCAAAGCATAGTATCATCTGTCAGGTTGTCATATTGGATGAACTCTCAACAAAGGACGGAATGAAGAAATGGCATGCTGTTACAGATAACCCCTGTGGTTTGTGTTAAAGCCTGTCTTGAAACCATTGTTCCTGGAATGTGCTGAGCTGAGGAGGTTTGGAGCAAAAATTTATGCTAAGTGCGGGAGTTACTCGAGTTGCGTTTCGGCTGGGATTTGAAGTTGCAGAAGGCATGTAGCACTTGGAAAGGCAGATCCATCTCAAAAGAGTGATCTTTAAAGTGATTGATGGGCTGCAATATATTAATGGCTCACAAGATGTGGAGATCCATCGGCCTTGAAAGTTGATATAGAGTACGGGTGATCGGTTTTCAAATGGGCAAAGACAAACTCAGATTTACATAAATCAGAAAATCCAATCAAATTGCTGCATGATAGCATAGAAACTATGCGGATTAGGCAACTGGAAGAGTCAATAGGCACACCGGGCTTCTCCACAAACAAATTCCCCATAAAATCAAATCAAACTTACGCCATCAATGCTCATCGATGAAGTCGAGATTGTTTCCGGCGAATAGACTACCGTACAAGAGTAAACGATGAGGGACGGGGGAACCACCCCAGGAATATGGAGGGACCTTTTCCTTTTGTTAGACTTTGCTAAGCAGAGGAGCAAAACTGACCGATCGATTTGTCAACTGTTCCAAGGATGTCTTTCCGTTCAATTTGACTTTTAAACTTTAACTTAACATACAATTGAATTTTTAATTTGTTCAACATGATTACTGAATTATAGATAAATAATCTTTCTATTCCCTAAATTATCACATCCCTGAATCCAATCTAGACTAAATCAAGAACTTGATTAGTCTCTTCTCATTTCCATTGCTATATACTTCGCATATTCATCCATAGGTCAAATCGGAGCTAGTATTGCAATGCATCCAGTAATCTACGCAATACCCCTATGCACATAGATCTGGGATTTATGAGGGCGGCTCATGTTCGAGGTGTCCCAATAATATATTAATGATTTCCAAAAAGGTCCGGGTTTTGGTTATATTTCAATCGAGACTGGTACTTACATTTGTATTCTGGCACGGTTTGAGCCATGAAATGACCCGAAAGAAACCAAATTGTCGCATCTTTGACAATTGTATTTCAACCTATCTGCCATGCCATGGTGCGTGTAGCAAAACATTCTACGATTCCAGATTGACTTATGGTCCACTCACAGATATGTGCATGCTGGCTTTCCGCATATCTCTTGCTGTCCAAGCTTAAATCAAAATCATTCCAGCAACAATGTAACCCCCAACAAGATTATGCCGAGAAGCAACTTCTTTGGTTAGCTCACTTGTAAGGAGAGTATAGATAAGGCTTGAGATCAAGTACCATCTAGGATGCCGTCCACAGCATCCCTAATGCGGAAAGCCAGCTCCTCATTTGCAGCACTGATTAAAGTGCTCGTGCTCCTAATTTCAAGTAAAGCTTCACTAGGAGCGTCGATGCGCAAGATACGAGCATCGCTCAACCCGTCTGTGACACTGTCTTCTTGTAGAGATCCGCCAATACCCATCTCTGATAAACGAGCCAGGAGCCTTTGCAAATCTAGAGTCCCCCAAAGCAACGGGGGCTTCTCACTTTTTGAGCAGGATAGCTTGTCGCTTGTTAGAATCTGCCTTCTGGCATCACTCATGACGAGGTTTCCTTTCAATCTTGTGATACTCAAATTTTGATCTTTCAAATTTTTCCAATGTAATTGAGAGATCAAGTCTGCTGTGATTTCTAGTTCTGAATCTTCCTTCAGGATAGGCAGCTTTAATGTCTCATTCGCAGAGTAGTAAAGGACTGAGTATGAGTTTGTGACTGGTGACATGATCTGCCGCCCAAAATCTTCAGGTAACTATATACAACAGAAAGTGCAAGAACAGAGAAGTCATCAGTCTGCAGTAGGATCATCAGAAAGAGAATAGACAGAAGGTTAGGTGACGTTACCACAACAAACTTTGGTTGCAATACGTGGATTAAAGGTCGAACCTTCTTCAACCTACAAGTGAGGCCAATCCATGAGATAAAATGTTCAAGCACAATATATTGATAGTTAATGGACATGCACAAATGCAGAGCAATTGGACTGGTGGAGTAGTTCAGTCTCAAGGAGAAATGGCAAAATAGCTAATGCATGGTCCTTACACTATTCCTGAAAGAAATGAACATCGAAGGACCTTCATCTTCATCTCCTTCAGATCAAAAGGCAAGAGAGCTATATCACTATCCATGCCCTCCTGCAAATGGAACAGAAGGTTCTGCTTGATGAATGGTTTTATTCGCTGAAAAATAGGAAAGAGATGAGCACTTTTTGTTGTTAGATGAGTGAGAATATATTAGCACCTCCCAGACGAGCAATGATTTTTCATCCCCATGCCAGCGTCTGAGCAAATGAACAGCTGGGCCAAGCCGCAAACTCCAGTGAGGACAAAATACAATGCACGGCTCTTGCCAATGAAGCCTGCACACATTCTAATGGCTATCAGAGGATATAATTAGGTGACAAGTTGCTTGGTCAAAAGAAAATGTTGCCATACAATAGCTTAGGTGAGTAAATGGCAGGATACACTTGCAGCCTTTCTCCATTCAAAAGCTCAACATGTGCAAATAATGGCTCGCCAGAGAACAACTGTCAAGAATATAAAATCAACCAAAAATCTGCTTTTAGTAAGGGTGTAATTGATCAGTTGGAGACTTCCTACATATATAAATCATATGCCCCCAGTTACATACCTTTTCTTGCCTCTGTTTGCACACCCACTCTGGTATTATGTTGGTATATGCCAATAACTCTTCTGCTACTGACGAGATAACAAATATGGGAACCTATGGAGAGAACAAATGGCATTACAAGGACTTTTTTTTTTTTTATTATTATAAGACAAAGAACTCTGAAGAACCACTTCTCCGAAAATATTGATTGCCTTTTTCATTCCGGAATATCTCATTCAGAAGTACATTGGATATAGAGACTTCGCATGCAGTAGTGAGAGTGACCAGAACTCTATTTTGCAAAAGCAATTGCAAAAAATAAACTCCTGAGACTAAAACTGCATGACCACCTAGGAGATAAATAACACTACCAGGTTGACCACGGCCAAAAATTTTTATCCAGCAAAACAATAGGAGGATTATGTTTGTTGCTCTCTCTGGTTCTAAAGCACAAGATCGCATTGCTGTTTGAAAGTGCAAAAGGAGTTCCCACATCTTTACATCGTAAAACCCATCACACAAGCAAGACAACCAGACTGAATATGCAATCTGCAGAATCAGTAACTCTCCTCGAGTTAGGTTGGTTTACATTTAAAATGTGGTGACTGCCAATCTAACTAACTATACACCACCAAATCCTAACTGGATGAAGACATGCTCAGGGCATCCAATGTGGGCAAAGTGCCAAATATAGATAGCTTGTTCAAGGTTTTAGCAGAAGGATTAAATATAGCATACTAATCGATCACCTGTTTTTGTTGAAGGTGCAACTAAAATTTTCTTGTGTAAACAACATAAGCATATAGTTCATTTCTAGGTGATTTTCATCATCTTGTGTAGGAACATAAATGGTTCTGGTGATTTTCTTGTGTAGGAACATAAATGGTTCAAGCTTTTTGAACCATTTATGGTTCAATTCATTTTTATTTTTTTTTAACAGCATTAAAAAAAAATAAAAATGGTCCTGGTGATTTTCTTGTGTAGGAACATAAATGGTTCAAGCTTTTTGATCGCCATCATTAAGTTCATTTCAAGTGAAATTCGAACTTTATGCTTGAAGCATCAGCTTTATCTGATATCCACTGAAGTAAGAGAAGACTGATGTTACAGTATGAATTTAAATGCAAATCCATGGAATACCTCACAACGTGATGATTCCATGCAAATAGATATCTGCTCCAAGAGTTGTAGGATGATTCCAAGTCGTCCTATAGGAATGAGTACTGAACCACCAGCTTTAACAGCATCAACTGCACAGGAGGATATAAACTTCAATTTGTCCATTTCCTCTGAGCTCTCATCAGCATGAAGTAAGACCTCCTCCAAATCACTGGTTTCATCAAAGTAAACTCACAGCTTAATTTCATAGATGCCAAGTGTCAAAGTCTACCATATTGAAAAAAATGAAGAGATGGAAGAATCAAATGGCACTACACTATACAATGATGCATTTGGCCATAGTATTCACAACTCAAGAGGAGATATACTCAATAAAATAGGTTACCTCAAAGTTGAAGAATCCTCAGGAACAGCGTAATTACTCCCCTTGTTAGCAGTTTCCAGGACATCCAAAGATGAAAAATCTGAATATATTAGCACATCGCATGATCGAAGAGCATTATAATTGAACTCCAAAGCATGACCAGGAACAAATTCAGAGCTCGAGACAAATCCTATCGTTCCATCTGGATATCTTATTGTCCAATTACAAGCTCCTATCTCCAACCCAGAGCTGATGGGTTTGATATTTATCGTACCATTGTAGCATGCCACCTCCGCATATTTGAGTCTTTGAAGCTTCTTAACACAATCCTCTATGTCAGCTGCACTGAGAGGCATGCTTCATCACCATCTCTTAAAAGGTTATCAAACAAACCGAAATGCAGTCTCTAGGAAGAAAAGTAAGATGTAATATGCAATGAGTGTGATTATAACTTGGAAGATGCAAAGATACCAATACTTCATAATCTTCAATGGCTGAAGATTCTGACTACAAGATGTGAGGCTCTGCGCATTCAATTTAGAGATGCGTGACCTATCAAGAAAGTCATCTAACAAGAAAAGGCATTTTAAGCCTTAGCTGCAGGACAGAACTCCCAACATCAAAATATAATCCGCATCTCAGGAGATTGTAGCATCTTATAAAGGCACACCAAGCTGATTGCCCTTTAAAAAGTTTGGGCTCTATCGTGACTAAGGAAGGGGCAAAGTAGAGGAACCAGTATCCTGAGTTTCGCAAATAGTTACAATGAGGATCTAAGCCACGATAAACTATCAAGCCACATCTTGTATGCAATGTAGCTACAGCATAGAACTAAAACTCGAAGGCTGTTCCTTACCTATACAATGGCATCCATCCACCAAGTTCAATCCCATCAGTGCCCAATACTATCTCCTTCAATGCAGAAGGAAGTGATTCCAGCTCCTCCCACTTCATCCAGTGAGGGCTACTGAATTCTTGAGTTCCATAAAACTGCCTGAATTCCTCGTGCATTGAAACAAGGTCCTCCATCATAAGTTTCCCAAGTTTCGCTGCCGCCTCGGTTACATATACCTAAGGTAAAAGCACAAATTTTTAAGCAAGTTACAATCTTTTAACGCACAAGCCCAAGACCAAGCAATAATTAAACTGACACTTAACCATGTACATAAAATCACTTCAAATTCAATTGACGACACGAAAATTACCTTTGCCGAGAAGCCCTTCGCTCGCGTAAGAAATGGCAACCCAAGCATCCCAGCAGGGCTCGAGATCAACACCACATCAATGAACGAGGGATTCCACAAGTGCAGGTTTGCCACGGTTTTGTACCACGGTTCAGAACGAATCAAAGCCTCTGCATTCATGGGTTTCTCGGTATTCTTCCTCTCTGCATTCCCGGATTCACAGCCATCAGATTCATCGACCGGACATTCCAAATCTTCTTCACCTCGCGCGGCTGAGAACCCGGGAGGTATAGGGGCGAAAGCGGCGAGAGCGGACAGGTCCAGGGGACAATCAATCAAGATCCTAAACCCGCAGACACTCAGCATGTGACATGGGGGAAAGTAGAACCCTTTACCCCTGCTCAAGCACGTCTGCACAAGAGCGTACACTTCGAATTCAAATTAAACCAAATGCGAGCACCGGATGCGTCGACCGACGAAAGAAAAATGTGTCGCAATACCCAGTTCAAAGAGAGACTTACCAACTTCATGAAGGCAGCCAGACCAATGTGGAGAATTCAACAGGCGATTCACGCAAAGAAGGGAGACCGGCAAAGCTCCTCAACGCCCCACTCAATTTCCCACTGTTATCGAGCCTTACGATCGGGTCCCCGCGAAAAAGTTATCACCTTTGTTTTGCGAAGAATGAATGATCCGAAAAAAAATTAAGAAAAGAACAGTCTTGTGACGAAGACCTAAGAGAACGAGAACAGGAGCTGTACGGCGAAACCAGAGGCGGCGGGACCCGGAAGAAGACCGAGGCGAGACGGGAGCTGGGGGCGGCGGCGGCGGCGGGCGGCGGCCGGACGGCGGAGACGCAAGGCCGTGGAGCTGATGGCGCGAGAGAGGGAGAGGGGCGATAGAGACGGAACTCGAGCGCGGCCGCTTGGGCGTTGGACGGCCGCCGGCCGGCGAGACCACGCCGGCGGGCCGGTGGCTGCGCGAGAGAGGGAGGACTGGACCGAGAGCGCGTGCGCGAGGACGGGAGAGAAGATCGAGAGAAGGGGGGAGAAGGAGAGGGAATGAGAATTTAAAACCTCATTTAAGGGTTTGCTTTGCTTCAATATACTAACAAAAAAAAAAAAAAATCATAAACTGATTTATCTTTGACAAATTTGTTTCAAACTTACACTTATAACAAATTTATCTTACGTGATTTTCATTAAATTTTATTATCAAATTACTAAGGTGAATGACACATGACGGTTGATTTGAATACCATTTGTTATATTACTCTCTATTTGTCACAATTATACAATATTTGTGATTTTTAGTGCTATTAATCTAATTTAACGGAGGATATATTTGTCATAAATTTACCAATTTATGATTTTTGGCTATTAAATATATTAGTTTGACGTAAATTTATCATAAGTATACTAATTTTGGATTTTTTATGGTTAGTTAGAATAAATTTGTAACAGGTGTACTGATTTGGATTTTTCGTGATAAAAAAAAATTTGGTAAAACTATCACACACACGTGTACTAGTTTGGAGTTTTTCAGAATATTAACCACACACATATATATATATATGTATGTATGTATGTATATATAAAGAAGAAATTCAGGGTGTAAAAAAAAAAATTAAACCTAAAAACAAAGGCCAAAAAATATTTAACAAAAAGTTTAGAGAAAAAAAAATCTAATTTGGTAATTGCCCGTTCAAATGTTATTCATAAAATTGAAATCATTTTCTAAATGAAATCCAAATATCAAAAATTATTTTTAGTCGTATCACTAGATGAAGAAGTTAACAATTTTACCACCCTTGGCGGTGGTGTCGTTGGTCAAATATCAAAAGTTCATTGTTATTTTTAGTCACGTATCACTAGATGAAGGTTTCAGGATATCAAAAAAAAAAAAAAAAAGTTAACAATTTTCCTAGAAAATTAATTTTTCTTTTCCTTCAGATGAAGGTACTCTTGAGTTTTTTTCGTTTTTGGTCATAACTCTGAGTTCATTGTCTATGTGATGAAATCATTTCTTTATTAACACACTTATTTGTGTTCATGTGAAAATCTCTACTATCATATAATGTTCAAAAATGGAAAATGTAAACCTCCACAGGTACTTCAATACAAACCTCAAAAGGACAATCATCCATGAAAACATGATATTATGGTTAAATTACCAAAATCGCAGTGAGTAGCGAGTCAAGAACACACCAGATACGTCCATCGACAGGAGGAGGCGCCCAAGAACACCAATTAAAAGAGAGCTTACCAGCTTTAGAAGCCAAACCAAGGTGGTGACTTTTACAGTATAGTTCACAGGAAAAATTGGCAATTAGAACAAGGAGATTCCACACGGACTCGGCGCTCTTGTCCTCGGACCGGAGAAGAAAGGAAGGAGAGTGGAGGTTTTTGGGTTTTTTGGGTTCTCTCCTTTTTGCGTTTTCTGGTGGCTAAGGATTGCTTGGCTGTAGTTGGATGAGGGTTGGGGTTTTTTTCTTTAAGACAAGGATTCAATGATTCCAAAGTCAGTCATATACCTACATACTTATTTTGCATGCATCTAGCTTAACAAAGTCATTTGGTGCAAAAATTTGGTTGTCCATGCAACAAACTTGTTGTTGCTTAGAAGAATCAGAAGTCCATTTTAGTTTCAATGCAAAGGAAAACAAGAAGGTAAATGAAACAATTGGCATTAGACAAGATGGTGAATCCTCTAAAGACATGAACAAGGTTGTTCCAGGGAATAGAGAGCTAAACCCAATGAAGTGACTCCTGAAGGATTTCAATTTGTTTTCACCATATTTACAGATACAACAGAGAAGTATCAAGTCGCATAACAAAGCATTGGCAAGGCCTTGATCTAAGCTCTCCAAACTATCACAACTAAGAAACAGAGCTTTCTTCAAGGGAAGCACATCCTAGAATCGAGCCTGATGCAGTCAGACACATTGGTCTCGTCTCACGCCAGTTCAACGGGGACTCGGAAGGGTCGCAAACTCTCACCAAACCAAGTTTTACAATATCAAATCTCCCAGCTCCCGAGTCTTCCCACTTGAGAACCTTCCCACCCAATACATACAGTTCATGCCCAAGACCAGCAAAACCATAATCAAAGACTTCTAGTGGTCGCGAGTGGTTGGGAAGGAAAACAGAAGGAACTTTCCCCACATTGTGCCATTCTCCTTTGGCAGCATCCCTCGTCTTAATTAAGCTCTCACCCCAATCTACAACTGTGTATACACGATCATTTTCAATGACCTGCACAGCTACTTGCATTGCCCTAGAAAAAGGCCAATGATCCTCTACTGTGTTCCACAATCCAGTTAATGGACAGAAAACTTCTGATGGATTTTGGTCCAAAAGTCCTACTTGATCATTGAGAACATGAAATTTGCCGTTGTATGACAAGCCTATGCAATCCGTTTGGGGATTGGGCATTGGTGCTAGTTCTTCCCATCTGCAATGTCCATGCTTGAAAAACTTAGGTTGTCTCAAAAAGAAGAGTTAAACAAGATATTTCTTGGAACAATTTAAGAACAAACTCCAACCTACGATATCAGAAGAATGAAAGGAAAAGGAAAAGCTAAACAAGTAGGTGAGCATATTTCAGAACCAAAGTGGACGTGGAGAACCATGTACTTTTGCCACTTTTGGTGCCAAGGGTATAAGACAATAGAAAGGAAGTAAAAAGTGCAAGACTTGTAGTATAATACTGTGGCAGCGAACATACTTGTTTGACAATGGATCATAACATTCAGCAAGAGTGAGGCCTCTTGGGCACGAAAGATTGCGACCCCCGGCCACATACACCTTTCCAGAGATGACGCAACATGCAAAGTGTGAACGTGGTGTTTGCATACTTGACACTGCAGTCCATTCTTTTCTGAAAGGGTTGAACTGGTAGACCTCATTAGTTATGATAGGCTTCTGATGAGGGAACCCTGGATCACTCGATGCATAAGCCCCACCAATGACAAGAAATCTGCCACCAACACAAACACAAGAAAAGCCAGTGTGCTTCCAGTCGGGAAGCGTTCTTGGCATCTTCGGTATGGGATGCCATCTATCAGCTTCTGGATCATAAGCAACCCACTGGTTCTCGGAGCCCTCCGTGAGAACAAATAACCAATCCCCGGACCAGCCTTCCCTAGCCTTGAAGTTGGCATATTCAGTGCCTCGCGTAACTTCTCTCCACTTCTTCGAGACCGTTTCCAGCAGCCCCTGGAACCCATGAGACACTCTGGCCAAGCATCTCAAGGCCAGATCATCCGGCAACCCTGGAATTATAGGTTCATACGGAGAATCCCTAGAACACAAAATTCAGAAGAAAGGGAAATTATAGGCAGACCAGAAGAATGAAAATAGGGATTTCTAGTCATAGCAAAATAGCCAAACTACCAACAGGGTAATTCTAATAAAAACCCAAACTAAAGAAACCAAACTAACAACTGGGTATCGTCCTTCCCGAGCAAGCATCTTACGAAAGATCAAAACTTTGACCATCTACATCGATCGAATCTTCCATAATTTCGCATAATGTCAATCCAGCTCAATCAAACCCAGTCAAAGCCAAGCTTGAGTATCTTCCCACCATCATATACCTTGAACTCATACAATCATACAATCCTTTACACAGGAAGCAGAGTCTAAGAATTAGAGCGCCATGACCCACAATCGAATGCACTGCAAACGTTGCAAGAGCAAATGAATAGAAGATTCGCGAAGACACTCACATCGATTTTGCGCCCCGCAAGGGTTCGTTCAACTCGAACTCCCGCGAACCAAACAAAACCAATCTGCGAACGACGGGCTCGAACGATGCTATTGCTGGAACCGAAAGAAAGCGGGCCGGCCGATCCGATGCGTCGAGACTCGGGGACGAGATGGAAGGGCGGAAGGGGAAATTACGACGGCGAGAGAGGTCGCCGAGGGAGGAGGAGGAGGAGGAGGAGGAGCCTCGCCGTTCGATTCGATGGAGGAAGGTCGAAGACGAGAAATGCCGTTCCGACACCATCATCTGCTTCGGCTTTGCTAAGGTCACGGTGCCCGACCTCCAGCCGGCCGCGACCGCCGGGCCGGGCCTGTTCGGGTCGTTCAGGGTGGGCTGGGGCCCTTTTGTGGTCGGGCTCTGTATGATGGGCCCTTTCTAAAACTTCGAACGCCTTCCATCTTGCTTCTTGATGCAAGCCCTGGAGATGAAAGCTCAGCTGTAGAGTCACGGATCAGTGAGATTTTGTGGAAGGGAGCTACAAATGCTGCGTCTTCTCTTCAGTTTTCCATCTCTGCCCATGGTGGGCTGGAAATAAACGTGAACATGGCTCTAGGATAGAGCCCAGAACTTGGAAACTGGACCCGTGGGAACCGGTTCAATTCGTGATTTCAAAAATTGGGGAACTTATTATGATGGGTGAATTTCAAGTTTTAAATGGAATTTGGACAGAATCTGAAACATAACTTATCCCTAACTAAAAACTTATTTCGTGGGTGCAAAAGGTTTTAGACAATGAGATCCTCTCACTCCTTGGTTTTTGTGATGATTATTGAAGTTGTTAGGTAGAAATGCCATCCTGATTTCTCCGAAATTAAGCTATCCTCTCTCTCCTTGGTTTTTGTGATGATTAGTGAAGTTGTCAGGTAGAAATGCCATCTTGAGTTCTCCGAAATTAAACTTAACCCATTTGTGTTTGCCAATGATGTTTTATGTCGATGGATGGAAGCCTGGAACTACGGAAGAGATCTCGAATGTGTTTTGGTCATTTTCTCTAATGTCTGGACTGAGGATAAGTCCTGCTAAAATTAAGAAGTGTGCCCTAGGTATTTGTGATGAATTGTTGAGTGAGATGGTCCTGAGAACTGAGAAGTGGTTTTAAACTCAGTACTCTTTCAAGGAAGTATTCAAGTCTTTCTTGAATATCTGTTAGGCTATCTGAAAATGATTGCAACATTCATTGACTGAATTTTGAGTAGAATTAAAAGCTGGAGCTCGAAGAGATTGTCCTTTGCTTGCAAGTTACGATGTGTTGGTTCTGTCTTATATAGCATTGTAGTTTCATGCTGATGTGGTGTGTGTGATTTGCCAATGAAGGGTATTAAGGCTGTGGATCGTCGTTGCTTTATTGCGTTTTTGTGGTCGAGTCCTGAAATCAAGATGAAAAAAATGCGAAAGTAAGGTGGCTAGATGTTTGCTTGCCAAGGGAGGGAGGTTTGGGAATAAAGTAGATTCCCCAATGGAACAAAGCTATCATCTTGAAGGTAAATATGGCTGTTGCTCATGGTTACTTTGGATCTTTGGTCCAGAGGTAAACTCACCAAGGTAAGGGAGCTTGCGCTCCTATGAGGACCTCCGCAGCCTGCCCGTTTGACATACAAGGATGTCAAGTTTCACGAATACATTTGTTATTTTAACATGCCGTTGTTCACATACCCCGCTATCCCTAAGAGAAGGGAATAGCCCCTAGTTGTTTTACATCACGATTATCTCAAGGTTCAGACTAGGACCAATACAAAGCCTTTTAGGATTTGCTTAAGATGCTGGTCTTTTGGGGGTTTGCTTGTGTTTAAAAAAGAGAGGAGTTTTTGGCAAATTCTTTCCTCCGGTCCTTCCCCCTATATACTTGGCGGAAGCTTCCTAAACCCAGGGCAGAGATCAAAACCCCTTGCTCGATATGCTGTTTGTGATGGTGAAGACAATCTTCTTATGGTTTGATCCACTGCATCCTATCCTAGGTAGCTGGAAAGGTTTTCTACTGGAGTGGTTTATGGCTCAGGGCTTTCATTGCAAACCTAAGTGGCAAATGAAATTAATAATGGAAACTAGGTATGGCCAACTGCAGAATGAGATGAATTAGCCTTAACTCCTTAACTCCAATCTGCTCTGTGGGGGTTGTATGTCCTCATCCACGCTTGGGAATCGCAAGTGTACAAAAGAATTCGGTCCATAACACCTTGAGGTTGATGTAAAGTATAATTGATCAGATTTTCGGACAGGGTAGGTTCTCAGCCTAGAATTGAAAATCGATACTATGACTTTCAATTCCAATTTTTTTGGAATTGGGAATTGAATTTATGTTTCCCATTTTTTGTTTTGTGCAAAAAAAAAAAAAAAAAAACAAACAAACAAATCAACTTTTTTAATAAAACATAAAAGTCGCAATATTTCACAACAAAAATATGCAAAGCATTTGCTTACTTTTACCAATATATATATACAAAGCAAAGCTTTTGAGGATAGGGCAATTTTCAAAGCTTAGCTCAATTCCTTGCATAATTCCACGAACCAAGAGAAGGCTCCATCGAGAGTTGAGTTAGGGTCTATTTGGTAACCGACCAAATAGTGCTAATTTATATTCTTTTGTTCCTAGGAGTAGATTTGGAATAGAATCGAGTTTGGTAAAATTTTTGTTCCGGGAACAAATTTATTCTCGAGAACAGATTTGGAGTAGAATGAAGAATAAAAAAAAAAGTTGATTATTGTTCTCGGGAACAATTCTAGAATCAAGCACTTATTTTCTCCTTATATTTTCTTTTCTTTTGTTTTTCTTCCCTTTTTCTTCTTCTTCATATGCTACCACCGCTGTAGTTGCCGTTTGCTGTCGTCCGCTGGCCATCGTCGCCGATCACCAGCAATCGGTCCGGTGAGCTCACCGAAGGCAAGCCCAACCATCGGTGAGGCTCGACCTTGCCAGATCTGGCTAGGGTGGGCCTCCTCGGTGGCCAAGCGAGCCTCGCCTAGGCCTCCCCTGGTCACCGGTAAGGCTCGCCTAATTGGGCGAGGCTCGACCAGCCCCGACAAGGCTCGGCCGAGCTCGCCCAGCGCTAACAAGGGCCAGCGACGCTCCGATGAGGTCATCGGCCCTCGTTTGGTTGGTCGTCGATTATTCCAAGACCGGTGGACTGGCGACTTGAAGATGAAGAAGAAGAGAAAGAAAGGAAAAAAAGAAAAAAAAAAGAAAAAAAGTAATAAAATTATTTTAAAATTAAAAGAAAATAATTTGGAGTAGAAATTTTGAACACGGTATCAAATGCAATTCTATTCTAGAAATTGAAATTTTGGACAATTACAAACGGCTTAAAATACTTAGAAATTGTTTCCGGGAACAGAAGCGTTACCAAACGTGTCCTTAAGGTATGTTTGTTAACTGATTCTATTATTTTATCCTAAAAAACAAGACAAGAACAGAAATTAGTTTGATAATTTTCTTATTCTTTATTCTTGTGAATAGATTTGGAACAAAATCAAGAAGTAAAAAAAAAAAAAATTGCTTATTTGTTTCCGAAAATAATTTGAGGATTAAGCCCAACATTTTATTTTTTGCTATTTTCTTTTCTTCTTTTCTCCTTTTCTCTTCTTCTTCCTCCTAGTCGGTCACTGGCCATTGCCAGCCATTGTCGCTTGCCAGCCACAACAAGCCACAAAGAAGGAGGAAGAAGAAGAGAAAAGGAAAAAGGAAAAAGAAAAAGAAAGAGAAAAACAAGAAAAATATACTAAAAGTATTAAAAAAATTTAAAAAAATTGAAGAGTCCAGGAATAAAAATTTTGGGCAATTACAAAGGGTCTTCAAATGCTGAGAAATTGTTCCCCAAAATAGAATAAAAAAGAATTATCTTTGAGTGGAAATCGTTCCTGTGAAACATATCCTTAGTTGAGAAATGCTCGTGCTTGTGCCACGGAAACAAGAAATCTAACACCTGATGACAGATTGGGGATAAAAAGGTTAATACATCCAATCGGCCCAACCTACCATCCTAAAGAATATCAACTTGTCCAAAAAAAAAAAAATCGGTCTCTTAAGGCGCACATGATAAAATTTTCGTTTCTCTATTTCTTTGTTTTTCTGTTCTCCGAAACAAGTTTGGAACATAAATCCGTTTGGTAACACAATTTCATTTTTCTATTTTTGGAATAAATTTATTCTTTTGAAATAGACTAGGAGCAAAAAACATACGTTAAAATTTTAGCTTTTCTATTTCTAGAACAAAAATGAGAAATGGAAACTTTTCTCATTGTTCACTCTTATTGTTGCTTGCTGCTCACCCGCCACTCGTGGTATGCCGAACCCTTGACACCGACCATCAGACGCCCCTTGCCTACCGCTCGTCGTGGGTCATCGAATGCCAGCCGCCCACCATCGGATGTCGACCACCCAACGTGGGTCGCGAGACATTGGACGCTCGTCATAGGGCGCCAGACGCCTGTTGCCAGTCAATGAATGCCGGCCATCAGACATTGGTTGCCGAACACCCCTCGCCGATCACTTGACGTTGGACGCCAATTGACCATTGCCAGACGCTCAATGCTCACCGCTAGTCGCCCAATGCCCAATGCCCAACGCAAAACGCCGGCCGACCACTGAACAACGGCCGCCACTCCCTTAGAAATAGAAATTTTATTCTATTATGAAATGAATTTTTATTCCAAAAACAAAAATTTTGAGTTGTTATCAAATACGTTTCTTTGCTTAGAAACTCGTTTGGGGAACAAAAATTGATTTTTGTTTTAGAAATTTTGTCATGCGTGCCTTTAGGCAGAGAAAGTGAAATGGACGTATGGTGAAATAGTAAATCCTATAAACACACAATATCGCATATGGTGCAACGCAAGGACTGTTCCTATTCTTCTTGCTCTCCAGCACTGTCACTAAACCGGGGGTAAACAACTAGCCTGTCGATTTAGTGACGGTGCCGTAAGGCATGCTAGTATTGTAGTGGGCCTTTCACTCATCCTAGATGCGAGAGGCTACTATAACTGCATATCCAACTACTTCATCTTTCTTCTCTGTAGGCCTCATTCGAAGGTAACAACAACTAATGAAGAGAAGCATCACAAATATGGCGATTAAGCCGATAATTGCAACCAAGGTACCTAATCGGATAATTGTTTTTTCAGCATATTTAAAACTATTAAAATATCTAAATAATAAACCCTACTATCATCTAATAATTTAAATTTTTAGAATAGTTACTCGAGGTCTCAAAAAATTCTCACATCTATCAGGGCAGGAGGTCATGGCGTATGCATGAGGGGGAGCATTAAAATATTTAAATAATAACTTACGTCATCATCTATTATCTTAAGCTTTTAGAACCGTTGACAGTAGTTACCGAAAATCTTATAATTTGCTTGGTTTATTACTAAATATTCTAACAAAACCAACCCTTCAATTGCAATTTTGGAAACCATTAGGGGTTGCCCTAGTGGCCACTCTTCTCACTTTGGAAGGAAGAGGTGAAGAGTTCAATTTCCCACCTTCTCAGGAGTCGGGAATAGGGACGTGTGAGTGAGGGAGTAGAGTTTCACAACTTGCAGATAGTACATAGCACCCAATGACTTGTCAAATAGATATAGGATAGGACTAGAAAAAAAAATTGTAATCCTAAAGGAGTGAATGCTCGGCATACCTAATAGGGAATGTAAGGATTTCCGAAGTATTGATTACCAATAAAAAGGGAAAATTAAATTAGGAAAACTTCAAACTTACGTTCAATAGCTTGTTAAGAAATTCCTCGATTGCGTTTATTAACAAGATTCATTAGCTATTACTCTACTCAAATAATTGATGAAGCTTTACATATGCTTTTGAGCCTGATACTTAAAATTTCATTCAAGTTCTCATACTTTTTCCTTTGCAATGCACAAATTGATCAGAAAAAAGATGAGTTAGCCAGGGATTTTTTCAAAAATATCAAAACAAATTAAAAACTCATGAAATAATAGGCAAAATAGAAAAATGTTTTTTTTGTAGCCCCGTTGACACCAAGGGCACCAGTCGCCGTTGTCCCGCTTATTGCCATCCCACTCACTGCCTTGAGCGCGAGTCTCTGTGGCCATGACCGCAAAGCTTGAGTATCCATGGATGCGGAGATCGAGTGTCCCTGCTCCCGAGCTCAAGATATGGCTGCCACGGCTGAAAGCTCAAGTTCGAGCTCTGCGTCCATGGGGACGGAGAGTTCAGATCAAGCATACATGGCCACAAGACTCCGGATCTAGTGACTGTAGCCATACGCTGGAAGCTCTAGCAACATGGCTTTTTCAAGCTCGAGCTCAAGCGTCCATAGCCACACAACGCCAAAACTCAGGTCACCATAGCTGCAAGCTCGAGATATGGCACCCATGGTCGTGAGTTCACGCTCGAGCAGCTCCTTGTTATTTTGCAATTGCTTTCTTCTTTCTCCCATGGCCACCATGGCTATAGAGCTTGAGCTTCAGCACAAAGCTCTGTACTTAAATTGAAAGGCAATTATGGGCTAAATTTGGAGACTTACATAGATAGCTAGATAAAAGACATCTCTAATACACCAACTATCAAATGAAATCTACCTAAAGTTTTATAAGACAATGACAAATATTCATTAAAAAATTAAATTGAAAACCTAATTGCTAGGAGGATGATGGTCCGCACTCGTCATTTGCAAGTGCGTGTAAGGGGAAGACTACATCAAAAGATGGACCAACCATACAAGCGACAATAACTAAAGTTGATCTTCCAATGTGAATGGTGTTTATATGATGTAGAAGGTGCCTGGTCAAATTAAGGTTTTTTAGAAAAAGGTTGTAAGAAATTTTCTGGTTATATATTGGGGGCCAGCATGAGTTGTAGTTACTCTTTGATAAAACTTAACGGTTCATCATATACATAGTGAATTATAAGAGAGAAGGGTGTTGAGATCTGTTCGGCAGGTGGAGTTGGGAGCGAAGAGGGTGGTATTTGGGTAGGAATGCCATAAATAAGTTGGTGCAGCTTGGGTAATGTGAGTGCACATGCTAAGAAGAAGAAGAAGAAGAAGAAGATGATGATGATGATGATGAGAGGTGAATGGTGAAGGGAGAATTCATGTATTGATGATTGGATGGCTAAGAAAAGATATTCAAAATATATTTATATGGGGGTATGTGTAATTAGAACTTTGGCTATTTTTATAAACCACAAGTCTATATGCAATTTAGCTAAATATACATGATGCAGTTATTATTGGAGGAACAAAGGAAATTTACAAGACTTTCTTTTTGCGGATCCTTCTTTTTCCCCTATTGGGCCCCTATTGCAACCCCTTGGTGGTCATTCTACAAAACTTCGATTATACAAGCCACTTAGGTTGCTCGTACCATAAGTCAGTCAAGCCAACTGACTTGTGAGTTTTTCATTGTTTTGATAGCAAGAGAAGACTTGTAGAGCAAATTGACATCAAGGACACATTGGATCCCATTGAGTGTGTGCAAGGTGATGGTCCCATATTGGACCCCTATTGCAACCTCCTAGTGGTTGACTCTACAAGACTTTTAATTATACAAGCCATTTAGGTTGCTTGTACCATAAGTCATTCAAGTCAACTAAATTAGAGTTTTTCCTTGTTTTGTTCGCAAGAGACGACTTGCAGAGCAAATTGAAGTTAAGGACACGTTGGATCTCATTTAATGTGTGCATGGTGATGGGCTAGATCTGCCTCAAAGGCCCATCACATCTTTGAAAAAAAGAGAGATTAATGCACTCAAAGTCCTAAAACTTGTAATGAAAATACAATCGAGTCCCAAAATTTTTCAAAAGTGCAATAAACAGAAGGACTTAAATGGACTAATTTGACAAGTTTTAAAACATGATGGCAAAGGTTTTAAAACTTAATTGCACTTTCATGATCAATTTTAGGACTTAATTGTACTTTTTGAAAATTTTAGAACTCAATCACACTTTCATTACAAGTTTTAAGACTTCTAATACTTTGATCCCTTTTTTTAAAGAAAGAGGAAAAGTTGAAATAAAGAAAAAAAAAGAGGGCCAAATGTTCTTAGCAGTGGAGAAGGGAGAGTAGCAGTATTTTCGTGCAAAAAAAGAAAGAAAGAGGTATAGAGTGTGCCATCTATGAGGTTGATTTGATATAAATTAGTTGAGTTTTGAGGAAGATATTGATTTTGAACAGGCTTAATCTCTATTGAATTGTTGTTGTCTCTCCCCAAAAAAGTAGTATTAGGGCTAGCGTTGATGGAGGAAACTAGAAGTACTATATTTTAGTTAAATGTCTCAAACAATTCATTTGCAATTATTGTCCTTCAACTTAAAGGACGAAAAATATGGGGAATGATACGGCCATCCTTCCACCCAAAAGTTGTAGTCTCAAACCATTCAAAAATCAACTCCCATAAGTCTTCATGTAGCGCTTTTGCACTACTAGCCGCTAACCAAGGAAATTTAAAAGTTTGGGAAGGAAAGGGGTGAGTAATCACTGTTCGGTAAGTAGTGCATATTTCTTCTAAGAAAATTGAACATTTGCTATGCATGTTTAAGACATAAAACATAACTTGTTATATTGAATTTCACAATATAACAAACTTATAAGAAGAAAATGAGTTATATACACTTCAACATAGCTATATTTATAGCAGAAATATCCATTTCACAATAATATCAAAACAAATATCAATGGTCCTATCCATTGATCAATCTCATCAAATCACATGCCAATGGTCCATTTCATTGGCCAATCTTGTGCTTAGATATCGACCATGGTCATGCATAACGTCTCGTGACAAAGCAACCAAACTCTTCATTTGGTAAGGTCTTCACCTATCTTGTCAGTGGTTGTGTGATGTCTAGAAATTTCCATATTCGATAATAGTATTTTTGACTAATTTTCATGACTGGATTGCTAGGAGTCTGAGGTGATAGAATTTGGTGAATAGATTTTAATGTGTACATAAGTGGTGTGGAGAAATGATATTTAATTTACCACAAGCCCATCCATGAAGAAAGATGTCGCTTATGCCGCCATTCACCGGGGGCATAATTCGGTAAGTGACATGCCATTGATTGACAAAGGCATAGTCCTCCTGGTGGATTGGTCCGATTCAAGCCCTTTCATTTGGACAAAGAAGGCTGGATGTCGAGGTGATGGTGGTGTAATGGAATTGCTACTGAGCAAGAGAACTACGGTTGTCATGGTGGGTCTAATAGCTGGATCTTCCTGAATACATAGCAAGCAAATATGCAGGCATCGAAGCACTTGATCTCTTGAATTTGAATCCACAATAGCTGGGTCCAACACTTTCAAGGGTGTGCCGTCTCTCCATTGATTCCATGCCTACAAGAATAATTCCAGAAAATCTTCACAAAATTGCGGCATTAATTCAATGACTCATCATGCAAGACATCTGAAATCTTGCAAAAAAAAAAAAAACCGTATATGACCAAGGAACAAGATAATTGAGACAAGTGTTTCTGTAGGCCAAAGGACTAAGTTTTATAGGAATTTCAATTTCACTTGGGGAAAATTACTAATATGCAATGTAAAAAATTGTCTCGATAGCATGGTGAAACTTACATAACCAGCAAGATATTCATCCTGGTATAAGTTATTCTTCTTGCCGCAAATGATCTCTAGAAGTAGTATGCTGAAACTATAAACATCCGATTTCACCGAGAACTCTCCATGCATTGCATATTCTGGAGACATGTAACCACTGCAAATTCGAACATTAGCCATATGTATATAGCATATTCAGATGCAGATCAGTGAGCATCCATAAATAGATAAAATGAGCAAGTCTAGCATCCAATTACAAAGTCATCTATTCAAAAACTAAGACTTACAAAGTCCCCACGATTTTATTTGTGATAGCCTGAGTTTGATTGACCTCGAAAATCCTTGCCATGCCAAAATCTGAAATCTTTGGGTTGATTTCACTGTCTAACAAGATATTGCTACATTTTAGGTCACGATGGATAATTCGGAGACGAGAATCTTCATGTAGATAGAGCATTCCTCGAGCGATCCCAAATATTATTTTATAACGTAATGGCCAATCCAATTGTCTCCTTTTTTGGGGATCTGCATCGTTGTACCCCAAATTCATTAATGTGCTAGCATGAGGAATCTCTTCAAAAACTCAAGGTGAAGTTGATCACATGATACTAAAATATAATTATTCTCATGCATCTAATATATCTTACAGGAAAAAGTATAGTCAGTTGAAAGAACTAAACCTCTTAATTTTAAGTTGTACATGGGCAAAAAAGAAGGTTAAATTGCAACATACCAAATAAGAAGTAATCAAGGCTTTTATTTGGCACAAACTCGTAGACTAGTAGCTTTTCCTCTTCCTCCAAGCAAAATCCAAGCAATCGTACAAGGTTTATGTGTTGGAGCTTTGCAACTAATAGAATTTCATTCTTAAATTCTCCATCACCCTGTTTTGACCTTTGAGATAGCCTCTTCACCGCAACTTGTTGTCCATTGGGAAGTCTACCCTGAAGTGTTTTGCATGTATTGTTAATTCCTCATAACAACTTAAAAACCAACATAAAAAAGCTTCAAGTGTTTCTTTTTCTTTGACATCATTACGTTCAATTCACATGTAAAGAATTCTTAATTGTTTCTAATAGATATGTCATAAATACCTGGAAAACTTCACCAAATCCACCTTCCCCCAACTTGTTTTCATGAGAGAAATAATTTGTCGCAGCTTGTATTGTAGCCAAGTCAAATTGCAATGACTCCACAACGGTAAGCTCATTTGCACCTGCATTACTCAGCAACTCAATTTAATTATCACACTACATCAACAATGGCTCTTAGTGGCATTTATTGGGATGCTAGTGCTTGGGAACATTATCACAATGAAGGCACCAAATTAGACTGGCATGATTGTGTTCCCCTACCCTAAAACAATCTTTCCTCTCTTGATAGGTCATGAAGTAAAACAAAATTCATTAATACTACAAGAAACAAAGTAATGAGATGAATCTTGTATCATGATAACTTCTTTATACTGAGGGCAGTTTTAGGTTTGTTATTTGTGGTGCAAATGCTACCTATGCTTGGAGAGAATCATTAAAGATTAGGAGTATTTTAATGCCTTATTATGTGGTTTTTAATGGTAAAACTATATCATTATGGCATGACTCTAGTCTTCTCTTTGCTACTTCGAATGACATTCTTTCCTCTACTTTAGCTTGGGAGATTGTTAGGGATTGAGGCACAATATATATTAAGCAATTGACAAATAATATTCTCCTTAAGGCCAAACTCTCTTTTTTTTTTTTTTTTTTTTTTTTTTTATCTTGAAAGTACTGAGATTAGATCCCATATGTTCTTTGGGTGTAATTTCTCTGAGCAAGGTTGGAAGAGTGCCCTTCAGCTTTGTTTTCTTCCTAGAGATATTGGTGGTTGGGAGTTTGAATCGTCCTGATGCGCCAGGCTATGAAAAGGAGAGATTTTGATAGGTCATTGATGAAACTTTTGTGGAATCACTGCATCTATTTCATCTAGAAGGCCAGAAATGAATTGTTACATGTCCATACTACTCCTTCTCTTGATGACATTATACATGCTTATGGAGTCAAGTATAGTTTTGAAGGTTGAAAGAACATGAAGAATCAGATCTTTCTATTATCAAATATTGTCATTGATCTTTCCATTACATATGCTACATTTATATTAAACGGACTCTTGATTTGTATGATTAATAATCATAGTCCCCACAAAAAATAAAGAAGTTTCATAATATGCTCAATTTATAAACATAGATAGTTTATGAGAAATAAAGGCAAATAGTCAATTTACCGTTTTTTCCTTTGATGACTTCAAACATCTTCTTTCCTTTTCTTCGAAGAACGCAACAAATGAGAGAAAGAAGTACCATGACACTTCCAAGAGGTATAGTAACGGCAATGATTATCATAGTAAATTTATTGCTTTTTCCTGCACACGTGCCATCACGAGTATGAGACAATTGACAAAATAAGCTAAAAGATTTTTAGATCAAAGCATTTTTAGGAATGTGAAATATAAAAGAGAAGATATTAGAGAAGAATTTTTACGTGGAACATCATTTCGAAATTCGGAAGGAGAAAAACTAGGGTATTGTAAAATGTAATTTCCCCAATATTAGTATTAGTATCAAGTATCAAGTTAAAATAATGGAAAAATTGCCCCAATATATAGTAGGATTCTAGAGCATATAAGTTATAAGGGAAATTACATATATTTGCTTCAACACTAATAACTCCTCTTGGAATGCTATAGAGTGTAATTCATAAAGAAGCCTACATCTTAAATACTCTTTAAAAAGAAGACCCACTTCTTATGCATGAAAAGAATTGGATTCACCATATGAGACCTACTCAAAATAGGAATATGAATTTTTCTGCTACTCTCCAATAGCCTCTCATGGGCTCCTCAATCACTACAAAGATCTTCCAAGTTTAAGCCGCGCTTGAATTTTGCCATAGTCATGGGCTTTATTAGAGTCGATTGTACTTTAACTAATCCATAATGATCTGTAGACATAACCATCTATACATAGATAAAGCAAAACAATTATTTTATCAATATATGTCAGGAGATTGAACATGCACCTTGTCTAACTAAGCTATAGTAACAATTAACTCTACAAGCTTCACCTCATTACAAGCATTATCTGTGTTGATTATTGCGCTAGTACGTACTACTTTTGGGAGTTTTTTTTATATTGCAATTCCACATTGAGCTGAACATCTCCAAATCCTTATAAACATTACCATGATCTCTTCCGCATAAGTATTTTTGTGACCCGTCAAATGTTAATCCTAAACTGATAGCAAATGCATTTAATTCAGGGCACCACAATCGATAGCTCCATGCACCTTGTGTATAGCTTAGGAATATGCATTTTCTTACTCTCCCATCGAGCTTATTATTATTACTAGAACATAATGTGGGCAACGAAATATCATAAGAACAAAATAATCAGTAATGTGACTTGACCACACTTTCTCGGGAGTGCAACGTTGAATCGCAGATGATGGGTATCCATTCACCAAGTACTTCCTATACTGAGCGCATTCGCCAAGAATTTCCTAATTATACCAACACTAGATAACATTTTATAAGTTATCTCTAGTAACGTTCTGTTCATCAACTTTGTAACTTGTTGTGGTTCACTAACAATAGTGCAGTATCTCACTATGACCTTTCGTTGTGGAATTTGTTTAAAAGCTCCTAGTAGAATTCCATGCTACTTTTAGTTAGCACATACTTAATTATTATACCATCTTCTATTCTTTCAAAGCTCTCAATTGCCTAATCCTAATAATAGTATCAAGTTTATTCCTTAGCATAGACACCTAGGTCTTCCTCAAGTAGTCTACCCATAATTGTTAGCATTAATCTTGCACTCTTGATAAAATGAAGCCGCAGCACCTTGTAAACATTCAAGCAAATTAACTCTATAATCTAGGTGATTTTCTTATAATTATATTGAACAACACTTTTCACTATTTACTCAAGTCACAACACCTGCATACATTTAATTTCTCGACAACATTACAACAAAGCATATTCTTTTTACTCAAAACCTTCATGCTTCTCTTGCTAATGTGCCTTAAACGTATATGACACAATTTAAACTTTCAATCAAATTGATCAAACTTTGACCCAAAAGAAAATACATATGCATAAGACATCTTTGCGATGATGTCATACCTCGAGGCTCATATAGGCCTAACTATCACAAAGGCACTAAGAGCAACTTCAAAACTCTATTTTCTAAAGTACACTAACATCCAACTGAATTCAGAGCATCCAAGGAAATTAGGTTTTTCTTCAATTCTAAAACATGCCTCCCTCCAATCAATATCCTCATGATACATTCATGCATTCTAATTGTAATATTGCCAACATCACCCTCAACATTATTTCCTAATTGCAATTTACCATTTTCTGTGCATTGATAAGTGGTAAACCAATTTCCGTTTGGTGTAGCATGAAACTAACAATCAATATCAATAATTGATTTGTGAAATGACGAATCTTTAGTGATAGATAAGACAAAATCATCCCCATTAGAGACATTATCAACAATTGCAATAATATCATTAAAAAACTCAACCCTAAATCTCTCACTCTTTTCATTTTATAACTTAAGGTAGTATCTTCTAAAGTATCCCCTCTTGACACATTTTCAACAAATAGCACCACCAATCCTACACTAACTATGTATGTTCAAATTCACGTTACCCTTGCTAACACGTGCACTATTTCTTCCCCCACTTTCACCTACTAAAACAGGAGGCACAAGTTCACAATATATTCTTTTGCATGGGTCTTCACTTAAAATCAAATTATCAATCTCATAAAACATCAATCTTCTTAACCTAAAGGAATTATTGACAACAATAATTATAGAATCCAAATTATCAGGTATTAAGGATAATATAATCAATGCACATAGCTCATCATCAAAGTCAATCTCAACCAAACTAAATTGACTAATAACCATGTTGAATTCATTGAATAACTTAACAATTGACTAACGATCACATTGAATTTATTGATATGCTTCACAACTAACACATATTCACCCATCTTTCAGTGAGAGTAATGTTGCATCCCGTAGACCTTCTCAATCGTAGAGGGTTTCTCGTACATGCTGGACGATGCATTCATCAGTCTCAGAGTGGTCTATTTTCTTTCACAATATTAAACATGGCATTCCCAACCAATGTGAATCAAATAACACCTAACGCCTATTTAGCTAGCATTGTTTAATCAACTTCCTTAATAGACTCAAGTTTTTTCCTAGATAAGGGTAAGTGCGGATTCCTTTGGTACAAATACTTCTCAATCTGCATCTTTTAGAAACCAAAATCATTTCCATTAAATCTGTTGATTTTCACTTTTCCTTTTCCTATTGCCATTGATTCACTTTACCTTGGTCAATCTTGACTCAGATACCAATTGTTGCAAAAAACAAGTAATTTACCAATAAAGTAAACAAATAAGAGAATAAATTGAACACCAAATTTACATAATTTGGTCAATAGGACAAATTCTACAAGGAGAGCAGCACAATATTCGACTATAAGTCTAGCATACAATGGAGATTACAACCATACTCTAATCACTCAAACACTAAGCACTTTTCAATCACCAATCATACCCAATAATTCAGACAGTGCTTAACTCTCACAATTTCTAGTGAAACAATCTTTCAATCTCACAAAAAAAAAAAAAAAAAAAACTCACAAATCTTACCACCAGATTTATTAGCTGGAAAACTAAGAGCTCCTCTTTGATTGGCTCTAAGTGTAATTTACCAAAATCTTGGATACTTTTCATAGGGGAAAAACCCACTTCTTATGTATAGAAAATAATTGGATCTAGCATAGAGAACCTACTCAAACTAGGAAACTTATTTTAACCTAGGATAACCTTCTTGCACTAAGTTTTCTTCATGGACTCGAACTTGTTACATATTTTTAGTATGACCATCATGTTCAAACTCGAAACATCCTTTCGAACTATCGATCTACTGATTTAAATTTGAGACATAATTTAATTTACTCCCTCCCTCCCTCTAGCCATCCATGATAAATCTCTCGTCAGTATTGGTTGGTTTGAAAAAGGTAGAGCCAACTCTAGCCCCGCTTACCAACCAAAAAAAAAAAAAAAAAACTCTAGGCCTACTTAGCTCTGCCTCCATCACGACAATTGGGCCATTGTTGATCAACTCTATATTTGTTCACAGAGGCCCCCACTGTCCATACACCTAAATCTAACAAGAAACGAGTTCAAAATAACTCCTAAGAAAAAAACGAGTGCATTATTTCACAATAGAGAACATGTTCTTATCAATAATAATCTCGAAACTATGTCGAGGCACATCGTAAGTACCACCGCATGCGTAATTACAAATAAATCTATGTTCACCAGTTTTCCAACTCTTGGAACCTTAAATTTGCCTTAAAAACTCATGTCGGTTTTTTCAAGTTCGATAAGCTGTTCCTCTTCATACCCCCTTGTAGAATCAAAATTCTACTCATATAGAGTCTTTTGCGGTTTAATGCCTTTAAAGAAAAGGTCATGCATTCTACTTATATAAAGTGTGTTTGGCTGTCTGTCTCTAATTTTTCATTTCTTTTCATATTCTTGCAGTCAAGATAATCAAAGAATTTCTTGGTAGGGTTAATTATTGGTCTTTCAGCTATCACACTGAGTTTTGATTCATTTGTTTGCTTCTCTCATCAAAACATTGCCATGGAATAATGAAAGGATAGACTAATTTCAATAAATGGCCTTTAGGCATATGTTCCCCGGCAAATCAATTTAGCAAACTGTGAATTATGGCAAAAATCAATAATGTATTGTAAATGCTTGTTCCAATATTTAAGGATAATTTCTAGATGGGTGTGATTATTTCCAACCCCTATACTACTGAATCCACCCTAATATCACTAAACAGATAAAATTTCTCTTTAACCTCAATTGGTACACCCCAAATATATTCATATTCCTTCTTTTTTCAATTTTTTTTTCAATTTTTTTCTGGGAAACATAAAGTCGGTATTATCATGCATTATCAAATAAATTTTAGGTTCATATCACATATTTCGGCTTTTAATTTTTGATAAGTGGGTATTATAAAAAATTGAACATGAACAACTTTTTTTAACACAGTAAAATGTTCATACATTTTTGCTTATGTCAGGCAAATCACCAATAAATTCTTTCTCTTCGATTGTCTTGTATACACATATAACGAGATGATTAGATGAAATACAAAAAAAGCTCTCACTAGAGAATTGCCAAAATAAATTCACAATTACATTTTTTAATGAAAATATTTAAAAGATGAAGTTTAATTAAATTAGACCATTGCTAAAATAAAAAAAAAGATTTAAAATGACAATTAAATTTTAGTCATTTTAGATTGACAAAAATTAACATTGATGGAGTGTTACGAAAAGAATAACAAGATGTTTCGATGTTACTATTATTATATTCTGGGATATTCCTCTTTTTATATGCTATGTATAATAGTATATCATCAATAGCAAAAATAAAATAATTAATATTTTATATATTAAATAGAGACTTGATATTTTTTTTATACAAGTCAAACTATAAATAAAAAATGCACCACAAAAAGGAGTTGTTGAGGTAAAAGTGAGGAAGAATGAGTAGGTTGCTATAAGAGCAATAATGGAGAAGAGGCTAGTTTTTATTCTTTAACTAGCAATAAGTTCAAATTTGAAGGAAATCCACAGTAGAAATGTGACTAAATCGAAGAAAATTGCGCAAATACGAAAACCAATAAGAGTGATATTTGATTTTTTTTTTTTTCCGTCGGAGAGCGATATTTGAGTATAAACGCTAAGAAAATCAAGGAAGAAGAAAGGAGAGATGGCGAAGCAAGACTTCATGTTTTGATTGATTATAAGAGTGGAAAATTTAAGAAAAAAAGTTCGCACGGTCAAAGTAAGTATAATTACTATTATGTCTCATAATCACGATTATTTTCAAAATATAATTTTAAGGGAAAATCTCAAATAGGGACCCAAAGTAGCCCAATTTTCTCAAAAGAGGATATGAAGTGGAATCTATCTCAAATAAGGCCCCAAAGTAGTCATTTAGTATAAAAAAAAGGACCTGACTCGCCGGTCGGTGAACTGATGCATTTTCAATGCGTATTCGGTGACACAGTGCGGGGTATTTTTGTCCAAAAAATATTATCTTTTTGTTTTCCTTCTTTTGTTCATCTTCTTCTTGAACTACCCATGGTGTTGTCCCTATTCATCGTCTTCTTCGTTGAAGATAGGCATTGCCCAAATCAAGGACATCGGAAGTGGGAAAGGGCCGGCGAAGGTCATGGGACTAGCGTGGGTCGGCCTCACCTAAGGCCAACGAGGGCTCAATGCCCATCACCGGCAACAGGCGTTGGAAGCGAGCGAGGGCTTGTAGGCCCTCGCCTGCCCTTACCAGTGGTCGGTGAGCCCTTGCTGGCCTCGCCGAACTCACTGAGGACGAAATCGCCTTGCAATGGAGTCTTCTTCTTCTTCCTCCTCTTCATCTCCGCTTCCCTTGCACGGAGCGACCTAGATGTGCTTTCGAAGCTCAAAATCGCCATGGTCGGGCCTCCCTCCATCGCCATCGGCGACTGGGTTGACTCCTCCTCCTCCTCCTTCTCACCGGAGTCACGTGCGACGCCAGCTCGTGGGTCGTCTCTCTCAACATCACATCTGTTGGCCTCTCGAGCTACATCCCACCCAAAATCGGCCTTCTCCACGACCTCGTCAACCTCATGCTCACCATCGACAACCTCACCGGGACCCTCCCGCTGAAGCTCGGCAGCCCCACCTCCCTCCGATTCATCAACCTCTCTGGGATCTTCCCCAACAAAGTCCTGCGGGTGATAACCCAGCTCGAAGAACTCCACTTGGGCAATGACAAGTTCACGGGGCCGCTATCGCTGGAGATGGCAGGGCTCAAGAAGCTAAAGTGGCTCGATCTCGCCGGCAATTACTTCACCGATGAGATACTGGAGGTCTGCTCGTAGATGGAGAAGATGAACTGGGGGAAAAGGAAAATGAAAAGAGAATTTTTTTGGACGAAAATACCATGATTAGGTTGCCGGAATACACATCAGAAATGCATCAATTCACCGGCCGGCAAGTCAGGTCCTCTTTTGAGACTAAATGACTACTTCGAGTCCTTATTTGAGACAAACTCCACTTCAGGTCCTTTTTTGAGAAAATGAAGCCATTTCGAGTCCTTATTTGAGATTTTCCCTAATTTTCATGGTTGTGTGCCTTTGAGCCGTACACAGTAGGCCTGCTCGAAAAGCTCATCCAAGTGTCACAAGCATCAAGCTTGTCAAACACAACACCTAAACATTATCAGAAAGATAAATCATAGTAATTGTTATTACTTTCATTTTTTGTCCAATATATTACTTATTTAGAGAGGGGGAACAAAAGTTTGGTCAAAATAAGTGGGATTGCCGGCTCGATCAAGCATTTTATTGGGTTGGGTTTGTAGTGGAGGCTATCCCTAATAACACAACCTCGGGTAGAATAAGGAAACCAAAAGCAATTCATGGAGAACAAATCCCGGTAACAGGCATTTCGAGTCCTTATTTGAGATTTTCCCTAATTTTCATGGTTGTGTGCCTTTGAGCCGTACACAGTAGGCCTGCTCGAAAAGCTCATCCAAGTGTCACAAGCATCAAGCTTGTCAAACACAACACCTAAACATTATCAGAAAGATAAATCATAGTAATTGTTATTACTTTCATTTTTTGTCCAATATATTACTTATTTAGAGAGGGGGAACAAAAGTTTGGTCAAAATAAGTGGGATTGCCGGCTCGATCAAGCATTTTATTGGGTTGGGTTTGTAGTGGAGGCTATCCCTAATAACACAACCTCGGGTAGAATAAGGAAACCAAAAGCAATTCATGGAGAACAAATCCTGGTAACAGGCATATCAACAGTACTGATACTGAAAGCACATTAAAGGTGCGTATGGTAACACTTCTTGGCTGAGGAACAGTTTCTTTTCAAAAATAGTTCTTTTCTATTTCTACTCCGGAGAACAATTTCTGAGTAAAATAAGGTATTTGATAACTACACAAAATTTCTACTTTTGAAATAGAAAAAGAATAGAAATACGTTTAGTACGAAATAATTTCTTTTTTATATTTATTCATTTTTTATTCTTGCTCACGGATCGCCGACTACTGACCGCTGGCCGCCGGAGCCGCCACTCGCTGCCACCGATGCACGACCACCAACCGCCGACCGCCACCGCATAGCCCATCGATGGCGGATGATGGGCTATGTGGCAACAGTCAACGGTGATGGTCGGCGGCCGGCGGTGGTGCAGCAGCGGCGGTGGCGAGCGGCGGCGGCGGCGACTGCGACGGCAACGGCGACGGCGACGGTTAGTGGAGGGCGACCGGTGGTAGTCGGCGGCGGCGGTGGCTCCGAGCGGTTGGAAGTGGCTGCGACAAAAGAGAGGAATAAAACAAAAATAAAAAAGAAAATTTTCTTATTTCTAGAAATTGTTCCTAGGAACAAGAAGTAACTTTTTTTGTTTCTCATTTATGTTCCAAATCTATTCCGAGCTACTTTTAGAGGGTGCATGACAAACTGCAATTTCTGTTCCAGAAATAAATTTTCTATTCCAGACTTGTTTTTGGAATAGAAATCCGTTTGATAAACTTTTCCATTTTTCTATTTCTGAAATAGATTATTGTTCTAGAAATAGGTTTGGAATAGAAATCAGAAGAAGAAATTTTCTACTTCTCTATTTACGGAATAGAAATGAGAAATAAAAAATTTTCTCATCATTCGTCAACTGGTCCTTCATCCGTTGCCGTTGACCACCGTCTGTCGGTTGCTGCCGCCGCCGCTGGTGGTGGTCCGCCACCGTTCACCGATCGGCAGCTGGCGGTCGCCGCTGGTTGCCGGCCACCGGCCGCCGCCGCAGGTTGCCAGCCGCTAACGGTCGCCGATCCACCGCCATCCGAAAAGAAAAAATTTTGTGTCTTTATCAAACGAATTTATATTTTTAGAGTAGAAATTTGTGTCGTTATCAAACGGTTATTTTTTCTTAGAAACTTTTCTAAAAATAGAAATAGAAAAATCTATTTCTCTTTCAGAACCTATTTCTGGAACATAATGATTATCATTCACCCCCTTATATTCCAGGGAATAGAAAAACAAGTTGGCATTATCAAACGGATTTTTGTTCTTGTTTTTTGTTCCGAGGAACAAAAGAACAGAAATCGAGAGGAACAAAAATGTTACCATGCAGGCCCTAACACCGTCATCGAATCCAACCAAAATTAATAGCTATTCCTTAAAACACTGCATATGATTGAAGAGAACACTGGCAACAACCAAGCTGGCAAATCAATTCGTCTTCAACCTTGAAACTTCACCGGACCTTGAATACATCACAATGATTTATAGCTCAAACCCACAGTGACCCACTTCATCAAAAATCAGTTAAAAAACAGGCCATCAATCCATTTTGACATCTCCACGCGTAACTCATCACTCAATTTTTTTTTTTTTAAAAGGACCGGACTCCACTAAGACCAGAAAATGTGCGAGCCATAAAATTTACAATAGGTAAATATGTCAAAAGCAGAATTTATTCAAAATTTACATCACCGATCAAATTAAGAGGACAGTGAAGGAGAATGAAACTCAGGAAAGCCCCTAGAATACATCCCAAAACTTGATTTATCACAGATATGTATCAACCATTGACAGCACTTCTCATATTATTTTTGTTAAAAAAAAGTTGAATCTGAGAATTTAAACTATTAAGCAGAATAACCAGTTTACCAAAAAATTAAATAGATAAGATATTTCTTGTATAGAGGAAGACAATTAATAAAATCAAACACTTACCTTTAGGTCTGATCTCGGGAGCGGCAGAAGTGGGAGCAGAAGGCGGAAGATAGGAGGGGGGTGGCGCCGGGGCGTTATAAAATGGGTACTCCTCGAACCTGACGCTGCAGCTCAAAGTGAAGCTCCTCCCACCTTTCCTCCCCTTGGGGAGGTTCGAGATCATCGCCCGAAGGCACGAGTTGCAGTCCAACGCCGTCAAGTCCGGCGTGCACTGCGCGAGGGTGTACAGCCTCCGCAAGCTCGTCATAATCACCTCCTCGACTGCGAATTTCTTCCCCGTGCCGTTGGAAGCCCTTGTGGCGATTTTATCCAAGGTCTTTGCCAGGACTTGCGCGAACGCGGTTGGATCGGTGATGTTCCCAGGGTGTTGCACCATGAGAGCAGGCCTCAGATCCATGGCCGAGAAGAAGGAGCTGTTGTCGTGCCGCAACATGCACTCGTCATACCAGATCACGGAGAGTCGCTGGTTCGGGCATCTTCGGAGGATACGCTGTTTTGCAGTGGCCACGCAGTCGTTGCACGTGGAGTTGCTGACATCGCCACGGCAGAGAAAGAGCCCATAGGCTCGGTCGGGAGGGGTCTGGCCGGCGGTGGCGTTGGCAAAGCCGTAGGTGCTGTTGGTGGCGGCAGAGGAGAGGGAAGAGAGGAGGGTGTTGAGGTTGGACTCGTAAGTGGAGTTGGGAGTGAAGAGACTATTGCGTGGGCAAAAAAAATTGAGATAAGAGGCGGCAGCTGCAGTACCGAAATTCTGGACGAAGACGAAGAAGAAGGAGGAGGAAGAGAGGGAGAGGGAGAGGGAGAGGGAGATGGTGTAGCAAGAATTCATGATTTGCTAGAGTTGGTGGATTGACTGGGCTTGCGGCAGGAGAACAGGCAGAAGATCGTAGGAAGAAGGAGAATCAATTTTGATGAACATCAATTCTTAGGATAAGTAACTGCAGCATGAACAGTACCAAGTCCATAGAGCTGTCATTTTCATGTGTTAGAATTAAGCACAATGAAATAGAGAGTAAGTGTGAGAGAAATCAAGACACAAGATTTATAATGATTCACCTTTAAACTGAGACTATATCTTCCACTATAACTCTCAATTATAAAAGAAAGAAATTATATATACTCAGTAACTATTTATAAGCCCAAACCCAAACAACCAATAAAATATAGATCCCAAACTTGAAAAATCCTCTAGCGTCAGCCCTCTACTACCTCTGTCAAGACGGCCCCGAACCCCTGCTCGCTCACAATAGAGCATGACCCTATGTCTTTTTATGATGAAAAGTATGAATCATATTCCACCGTCATGCTCTTAAATTAATACAAAGAGTCACCATTGCATATAAAAATGAGCTCATGAGTTTTGAACATTTTAAATTTGAAATATTACTCCTCACGACATAATTAGGAGTTCCAGAACATATGAATTGATATCTAAAATCGTGAAAGGCTGTTACATTATCCAGTTTTTTGCTCGGTCAAGTGGGCTTTTTGACAGTTCAAGACAAACCGGTGTGCGGTCGTTGACCAAAGTCAATTGCGTGATTAGCGTTCAGATTTGGCTCCACGTGGAGACACGAAGAGGAAATGTCAAAACATGAATGCCAGTGATGTCGTTGGAGAGAGATGGAGAGATTGAGAGAGATGGGATGAAAGGGATTTTGGTGGTGCATATAGTTTTGAATTTTTCTTCAAAATTACGGTAATAATAGTAATAATTTTTGAAATTTGAAAATTGATTCGCATAATTTGATGCGACTGCGAATGGAAAAATCCAACCCTTCCGAAACGTTTCACTTGAGTTATGGCTATTTATTTAGGAGAGAAAATGGAATTGACTAGGTAACACTCTCACCTAATTTATTCAAGATATTGCCCTAATTAATTTATCATATGCTAACTCTCATGATTTTGTCTCTAGAAGGACACTAAACTTGATTGCATTTTTAATTAGGCATGTTTAATATTGTAGTTTCCTTCTAACCGAACAAAAAAAAAATCGTAGTTTCCAATGCTAAACTTTTTCATTTATTCAAAAGGCACCTCTTACAAATATTATCCGTAAACACTGTTTACCTCCTCCATTTATTCTTACCTTCATTTGCCATTCTAGAAGTCTAGTAAAGAAATTAATATGTAAATATAATATATGTATATTTCATTACGTAACGGGTACGCTCACAAGGGAGTTATCGAATTTGACGTTGGAATATATATATGTATGTATGTATGTATGTATGTATGTATGTATGTATGTATAGACACGTTAAGTTTTTTTTTTTTTTTTTTGGTCGTCCTACTCTCATTCCTAGAATACACTCACTGCAGACTTTGTGCCCGCCTCTTGCGGGCGTGGGGGCCAACCCACTCTCGAAACTTACGCGTCCCTACCCCCATCCCCGAGGAGGTGGGGATTTGAACCTCACCTCCCCCTTCCATGTTGGAAGGGTGGCCACTGGGGCGAACCCCCAGTGGTTAATAGACACGTTAAGTTTACTGAACACTTTTGTTCACGAGTGTCGACATTGATGATCATAGATTGAATTTGACGCAATTCTAGTAATGTTACTGTGGTTTACCGAAAGCTGAATGGTGTTGAGTGAATTTGGACTGTTTCATCCTCAATCTCAAGTGGACACTTGGAAAGATAAGTCAAGGATAAGGATGTAGACGAAACTGGAGTCAGAGAGAGAGAAATGGCGAGATACGGAAGACATTCATGATACTTACAAATATCATAGTATATTTACAAAAGTTTTCATTAACATATATAAGGATGCTTGAAGAAAATGAATTCTCTACATTGAGTTCCATGTCATCAGAAATTACTATATTAAATTATGGAACAAGTATATCGGAAGTCTTAAAACTTGTCATGAAAATACAAATGAGTCCTAAAATTTTCAAAAAATACAATCAAGTCCTAAAATTTATTGTGAATATACAACTTTCAAAAAAGTGGAATCAACGGGAGGATTTTATTGGACTAATTTGACAAGTTTCAGGACTTGATCACACTTTTTGAAAGTTTTAAGACTCAATTACAATTTCATGACAAGTTTTATGACTTAATTACACTTTTTAAAAGTTTTAGAACTTAATTGTACTTTCATGATAAGTTTTAAGACTTTAAATACACTTACCTTTTAAATTATTTAGAGTTGATTTGCGAACAAGGACAAATTGGACTTCGATCCACTTAAAATATTTTGTTGAGTTGTTGGGTATTTGACTACTGATTTTGTTAATAATTTAGTATTTTCGCCCTTCTCCATCATATACAAGTTTTTCAATTGATAATATATTTAATTAATATTGGCATAATCAAGTGCAATATGTAGATAGTTTAATATTTTGTCCAGTCAAAAGTCTTAAACCCTTTTTTTCATTACATAGATAAATAGATCGATAAGCCCCATTTATATCTCATGACCTCAGTTATTTTTTGATAAATCCATAAATATTTAGTAATTGATAAGGAGATCAACGATTTTTGCATTGAAAAATCCTAACATTATTGGATTTAATCTCTGTACTTAGAATGAAAGGCAAATATGGGTTAAATGTGGAAACTTACATTGAGAGCTAGATAAAGGACATCTCTAACTATTAAATGAAATCTACCTAAAGTTTTATAAGATAATGACAAATATTAACTAATATGAGAACCTAATTTGCCAGGAGGATAATGGTCCACACTTGCCTTTTGCAAATGCGTGCATGGGGAAGACCAAATCAAAAGATGGACCCATCGTACAAGCAACAACAACTAAAGTTGATTTTCCAACGTGAATGGTGGTTATATGATGTCGAAGGTGCCTGGTCAAATTAAAGTATTCTAGAAAATGGTTGTGAGAAATTTTCTGGTTATATATTGGGGGCCGGCATTAGTTGTAGTTAATGTTTGGTAAAACTTAACGATTCCACATACACATGGTGAATTACAAGAGAGGATGCTGTTGAGATTTGTTTGGTATGTGGAGTTGGGAACAAAGAGGGCGGTGTTTGGGCAGGAATGCCATAAATAAGTTGGTGCAGCTTTGGCAATGTGAGTGCGAATGCTAAGAAAATTGAAGAAGAAAAGATGATGAGCGAGAGGTGAATGGTGAAGCGAGAATTCATGTTTTGATGATTGGGTGGCTAAGAAGAGACATTCAAAAAATATTTATATAGGCGTGTGTCTAATTAAAACTTTGGTTATTTTTATAAACCACAAGTCTACACACAATTGAACTAAATATACATGAGGCAATTATTAATGGAGGAACAAAGGAAGTTGACAAGAGTCTCTTTTTGGGCGGTCCATTTTCCCTTGTTGGGCCCCTATTGCGACCCCCTAGTGGTTACCTCTACAAGACTTTGATTATACAAGCCACTTAGGTTGCTCGCACCATAAGTCAGTCAAGTAAACTGACCTGTAGTTTTTCCTTGTTTTGCTCGCAAGAGAAGAGTTGCAAAGCAAATTGGGGCCAAGGATATGTCATTTAATGTGTGTAGGGTGATGGTCCCCTATTGGGCCCCTATTGCAACCCCCCAGTGGTTGACTTTACAAGACTTTGATTATACAAGCCATTTAGGTTACCTGTACCATAAGTCAGTCAAGTCAACTGACTTGGAATTTTTCCTTCTTTTGTCCGCAAGAGCAGACTTGCAGGGCAAATTGAAGTCAAGGACACGTTGGATCTCATTTCACGTGTGTTGGGTGATGGGTTAGGTATGCCTCAAAGGCCCATCACATATTTGGAAAAAAAAAAAAAGGAGACTAGTACACTCAAAATCTTAACTTATAATGAAAATACAATCGATTTCTAAAAATTTCAAAATCTTCAATTAGTAGAAGGACTTAAATGGACTAATTTGACAAGTTTTAGTATGCGATTGCACTTTTGAAAGTTTTATAACACAATTACATTTTTATGACAAGTTTTAAGACTTAATTACAATTTTTGAAAATTTTAGGATTCAATTTCACTCTCGTTATAATTTTTAAGATTTCTAATGCTCCTATCCTTTATTTTTATTTTTAAAAAAAGAGAAGAAGAAAAATCTAAAGAAAGAGAAAACAAAAAGAAAGCCAAGCGTTATTGATGGAGGAGAAGAGAGAGTAGTGGCATTTTCTTGCAAAAAAGAAAGAAAGAAAGAGTAGAGAGTGCATAGTATCTAAGGTTGATTTGATATAAGTTGGTTGAGTTTTGAGGAAGATATTGATTCTGAACAAGTTTCATTTCTATTGAATAGTTGTCGTCTCTCTAGCAGCACAATGTTTTAGTTAAATGTCTCAAACAATTCTACTTGGAAAACTCAGATTGAAGATATATTTGCAATTATCATCCTTCTCGAAGGATAATGAGAACGGGGATGACACGGCCATCATTTCACCTGACAAGGTGATAGTGCTCTTGCTATACTAGTCGCTAAACAAGGAATTTGAAAAGCTTGGAAAGGAAAAAGGTGAGTAACAACTGCTTAGTGAGTTATGGTATCTCTTCTAAGTAGATTCAACATACTTTATGTATGTTTAAGACACAAAAACACAACTCCTACCAAATTTCAGGATATAACAAACTTATAAGAAGAAAATGAGTTATATACACTTCAATATAGCTAATATTAACCCACCGGCAGACAACTGCACTAGTAAGGGCCTTACTCCTCATCACTGAAGTCGCAGGTTCGAACCTCTGCGTTACTAATGCCTCTTAAGTGGGAGACCATTGTGACATCCTGAATTTCGACCCCGTCCCGATAAAATGAAATTGGCATTTCGTCAACGCGCCTATGATCATTTGACTCTGAGATGGGCCCCTCATGAGTTAACCGATCTGTCAGGTGAAGCCGTTAAGGGATATAAATGCGATAAACTTGGGAATTCGATCAAAAATCAGCTACTCGACCGTGATAATCGGCAATGGTCAATACGGCACTATTATAAGTGATTAGGGATTGGATATACGTCGATTCGACAGAAGCACACAATTGAATGGTGGGTGATTTCACCTTATTACAAAATTCACGTCGAACGGCATTAACCCAAATTCCTGTCAATTCGATACCCGGTACCTATAATTGAAACTTTGAGATTTTTACGACAACCGAGAGTCGTTGATGAGTCGGAGATGCACAAACATGAATCAAAATTATCGACCACGGGTCAAACGCGATAAAATCCTTAAAAGCTACCTAATAGGTTAGGTTGAGCTAAAACTGTGTCCGGTTGATTTTAACCACGAAATTGAATTCGGTTTCAAGAATCAGACGTTCGAGCGTGTCACGATTCATTTATAGGACCTCGTCTCATTTTTCGGAGAAATTCCGTTGAGCCCGAAATTTTGTGGAAAAATCGATTCGGACAAATCGGAAAAGAGTTGCAAATTCGGATGGCTGAAGATTTTGGGTTTTTCTACCCTAAATTGGTTTATTTTGGGCAAAATGAAGGCTAATTCTCATTGGTGGGATTCTTGACTATGGGCGTGAAGACTTTGTGGACATCACAACGATGAAATTGATATTTTTTCCATGACTTTGTTGGCTCTAATCCTCCCTCCCCCTCTCTCTGCCGTTCATTTCCTTTCCCCCCTTGTGTACGTGAACCCCTCCCCCTTTCCCTCTCATGCACATCTCTCCCCTCACAGTTGTAGCCGACCAAACTAGAGGTGTCAAAATGGGTCATTGACCCATTTATGGACCCATTTATAGTTAAATGGGTCGTTAATGGGTCAAGCTTTATTTCCCAAAGCACCCAAATAAGTTTTAAAAATAAAGAGGCTGAGATATATGGGTCTTAAATGGGTCTGAGAGCAAACCCATTTAAGACCCATTTATCAATCCATTAAAAATGAACCCATTTAGAGAGAGACCCTCTTTTCTCTATTTAACTTTACAAAAATATATATTTTTATTTTATAAAAACTGAAATTACAATTATTTTTTTAATTATATTTTCTTTCTTCCTCCGGTCGTCGGCACGGTGATGGCTAGCGACTGGCCAAGCGAGCCTCAAGCTTGCCGGCGAGCCTCAAGCTCGTTGGATCTAGTGAGGCGGAGGCCTCACTGATGTCCGGCGAGGCTCAAGCCTCGCCAAATCCAGCAAGGGGTGAGCTCGCTAGATCTAGCGAGGCAAAGGCCTTGCTGATGCTTGGCGAGGCTCGACCCTCGCCGATCTCGTCAGCGTCGGGTGAGCTCGAGCTCGCCGGATTTGGCAAGCTCGAGGCTCGCCTGTGGACGGCCGGCCAAAGAAGAAGAAGAACAAAAAGAAAAAGAAAATTACAAATTATATTTTAAAAATAAAAAATCATTAATTTAAAAAATAATTAAAATAATTAAAATTTGGTTTTTTTAAATAATTATTTTAAAAATTATAAAAATTATCCATTAAATTTGTGTTATATAAAACTATTTTAGCAACACCATTTTTTTAAAACATATATATAAGAAATAAGCTTTTTTAAGTTTAGTTAAATGGGTTGAGTATGGGTCGGGTATGAGTTGGAAAATTTACATTAGGCATAAATGGGCCATAAATGGGTTAATTGGTCAATTTGGGTCAATTTGGGTCGGACCATTAATGACCCGACCCAAACCCGACCCGACCCACCCATTTAACACCTCTACCGACCACCTTCGGCCCATTTCCCCTCAGCCTTATCTTCTCCATTTTCTCCTTTTATTTTGCTACCACAACTCCTCACGCATTTCTTCTTCTCTCCCAGCTGCCGCTAACCCCATCGTTTCCCCCCTATCATCACCAGCTTCATCCCACGTCTTCTTCTCACCAACTCATGCTACCGCACGTCTCCATCCCACCTCACCTTCGTCTCACGCCCCACAAATCCTCAGCTCCTCACGTCCATAAACCGCAACCCCCATCCACATGTCCAGCTCCCATCACCACCGTCCACCCATCTCCACAGCGCCACCACCACCATAGTAATGTCATCAAGCCGAGCCGAACAGTAGCCAGCAAGCTCAGCCAAGCAAAACTGTCTACCAGCCAAGCCGTGAGCCTTAAGGGCTGATTTTAGCCTCATCCGAGCCGCTGTAGGAGTCGCCATAATCACGGGATCCCACCGCTGTTGCGTCGCCGTCGCCATGGACCCGTTTTCTCATTAATCGGTGAGTTAACTCCCTAATTCTTGATTAGATTGTTAATTGTACTTACGGGGTTTGATTAGTGTTAATTAGCTTAGTTAAATAATGATTAGTACTAAGAAGGATTAGTGCTAAGTAAGTTGGATTAGCTGAAATTCGGATCAATTCACTGGACCCTCACCGTTTGTTATTTTTGTGGATTAAAATGTGTTATAATTTTGAGGTTACTTCCTTTATAAAAAAAATGTTCCAGACAACTTCAGTTATGACATATATTTTACTCAAGTTTTTTAGGGATTTGAAAGAATGAGATTTCAGCTTCATCATTTGCAAACAGAATCTCGGATGGTGCTGGAACTGGTGACCTTTTGGTGTTCAAAGGATTTTTATCAACCTTTAGGGTTTGATTTCCGAAATAGTTTCTTCACAAAAGTTGTTCCTTTAGGGTTCGAACTGATTATGAAAAATGCAATTTCTGGAAACAGTCCCAATTTTGGTCTTGACTTGAGCAATTTACTGCTCTCATTATAGAAGGATTTGGGTCATAGTGTCTTCATGAATTTTTTTTTTAGGTGTCTTTTATAACATATTCAAATGTGAGAATTTTCTGAGCTTGTTTGATTATCTTTCTGGATTTAAACTTAGAAATGCGCGAGTGGCCCGGTTTTTGCCAATTAGGACTGGTTATGGTTTTGTGGTTATTTTTGATGTTGTGCTTGCTGAATAAGGTGTTTTTAGTGATGTGGTGGACTTGTGGCATGCTGAGAGCTTATGTGTGAGATCATGAGGTGGATTGCTCCTTGTTGGTTGTTTATTATTATTACAAAACATGGCCTTTTGGACTATTAAATAGAAAATAAATGAGGTGTCGGGTCCGGACACTAAAACTTATTTGTCCAATAAAACAATGAGGTTGTAAACTAGGTGCGTGCAAAGTTTGACGGATTAATTTTGAGTACGTGAGCACCTATGAATTTATTTCTAAACGTTTTCAACAAAAAAAAAAAAAGAAAAAAAAGAGAGGTTTCTAAGATTAATTTTCAAAAGAGGGTGGTTGGAAAAGAAATTAGAAAAGAAATATGGTGTCGAGTTTGGATGCCAAGTTTTGTGTGCTCAATAAAACGAGGAGGTTTTATACGATGTGCATGCAAAGCTTGGTGGGTTAATTTCAAATACGGGAACCCGTACGAATTTATTTCGGAAGGTTTGAACCAAAAAAAAAAAAAAAAAAAGAGTTACTAAGGGCCTGTTTGTTTTGCAACTTGTTTCTGTTCCCAGAAACACAAATTTCTGTTTTTGTTGTTCAGGAACAAAAAAATGAACAAAAACGCGTTTGTTTGCGTTTTTGTTCCAAAACTATTTTTTTGTTAAGAAACACATTTGGAACAGAAACAAGAAACAAAAAAAAGTTGTTTATTAAAATAAAATTTAGAAACACTTCTCTATTTTTTCTTTTTCTTTTCTTCTTCTTTTTTCTTTCTTTTTTCTTTGGCCAGTTGCTGGCCTTGGCCATGGCCGGCGACCGGCCGTCGAGGGTCGGCGGACGTCGTCGGGCCGGCGACCTCGGCGGAGCATTGCCGGCCCCGGCAAGGCTCGGCCTCGCCTTGCGCTCGCCCAGATCCGACAAGGCCGAGCCTCGCCCGGCCACGGCGAGGCTTGGCCTCGGGGGCCGGCGAGCCTCGCGTGGCCGGGCGAGGCCGCCGACCCCCTCGTCGGCCGGTCGCCAGACCATGGCCAAGGGCGGCGACCGGCCAAAAGAAAAAAAAAGGAAAAAGGAAAAAAAAAAAAAAAAAAAAAAAATAAATAAAAAAAATAAGAAAGAAAATAGAAAAATAAAATAAAAAATATTTAAAAAATAAAAGAAATAAAAAATTTATACAAATTTACCAAATGTATTTATTCATTTTTTATTAGAACAAGTTTACCAAACACGTTTTTTGTTTAAAAATTGTTCCAGGCAAACACTTTTTTATTTACGTTTCCTTGAACAATTTTTAAACAGAAACGTTACCAAACGCACCATAAGTTTATTTTTAAAAGGGGATTTTGGGGTTTTGGCCATATGGTGGAAGGTAAAAGTTGACTTAATCAATGATGTGCCTGCATGGTCAGGTTAATTAGGTAGTTCGGTTTAATTAAACGATATTTATTTATTTAATTGCAATTTATTTAATTATTTTGTAATTGATTTAATTATTTAATATTTTTCCAGAAATTATACCAGAATAGCTCGTAGTTAGAATTTCGTGTTGATTGCTGTGGTGTGATTAGTTTATGCAATTGAATGATAATTTGTGCAATTGAGTGGTGATTATGATTTTTAATTAATTATTTCAAAATTGTGAAATTTTGGTATTTAATTGGAAAATATTGGGTGTCGAGTTTTGACTCCGAAAATGTTTTTAAATACTATATCAAATAGTGAGATTTTAAAAAGGAATAATATCAATTTTAAAAAGGAATAATACTAGGTGTTGAGTATATGAATTGTGCTGACGTGCAAGGAGGTGCTGAGACGAGGTAAGCCTTCTTTGATGTGTGCTTAGGCTACCTCTAGTTAAATTGTCTTCCTAATCGGGGTTAGGGTGTAGACTTGCTGAGACATCGTCTCATCTCGTCGTGGTTGACAATTTTCAAGTCCCTAGTGTGGAGAATCTGGAGCCCGAGGCTGAAGGGTCTAGAGCATTGGTGGCCAAGGGTTTTCTTTATGGACATAGACTTGTGTATAGATATGATGTGTTTATAAAGGGTGTTTTGTTTAAATTGGTTGTCCTTCTTTTCTATCCTATGTTTGATTATTGTCTAGGGTTTATTAGTTTGCTTCCGCATGTGCATAAAACGAATGGGTCGGCAACGCGTCTTGAGAACGTCGCTAAATTTTTAAGTCGACCGACAAGGGATGTGCGTGTGCTTGGGGTTCGGGGCATGACAGCTATGGTGGTGGGGTCCAGTGCTAACCTCCCTCCAGGTATAGTAAGTGGTCTCCGTTGAGCCGATTAAGCTGGCGGCAATCGTGAGTACCCATAAGGTGTGCCAGGCCGAATCCTCGATATCAAAATAAGAATAAAAAATATAGCTAATATTAATAGCAAAAATTTCCATTTTACAATAATATCAAAATAAATATCAATAATCCAATCATTGATCAATCTCGTCAAAATCGCATGCCGATAGTCCATTCCATTGGCCAATTTTGATGCCTCGTGACAAGGCGACCAAGCTCACCTCTAAGCAAGGATTCCGCTTATATTGCCAATAGTTGGTTTACAAGAATATCCTAAATTAGTATGCATACACACAAGTCTCCCTATGAGCTTACAGTGATATTGAGTATAAATACCAACTAATAACAACATCCTCCACAATCCATAAAGCCAAATTTAGAGACCATTTCATAAATCACAATATGCTTCCCAACAATTTCATAATTCATTTCATTAACCACTTAACAAATCAGTATATAACATTTCACAACACATGTTTTAAATAATTTTCAAACCCTTTACAAATACCAAAAAGTAGTAAATACTCAATCCATATTTTCATGCAACAAACATGCTCTTTAATAACTCATAATATATCGAATCTCTATAACTTTCAAGAAATGAGTTTACATATTCATTGGAAAGATAGCACCACTCACCTAAAATGCCCAAAAACCAATCAATGCATAGCTAAACAAGCTGACAATCTTGCAATCTTATCAATTAAATGAGAATTGATGTCAAAACCAAGTAAAACACTACGATAACTACGAATTGGCTAAACTACACTTAATTGCCAAACAACTCTTATGTGACAACAAATAGCTTACTCAAAGCAATTATTTCAAACCTAGGCATAAGGTGGAACTCGTACGTGAAACCCTAAAATTATCACTTCAATCAAACGGTTTTACCATAACGACTTCCTCAAATTCCACAGCTCTACGACCATATATAATCCACCATTTTCATAAAATCTCATAGCTCAACACCTCAAAAATCAGACACTTCGGCTCAAATTTGATCTAACTCCAAAAACTACTTCGATTGGATGAACGAAGGGAGCAAGCACTTATTAGGCATTGCGATACGTAATTGATCCAATTTGGTGAGATGTCCATGGCGTGTGTGCGAAATCCCTATTTCCATTTCTTTCTTTTTTTTCTTTTCTGTTTCTTTTCTTTCTCTTTGCCCTTTTTTTCTTTCTTTCCCTGCGTTTGTCATGCAAAGCTTTCGGCCTTAAAATTCGGTCTACTGCTTGGCTGGGGTTTTCTTTTACTTTTTTTTCCCTTGCTTTTTCACCTTTGACTTTTTGCTTCGAAAAACCCATAGTTTACAATTATTGTTGGAGAAATTTAATTAAAGCATAAGTGTAAAAGAATATTTGTATGAGTGATTTGATCCACTCCTAATTTAAGGATTATAACTACTTACTCTCATAGATGAATGACGCATGTAGCCACTTATGCAAAATATTTTTTATATGGAGTTTAGCTATATCTTGAGTAATTTTTATCCCACAAGACTAGATCCATAGTATTCGATCTAATAAAAAGGAGAGTTGGCACTGAGGAAGACAAGCAATATGAACACAAATGTACCTTTAGGTCGGTGTTGTATTTGGTAGGGTTGCCCATGATGGTCTGATAGTCCATCCGCCTCATATGTAGGCATACATGAATATGAAGAGGTGCAAGTAGGCTTTTTTTTGTAACTTCCTATTATCTCATTCAAATTACTTCCCATATTGAATATCTTCCAAAATAGCGGGTGTTTTCATCTGAAGAATAAGCAGAAGATATAACTTATTGCATGAAGGCTTCCGTTGTTTCTTTGAAAAGGTAATTGGCATTTGTGTTGTGCTACATAATATTTTCTTTGTGATCATATTCAGACCATTGTGTTGTTGTCAATTCGTCCATTAAGTGCTGGTGATTCATCCTATATTTCTAGATAAAATCTCATTGTTCTACTAGAGGTAAATAAGTAGCCTATAATTTCGATCCAAAAAAAAAAAAAAAGTAGCTGATAATAAGTATATGAAATTTGGAAAATTTCATAAGCCAAGTTTGATTGTAGTGAGAGAAATTTGAAACACTAGCCATAAACTCAAAACTTTATGGTGATTCAATGAGTTTTGTGTTCGTATGTTAGTAAATTCTTGTGGTGCTTGAAACAAGCTTTCCAATCGTATATCAAACATAAAATTTCATGTTGTGTAGAGAGAGAAATAATGGTTTGAAGTTTGATGGCATTTCTGTAAATGACTAGTGGCAGGAGGTAGGGTAGCCCTGTCATTGGTCAATCCCACGCGAGGCAGCTTTTTATGGTCGGAGAGTGTAGTTGACTCTCTGTAGACCTGAGCAGGTCTTTAAACTGCTCCACCCTGAATCGGACATCCCATGGTGCTCAGTTAGCCCTCATACAGGGGGTTTAACTGAGATTACGGGATAACGTCCCCTTTGGGCTTCCCCGCCAACCCCTCCAAGGGAGGGGAGCCCACCTCGGATCCCCGTGAAGCCCTTCTCCTAGCGTACTAGGCTGGGTTCAGGGAAATGAAGAGGCCCGGGTAGCCCCCCACCGTGAGCGGGCTACCCGGGGTGGTGGCGGCTTTCTAACTTTCGAACGAGATGCCGTTTTTACCATTGCATTCATATTTGTAAAATATATTTTTCTATGTTTTTTATTCTATTTTTGTGCTCCAAAAAATAATTATTTATAATTTTTCTTTGAATAAAGTTTAAAAATCATAGATAACATTTTCTAGTTAGATTTTTTAAAGAAATTTAAGTGCTAGACAAAAATAATTTATATTAAATGTGGTTGTTGCCCGGTGGGAGCAAGTGAATGTTCTTAAATGTCACACTCTCTCACAAACATGAAAATGCTATTAGGTTACAAAAACCCAATTATTGTAAAAATATTTGCATTGTCATTTTTATTTAAGATTAAACGACATATTTAAGATTAAATGACATGTTTAGATGTTCTAGTGCTATTTTTTCTATGTAAATATTGTTGCAATGAACTTTGTTATTTTATTACTATTGGATATGATTGTGATAGCCCGATTTTCTGATTCTGTTTTCAATTAAATAAGTTGGGTTGTTCATCGACACGCCTATAGTTCTTTTTCCTAAGCTGATCACTCATGGGATAACTAGTCTACCAGGTGAAGCTGTTAAGGAATCTAAACATAATAGACTTGAGAATTCAACCAGAAATCAACTGCTAGACCGTGCTAATCTGTAAGGGTCAATATGGTACAGTCAAAATCAATAAGAGACCGGAGATAAGTCGATTCGATAGAAGTATGTGATTAGTGTATGGGTGATTCCACCTAATTGTAAAATTTCTGTCGAACGACACTAGACCGATTTTTCTGTCATTTCTGTATCATGTGCCCGTATTTGAAACATCGAGATTTCACAACAATCTAGAGTCACCAATGAGTCAAAGATGCACAATATGACTCGAAAATGATCGATCACGGGTCAATTGCACTAAAAATTCTTGAAAGCTACCCAGTGGATTATATCATGCTAAAATCACATTAGGTTGAAATTAATCGCGAATTTAAACCTGAATTCATAAATTGAAAGTTCTCTTATGTCACGATTCATTTTGGACCGGGAAAAATAGAAGACCGTTTTTTGTCGCATTTTTTGCCGTCAAGTTGGACGAATTGATGAGGAAAAATCATAAGAGGGACGATGGCACCTTGACTGATTTTATGGGGGCCAACTTGGGTCCAATTGAAATTGAATAAAATTGGAGGGAAATTGTCCAAATTAGTAGCCAAGAGGGTGCAACAACTTTTGGACCATTTTAATGGCTTGTTGAGGAAGATTTGTAGAAGAAATGGTTGAGGATTGAAGGCTGAGGGTGGTGGGGCATGGCTGATGAGTAATTTGGATATTTAGCTTGATATTTGAGGCAATTGGAACCCCTCCTCTTTAGCAACTGGCTTCTTTTTCCTCCTTAGACTACCCTTATCCATTGTTAAGGCATTTGAGAGCTTGGGAGAATTAGAGAATAGCCAGTAGCCTCCCCCTTCACCATCGATCGCCGCCCGAAGTTGCTGGACCCGTCAGGCGCCCGCACGCCACCCGCAAGCCGTCCGCCTACCCCTGCTCGCGTCTGCCCGTACTCGCACCCAGCCAATGTCCCATGCGTGCCCTAGTTGCCGTCGAGACCTCCTGGCTGCCGTCTAGCCAGCCAGAACCACTACTTGGCCTCACAACAGCCGTCCGTCGTCCGTGTGACCATTTCAGCCCAAGCCGAGCCCTGATCCAACTTTCTTGGCGCAAGAGCAGAAGCCGAAGCTCAGCCCCTAGCTAAGGATTCTAGGCTCGTTTTAAGGCTCGTCCGAACCTCCGTTCGTGTCACCGCAGGTTTGTTTATCGCTCGCCACCGCGTCACCATGGACTCATCGGCCTGTTAAACCGATGAGTTTACTTGCTAAACTCCGCTTAGGGAGTTAATGACGCTTAGTGGATAATTAGTTTAGGTTAATTAGGGATTATGTGGTTAGTTAGTTTAGATTAGTGATTTAATCGCTTAATTATGCATGTTAAATGGTTAGAATAGATTGATTAAGGGTTGGATAGATTATACTATTTATCTAGATATGTTCGGAAATTTTCTAGACTTGATTAGGTGGTTAGATTAGCATTTCTTGTGTAAGTTAGTATTTATTGTATTTAAATTGCATTGTAATTTATTTAATTAGTTATTATTTTCCGAAAATTATACCAAGATAGTCAATGACCGAAACTTTGTGCTGATTGTAGTGGTGTGCTTAGTTTATGCAATTGAGTGTTAATTTGTGTAAATTGAGTGGTGATTGGAATTTTGGTTATTTATTCCAAAACTGTGAAATTTTGATATTTAATTAGAAAATCCTGGGTGTCGGGTTTTGACACCGAAAGTGGTTTTAAAGACTATATCAAATAGTGGGCTTTTAAAAGGAAGGATATCAGTTTTTCTGGTTCAAATTGACCGTGTACCCACCCACGATTATTTTTACCATGTGTTTTTAATACGAAGAAAATGGGCTAAGTACGTTATTTTAATTGGGACATTTTAGTGCAAAGCACGATGTCTTGGTCGGGATTGGATGGGTGCATGAATGGTTATGAGAACCTGTCCCCGATGTGAGTTGAGTGGACATGCCCCCTATATGAGATGCCTTTGTCAACGAATGCCGATCGCAGTAGATTCTGGACTAATGCTCCTTCGGGATTGCTGTGCTCAATGGGTTGAGACGTTGCCATGCTCAATGGGGTAAGACGATGCCTGGTTATGCCAGAAGACTGCTGAACGTTGAGTAGGCAGTGCCCATTAGGCTGTGATAAAATTGGAATGCATGATTGAGTGAAATTGACGCGCTAGATTATGGGACAAAATTGTGTGGCACGGAATAGGACGTGTCATAACAATTTGGCCTTATAATCGGGACCCCTGTAGTGGTTTGAGAGATGAGATGTGGCATTCCAATTGATTGAGTATTATTATTGTATATGGTTGAGTATATGAACTGTGCTGACATGCAGGGAGGAACTGAGGCAAGGTAAGTCTCTGTGGTTGTGTGGTTAGACCGTCTCTAGGTGTATTTTCTTCCTAGTTAGGGTTTAGGGGGTGAACTTACTAAGACGTTGTCTCACCCTGTTGTGGGCTCAATTCTTTTCAGATTGTTAGATGGAGGAGCGCCAAGTGCAGTACGGGGTCCCGCAGACAATGGATTTTGAGTTTACCTACATCCCCATTCTCGGGACCACCCTGACTCAGGAGCGAGTTGAGTTTATGGTATGGGTCAACGACGGACTACCTCACCAATTCATAGCATGGTTCATCGGCTTTCGACCAGGGGGTCGGAAGGGTCCCTTGTTGGATTTCAACAGGCCTCCTGTTGGGACTGGGCAGTGGGAGGCAGCTCATCCGATGGATCTCGACACACCTGATGGTGTCGTGGTGGACCCTGAGCCTCCTGAGCCCATGGACGAAGAGTCTAGTGCTTAGATAGCCTAGTAGCTCTTCTTTTTGAGTTAGCCCCTTTTTGTTATAGACTCTTCTGTGTATAAACTCAATTGTTTATAAAAGTGTGTTTTGATTGTGAATTTGTATCCTACTTTTCTATTCCATGTTGTTTACTGTCAGGGGTTTTTAATTTGCTTTCGCATGTGGAAATAAATGAATGGGTTGATGAAGCGTCCTAGGACATTGCAATTTTATCGACCATCGAAGGATGTGCACGCGCTCAAGGTTCGGGGCGTGACAATGATTATTGCATGATGTCATTAAATACATACCTTTCAAGTTTTATCATCATTTTTAGTGGGAGTTCACAGGTTGATAGAATTTAAAGAAATTCTCACCTAAGACTTAAATTTTGTGCAAATTGAACAAAGATAGTAAGACGATTGTAATATGAAAGATGATTGGGAACAAAGTGAACTTGTAATTCATTGCTTTTTTTGTTAAATTATCATTAATTTAGCTTGTCTATATTGTAAAATATATGTGTATTCACGTAAAAAAAAATGTGTTTGTATTAATTATGTATTTATTGTGTCAATGTGTAGTTGTCATTGATTATGTCTTTGGTATCTAGACCATTGTGATTGACCTCAATAAGGATACAAAATTGAACGATGACAATTTTGACATTTAGCATCAAAATGTTCATTACATGAAAAGAAAGAAGTTTTGGAGACTCTCAATTACACCATGGTTGAACCTGAGCAAGGAACTTCTGCTCACCACATAAGAGATCATGAAATTTTCAAGCTTAGAGAAAGAAAAATAGCATTGCTCGCATCATGTTGTTGAGTGATGTACAAGATAATCTCATGTATAAGTTTGAATGTTTCAATAACGCTGAAGAAATTTGACATGTCCTAAAAGATAAGTTAAGGGGTACATTTTCCACTAAATTAAAGAGGCTTATTATTAAGTTTGACACCTATCAAAATAGCCAAAATCAAATTTTGATGCAGCATCTTCAGGAAATGTCAAATATAATACGAGAACTGAAGACGGCATGTCATAACCTAGTTGATGAATAGCAAGTTCAAGCTGTTATGAGCTAAGCAGCATTGACACTGACATGCGATACACAATATAACGGGACATGATATACCGACACGTCATTTTTCAAAAAATAGAAAATTTCAACACGTTGTGACACGTTATATTATTAGATGTATATAAATTTTTATGTAGACATGACAAATTATCATTTTTATGATTATTTCAATCAAATTAATTTGATTCAAATTGACAAACAAATAAAAAATAAAAAAAAGAGCATGGAATGAATTTGCACTAAAAACATTAATCCACAATTTGTTAATGTCATTCATTGTTTTAGTTTGACAAATTCAAATAATCAATAATACTTGGTATTTAAAAAAAAATCCATATTCTACTATTAAATTTAACATTTAGCAATAAGTAAAAAAAATAATAATCCACATTTCACCATGAAATACAACAAGAAGTGTTTCCCCCTTTATTATTTTTATTATATTTATTTTTTTTACATATTTACATTTTGAACCCTCATTTATTAAAAATTATTAAAATGGACCATGTGCCTGTTAGAATCACGTTTCGGAGCGTCCCAAGTGAGTTGACTGCGTGTCAGAGTGTATTGGACACGTGTCGAAGTTTCCAACATGACACGATATGGAAAATTAACATGACATATAAGGTTAATATAATAATTTTTGATGATATGGAGTTAGAGGATGATTGGATAAAGGCTGCTAGATTTTCTACACATGTTTATGCTATTGAAACTAGTTCACACAAAGCTTTGGGCTTCAGATGGAATCATTGATTCCACAGGAATCTTTAAAATTGATATTTTGATCTTTAAAGCTTAAGATCAACTTATCAGTTTTATTCGCGAGATTACAAGTTGATTGGATATTATTTCCTTATTCACATTGATTGGATGATATGTGATTTTGAGTGATTTTTGTGCTGAAAATACAAAAATTGTGCATCATGTATATTAGAATTAGTTTTGTAGTTAGATTTGCATGATATAATAGTTTTGCCACCCTTTTTTTTTTCAGGATGCATGTTTAGATAATACATCTTTGCATTGAATTGCTTTTTAAGATATCTATCTAGGTTAAGATAGGATTCAGATTAGTCTATTTCCTAACTTAAAATAGATAATATCTCCCCTTAGTTAGATTTTTATTATTAGTAATTTTTAATTACGAATTTTATAGAAAATACAAAAATATCATGGGCATGTCATATAGAATTAGGATCATGAAATGCATGTCATTTAGTGATTGTCGCTAGGTCCATTTAATTAGAAATTGCCCGTCATTAGAATTAGGTCATTTGGGTTAAATTGCATCTCACATAGATTAGATTTCATTAAATAGGAGAAAATCCTAAAATAAAAATTAAGTGATTGCATGTTAATTAGAAATCATATCTAGGATTGTTGATGTGAATTCTGATCTAACATTGCAGATGCTTTCGTTGTTACGAGGTAAGTCCCATAATTTACTCATTGCTTTCTTAGGTGTTAAATTGGTAGTTTGCGTACCCACATGATCACCTCACATGTTAGGGAAGTAAATTAAAATTAATTCAAGCTACCTGCAAAACATTTTTTTCAAAATTAAAAAAAAAAGGTACCGAAAAAGCGTTAGAAAAATCTAACATAATCAAGTCCCCAAACTCATAATTTTTGGTTCGTAGGAGTAAGGTAAATCTCCCATTACTTTACGTGGGTTTCCAATTAACTCATCAAAAATAGATTAGTGGCGACTCCTAGCTAATAATCTTTTACATGCTAAATATTTGAACCTAAATTTTGAATTGGTATTGGCTTGGGAGAGTTCGAGCTAAGTTTAGGCTTAGTAGTCCATTAGCCAAACCCTAGGTGGTGTACCCAAAGTTAGGTTGCGACACTTAGTAAGCCTAGTATTTTCCTAAAACAAAACCCTTGGCTTAGCGGTTTTGTCTTGTGCATCAAATTGGATGGATAGAACCAACTTAGTTCCCACAAGGATCATTGCTTCACATAATAACGATTTTCGTCTTTAAAAGAGAAAATCGAAGAAATCGAAGAAATAAAGATTCAACGATGCTTGAATCAGTGTTACTAACTCTGTATAAATAAATAAAAAAATTGGATATATTTTTAAACGAACCCGTATATAATTTTCTACGGGGAGACCATGACCATGTAAAAGAAGGTAACGTGAGAGATCGTGTCACTTCAGAATGACGCTGAGCTGGCTACGGGAAATGCACATCTGTTGAATGAAGATCGACTTCTTTCGTCTTTCAGATTTTTTTTCTATTCGAATAATTTGACAGAAGTGAAATTGTTCCTTTTTTGAAGCCGTGATAGGCTGGGTGATGCTGATTCGAGTAATTGACTTTTAACTTTAGCCACGTAATTGATGATAATCTTCTTTCATCACCATAGAAGTTGCAATTTAATGTATCAGCCCAGACAAGATATGTAGGCACCATTGAATGATTGTGTAATGCATATGAATGAACCCGATCAAAAAGTACTGACCAAAAAAAAAAAAAAAAAAAAACACGATCAAAAGAGTTATTTTGAGTTAATAACATAATCATGTTGCACGAAGATAGGAAACGAGTTTTGATGTTCATTTCCACTCAATTGATTAGTGAAAAATCTGCCTAAAAATAAACTCCATTTATTTTAGGGTGATGCTATTTCTACCCCTAAATGACTAAATCCACCCCCATTTGCACTGAAAAGATAAACTGGCATCAATTTTTCATTTGCAGTTCCCTTTTAGGAAATGGCCCCACTCCTTTTTTCTATGTTCTTTTTAATTTTTATTTAGTATAGTTACCATAATTAAGCATTTCACAATTTTTGTTTTTTAGCATATTAAAGAAAAGTAAATTCTCATATATTCATATAACGTTTTACATGTAAAATTATCTTACTAATAGGAAGGAAAAAAATATTTTTTGATATAGTATGAAATTGAAAAGACTCTCATTCATTATTGATCTTATAACAAACTCTCTATTTTTTGTTTATCTTATATCAAAAGCTCACTTTCTTAGTAAAATTTTTATTAATTTCATTTGTCTAAGATATATGTCAAGTCTCTGTTTAGACTATATCAAAACATTTATATTTTTCTTACTATATCGGCGAGATATTTTTATACAGAGCATGTAATACATTAGATGAATATCTAGGAGTATACCAAAAATAATATGCACAATGAGGTATCTTGATATTTCTTTTTTTAAAGATTCATGTATGACATTAACTTTCATCAATCCAAAATAATGAAATTTCATTTGCATTTTCAAAAAAAAGTTCTTACTTTACTTTATGCAATGTTTTGATTTAATTAAATTACATCTACTTAAAAATTTATCCATAATCTTAATTGACAACATAGGAAAGAAGTGAACTTTCTTTTTTTGAAAATTCAATTTTTGACAAAACAAATTTTTACGGAATCAATATCTTACAATAATAATAATAAAAAAAAAAAAAGACATCATGCCTATAAAAATCTACAATAAACAAAACTAAACATATGAAATTCATAACTAATGGTAGAAAGAAAAGGAAAGTAAATAAATTTAGGACCATTGATTTGAATTGCAATTAAATGTAGAGGGTAATTTTGTGTTTTAGGTGAAATTTATGTGGATTTAGTCATATAGAGGTGGAAATAGTGCCATCTTTATTTTAATCATTTATAATGTTTTGTTTTCTAAATGATTGGGGATATTTTGGTTCAAGGCTTGTAGTGCCAGCCATAGGCAAGCTTGAACTTGTCAACCTCGGGTGAGCGTTGAACTGGCAGAAGTTGGTGACCCACGAATTGCCAGCCTTGGGTAAGCTCGAGCTCGCCAAGATCAAGTTAGCCGCGACCTCGCTTGTGTGACGTCCCAATCTGCCACATCGCTAATTCCTATTTTGTCTTTACTTTAAGTTATCACGCAAGCGGAAGTCTTTTCTAAAGGATAGCATTTATAACATGAATTATACATGCGTCATTGAAAACATCAATAGTAAAGGGAATCAAGCTTTCATTACTTACATACTCATATTTACATCGGGCGACGGAATGTACATCAAATGAGAGGACCTAACTGGAAGAACTCCAAAAAATGTCTATCGCCTTAACCCGGCTATACACCTCGCTACCCTCCATCCATCCATCCAACCCAACTACACGATCCTATGCCCCAAAAAGTTACAGACGTGTCAAACAAACAAGCATGAATCCTCCTCCATGCTCCGACCTACACCAACTCCTGCTCCTCTACATCACTCCCACTACCTACACCAGGTACTATCAGCTGACCGTCCATCAACACAAATATGGCAACAAAACGGTAAGAAATCAGGTTAGGCTGTCCTATGTCCACTAATAATACAGTTGTGTACCGAACAAACATTGTGCTTGGAAAATCCAAGTTAGTGAACTTATGGTGCTCGCCCTCTAACACCACGAGTGCTCCATAGTGGGAGATGGGAGATGCAAGGATCGGCGGCATAGCTATAAATCTAAAAAATAACAATAGGAGTGAGTTAATGCTTAGCAAGAGAAACAATAAACTCATCAATCGCTCGATCTAATTGACTCTTGATTCCTAGGACACAACTGATATCCAAGTAAGCAAACACACAAGTATGAGCACACGATATACCTCAAGCCATTTACAGTCAAATGAGTAGTGCCAGCATGCATTTATGCAACACGCGTCATGTTCAATCACACGGGTCACACTACTGTGCAATGGATGCACCACACTTCTCATTTGTCATGCACAATATCATTCGAGTCCAAGCCCGTTTCACTGCTCTACCAATACATGTAGGCGGCTTTAGCAATGACCTTCCGTTTTAGCAATGACCTTCCGTTCACTAATTGGGCATTCACGGTTCCCATACCCAGGCATCCCTACTCCAGGGCACCTAGTTAGGGCATTCACCTCTAACATCCACTTCAGGCCATCATTGGGCTCTTGAGTTGAGCGCAAGTCTTCCGGAGTTTGTCACCAGCCCAGGCATCCCTACTTACAACCAGGGCATCTTGGTTGTTAGCTAAGGCATTCACCTCTGACATCCATTCCGTGACATCATTAGGCATCCAAGGTCCATCAGCCTTGGACATTACATATATCAATCCATCTCTTGTATCATAGGCATATCGCACTAATGCAATGACATGGCAATCATACACTATACAATGTACCCCATGTGATACATGTGACACCGAAATGACCACTAAGTCATCACAAAAAATTCACTGACTCACAGCACACTCAAAAAAGAATCCTCACATTTTTAGCTTAAATTCCACGCAAAAATGGTTTTATATTAAAGCCAAATATATTCCATTGGGTAGCCAAATGAATGCAGGTACTATCATCAGTAGACCACAATTCGAGATTCCATAGTCTTCCCATAGAAACTTAATAAAACTCGGACCAAAGCCAGAACTGACCAGAATTGCACCGCTGCGGAAATTGAAATCAAAATCATGATAAATGTACTCGAAAAATTTTAAAATTCTAACGTGTTATAAAGAATACCTTAACAAACATTTTTCATGAAGGAAACTAAGTCCAACACAATTTATATAAAGAGCAGCAAGTTGCAAAAAATAACAAAGAATTGGTTCATTGGAATAGAGCGACCGATCTTCAAGATATACTCATCTCACAACCTTAAACATGTCAAAAACATCTAGAAATATGGATGTTATAAATCAGAATGTTGGAAGACAATCAGGTCATTGTTCCTACTACATTGGCCTGATCAGACACTGTAAACGAGTAGACCTTCGTACCAACCATATCACCTCAGAAAAAACATAAGTATATCAAGATGTATTGTACAACTTTCATGTGGAAAGTCGCCTCAAATTCGAATCACAACAAACTCCATAAAATTAACAAACAGATAAGGTCTAGTGGTTCCCAGTTCAGGAAATCTAATCCACAGTACACGATTTCATGTAATTCTTGCACCGCATGGATCCCACGAATTCATAGGGCAACCATCAAACCATACAGAGCACATGCAACATATATCTTCAATCATACATCATAGAAAAACTCCTACAAGCTAGCCACAAGTACCAAAACCACATGCAGCACAATCTGAACCTCAAAACCAGTATGCATGTCATTATTTCCTTCAAAACACACTTCCACAGCATCTCAACAGCTCTATTTCATCATCACAGCACACATGCAAAGCCACAAAAACAAACAAACATGGGGAACAACAACAAATATTCCTATTCAACAAAACCAAGTCCCAAGAAGATCAAAGGGATTAGGAGAATGCTGCTTCTCCTTGCCTTGATGATCCTAGCACTTCGGTCTCCTTCTCCTAGGCTCGCCGTCAGCTTGAGAGTGTCTTGAGGTTGCTGGTTAACTTCGATGAAAAGGAGGGAACGAGAGAGAGAGAGAGAGAGAGAGAGAGAGAGAGAGAGAGAGAGAGAGAGAGAGGTGCTTGGCGAGAGAGTGTAAAGAAATGAGAGAGGAAGAAAAATGAAGAAGTAGGGGCTGCCGACTTAGAGGAAATGATGAGGAGGAAGATCTAGGCTTGTTCAAGACTTTTCTTGCAGGAAATCTTAGTGGCCAAGGAGAATAGTCTTCATCATGACCCTAATTTAGGCTATTTTAAGCATATTTAGGAATTTTAGCCATTTTTGCGTGGCTTGTAATTGGCTAGGGGGCGGCAATATTGAATTAAATTAGTCAGTGTGTCCTAATTTCATGTAAATAAGACCTAGGTGGCTAGCCATATTAATTCATGCACATTAGAGATTAAATTAGGTACTATAGTAAGACTTAGGTACATACAATAATCATACAAAACATAATTAAATTGTCTTGGGTCCTAAGTTCATCCATTAAATTAAATCATCTATACTAATAAGATTCGTCATGACTAATTAATTAGTTGGACAAAATTCGGTGCGTCATAGCTTGGATCTAGTGAACCCTGAGCTCAATGGCCTCGACCAACTCGGGCTTGCCTAGATCAATTGAGCCTCAAGCTCACTAACTTGGGTCATGGCCGGTCGCTAGGGCATTGGCTGTCGCTGAGGCACAAGATTGATGGAGGATGAAGGAGAAAGGAAAAGAAAGAAAAGAAAAAAGAAAAAAAGAAAAAGAAAAAGAATTAATAATTTTTTATTTTATAAATAAAAATAGTTCAAAAATATATATTTTTAAATTATTTTTAAAAAAATGTTTTATTAACCAAGGACCCAAACACTAGGAAAATATTTGGGATAATTTTTTCTGGCTCATTCAAAGGGAAAATCATTTTTCGAACTTAAGCTTTTGTAAGAAAACCTTTTTTCCATTGACTCATTTTTTTAAGCGAACCAAACACCAAAAAAAAGTGGAAAATGTATTCCCAAAAAATAATTTTTGGGAAATAAACACACCCTACAATAATAAATTTCAATCAGAAGATTCTAGTATAGCAATATTCAAGCATGGTAATCATAAATCAAGCTAGGGACGAGCTAAAACCCCTCATCATTTTGAAAGGCTAGAGGCATTCAAATATTACAAACTTAACCGATAATCTGATGCTTGAACAAGTGATGTACCGACACTTAATAGGGTCAATACAACGGCAATGGCTATATCACAATGGAAGCCTTCAATTGATATTCAATGTACTTTTACATGTCTAGTATAGAAGAGTGTACTCATTTATTCTTCGAGTATAACTAGACTAGGAGTATATGGCAAGGTATCCTCGACAAAATGGTATCTGGCGTTCTTCAAGAGGATGGGATTTTGAACTTCATTTAATGATGAGAGCCATAAATGGCAAGGATTTGGAAGCGTGGCTCCTGAAGGTATCCTTCTTAGCAATCATGTATTGTATTGTATTTGGATGAAGTGTAACCGTAGATGTTGTGACATCCTAAATTTCAAGTTCTGTTTTCAATTGAATGAATCAGGCTTTTCATCAATGCGTCTATAGTTATATTCTCTAAGATGATCACTCACAAGATAACTAGTCTATCTGGTGAAGCTGTTAAGGGATTTTAACGCAATAAACTTGATAATTCAACCAAAAATCGACTACTCAACCGTGCTAGTCTGCAAGGGTCATTACGGCACAATTAAAAATCAATTAGAGACTGGAGATAGGTTGACTCGACTGAGCCATGTAATTAAGTGTAGGTGATTCCACCTAATTGCAAAATTCTCATCGATTGGCACTAGACCGATTTTTATGTCGTTTTGGTACCTTGTGTCCGCATTTGAAACTTCGAGATTTTCACGATAACTGAGAGTTGCAAATATGTCAAAGATGTACAATGTGGCTTGAAAATAATCGACCACGGTCAATTGCACTAAAAATTTCTAAAAGTTACTTGGTAGGCTAGGTCATGCTAAAATCGCGCCATATTGAAATTAACAACAAATTTGAATCCGATTTCAGAAATTGAAAGTTCTGTCATGTCACAATTTATTTTAGGACCGTCGACTCGTCCTTTGAAGATTTTTCTGCAAATCGAGATTTTTGGCAAAAATTCAAAGTATTGCCATTTTTTATCACATTTTTTGGATTCAAGTTGGTTCAATTAGCGAGGAAAAATGTGAATTGAAGTGTGGGCACCCTGGTGGAATTTATGGGGACCGATTTAGGTCCAATTTGAGAGAAATTGAACTCAATTTGGGAGAAATGTGTTCAAATTCATAGGCCATAGTCCCCTCAACCTTTTGGACCACTTGGGGATTGTTCTAAGGGAATTTTTGTGCTACAAATTGGCTGAAAAAGACAACTAATGTTGGTGGGGCCTTGCCAAGGGACAAAGAGATAGAATGGAGGCCAAGAGGGACCCTCCAACCTTCTGTTGTCCTGTTCTTCTTCAGTAGAGCTGCTTTCCCCATTATAGGCCATTTTGAGCTCCCAAAAACCAAAGGAAACCAGCCAAGTTCCTCCTGCCGTCACAAACCACTCGCCGAACTCCCTGTTGTCGCCGCTCGCCGCTCGCATGCTATCATGCCCCCGCGCGAGCCCACGCGTCCCGTGCGCTCATCCCGCTCCAGCCGCGACTCCATCCATGTCCCCGAGCCTCCTTGGTCATCGTAAGGCTTAGCCGGAGCCCCGTCAACGTCGTCCAACCGCCGTCCGCCTCCGCCATCCACCTCTACAGCTTCGTCCGCTTGTCCCGTGTTGTTTCCAGCCCATTCAGTCACTCAGCCCAGCCATTTCGATTCTTGGACAGAATCAAAATCCAGCAAGGGTCTGTGGGCTTCAAGGCCTGTTTTAGGCCTCTTCCGAGCCTTGTCGGGTGTCACCGCTAGGAGGTTTGTCACCCATCTCCGCGTTGCCGTCGCCGTGGACACACTGGATCGCTAAACTGGTGAGTTTACTTGCTAAACTTTACTTAGGGAGTTAATGATGCTTAAGGGTTGATTAGTTTAGGCTAAGTATAGTTTATGTGGTTAATTAGAACGGATTAGTGATTTAATTATTCGTTTGTCCATGTTAGGTGGTTAGATCGGCTTAATTAGAGACTAGATAAATCGTACTATTTATCTAGATTGGTTCGAAATTTTTTCGGGCCCGTTTTGGTGTTTAATTAAGTATTTCCGGCCTAAATTTCTATTTTTAGTAATTAGTTGCATTTATTTAATTAATTTTGGTATTTATTTAATTATTTATTATTTTCCGAAAATTATACCGGGATAGTCAATGACTGGAATTTCGTGTTGATTGCAATGGTATGCTTAGTTTATTTAATCGAAGGTTAATTTGTGCAAATTGAGTGGAAATTGTAATTTTGGATATTTATTCCAAAATTGTGGAATTTTGGTATTTTAATTAGAAAATACCGGACGTTAATTTTTAACGCTGAAAATGTCTTTGTGGACTATATAAATAGTGTGATTTTCTAAAAGAAAGATATTGTACGTCAGCTTGTGAGAGCATTATTACACATCAGCTTGTGAGAGTAGTATACTATATCAACCTATATGAGCATGATATGTCAACTTGTGAGAGTAGTATATCTTATCAACTTGTGTGAGCAATGATCATTTATTAGCTTATGAGAGCAATGATCCGTATATCAGTTTGTGCGAGCTACTATCTATCTATTTCAGCGTGTGAGAGCTATTACCGTCTATACTTCAACTTGTGTGAACAGTTATCGAATCGATTGATTAATAGATGGTAATGATTGATAGATGGTATTGAATTGATAGATAGTATTGATTGATAGATGATACAGATCATATCGATTATGTTGAATTGAATTGATTGACTGAGTGGATCGATGGATCGATGATTTGATTTAAATTGAATGGATTTGTTGAGTATATAAATCATACTGACTTGCAGGAAGGAACCGAGGTAAGGTAAGTCCTCTGTCTTATGTGTGCATAGACTGCATTTAGGCGTATTTCCTTCCTAGTTGGAGTTTAAGGAGTGAACTTGTTAAGACATTGTCTCACCCCGTCGTGAGCTTAACATTTTCAGGTCCTTAGATGGCTGCTCCTCCAGATTGTTTTAGCCAGCCCAAGAGGTCACTGAGCAGGTCACTGAGATTCCTCTTCTCGGGGTCAAGGAGCCTAAGTCTATGAGTTTGTGAGGACTATTGTCTGGGTTAATGCGAATCTACCTTGAAGGGTACCCCATCAATTCAGAGTGTGGTATCGTCGTGGGTGCAATGGACCTAGAGAAGGTCCCCTATAGGATTCTGAGATCCCTGTGTCGGTGTTAGAAATTGCTTTTGCCGAGGGTACATCTGACCCTCCTAGTAGTGCAGTGGTGGACCCAAGTTCCGAGGAGAGCACGGGGTTTTCAGCTGGGGACTCAAACGCCTAGAGGACTTGTAGACTCTATGCTTTTGTAGACTTCTGCCTATAAACTAGTATTGTAAATAAGCTAGTCAACTGTGTATAAAGGTGAGTTGTGGTTGTAAAATTGTGGTTCTACTTTTCTATCCCATCTTTCTGCTGTTTGGGGATTTATTTATACGCTTCCGCATGCACATTGAAATGAATGGGTCGGCGACGCGTCCTGGAATGTCGCAATTTAAATTGATCACCGAGGGATGGGCACGCCCTCGAGGATTGGGGTGTGATAGATGTTTCCAAAATAAGTCGATTTAGAGGCATCTTCTTTTGGCTAGGATACGTAAAATTGTAAGAGGTAAGGCTTCACTTTTCTAAATTGTAGACCTCCATCGTAAATATTTTGTTGGCAACTATGTGGAGGCTTCGTACCTCCCTATTCTCGCATCATTAATTGTGTTTGTAATGCCGAGGTATGCTCTAAGCTTATATACTTCGTATGTTTAACGACGTTTACATATTTATCAAAAGAAATAGATAGTCTCAATACAACATGTCCACAACATGAGTCGACTTGCTTCCCCGTTTTCCTTTCTAAGGGTCCGTTCGTTTCGCAGAAAATGATTTCTGGGAATATATTTTCCAGATTTTCCAGTGTTCGTTTCACGGAAAATGAACTAGTCAAGGAAAATGTTTTCCATCATTGGAAAAAACAATCTTTAAAGTGAGGAAAACATTTTCCCTAACTTCTTCCCTCTTACTTCTTTTTATCAATACATTTTCGTTTTATTTTTATGCTTTCTTTTTCTTTTCTTTTTTAAATCGAGTTTTTAATTTCTTTTCTTTTTTTTTTCTTTCCTTTTCATCTTCTTCTTTGGAGGTGGCCAGCAACCGACCACGGCGGCGTCCGGTGACCGGCCGCAGTCGACGACCTTGTCGGCCTCGCCCCACGCCGGCGAGGCTCCGCCTAGCCCGATCTGGCGAAGCCGAGATTGGGCCTCGCTAGATTGAGCGAGGTGGAGCTCTCGCTAGCCTGGGCGGAGCTCGCGGCTCGCCAGATTCGGCGAGCTAGGCGGGGCTCAGCCTCATCCGAGCTCGCCGCGAGCTTTGCCGGGCTCAAGTGAGCTGCGAGCTCGCCGACTCTGGCGGTGGAGCTCAGGCTCGCCTAGATCAGGAGCCCGAGCTCCGCCGCCGGATCCGGTGAGCTCGGGCGAGATCGGCCGAGCCTCGAGCTCGCCGGATCTAGCCATCGGGTCTTGGTCGGCCGCCGAGCGGTCGACCATTGTCAAGTAGGAAGGAGGCGGCGGCGATGGAAGGAGGAGGAAGAAGGAGGAGGAAGGAGGAGGAAGGAGGAAGGAAAAGAAAAGGAAAAATAATAAAAATTTCGATTTTTTTAAAATATAAATAATTAAAAATTCATTTTTTAAAAATATAAAAATAAATTTAATTTTTTGGTCAATTAAAAATATTTAATTTCAATTTTTGATAATTTTTCTCAAACAATTAAATGAGCTAACGAACAGTGGAAAATATTTTCCATTCAAATTTTAGGTTTTAACCGAACACCAGAAAATAAAGTCATTTTCTTGGAAAATGACTTCCAGGAAAATGTTTTCTGGAAACATAATATTTTTTGTGAAACGAACGAACCCTAAATCTTCCAAAAAAAAAATACTACTCTTTTAGCTCCTGAAACGAGATAACACTACTAGAAAAAACCGATAAGCGATGGGCAAAAGCTTACTAGAATGTCAAAGCTAGTCCTAAACTCTCGTTATAAACAACTTGTACATCATCTGACTATGGTTGGTGAGGTTTTCATGAAACCCGCCGCCCCAAAAACGTTGAGATGATAAGAAGATTGATAGAGTTAATCTAATTAAACACTATGACAACTATCGCAACCTGATCTCGCCGCCTTAAATCCCTTACCATCATAAGGAGAGAAAATGGGGAAATGTTAGATTTAGGGATACTTGATCACGCGAGTTCCCCCACAGCTCACGTTCCAAAAGACATTATCACATCGCCTTTCAAATCAAGCCTTTCATGAGTTCTCTTCATGAGATCGCGAACTCTCCCAAGCTTGCACCCTGCATGATAGCAGAATGTCGCGATCCACCTCGAGAGAAGAGGTTGGGTGTGGATATTTGATTTAAGGCCATCTTTACCATAGTAGCCTTCTCGAAAGTACGCTTCACCCATAAGGATATCATCACTTCATTCTTTAAAGTACTTCCATATCGAGTATGCTAAACTATGGTGAGTTTCATCGAAACTCATACCCCACGTGATAGGTTTATTTATACGGTTTAGTTGTTTATGACAACCTAAAAATAAGACGAGAATTGCCACTAGTCTCATTTTAATGGTCGACTAGAAAACTTAATCGAGGGTTGGGAGTGTTTCCTTGATTGTTACACAACCAAATATCTAGGTTCGCTAACTTGGGTTACACTAATATCATGCGTGATTAGTCATTTTCATACTATTGTATTTCTAGAAAACAAGAAAAGAAAGCAATCAATGGAATTGAAATTACAAAATAGGAAGTAAACAATCAAGGAAAGTAGTAAATCTACCATGCAATTCTGAAAAATATAAAAAAGAAACACAGTTGGAAAAAAGATAAGAGGAAGAGAAAAAACCCGCAACTCGCCGGGCTTTATACATCAAAGAGAACCCGAGACATATGTTAGGGAAAATGAATAATACATGATAATGGTTGGAATTGACATCAACCTCCACTGTCTTCGCGCTTTCTCGATCTTCAAGGTTCTAATCTAAACCTAATCTAAAAACCTATAACTAGGTGCACACAATGGAAAGAAACAAGAATACACATCAAAACAATTAAAAAAAAAACACGACATCATGTCAAGATCAATCATTCAAAGTAAGTTTAATACAAAAGTCGAATTTTGGAGTCTCGGGGTCAATCTTTATCTTTCATGAGAAGGTCCCACTAAGACACTTACCCAATCCATTTTTGTGACTTATAGCAATTATTGACCAATTTTGTTCTCGCATGATCAATAACGTTCATAAGTCTCCTAACCAAGTGATCTACATGATCCCAAGGTTTTCCCTCGATATCATGCATCGACCTTACCATTCATCAAAAAGTCATATACATTACAAAAATTTAAACATGCATGTAGGTCTTTTGGACCTTATTTCGCGACTAACCAAACAGATGAATGAGCCGTTGGTAGATTACTTATTCAATCACAAACAAATACATTTCTAATGGATAGTATGACTATACGTATGATCGGTATATGTGATATTTCAAAAAACACATTTCGAAATCATCCAAGAAAAGTTTTGAAACAAAATGATGTCTTAGTTATGAAAAGTACTCAATTGTTGAAGCTAGCCCGAGGCTTCTATAAATGCACTCATAAGTATGACAGGGATTTTAAATATAATTCAAACCGTGAATTTCATGATGTCAAATTAAGATTTTAAAAATGTTTGAAAATATTTAGAATTAAAGAATATCTAGGCTATGGAACATATTCAATTACCAATGCTATCCTGGGCCTCAGATAAATGCACTCACAAGTGTTGCAGACATTTTGAATATGATCCAAACCATAATTTTTCCTTAAGCCAAATCGAGTTTTGGAGAAAAACTTCTTAGAAATTGTTTTTGAAAAACATCACATGTACCAAAGTATTTTTTGAAAGATGCAATTTGAAAAGGCCAATTGTTTAACAACAAAAATCAAAGCATTTAAAACAACTTCCATGAAGATAGCATGGCCTAATTTCATGCACAAACTAACCTAAAAGGTATAACTAAACAATCACAATCATATTTATATTAGGAAATTTTAAAACAAGTATGCAATGACAACAAAATTGAGTAATACCCATTGACAATCTAACTATGGAAAAAATTCATAATATGTAAGACATGATAATGAACAAATTTCACAAAGAAAGCTTTCCTAAACAAGCTACACATGATTTTACAAAAATCAGACAACAAGCAACAACATGTTAGAAATTTGTCAAATCCGCAAGACACTTAGCCAATATCGCAAGGATTCATCCTATCAAAACAAGTCTAAAAATCACCAAATTTTCACACAACATAGTCAATATATTAACGAACAAGTTTTGTTCAAAGGCCAAGTGCAGAATTCTAATAGAAAAAATGGAATAAAATTATCTAAAGTCTGTCCAAACAGGGGTTAAAACAAGAGTCCGAATTTGATCCCATATCCAGATTTTAATCTAGTTTTGAAAAACTGAAAAATGGTCCAAACAATGAGCGATTGACATGAAATCAGTGGCATTAGAAACTTCTAAGTGTGCTTTTCGACTTCTTAGAAGGGCTCGAGTTCCAACTAAATCAATTAGGTGTTCTAAGATCAAGATTTCAAAAGGTGTGCATGTTGGTAACTAAAAATCAGAACACAAACATGTATTAATAAATCTCAAAATCATTTAAATAATGCACAAATAGCATGAAAAGATCACATGTGAATTAGAATTAGATGCGACAAATAATTTGGGTAATCATCTAACCCTAAGTCAGTATGAGAAGATGTCATACAATTCGATGACAAAACAAGATGACTCAATAGTCATAATAAAATGCTTGAGAGTTTCTTGATGAACACATGCTCTTGCGGCACAAATTTAACATGCCAAAATGACATTCAAATGCAATGACACGAATATGTACTCAAACCTTGTAATATGTAGTTTAAGTGCCAAGAATACATTATCTCAAAATTTAGTTTCTAAGTATCTCAAACAAGTATGGTAAGATGCATATATGGCAAGATTTCATTTTAGTATTAATTTCACAGAACATGCACAATTTCAGCCATCTCAAGACGTGCAAAAATCTTACAAAAAATTCTACATATAAAACATGCAATGATGAACGTTTCTTGTTAAGGATTCAAAACCTAAATGTAATCCACGTATCACAAAAAAATGACAAAACAGAAACGCATATTTAAACTATGTACTATTGTAGCACATTTTAACCTTAACTCATGCAATTGACTCACTTATCAATGTCAAGAATTTGCAAAGCATGCATCAATTGAATATATGTATCATGTATTTCAACTCTCATGTAGGATTTGAGATCAAATAGGTATATTTGTGAACTCAATTTAATCAAAACAGAATTCGGACCAATGTAGGACAAATTGTCCTATGTTCAGATCTAATCAATTTAGATCTAATTAAACTCATCCAAAAATCACGTAAAAATTACAGAATATTCTCCACACAATTACAAGAAACTTTCATGAAGGAAAATTCTTCTGGAACTTAACACAAAAATAACCAAATTAGATATTAATACGGAATAGACGGATCTAGGCTCAAATCTGAGTAAATCTAATCTAGTTAAGCGCATTCAAAAAATCATGAAAAAATTATAAGATATTCTCCACGCAATTAGAGCAACTTTCATGAAGGAAAGTTCTTTCATAACTCAACAAAAATCAGCACAAAAATGACAAAATCAAATATCAATATGAAACAAATTGACCTAAGCTTATATATGAGTAGATCTAACCTAGTTAAGCACATACAAAAATCATGAAAAAATTACAGAATGTGCATAAAAGGATTTGGAATAAAACTCATGAAGGCAAGATTTTCTAAAAATCATCACAAAAGCCTACACAAAAATAGTAAAGTCTCATTTTGGGGCAAAAACAGAACTAAAAATCCAACCAAACTACAGCGAAATCGCTCATCTTTGAAGATATTTTTCGAGAGTTAAACGACGCTCGATTGGGGCGGGAGACCTACCTTTTCGAAACTCGGAATGTCATTGTCTAATCTTAAGAAAAAGGACTCGAGTTGAAACGAGGTCATTTCGGACCTCGTTTTGGCCAAAACAGTAGGTCAGTCCTAAGATAACGAAATTGCAAATTTAGGCTAATCAAGTATAATCATTCAAGTTCTTCATAAAAAAGCATTCAATTGCAACAAAACATCATCCAAATCCATCATCTCACATCTAATCATCATATATTTACCTAAAATTGAACACTAGCCTCGGCCAATTAATCCGGCCTCACTTCATGGGATTCAAGACCGAGAAATTACATTTTATCGCAATTTAGTCAATTTTGATCAAAATCAATCCAAGTTTTTGCCAAAACTTCGATCAAACCTCTACAAATCGTCAAGGACTAGATCCAAACAGCAAGTAATAGCTTTGAAAGGTGGCTGACAAGCTTGGAGCGAGATAAAATAGAATCGGTCCAAAACTGGACCGATTTGGACACCGCCGGAGTAGATCAGGTCACCGATGCTCTTTCGGTGACTAATTGACAAGGACTAGACCTCAATCCGGTGACTGAGAAGCTTGTGGACATATCGGTGAGATTCGGAGCAAGAATTCCACGAGCGGGGACTTGAATCAACGACAATGGCTCGCTGGAGAGAGAATATGTCGGACTGGCAGAGAGAGAGAGAGAGATTTGATTCAGTTGGCACCAAAACATAAAGAAGAGAGAGAGAGAGAGAGACTAAGTAGAGAGAAAAATTCATGCAAAATGAAGCCCCTCCCTAGAAAATGGAGAAAATTTTCATTTATATACACTCCAAATTAAGCGATTTTGGTTGTCGATTCAATTTGACGGTCGAAATTTCAATGCAACAGTCAAAAATTGATTTGAAAGCTCTATCATGATCTTGAGGTGTTGGGTAATTAATCTAATGAATTTGATTTGCAAAAACCCGAGCTAAAATCGAGAATTGCATCAAAAAGTTTGATTATGGGTTAATTTGCAATTTGATGAAATTCGAGGGTCAATTTATAAAATTTCGAGAAATTGAAGGTGTAGAAGTGAAATTGACATTGAGAGGATTCTAGAATTGATCACCGGAGGTCAGGAACCGGCCGGAAAGAGCCTGAACCAGCCAGTCCCACTAGCGGTAGATCAGATCGATCAAATTGGTTTGGTCTGGTTCGGCTGGATTTTAACCGGTTTGGTTCAATTGCAGCTGTTTTGTCCACTTGAGACTCTTGTGAGTCTAAATTTATGCAATTTGGTCCCTAAATGACCAAATTGAAAGGAATTTTATCATTTTTAAGAGGAAATTAGCCAATTAAGATACAATTAAACTAATCAAACCTTATGAACATGATCTAGAGGTCTTTTACTAACTTAATTGAATAATTATCGTGAAAAACAACGAATCGAAACCATTAGTGCTTTATATTGGGCATAAAAGGCTAAAATGGTAAAATTTGCAATTCAATGGGCAAAATGGCAAATTAACTCAAATTGAACTTAATTAGTGTCACAATTGCCCTATCTAGTGAGCTACCCATATGTAAGATCACTTATCATATTTAAATTGATCTTGAATTGAAACGCTCGAGCTTAGGTCCAAATTGGATCTAAGCCTAATATTAAAATTGGACCTAGATTCATGAAATTAAACCATAGCCATTAATTAGTCAATTTGAATTTTGTCGATTGAAGCTTGATTGCTTGATTTTCTAATTCCCGTGAGGATAAAATTCTTCAAATTGATAAGTTCTGGTGTGAATTTCATAAAATTGATTTCGAATTTGGATTTATCTTAAGAAAATGAGTGAGAAATAATCTTCCATTTGTAAGTTATGAATGATCGATTTTCATCCCATAATTAGGGCTCAAAACGACAATTCATTTTTTGACTCGATATATCACAAAATTGAATGCGCAAGCAGATTTCAGATAGTCTATATATCAAATATCAAGGAATGAACTACACCTAATTATGACTAGAATAAAAGTAATTTTATTTTTGGTCGATTTAGAACCTAAAACTGAAAAATTCAGAAATCAATGTTCTTAATAGAATTTTGTGAAATTTTCGACACAAAAGTCAAATTGACATTAGAAGAAATGTATTTATGCATTTTTTTTTTTTTTTCATTTCTTTTTTTGTCAAATGTTTGATAAAAAATCAACCATTTAGTTGACTTTTCCTAAAATGTTGATTTTTGGGTCAAATCTTTGAATTTTCAAGAAATTGATTTAACAAAAGTGAAATTAAAGTGAAATGGAATCTTTTTGGGTAAAAAGTCAATTTTTTACTCGGGTTGACTTTTGGTCAAAGGATTGACCAACAAGTCAATCCAAAAGTTAACCATTTGACTTTTCAGGTTTTTCTTGAAAATGAGTTAGAAATTGCTTAAAAACGATAATGCAAAAGAAAGAAATGAAAAACGACACTTTTTGGTCGAGAGATGAAATTCTATCGCGATGAGAAACCCAAACCTCGATTTTTACTTTTAACAACGTGTTGACTAAAAATCATGTGTCAACAACAACTAACTTAAAAATCACCTCGATTGATCAAAGAACTAAGAAGACGCAACTACAACAAATTTATTATTGATATCGTAAGAGAAAGTGCAACCACAAAGCAAATAGATCATCTTTGCCTCGATCTATACTATTGTCAACAAATCAAACATATCGCTTTCATTTCTTCAAGTATGATCACTGAATAGCAAAGAAGGGTTTTTGAACAAAGAATAGCCCACAAGGTTTGAGGTGAGTTAGACAATCAGTTTCAAGGGAGGGTTTCAATTCTTTGGGCCCTAATGACCTAATATGCTAAATGATGGACCTCACAATAATAGTGGACAACTTGGATTTTACAAGCGATAGGCCTGGTGAGATTTGCAATCCGAGTTAAAGGGCTTGCAAATCCCACCCTAGTTGATCAGCGCCCGAGAGAAAAGCTTAACAAAGATGGAGCACCTACAACATGCAGGTATAGTTTTAACAACACCGAAGCCCAACTAATTTCACAAGTGAAGAAATGTGTAGTCTAGTGGGTTAGTTAATGAACACTTCAAATTGATTATTTCATCTTAGACAAGAGTAGTATCGAGCCTTATTGAAGCACTATAATGTACAAATGTGCCAATTTATAGTGGATTGACGTATGATTTAGCCTCAAGTAGTAACACTATCTTAGAAGAATCATAAGAACTATGATGGATAACATTTGTAAAGCCATCTTTGAAATGCACATGACCCCCTTTTAGCAAATAATAGCTTATTCTATAAATAAATAGATTTTTGCTTATGGTTCACAAAAAATCACAATGGAAGGCCAGGCAATCTCACTGTGAGACCATCCAAGAAGAAAGATTTCACTTACATCGCCATTCACCGGGGGTATAATTCAGTAAGCGACAAGTTATTGTTTGACAAAGGCTTAGTCCTACTGGTGGATTGGTTTGATTCAAGCCCTTTCATTGGGATGCCCAATCCCCTCGATTTGCTTTGGACAAAGAAAGCTGGATGTTGAGGTGATGGCGGGGTGATGGAATTGCTGCTGAGCATGAGAACTACGGTTGCCATGGTGGGTCTAATAGCCGGATCTTCCTGAATGCATAGTAAACAAATGTGCAGGCATCGAAGCACTTGATCTCTTGAATTTGAATCCACAATAGTCGGGTCCAAGACTTTCAAGGGTGTGCCATCTCTCCATTGATTCCATGCCTACATGAATAATTACAAAAAATCTTCACAAAATTGCGGCATTAATTTAATGACTCATCAGGCAAGACATCTAATTCTTGCACAAGACCATGTCTGACTAAGGAATAGAACCATAAGTGTTTCTGTCGACTAAAAGACTAAGTTTTTACAAAGGAATTTCAATTTCACTTGACCAAAATTACGAAAAGTGCGTTGCCGCTGTAGCATAGAAAACTCACGTATCTAGCAAGATATTCACCCTCATCGAATTGGTGGTAGAAGCCATTCTTCTTGCCACAAATGATCTCTAGAAGTAGTATACCGAAACTATAAACATCGGATTTCACGGAGAACCGTCCATGCATGGCATATTCAGGAGACATGTAACCACTGCAAAACCGAACATTAGCCAAATGTATATTGCAAATTTAGATGCAGATCAATGAGCATCCTTAAATAGATAAAATGAGCAAGTCTAGCATCCAATTACAAAGTCATCTATTCAAAACCTAAGACTTACAAAGTCCCCACGATTTTATTTGTGTTGGCCTGTGTTTGATCAACTCCAAAAATCCTTGCCATGCCAAAATCTGAAATCTTTGGGTTCATTTCACTGTCTAACAAGATGTTGCTACATTTTAGATCACGATGGATGATCCGGAGACGAGATTCTTCATGTAGATAGAGCATTCCTCGAGCGATCCCATATACTATTTTATAACGTAATGGCCAATTCAATTGATCACTTTTTTGAGGATCTGCATTGTTGCACCAAAACTCATTATGTGCTAGCAAGTGGCACCAATTCAAAAACTCAAGGCGGATATATTATCTCTTATTGATCAAAGGTAGCTTAACAAAAGACTATAAATAGTTGAAAGAACATAATATCTCTTAATTTCAAGTTTTCCATAGCTAGTGAAGGCTGGAACATTTCATTTCAAGCAAAGTACATAAGATAGTTAAACTACAACATACCAAATAAGAAGTAATCAAGGCTTTTATTCGGCACAAACTCGTAGGCGAGTAGCTTTTCATCTCCCTCCAAGCAAAATCCGAGTAGTCGTACAAGGTTTCTGTGTTGAAGCTTCACAACTAATAGAACTTCATTTTTGAATTCTTCATCACCCTGTCTTGAACTTTGAGATAGCCTCTTCACCGCGATTTGTTGTCCATTAGGAAGTTTACCCTAAAGTGTTTTGAATTTATCATTTAATTCCTTATCACAACTTCTTAAAAACCTAACAAACAAAATCTTTACATGTTTCCTTTATTCTTCGGCACCATTATGTTCAATTCATATGTAAAGCATTCTTGATTGTTTCTAACTAATATATAATAATGTACCTGGAAAACTTCACCAAATCCACCTTCACCCAACTTGCTTTCAAGAGAAAAATCATTTGTCGCAGCTTGTATTGTAGCCAAGTCAAATTGCAAGGACTCCACGGTGGTAAGTTCATTTGCACCTACATTACCAAAAAATGCAGTCCTTGGGAACATTTTCACAATTAAGAGCACCGAATTAGACTGGCATGGATGTCCCACTACCCCAATGAAATCTTTCCCCTCTTGGTTGGTCATGTAGAAAAAAAATTAAAATATCATCAATACTGAAGGTAATGCTAGGTCTTTAAGTGAGGTGCAGATGCTACCTATGCTTTGAGGGAATTGCTAAACGTTAGGAGTTTTTTGAGGGCTTGTTATGTGGTTGGTCATGTAGAATCTATATCACTCTGGCATGACTTATGGCATCCTAATGGGATCTTGCTAGATGTATGCCCAAGGAGAGTAGCTTCTGATATGCTCTTCTTTGAATTGCAAAAGCAGCTTATATTATTTGTGCTTCGAATGGAGAAGGCCCACTTCGAGGTATGAAGACTTGATATCAATCCAAGCAACTGTTTGTGTAATTTGTCCAAAGTCTTCTTAACAAGACCAAGGTACCTACACTGCTACTTCTTGTGACATTCTTACCTCTTCTTCAACTTGGGAGATTTGTGTGGAAAAGAGGCACAAGAGTTGAATGGTATCAACTAATTTGATTTTCATCTAATTTGCTAAGGTTAAGATTCATATTTTGGTTGGTGATACAAGATAAGCTGCCTATATTTCAAGGAATTGACATGTAGTCTTCTAATCAAGGCCAAACTCTCTTTTTTATGCCATGAAAGCACTGCGATTAGATCCCATTTGTTATTTGGATGCAGCTTCTCTAAGCAAGTGGGGTGGAGTGCCCTTCAGCTTTATTTCCCTAATGTAGCAGGCTATGAAAGGGAGAGATTCTCATTGGGATTTGGTGAAATTTTTGTGGAATTGCTGCATTTATCTCATCTAGAAGGCCACAAATGAGCTGTTACATCCCCATAGTATTCCTCTTATTGATGGCATTATGATTGCTTTTTAAGTCAAGTATAGTTTTGAAGGTTGAAAGAGCATGAAGAATCGGATTTCTATCCTTGATCTTTTTCTATTATATATGCTAGATATATATCAAACACACTCTTAATTTGTATGATTACTATATCTGATTCCTTTAAAAAAATAAGGAAATTTCATAATTTTCTCATCTATATGACGTTGATAGTTTATAGAAAAATAAAGGTAAATAGTTGATTTACCGCCTTTTACTTTGAAGACTTCATGCATCCTCTTTCCCTTTCTTCGTAGCAAACAAGTGAGAAAGAGAAGTACCATAAAACCTCCAACAGAAATGGTAATGGCAATGGTAATCATGGTAGATTTGTTGCTTTTTCCTGCACACATACCATTACGTATATGAGATAATTGCCAATCTAATTTATAAACATTTTAGATGAAAACATGTTTAATATTTATACATACGTATATGAGATAATTGCCAATCTAATTTATGAACATTTTAGATGAAAACATGTTTAATAGCATGAAGATTGGCAATTTACCATGCAAGAAGGCGCCTTAAAATACGGGCCAAGGGACAAACATAATGAGTACGCTTAAAGGGCAAATATTGAGAAGAAATTAGCTGTAATCCATAACTGTCCATCTCGCAAAATTCAGTTCTTTTCTTTATTCCCATGTGGGGATAAATTCAATCCTAAAAATGCACTCACCTTCGTAAGGATCTTGTGCGTCAAAAATTGAGGTTAGAAAGGATCTTGTGCATCAAAAATTGAGGTTAGAAGACCTTTATGCAGAATAAGGGTTTAGCTGGATGCGAAAAATGGGTCTCCATAAGGCAAGGTCTAAGAAGGGCGCATCAAGAGAACTAAATACTTGCATTTGCTAAGTTATTGTTTTGAACATAGCCCCTTTCATGATATAAAATAATATAGTCATAAACCTTTGCACAAAATTCCAATATAGTTTTTCCAACCAATTACTGCCATAAATCACTAACACAATAGTTCATGTGATACATCGTTTAGAATAAAGTTGTCCACGTTAGTGTGCCATGTAGGATGGCCCAACGATGACTAGTCGTCATGTTAGTAATTAGTTGGAAAAACTACATTAACAAAGTTGGAATATCTAGATCTAATTCGGCATCTGATATTAATTCGGCAATTATCCTCCCCATTTGAGTGCACCATTTGTTTGTAGGAGATTAACCATTAATTGATTAAAAGCGACATTTAACCCATTGTTATGTAAAGTCTAATCTAGTGAGTGGACGTAGAACTGTTCAAAAAGGTAAAATGAACTTAAGTAAAATTCAGAAAACAGAAAAAAAAAGCCACATGAAAATTTTACATCACCAGTCAAATTGAGAGGAGAGAGAGAGAGAACGAGACTCAGGGAAGCCCCTAGAATCCATCCCAAAACTTGACTAATCACAGATATGTATGAACCATTGACAGCACTTAACATTTTGTTAAAAAAAGTTGAATCTGAGAATTTAAACTATCGAGTAGAATAACCAATTTACCAAAAAATTAAATACATCAGATATTTCTTGTAGAGACGAAGAGAAATAATAAAATCAAACACTTTACCTTTAGGTCTCTCAGGAGCAGGAGGACGCGGATGCTGGGGCGGAGGCACCGGGACCATGGCCGAGGTATTATAAAATGGGAACAGCTCGAACCTGACGCCGCAGATCAGAGTGAAACTCCTCCCACCTTGCTTATCCTGGGGGAGGTTCAAGAGCCTCTCCTGAAGGCACCTGTTGCAGTCGGACGTCGTCAAGTCTGGCGTGCACTGCGCGAGGGTGTACAGCTTCTGCAAGCTCGTCAAATTCGCCTCCTCGACCGCGAATTTCTTCCCCGACCCGCCGTTGGAAGCCCTTTTGGCGATTGTATCCATGGTCTGTCCCAGGACTTGTGCGAACCGGGTCGGATCAGTGATGTTCGAAGTGTTGGCCGTCTGGTAACTAGGCTTCATTTCCAAGGCCGAGAAGAAGGACCTGTTGTCGTACCTCAACATGCACTCGTCGTACCAGATCGTGGCGACTCGCTGGTTGCGGCATCTTCGGAGGAGGACAAGCTTTCCAGTGGCCACACAGTCGCTGCACGTGGAGATGCTGACATCGCCACGGCAGAGAAAGAGCCCATGGGCTTGGTCGGGAGGGTTCTGGCCAGCGGTGGCGGTGGCAAAGCCGTTGGTGCTGGTGGTGGCGTTGGATGAGAGGGAAGAGAGGACGGTGTTGAGGTTGGACTCGTAGGTGGAGTTGGGAGTGAAGAAACTAATGCGTACGCAAAAAAGATATAGAAAAGTGGGGGCAGCTTCAGTACTGAAATTCTGGACGAAGACGAAGAAGAAGAAAGAGGAGAAGGAGAGGGAGAGGAAGATGGTGAAGCAAGAACTCATGATTTGCCAGGCTGATGAATTGATTGGGCTTGCGCACGAGTACGGGCAGAAGATTGTAGGAAGAAGAAGAGCATATGGAAAATCAATTTTAATGAACATCAATTCTTAGGATAAGTAATTGCAGCACGAACAGTACCAGGTCCAGAAAACCGTTATTTTCATGCGTTAGAATTCAGGGCAACAAAATAGAGAGTGAAGGCAACGAAATAGAGAGTAAATGCAAGAAAGAAAAATCAAGAAGAAAAATCAAGACATAAGATTTACTCTGATTCACTTTTAAAATAAGGCTACATCCAATAAAGGATTTCATTATAAATAATATCCGCACATCTCTGTTACAACTCTTGACTATAAGAGAAATATTATATGTACTTAATACTTATTTATAGACTTAAACCCAAACAACCAATAAAATATGAGCCACAATTTCTTAAAATCCTTTAGCGTCGGCACCCTACTACCCCTGCCAAGGTGGCCCCCTAGAATCCTGCCCGTGCATGACAGAGCAGGACCCCCGTGTCTTCCTATCAATGGAGAGTATCAATCACACCACACTATCATTCTCTTAAATTAATAGAATGAGCACCATTACAAATCGAAATTCGAGCACATAGTTTTGAGCATTGTAAATTTAAAATACTATTCCTCACGACAAATTTAGGAGTTTTGTAACATATAAATTGATATCTAAAATCGTGAAAGGCTGTTATATTATATAATTTTTTGCTCTGTCAAATGGGGTTTTCGACAATTCAATACTAACCGGTCTGCGGTCGTTGACCAAGTCAAGACGTTACAGCGACAGGAGGTGGGGTTAGTTAGGTGGGCAGTGGAATGAATGGACGGTGAGGATGGAAGACAGCATTTGCCTCGAACGAAAGTCAATTGCGTTGTAGCGTTCTGATTTGGCTCTACGTGGAGACGGGAAGAGGAAAAGTCAAAACATGTATACCAATGATGTCGTTGGAGAGAGAGAGAGAGAGAGATGGTTACCCCGGAACCTGTCATTGTAGGGGGTCGCCTCGCACTTAAGCGGTTAGCTTTCCCTACTCGGGCTGGGGGGCGAGGTAGCCCTTTTAGGCCCCATGGCGGGCCCCCCCGTGGGAAGGTTTTTATCGAGGACCTTCTGTTCTCTACCCAGTGTTTTACCCCGTATGGGCTTGGGGGAGCCTTTTTAAGGTCCTGCTCGGGACCAAAAACATGTATACCAATGATGTCGTTGGAGAGAGAGAGAGAGAGAGAGAGATGGGATGAGAGGGATTTTGGTGGTGCTTATAGTTTTGAATTTTCCATCAAAATTACGGTAATAATAGCAATAATTTCGAAATTTGAAAATTGATTCATATAATTTGATGCAACTGTCAAGGGAAAAGTCCAACCCCTCCAAAACGTTTCACATGAGTGATGCATATTTATTTGGGAGACAAAATGCAATCAATTTGTAATACTCATCCAATTCACTCAAGATGTTGCCCTAATTAATCTATCGTACAGTAACTCTCACGGTCTTGTCTCTAGATGGCCGCTAAACTTGATTTGTTCTCAATTAGGCACGTTTAACATTGTAGTTTCCTTCTGACCAAAAACAATATCTTAGATTCCAGCGCTAAATAGTATCATTTTTTCAAAAGGCACGTCTTACGGATATTAATCATATAAACTATCACCTCCTCAGTGGGCAAGTCCATTTATTCCCACCTCAATTGTCATTCTACAAGTCTAGCGAAGAAAATTTCTCGTAAACATAATATACATATAGTTCATTCCACAAGAGTAAACTCACAAGAGAACTATTGGATCCGACATTCGAATATATATTTACGTGCTAAGTTCACTGAATAATTTTGTTCAAATGAGTGTGACTCGCGTCATAGATTAAATTTGACGCAATTCTAGTAACGTTGCCGTGGGTTCACGAAAGCTTAATGATGTTGAGTGAATTTGGACTGTTTCGTCCTCATTCTCAAGTGGAGACTTGGAAAGATAATTCAAGGATGAGGATGTAGACGAAACTGGAGGTTAGCAAGAGAGGGATGGAGGGAGGGAGAGAGAGCGAGAGAGATATGAAAGACATTTATGCTACTTACAAATAACATAGTCAATTTACGTAAGTTTTCATCAACGTAAATAAGGATGCTCGAAGAAAACGAATTCTCTACATTGAGTTCCATATCATCAGAAATTGCTACATTAAATTATGAGACAAGTGCATTGGAAGTCGTAAAACTCATTATGAAAGTGCAATTGAGTCCTAAAATTTATTATGAAAGTATAATTGAGTTATAAAATTTTCAGAAAGTACAATCAAATCATAAAATTTGTCGTGAAAGTGCAAATGACTCCCACAACTTTTCAAAAAAGTGCAATCAAGTTCTAAAACTTTCAAGAATGATTTTATTTGACAAATTTGACAAGTTTTAAGACCTAATTATATTTTTTGAAGATTTTAGGATTCAATTACACTTTCGCGATAAATTTCAGAACTTAATTATACTTTTATAACAAGTCTTAGGACTTCCAGTATACTTACTACTTAAATTATTTAGAATTGATTTGCAAACAAGGACGGATTGGACTTCAATCCACTCAAAATATTTTGCTGAGTTGTTGGGTATTTGACTACCAATTTTGTTAGTTATTTAGTATGTTTTGCACTTCTCCATCATATACAAGTTTCTCAATTGACATTATATTTAAGTAACATTGGCATAATCAAAGTGCAATGTGTAGATGGTTTAATATTTTGTCTAGTCAAAAGTCTAAAACCCCCCTTTTTTCACTACAATAGATAAATATATCGATAAGCCCTATTTTTATCTCATGACCTCAGTTATTTTTTGATAAATCCATAAATATTTAGTTATTCTAAGGAGATCAGTGATTTTTGCATTGAAAAATCCTAACATCATTGGATTTAATCTCTGCACTTAGATTGAAAGGCGATTATGGGCTAAATTAGGAGACTCGCATAGATAGCTAGATAAAAAAAAAAACATCTCTAATACACCAACTATCAATTGAAATCTACCTAAAGTTTTATAAGACAATGACAAATATTCACTAAAAAATTATAATTGAAAACCTAATTTGCCAGGAGAATGGTGGTCCGCATTTGCCGTTTGCAAGTGCATGTAAGGGGAAGACTAGATCAAAAGATGGACCGACCATACAAGCGACAATAACTAAAGTTGATCTTCCAATGTGAATGGCGTTTATATGATGTAGAAGGCGCTTGGTCAAATAAAGGTTTTCTAGAAAAAGGTTGTAAGAAATTTTCTAGTTATATACTGGGGCCAACATGAGTTGTAGTTATTGTTTGGTAAAACTTAAGAAGAAGGGAGAATTCATGTATTGATGATTGAATGGCTAAGAAGAGATATTCAGAAGATATTTATATGGGGGTGTGTCTATACATAGTGAATTATAAGAGGAGGTATTGATGATTGGATGGCTAAGAAGAGATATTCAAAAGATTATGGGGGTGTGTCTAGTTAGAACTTTGGCTATTTTTATAAATCCCTAAGTCTACACGTAATTCAGCTAAATATACATTATGTAGTTATTATTGAGGAACAAAGGAAATTTACAAGACTTTCTTTTTGCAGATCCTTCTTTTTCCCCTATTGGGCCCCTATTGCAACCCCTTGGTGGTAATTCTACAAAACTTTGATTATACACGCCACTTAGCTTGCTCGTACCATAAGTCAGTCAAGCCAACTGACTTGTGAATTTTTTCTTATTTTGATAGCAAGAGAAGACTTGTAGAGCAAATTGATATCAAGGACACATTGGATCCCATTGAGCATGTGCAGGGTGATGGTCCCCTATTGGGCCCCTATTGCAACCTCCTAGCGGTTGTTGACTCTACAAGACTTTTGATTATACAAGAAATGATGTTAGAGATATAAATATATTTAGGACATATGTAGGAGATTTCGTGTATTTCCCTTAATTGATTCTAATTAATATTAAACTACGTTAGATAGTTGTCTTGTAAAGTCTATTAATAGGCTCGTGTACTTTTCATTTATTAAGGACCAGTTCATTACATTTTTCTACCATACACGCTTTTCAACTTGAAATCAAAGCCATCATAATCTGAGAAGTGTAACCCTCGAGTCTGTTTCTAACAATGTGCATAGGCCATGTTTCTCTGCCGTGGCGACACACGATGCAGCCCGCCAATCGTATACATTGCCTTGCTCCTTGTCGTTATCACGACACCAGCTATATAGGGCATGTCGCCTCTGTTTCTCCGCCAAGCCCACAACTTTACTTGCCATTCGAGAATCTTTCGCTGCTTGTTTTGGGCAACAAACACCACCACCGGACTCATTGCCCTCAGAAGTATCAGATCCTAAACTTTCACAGCAAAAGAACGCTTAAATCCGCCACACGCGCCCACGTGCAACGTATGTGCCAGAGCTCTGGCGAGATTTGCTGACGTCATGGTCGCGGTACTGCTTACGTCATCAAGCCCCGTCACCTGCCAACCACTGGCCACATCATCCGCCAAGACATCATTGACCATTGACCTGTACGATCATCCCTGTCCCGACCGGTTCGATCAAATCGGCCCATCCGATTTAACCAAACTGGTCCGATCAGTTCTTGGGTGATATTCTGACTAGTTCGGGCACTTTTGAACCGGTTGTTGGCCATCTCATATTGGTTTTCTAGGTATGTGGACGTCGTGAGTCTGTTTTTGGCTTTATTTGCTTCATATTGACTTTCCAGTTATTGATTTCTTCACATTTTTGTCTAGTATACTATATTGAAACTGGTAAAACGCACATTATGGAAAAATTTAAAGTTTTGATGTCCAATTGCCGTCAAGTACGACCTAAACAACTTATAATGATGGCTAATTGACCTTGAAATCAAGGTTCGCATGCACGTTCATCTACCAATACTGCTACCATAGCAACTTTTGCAAGATCTTCATTCCATTCTTTGAAAATTTGGTACTTCTAACCGCTCTGTTCCTCTTATTATATTTGTCACTTCACGTATTTTTGATTCGTGAGTTTTTAACTCTGCCTATTGCAATTATATGATTTCAAATTCTCATTTGTTTCGGGCAAAGTTATTTACTTCACATGGCCCTACTACTTACATAGTTGATAATTTACAAACAAGAATCAGCCATATAATAAACATCTTGATATCCACATTGTCCTTGCCTACCACATTTATGGTTCCCAAATATTCCTTAAATATGATATCAGTAGGATGATTGTGTGAACTTGGCTTTGATGTTCATTTCTCTTTTCATGGTTGTCATGTACAAGATTTACGAACGGGACAAACTATTGGGATAGGTTGTAGAGTGAGACGCCTACTTGAGCTTGTTTCCTTGAATATTCCTAACTCCTTTAGCTAGTTGTGCTACTACAGTGTCATTTGAAATTTGGCATTCTCTATTAGGTCATGCCTCTTCTTCTAGATTACAATCCTTGATTTCAAGTGGTCATATGGGTGCTATTGATAATAAACATTTTGATTGTCTTCCCTGTCGATTAGGGAAAACATCATCCCTTGCCATTTGATCTCAATGAATCCATCTTCCATGCTCCTTTTGATTTTATTCACTCTGATTTTTGGGGACCATCTCCAACTCCCACTATATGAGGCTCTTGCTATTTTGTGGTCCTTTTGTATGATCATTTTCATTTTACATGACTTTATCTTATAAAAAATCGATACAAATTGACTTATATTTACTGTGATTTTGTTGCAATGATAAGAACAAAATTTTCTCAAGATATCAAGGTTTTTCATATCAATAATGCCATGGAATTTAGAGACTCTAGATTTCATATAATTCCCTCCAATAATGATATTATTATTCATCCTTATCCATGAACTTCCCAGCAAAATGATCAAGCATAATGTAAATAGAGGCATATTTTAAATATTACATGCACTCTTCTAATCTTTGCTTCTTGTCTAAAATAGTTTAGGGGAGAGGCTTGTCATATAGCTATGTACACCATCTGCCATACTTTGTCACCTATAAAAGGTAATATTTCTCCTTATGAGCATTTGTATGGTAGTGTCCTCATTATAGTCTTCTTCAAGTATTTGGTAGTACTTGTTCTGTACATCTTCTTCACATCTTTTGGTGGTATTTCATGGCATAGCAAGAAACAAACCACCACCATTTGCTCCAGAAAAAGCAGAATATCAAGCTCTTGTTGATATGACATCAAGGTTACTATAGTTCTGTTGGCTGCTATAAGATATGGAAATGCATAAACATAGCGATATTGTCATTCATTGCGACAACCGAAGTGCTATTTAAACAGCACATAATGATGTTTTTATCAAGCTCTTGTTGATACAACATTAAGGTTACTATGGTTACGTTGGCTACTATAAGATATGGAAATGCGTAAACATAGAGATATTGTCATTCATTGCGACAACTAGAGTGCTATTCTAATAGCACATAATGATGTTTTTCACAAACACACAAAGCACATTGAAATAGACTATCATTTCACTCATGGCGTTGCCGGACTTATCTCTACTTCATCCACTAAATAGACAGCCGATATCTTCACCAAAACACATCCATCCGGGCATTTTCTATATCTTTTCTCCAAACTCAAATTGATCTCTTACCAATCACCTTGAGTTTTAGGAGGAGTTTCAGGGATGTAGACATACTTAAAATATATTTAGGAGATTTCATCTATTTCCCTTGATTGATTCCGGTTGATATTGTACTAGGTTGGATAGTTATCTCATAAGGCCGATAAATAGACTCATGTACTTTTCATTTGTTGAGGATCATAACATTACTTTTTTCTATTATCACAATTCTCAACTAGTGAAATGGAAGCGAGATATTTGAACATCCAAGTTTGTACCAGCAATGAATCATTCATGTCATGCACTGGGTGCGAACTCAAGGATAATAAGTCTTTCCCCTTCTTCCAAGAAATACTTATGGAGCTTAATCAGATTTTTATGCTGAAGCCTGGCCATCAGAGTGACCTCATTCTTGAACTGTTGTTGACCTTGATTAGAACACTCCTCAAGCCTCTTCACAGCAATGTATTGTCCATTTTCAAGCTTTCCCTACAATCAAATTTGCATTGGGAAAAAATAACGTTTATCTCCAGGTAATGATGAAATTCGCAAATAAACATGGAATTAATTTTCCAGCTGCCCGGTACACTTTTTCAAATCCCCCTTCTCCAAGTTTATTGGCTATTGAAGAGGAATTTGTGGCAGCCCTGATCTAGCTTATTTTGAACTGAAAGCTTTCAGTGGTTTCAACCTGGTTTTTGCTGAAGAAATGCAGAGCAATAAACATGAGATCTCCAGAATCCGATCAGAAAATAAAAGTCAAATGTTTCTTGTTCTTAAAATGCCATTTGGCTATCTCAATCATTTTACAAAAATGTAGGATTGGTTTTAGATTCTGCACCGTCTGTTGGAACAATAATATACATATATATAATCTTATGCTAAGCTTGCTAAGAAGTCATTCAATAACAACTCATTTGCAGAACACACAACAACCGACAAATCCACTAAACAGATGAGACAGTGACCATCACAGAAAGGAATTATCGAAACCACCACAGCACTGACAATGCGCTACAACTTCAACATATTACCTGCCTCTATCAAGCAATGCTTTTAATCCAATTTGAAATTGAAACTCGTAATTGCTAACATTTCATATTCAAATGATTATTTTTATAGCTTGGACGTCCGAACATTTGGCTTGACCAATCCCCATTGATGCATACAAACTAGCCATTTAATGCATATCGGATAAGGCTTTATCCCATGTAGTAGGCGCAGACTTTGAATGAGATTTGTAATTCATGAATTTTAAATTACCAGTAACTGTAGAATTGAACCAACCATTGGCTACTTGGGCATTAGCAGGCGCAGGAGCAGGAGGGTCGGTCCCGGCAGCTGCAGTCGGCGGCTGCGGAGATGGCAGTGGATTGCTGGGACTGGACTTAAGAATCAAGTACAAATCCCATCAGAAAATGCAGCTCGGCTTGTAAACAGACCCGCTTAGTCTTCCATAGCCATATCCTTGTAATTATCGATACATTCCCACAAGCAACTCTGGCAATCAACCTGAGACAAGTCCAGGCTGCACTGCAACAGTGCAAACACAGTCTGGAAGTTTGGCAACACTATGGTCCCTGCTGCAAACTTGAGCCTTAACATCTCCGTCAAAGCCCTTGCCACCGGTGCCTCCATCAAGTTCCTCTGTGTCCGATCAAACTGATCCTGATCCATTGTGATGTCCATGAAGCGATAAACATCGGAAATGTCTGCTTCACGCGTACATTGGACTAAAGAGTAAGGAATGAAGCATGGAGGATTAAATGCCTCCTTTGAGTACACAGCTTTCTGGTTCGGACACTTTATCATTAAACCTTCAGCAGTAACGCTTATGCACTTGATGCAAGTGTTGTCTAAACAGTCGCCTCTGCAGAAACTGAGCACACAAATGATGTCCGAGCTGTTCCCCAGGTTCCAGGAGCAGAACCCGCCATTTGAAGTCATGTCGCTGGGGAGAGAAGGGAGGATGATCTCGCAGTTCTTAGTGTAGTTGCTTGTGGCCAAGAAGTTGCTCGTGTCCTAGCAATGTTGAGCATCAGAGAGTTCAAACATTAGGCTGTGAAGAAAGAGAAGGACGAAAGGAAGATGAAGAAGCGGAGGGATTGAAGGAGGCTATGAAGACATGTGAATGACGGCTGCTTAAGCTCCATTGTTGAAGATGAGACGCATGAGGCGTCCACTGTGGCGGTCAGGGTTGGATTGTGGTAATGCCTGGGGATAAAAAAGTGTCTGATAGAGATTGAAGTTGATCGAGACAATAAAGGAAGAAGATAATTACAAGTGCGTTTCGTAATCAAGAAATTATGCCAATGCAAATGATGGTACTCCAGTGTGGCGGTGGCAACATTGGGGAAGGGGTAGTGATGGTTAAAGGAGGAATTTCCTCGGTAAAAGAAAAAACATTGAAAGGTCTTGGATTGCTGGAAAAGGAACGAGACAGTGATGTGGCAGCATCCCCACCAGCGACCCTCGCCGGTCACTAGGTGAGGAATAGTAAGCCCTCCTCCGGCCGTTGGTGAGGATCGTGGCCCTTGCTAGATCCAGGCAAGGACCCCTCACCTGTGGCCAGCGAGGCGGTGAAGGACCTAGGCGAGGGTCTTCACAATGTCATCATCACTGGCACGAGGGCCCTAGCTAGTGAGGCTGCAAGGACCATTGCAGACTCATTGGCCACAGGTGAGGCAACTCTTGCCTAGATTTGGCGAGGGTCACCCTCAACAGCCTAAATGAAAGGAAAAATAAAAAAGAATAAAAGAATAAATAAAAATTTAATTTTTTTAAAAAATTATAAAAATTATCTATATCAACGCCCTCGTAAGACGACTGGCATCCATGTTAACAATTTTCCTACCAAAATTGTGGAGATGGATTCAATTGGAAAAATGCAAAAAGATTTAGGATTAACTTGATTTAATTGAAGGATTTATAACCGAATAGACATCAACAAAATATGTTTAGGGCTTTCTTAGTATTTTTCCCTATGTGCCAAATCTTGAGAGGCTAGCCTAATGAGATTGTGGTACAACAAATATGCAATAAAAACCAACACAGTGGAGGTGATGATTGCAATTATTGTGTATGCGGACTTCTTCTAGATTTACGTATTAATACGGTGGATTCTGGATAACTACTACAGCCATAACAACATCTCTAGCTCTGAGGCTGCTGGGAGCATGCTTGTGACAGGCTCTTTCGGAATATTATGGAATTGTGGCCCATCAATATAAGGATTGCAAAATGAGATATGAGGCGTACTCATTTCGTGAAACCCTAAATGCGCATATTTTTTGGGTATAAGTGCATCGTTTATTCTTTACTACTTGTATTTCCCTATGATTTTGGAAATACAAAAACTAGCCTACATATAAATGACAACATATAAATTGTGTAGAACTTGGTTCAATGATAGCATATATATGGTTTGACGTGCTTGCAATTTCCTCGTTACGAGCAAACTCAAACAATGACCAGAGATCTTTGTTTTTTCAATACATTTTGAATTCCACCTATGATTACACTTGATATATGAATGGTTTGTATGTTGGTTCACATCATGTTATACCTTTTGATATTTAATAAAAAATGTGATTAAGCCATGTAATCATTTTTCAAGTGAAAGTTCGTAGGTTGGCAGAATTCGAAGGAATTCTCACCTAGAAATTAAAATTTGCGCAAATTGAACAAATTAATTATAGTAGAATAATTGTACATTGAAGTTAATTGGGAACGTGGTAAACTTTTATTTCAATGTCTTTTGTTGAATTATTATTAACTTAGTCTGTCTTTACTACAAATTAAATGTGTGTTAATGTGAAAAATATACTAGTATTGATTATGTGTTTATTATGTCAATGTATAGTAGTAATCAATCATGGCATCGGCATTCAAAACCACTATGGCTAACTTTAATAAGAGTGAAAAACTAAACAGTGACAATTATGATATTCGGTAACGAAAGGTTTAGTTATCCTTGAGGAGCAAGAGGTTTTGGAAACCTTCAACCGCATCATGGATAAAATTGAGTATAGAACTTTTGCTCAACCTAGAAGAAATCAAGAAGCTTATAAAGTTTGGAAAAAAAAAAATAGCATTGATTGCATCATATTGCTAAGTTATTGCAAGAAATTTCACGTGTGAGTTTAAAAGTTATGACAAAGCTAAAACAATCCAAGCTACCTTGAAAGAAACGTTTGGGGTTACGTCTGCTACTAAATTAAAGAGACTCACCATCAAGTTTGACATATACTAAGAATGTCAAAATCAAATTATGAGGCAGCATTTTCGGGAGATATCGGACATGATATGTGAGCTAAAGACAACAGACATACCGTTACTAATGAACAACAAGTTCAAATTATTATACGATCTCTTCCTTAGAGTTGGGAACATATGAAAATCAATATAATGCATAATGAGAATTTGTCACTTTTGATAATATAGTTCGTTATTTAGAATTAGAGGATGAGTATCTAAAAGCTGCGAGTTCCTCTACACATGCTTATGTTGCTAAGTCTAGTTCACGCAAAGTTTCAAGCTTCAAGTGGAAGAGGAACTATAAATTCACAACAAAGAGAAGGAGACTGTAGGCACCCAAGAGAGCTAAGCTCTTTCGATGCAAGAAGTGCGGTGGGAAGAAGTATAAGGCTAAAATGAAGTGTTATAACTGTGGCAAACTAGGCTACTTTGCTTGTGAATGCACTGAGCCGAACACTACTCCATTATTTTAAGTGATGCTTACGTTTCTAACATTGTAATGCTTGTGGAATCTCATCCTATGTAGACTGTAGATTCAAAAGTAATAGACGACATAGCTAGAGACCAAGGCGCATATGTAGAGTATCATTAAATACAGCCTGGAAAAATATGGATATATGTTATAAATAATTTCTCTACTGCTGACATATGTAAATTGATCTTACGTGATAACTGAAACATATTTCTACATAATGTCCCTTATGCTCAAGATATTTGGTAGAACTTTGTCTCTGTAGTATTTATTCTAACCTTAGGTTATATATTGAATTTTTATGGTGTTGTGTTGACATTATGTTTGGAATGGTTTATTATGATTCTGATGATTTAATGAATTATTTTATGGTATTAGATATTGACTATGATATATTCAATGTTACTGTTGATAGTTGTTTTTTTTTTTTTAATTACATCTTCTAATAATGTAGAAATTGATGCAAGTGTTTGGTGTGTTAGTGTCACGCCCCAATTCACTACGACCACATGAAAACCCATGGTCAACATATTCTTTCCTTTTGGTCATTTGCTTGCAATGTCCTAGGAGACATCGCCGACCTATTTGTAAAAATGATAAAATGCACAAGTAGAAGCATAAACAAATCTCCAATCAATCATTAAACAAGGAAAGTCAAAGCATACTCATATATATATTCACTATATGTATCGGAAGGTCAACATCAAATACAAGCCATATTCACAAGATTGATCACACTAACTTAAGCCTATCCAAGCTTCGCCACATCCAATTAGCCCCAACACGTAGCCACGACCTTCATCAAAATTGGGTTCGGGGTAAACCTAGCACCTCTAGTACTATGAGTATGGCTCAAAAAGTGTTATTAACCCCACTACCATCTAACTAGCTAAGGGCTCCATAATCCAAGGCTCAGGCTCGACAACCATATCGAGGTTAAGCTCAGGGTCGGACACCTCTCCCTTGGGAACATCCACGTCCATGGTATCCCAACTGATGTCTCCCCCTAAACCCCCGGCCTTGGTGGACCGTCGAAACCACGGATGGGACCGTGGCTCTCATCTCCTACCCAGAAGTACCACGCCATGAAACGGTGAGCCACTAGATTAGGTAGTCCTTCGTCAACCCTAATGATCATGACATAATGCGTGTAACGTGCATCAGTCTCTCCTATCGGATACTTAGTCACCTCCTATCTATGCTCTACAGGGAGTCCAAATCGAATTTGGTGGAAAGGCTCAGCCATTTTTAGGGCTTATAAACATTCAACAAACAACAGTGAGATAAGCTCAATGAGTGAACCTAGATCTCGTGTAGGGAAGCCATTTACCTTGAAAACACCCCAAACATGCAATTATCTATCGATGGTAAAAACGTACTAAGCTTCTCTCGCTTTACTCTATTTATCCACATTAAAACAACTTAACTTAATCAAGGCCATTAATATAACACATAGACAAATCCCATAACAATTTTTCACACTCCTAAGTCAATCATACGAATGTGCAATATAGTTAAATCATGCGCCCATGCCATGCAATGATCCAGACCTAATCACATACAAATCTCATGCACTTTCCACACAAAAATGTCCAGATTATTACGGCCACTTAAGGCCCAAGGCCAACCCGAAGTTCGCAGTCATCCAGCGTAACCGGATATCGTCTCACCTCATTGAGCACAACATCAGCCTGCGTAAACACATCAAGACGACATTTCTATAAGGAGCTTCATTCCGAAATCCATTCGCAAGCAGCATCCTGTTGACTTGGAGGCATATGAACTGATTTGGGCATCGTCCCACATAAAACGCATTAGGAGTGGTTCACACCCGTGTAAAATGCATAAGAGTCTTTAGGTAATCACACGGCCACATCATCACACAATTTATTTCATATCTTTATTGTTAATCAATGTGATGCTCATACAATATGCAACGACCATTGTCATATGCCATCATGCCATACGTGTGCCTCATATGATTTCACATAAATGCACCATTCAATTCACAAGTCCAATGGCATATAGGGCATTCATTAAAGCATAATAAAGTCATCATAATATGTCAAAATCATTTATCACGTGTCATTATAAACCATCAAATAACTTATCTTTTAATTAATATAACATACCATAGTGCCATAATGTATTTTAGTAACATGCTTAGTCACAACATCACTTCATATAACATACATCACTACATACTAGTATATCATCATATTATGGCATATTATAACAACATATCATACTTCACTTAACATGACTTTATAACTTATTGTCCTAAACATGATTACTTATTAGTAGAAACTTAACCTGTCATCAAAAATTTGATAACTTATTATTTAAGCTCGATAACCTATCGTCCTACACATGATAGCTTATCGTCAAATTCTTGAAAGCTAATCATCTAGAGCTCGATAACTTATTGCTCTAAACTCGATAACTTATTCTTTAAAGCTCGATAACCTATCACCTAAATCTCGATAACTTATCAAGGCCACTTATCGAAATGCAATGATCACTTCTCACATGACACTTACTTATCACATTAATAAAACATCATTTAGCCATATTCAAGCCCTAAATTACTTTCTACGTGCAACAATAACCCTAATCAAGGGCTAGAAAGCCACTCACACCCAAATCCTAACTTCAACAAGCACTGAGGGAGGAGTGGCAAGATCGGACAACGGCTGTGGGCTGCTATTCATGCTTGTACAGCACACGTAGGAGGCCGGACGGTGGCTAGACGGCGGTACGCCGATCAACAAGTGGCAAGTCGGCGGCGACACGGCCTCCAGGCCTCACTAGGGACCAAACCGTGGAGGAAACAAGGGAGAGAGTGTTGCTATGAGCGTTGGAAAGCGGCCTCCTCAGCTTCAAAGCTTGGCTACAGCGATGGAAACGGAGTGCGGAGGGGCGGTTTGGTGTTAGGGTGTGAAGGACGGTTATTGGTGAGGGGAAAACAAGAGGAAAATGCGAGAACAAGCTTGAAATGGAGATGAAAATGGAGATGGTGGTTTCGACTAAGGCTAAGAAGAGAGAGAATGAGCTTGAAATAATCAAGTGAGAAAAACGAGAGAAAGTGAGAGTGAGAGAGAGAGAGAGAGAGAGAGAGCCGACGGCGAGGGAGGGAAAAGGAGAGGAGAGAGAGTGGGACATCTAATCTCCATAAATGCCCATCCCATCTCAACCTTCAAGGACTCTCTTCCACCAAGCGAATGGATATGCCATTGATGAGGAAAATCTTAATGGAGGGTTTTAGCACTTGAGTGAGTGGGTTTAAAGTAGGCTAGCTAGGTTAGGTTGGTATGGCTTCAAGCTCCTTCATTTGCCGCCCAAATATGCATGTGCCACTCTCTTCATGCCATTTTCCAACTTTGCCCTTTTGTCTCTAGTTGAATTGAAGGGTTATTTGGTCATTTCATCAAGATAGTGCACTATTCATGCACTATGTATGTACTTGGAAACAATTAATGCCAAAATTGTGTAATGATAGCTTGATGGACTTGAAGAGTTCACGGCCTTCCCATTGGGCCGCCTACCACATGGATGAGTGGCCCTTGGGCCTTCACAATAGGTGTGGGCCCATTTAGGCCTAGCTTTATGGGCTTGGGCCCATTAGGTTGCCCAACTTGGGCCTGGGCCCACTTTGATCCTTGCTTGTGGCCTGTTTTCAATTCTCCGAATTTTTTACTTTTTTTTTTCTCTTCTTTCTCCTTTGGCTTCTTTTCTTTGTATTGGCCGACGGGGCTCTGGTGAGGCTCATCGTCCATTGGGTGAGGGCCGCGACCCCTTCATAGCCCTCACCCAGCCTCTCCTACCCTTAGCGGTGGCCTCACCCAGATTTTAGCTAGCCAGCTTCGCCAAGATTTGGACAAGGGTGAGGCTGCTGGCGAGGGCTTCTCAGGCCTTTTTGTAGTGGCTGGTGAGCCTCGCCAAAGCCTCACCAGCCAATGCAAAAAAAAGAAGCCAAAGGAGGAGCAAGAGAAAAAAAAAATTCGAAAAAAATATTATAAAAAAATCATTATGTCAATGCCAACGAGCCAAATTTGTCTAGATGGACTTAATTGGCACAATTGAAAAAGATTTATAACTGAATTGACCAAAAAAATTAGGGCTCGAATTGACACAATTGTACTAGGTTAATGATTTTTTTGGTAATTTCCCTGTTTTTCATGTCTTACAGTCATAGCTTTACAATATTTATGTTTCTCCATTGAAAGTTTCAATCTTTTCTTTGTATTTAAAAAAAAATTGAAAACAACAATAATTACCACTTTCTTCTTCTACGGATAGCCAGACTTTTGTCTGACGTAGTGTCTACCTTCACTATCATGAGGCTCCCTAATTTCCTATCTATCTTTGTCTTCCCGACAGAGAGGGAATACGGGGGTAACATTATGAGGTCTCTCACTCTAGAGCGGATCTCCCACCTATTTCTTCCTCAACCCTCCTTTTGTGTTTTCTAGTGGCAAGGATTGCATGGCTTTAGTGGGATATAATGATTCCAAAGTCAATCCTCCACTCGCTGGTCGAGAAGAGGGTGACAACATATCTACATACTTATTTTACATGCATCTAGCTTGACAAAGTGATTTGGTGCAAAACTTTGGTTGTCTATGTGACAAACTTGCTTTTGCTTAGAAGAATCTGAAGTCCATTTTTAGTTTCAATGCCAAGGAAAACAAGAAAGTAAATGAGACAATTGGCATTAGACAAGATGTCGAATCCTCTAAAGATATGAATAAGGTTTTTCCAGGGGGTAGAGAACTAAATGCAATTAAATAATTCCTAAAGAATTTCAATTTCACTATATTTATAGAAACACCAAGGAACTATCAAGTCACACGATAGAGAATTGGCAAGGCCTTGATCTAAGCTCTCCAAACTATCGTAACTAAGAAACAGAGCTTTCTTTAAGGGAAGCACTACCTAGAATCGAGCCTGAGGCAGTCAGACACATCGGTCTCGTCTTCCGCCACTTCAAAGGGAACTTGGAAGTGTCACAAACTCTCACCAAACCTAGTTTTACAATATCACATCTCCCACCTCCCGAGTTTTCCCTCTTGAAAACCTTCCCACCCAACACGTACAGTTAATGTCCAAGACCAGCAAAACCATAATCAAAGACTTGTAGTGGTCGCCAGTGGCCAGGAAGTAAAACAGAAGGAACATTCCCACATTGTCCATACTCCTTTGGCAGTATCCCTCGTCTTAATTAAGCTCTCACCGGAATTTACATTAGTGATGTATACATGATCATTTTCTACGACCTGTACAGCTGCTTGCCTTGCGCTAGTAAATGGCCAATTATCCTCTACTGTGTTCCACAATCCAGTTAATGGACAGAAAACTTCAGATGAATTTTGGTCCAAAAGTCCTACTTGATCACTGAGAACAAGAAATTCGCCGCTGTATGACAAGCCTATGCAATTCGTTTGGGGATTGGGCATTGGTGGTAGTTCTTCCAATCTGCAACGTCCACGCTTGAAAAGCTTAGGTTGTCTCTAAAAGAAGAGTTAAACAAAATGATTCTTGGAACAATTTAAGAAGACACTCCAACCTACGATATCAGAGTTGAAGAAAGGAAAAGAAGAAGCTAAACAAGTAGGGAAGCATATTTCAGAACCAAAGTGGACAGAGAAAGCCATGTACTTTTGCCACTTTAGGTACCGAGGGTATAAGACGATAGAAACAAGGTACAAAGTGCAAGACTTGTAGTATGATACTGTGGCAGCGAACGTACTTGTTTGACAATGGATTGTAACATTCAGCAAGAGTGAGGCCTCTCGGGCACGAAAGATTGTGACCCCCATCTACGTACACCTTTCCAGAGATGACGCAACATGCGAAGCGTGAACGTGGCGTTTGCATACTTGACACCACAGTCCATTCTTTTCTGAAAGGGTCGAACTGGTAGACCTCATTAGTTATGATAGTCTTCTGATGAGGGAAACCTGGATCACTTGAGGCATAAGTCCCACCGATGACAAGGAATCGGCCACCAACACAAACACATGAAAAGCCAGTGTGCTTCCAGTCAGAATGCGGTCTTGGCATCGTCGGTATGGGATGCCATCTATCAGCTTCAGGATCATAAGCAACCCACTGGTTCTCGGAGCCCTCCGTAAGAACGAATAACCAATCCCCGGACCAGCCTTCCCTAGCCTTGAAGTTGCCGTATTCCACGCCTCGCATAACTTCTCTCCACTTCTTCGAGACTGTTTCTAGCAGCCCATGGAACCCGTGAGACACTCTGGCCAAGCATCTCAAGGCCAGATCATCTGGCAATCCTGGAATTATAGGTTCAGGACGAGATTCCCTAGAATACAACATTCAGAAAACGGGGAAATCAGTCAAAGCCAAGCTCCAGTATCTTCGCACCATCATATACCTTGAACTCATACAACCCTTACGCAAGAAGCAGAGTCTTAGAATTAGAGCGCCGTGACCCACAATCGAATGCACTGCAAACGTTGCAAGAGCAAATGAATTGAAGATTCGTGAAGACACTTACATCGATTTTTGCACCTCCCCAAGGTTTGTTCGCTCGAACACCGCAAACCCGGCAAAACCAATCTCCGAACGATGCTGACCCCCACCTGCAAAGCCGAAACCGGGAAGTACCCACGAAGGAAAGCGGGCCGACCGATCCGATGCGTCGAGATTCAGAGACGAGATGGAGGAGCGAAACCGCCCGCGGGAAGGAGACGAAGAGGGGGGCGCGGGGTGTGAATTACGACGGGATGAAGGAAGGTTGAAGGCGATAGTGGCGATGACGCGGCGTCACTATCAAGAGTTCCCAAGCGAGCAACCGGACAACAGAGAAATGCAATTCCGACACCATTATCTGTTTCGGCGGACACAGCTGTCGGGTTGGGTTTTGGGTCTGTTTGGTAGTAATTCTATTCTATTCCTTGAAATAATTTTTACTAAGAAATTTTTTTTGTTCTACTCTTTAGACAGTTTCGGCAAGGCTGAGCCTCATCTCCCCGTTGGCAAGGCTCACCCTAGTCGGGCCATTGCAAAGGCGGCATCGCCTGGCCCTGGCCGATGACATGGTGAGATTTAGCCTCATTAGCAATTGGGCAAGCTTAGTCTCGCTAAATGAGATGAGGTCAAGCTCACCAGCCCAGGCGAGGCCAACCTCATGATGGCCTAGTGAGATTGGGTAAGCTCAACTGTGCCAAATATGGCAAGGTCGAGCCTCATGCAATTGCTAGCGAGGCTAGCCCTCGTTGGGGTCAGTAAGGCTTGGTGACGCTCCAATAATGTTGCCAACCCTCATTTGGCTAGTTGTTAACCTTTAAAGGAAGAAGGAGAAGAAGAAAAGGGAAAAAGAAAAGAAAATGAATTTGATTTTGTATTTGTTTCTATGAATAATTAAACAACTTTTTTTTTAATTCTTGATTTTATTCTTGAAAATAAAAAAAATTTACCCAACTAATTTTTACTTTATTCTTTTATTTTGGAGAATAAAAGAATAGAATCATGCATTATTTAGCTAGTTATCGAAGAGGGCCTATATGGTTGGGCTCTGCACGACTGAACAGTGCGAAGCTCTGAAAAGCGTTCTTCTTGCTTCTTGATACAAGCCCCGGAGATGCAAGCTCAGTTACAAATTCCTGATCAATGAGCCTTTTGTGGATGGTAGCTCTAAATGTTGCATGTGCTCTCTAATTTTCCATCTCTACCTATGGTGGGCCGGAAATGGGAAAAGTGAAAAAGTCATAAACCTTTTGCTTTATGCCGATTTAGTCTAAACCTTTTTTTTGGTCTTGGATTCAGTCCTAAACCTTTTTAAGTTGTGCCAATTTAGTCATTTCCGGCCAATTTTGGCCGGATTTTTGCCGATCGGACGACGCCGGCCGGCCGGGTCGACGCGTGGCATGATCGGCGCGACGTGGACAAGTTTTAATAATATTTTTTATTTTTTTATTTTTTAAATATTTTTAAATATTTTTTTTTTAATTTTTTAATTTTTTTATTTTTATTTTATTTTTTTGTCTTTTTCCTCCGGCCGGTCGCCGAGATCCGGTGACCGGCCAGAGGCGACCGCCGGCGAGGGCGAGGGCCGGCGAGGGCGAGCCTCGCCCATGGCCGCCTCGCGAGATCGGGCCATGGGCGAGGCTCGCCCACGCCGGACCGGGCGAGGCCGCCCGCCCATGGCGGCGAGGGCCGACGAGGCTCGCCCTCGCCGGATCTGGCGAGGTCGGCCTCGCCCTCGCCGGCGGTCGCCTCTGGCCGGTCGCCGGACCTCGGCGACCGGCTGGAGGAAAAAGAAAAAAAAATTAAAATAAAAATTAAAAATTAAAAATTAAAAATTAAAAAAATTAAAAAATATTTAAAATATTAAAATATTATTAAAAGTTGTCCACGTCAGCGCCGATTATGCCACGTCAGCCGGTCGGCGTCCAGTCAGCAAAATCCGGCCAAAATTAGCCGGAAATGACTAAATTGGCACAACTTAAAAAGGTTTAGACTCGAATCGACACCAAAAAGGTTTAGGACTAAATCCAGACAGCAAAAGTTTAGGATCTGTTTAAGACTTTTCCCAGCCGGAAATAGATGTGAACATAATTTTAAGATAGAATCGAAAACTTGAAAACTGAAATCAATTTGATTATAAATTCTAAGATATAAAGGATAGGTTTCAAATTTCATTGATCCGTTACACTCGAAGAAATCAATCCATGACATTTGGAAATTGATGTAAAGTATGAATGATCGGTTTTTAGATAGGACAAACCCTGGTCTTAGATCCGAAAATTGGTGCCGTGACTCCTAATCCCAACTTTTTTTCGGAATCGAGAGTCGAATCGACCAGTTTTCCAAGAGTCACTTTTTGTCCCGTGCCGAAAAAGAATAAATTTCAAAACTTTTCAATAAAACATAACACAACAAAAATTCATGCCGGTCCACGTCGCCGTTCCTCCTCGATTACAACGTCCTAAACCGATCCGGTCGGGCCGGGCCGGTTCGGTTCGGTCCGATTAAGGTTCCCTTCTCAATTCTTCCATTTCGGCACCCTGGGAAGCAGCAGCACGAGCAGAGAGAGGGGGGGGAAGGAATAAAAGCAAAGAAGCAGAAAGCAACGAGAAGAAACCTCTCGAATCCTCTCCCACTCTTTCTTCCTCGCGAAGCAATCCGACCGATTCCGCAAGCCAAAACCCATCAAAGCGCCCCCCCTTCCGTCCCCAAAATCCTCAAGACAATCTCAGAGACAAGAAGAAGAAGTAGAAGAAGTAGAAGAAGTAGAAGAAGAAGGGAAGAAGAAGATGGAGGGGAGCGGGACAGGGAGGTCGCGGGGGATGATCCCGATCCTGGCGCTCCACGCCCTGAGCGAGTACTACCGGCTCGAGCGGAAGCCCCCCGTCACCGCCGGCCTCCTCGCCGCCAACACCCTCGCCTACCTGCGGCCCGGCCCCCTCGACGCCCTCCTCCCCACCATCGACCGCGTCTGGTTCAACCCTTACCTCATCCTCAAGGTGGGTCGAGCATTTGTGTTCCTCTTTGGGTGGGGAATGCGGGGCCGACCTCGATCGTGCTGTGTCGTCGCGAATGCGAATTAGTTCGTGTTTGGGAATCATATTGACTTGTTGCGAGAGCCGCCTCTTGCGGTTCCGAGATCAAAATTTGATTTTGATCGGTTTGACTGCGAATTAGTTCGTGTTTCGGACTTGAATTGACCTGTGGCGAGAGCCGCCTCTTGGGGTTCCGAGATCAAAATTTGATTTTGATTGGCTTTACTGCGGATTAGGAGGTGCTGTCGTGTATCCAACGTTTCTCATTTCTCATTTCTCAATGGCGCGAGTTCAATCTGTGGTTGTTTTGTTAGTTCCATGAAGCTTGGAGTTTCTAAGAATTTTCCTGGGGGACAGAATCCTCGATCCCTCGATGACTGTCAGGGAAGTAAGTGAATCATCCCGCCCGTCGGTCGTAAGCCCTTGTTAGTTTTCGTGAATTAGGAAGTTTTTGTATAGGTGTCATGGGAGAAATTCTTGGAGAGTTACGGTGAGGTTATGAGCGGGGGATCGGGCACTGGGGACCATGAAAGGCCCCCTGTGTGCTCTTTACAAGGAAGCCTTGCTCTGATGTTGCCTGCTCAAGTGCAGGGTACATATTCTTGTTTTGATATTGCCTCCTATTCAACTGTAAGGTTCTTGGTGTACCTTAGGAGCTGGCTTAACTCCTGCCGTTGATGATTAACGCGTATGCATTTCGCATCCACATTGGTCATTTCATCTCCTTCGATATGTCCTTCTTGTTCTCATGCGGTGGCATGTTTTCCTAGAGAATATTCGAAAGTGTATGAATAGGGTTAGCAAGTCCATCATGTCTCCTTGTCTTTTTCTCCTTTCTGTTCAGTAGCTTAGCATAAGCTAGTAAAGACAGGGCATGCCAGACATGATAATCTAATGATGTTTCGCAATAAGACCAGGAGATCTCTACATTTGCTTGTGTATTCTTTCATTGTAAGCGCATGCAGTCTTTATCTGATTTCAGAATTGTAATTTTGGTTCTCTTTTTGTGCACAGTACAAGGACCCGAAGCGCTTCTTTTTGTCAGCATTTTACCATGTAAATGAGTCTCACCTGCTATACAACATGCTGTCATTATTATGGAAGGGAATCCAGTTGGAAAGTTCGATGGGAAGTGCTGAATTTGCATCCATGGTTGCCACATTATTAGCAATGTCCCAAGGAATAACTCTGATGCTCGCGAAATCCCTTTTCATTTTCTTCGATTATGAAAGGCCTTATTACTCAGAATATACAGTTGGATTTTCTGGCGTTCTCTTCGCCATGAAAGTTATCTTGAATTCACAGTCCGAGAACTACACATATGTGCATGGGCTGGTAGTACCTGCACGCTATGCAGCATGGGCTGAATTGGTTCTGATTCAAATGTTTGTGCCGGGTGTTTCGTTTCTTGGACATCTCGGTGGGATACTCGCTGGCATTCTTTATCTGCATCTAAAGAGTATGTCCTCAGCTCCTGATCCACTGACAATGGTTATGAGAGGCATCAGTGGTGTGCTGAGTTGGCCTTGGAGGTTCATGCGGTCCTTGTTCAGATTCCGCCGCCGCGTCGGATTTCTGGTAGAGGAACAGTGGGTAGGAATCAAAGAGGATGGACTGAGCCTGGAGTTTGGAGATGCAGCGCTTGTACCTACGATAATTCCACCCAGTTAGACGAATGTGAGATGTGCGGGACAAGTCGGAGTATCCGCAGGTCCCGTTCGCCGCCATCTTCCAGGTATTCTGAGCATATTCCTCTGGACGAATTGCGCCGTCGGAGAGTGGAAAGGTTTGGGAGATGACACTGTCACTTGTAAAGGGCGGATGGCCGGTAAGTTTTGTGAAAGGAGGTCGTAGGATCCGACGTATGATACGCTATTGCTGACACTGTAGAGCTCGGTGATCAGTCGCACATGTGTTGCCTCGGCGGTTTACATTCTTTGAATTAAATCCGACGGGGTGCATGTGCAGTTGATTTTCCGTGTTGTACACTTCCAAATGATGATAATGACGTACTTCTAGTTGCGAAGGAACCTTCAATTGTTTGCAAGTTTCAAGATGAGATTTTGCTTCTTCTTTTTTCTTTTTGATGATTATGAGCTGATACTTGCATTTCGGTGGAGCTTGGCCAAGCTGACTTCCCTCAAAATGCCTGACCGGCCCAATCTCGCCCACAATCCTAATCTCGGCTGGCCAGCGTGGTTGTTTTGGGCTGAATGTTGGGCCCGGCCGACTCCGTCCGACTGACCATTGTGCCTGGAAAATTCACGAGGTCATGAGCATTAGGCTCAACTCGGGTGGACCCATTAGTCAAGCGTAGAGACGAATGTCGTTGAATTGAATATTTTGAGATGAACGGGTGTCGCCGATGGGTCCAAAAAGTATTTAACTCGTTCATTAATGAAATTGTTTGCACTTTGTTGGGTAATTCAAAGTTTGTAAGCGGATTGATGTTGAGGAAAAGGAATGAAATGGAAGGGGAGGGAGTGAATAGAAATTGTAATGTTTCTCCTAATTCTATAGTTTGGGTGTAGTATATTGAAGGGAAGTAACGTGAAGGGCAATAATGAAGCTAGCAATGGACTAAAGTAGGCATCGTCTCGGTCTTTCTTTTCAAGTCGAGTGAAGGGCTCACTTTTATTTCGCTTCCGTAAAAGGGTTTGATTTTCACTTTGTAATCTTGCATTCAAGTCGAGAATACTTATAGCATAAAATATTGAGGCTACGTTTGATAGCCAAAATAAAAGTCATGATATGATAATATTTATCTATAAAGCAGATATAGTTTTGCATAAAATTATCCTATGAGGAAGGTAGGATCATAGAGGATAGGATTTCTTATATTGATGGTATAAAAGCTATTTTTCTTAAATAATAAACTTTTTAAATAATAACTAAAATAATAATAATAAAATTAAATAAAATTCTAATTCTGATTTAGAAAAGAAAATTCAAAATAACAAAAAAAGAACTTCATTTTTATATATTCTTATTTTATATGATTTTTTTTTCTATATATTTGGAATCCATATTATTATATATTTTAGGTGCAATAGTACGGTTTGTTATTGGATGAAATTTTTATTGCGGAATGATGGAAGGGAAAGAAATAATAAAAAGAGATGGAAAAAATAAATAAATAAGTAAATGAAAATGAAATAGAAGAACACATATTTTAAATGAACAAGTTTAAACTCGAACATGATAGTTCTAATTCTCGAAGAACGAGGGGCAATGAAATTTCTTAGAAAAGCCTACCCTCTTTGTCTCCTTCTCCTCTGTAGTTCATGTTGAAGCCTTCCAACTCTTCTGTAGATTTTAGTTCACGCTAAAGCTTCGCAAAAAACGGCAAGAGAGTAAAAACTTCATCTCCTTAAAGCATGCATGACAAAATTTCTGAAACAGAAATCAATTTATGGCCATAAATTGATTTTTCAATTTTTATTCTTTGAACAAGTTTTTGAGTAAAGAAACATATTTGATAACAATTCAAAATTTTTATTTTTGGAACAAAAATTCATTTGATAATAAAATAAAATTTCTATTTTTAGGAAGGTGGTGGCTGGCATTCAGTTACGGGTGGTCAGCGTTTGGTGATCGATAGCGGGCAATGGGCATACAGTGTCCAATGTTCGGTGATCGGAGTCCGACATTTGGCGGCAGGCGTCCGGTGTCCCACGGGCGGCAAGTGGGCGACAGGCAGTGACGATAGTGAATAATGAAAAGAGTTTTCATTTCTCACTTTTGTTCCAGAAATAGAAAAGTTAAAAATTTTAACTTATGATCTAAACTCCAAATTTATTTTTATAGCAGAAATATGTTCTAAATAGAAAAATGAAATTGCGTTGTTAAATAGATTTATGTGTCATACTTGTTTTGAGGAACAAAAAAATAAAAAAATAGAAAAATAGAAATTTTATCATATGCCCCTTTAGTAACTCTTTAGTATATGTAAAAAATTCACAAAAGTAACAAGAGAGTTGAAACTCCTCCTCTCTTGAAACTATGTGGCTCACATTGAAGTTATATTTTTTGTAATTTGAGAGATTTTTACGGCCTCTATTTATGCATTTTCAAATTCATTTATATAGATATGTCATAAATACAATCAGTTGATGATAAGATATGATATACAGCTCCATTATTACAATTCACCAGCTAATAGATAGGATATAATCAAAATCCTAATCTAACTATAAATCTTGACATCCAAATGCAACATGAAGGTGTCAAATCGACGCATGTGGATAAACAATGGCTATTGCTTATTTTCTAATACAAAAGAGAATTAAGAGGGGAAATTACGAAGAAAGTCTCAAACCTATTACACTTAACCTTTTAGTTTAATAAATTTATTTTAAAATTTTTTGACAATTTATCAATGTGGTCTATTAGACCAAACTTCGGTAAAAAATCATTGATGTTGACACTAAGAATCCTATAGATATGGTCAACGCCGACGCAAATAATTTTTAAGTTTTTTTAAAAAAATAATTTTTTCTTTCCCTTTACTTTTTGCTTGTGGCTAGCGAGGGTTCCCAACGTTAGGCCTTGCCTAGACGAGGGCGAGGACAAGGCCACCTTAGCTCATGCGAGCATAAGGGCCATCCTCGCCAAATCTAGGAGAGGGGCTTGCTAGCTAGTCGTCCTCACCTAGGCGAGGCTTGGCAAGGCTAGCCCACAGCTATGGCTAGTGGCCGGCCTTGGGCTAGTGGTTGGCCGGCCACTCGATAAAAAAAGAGGAAAAAATTCAAAAAAAAATTGTAAAATTTATCCACGTCAACATTGACCGTGTTTAAGGTGGTTGGCATTTACGTTAGCGATTTTCAACAAAAATTAGTTGAATGGACTACATTGGCATATCCTCAAAAAATTTAGGACTCAAATAAAAATTAACTAATTTGAAATGTTTATTATTGAATTGACACAATGCAATAGGTATATGACTTTCTTGATAATGTCCTCGAACTAAGAAAAGATCAGTGTGAGAGATTAACCCTGAAATTGTTAGGGAGGTGTGTTTATTCACACCGGCAATCCTAACAACATCAATCATAAGGTACAACAAAATGCATTTAGGAAGCCTAATTCTTGGTGGGTGCTCACACATTGTGGAACACGCGATTGACCAAATCTATCAGACCAAGAACTCACCCTCGTGATCTCGCGATAACGTGCCAGAAAGTATCCACTAGAATGATAACCATCAAAAGGAACTAAAAGAAAAGAAGAGAGCAGCACGCGGCCACGCGGCCTCACGAATTAGCAAAAACTTCCGCGACGGAATAAGAGGGTGTGGATTTTTCAACAATGGCTCCTCAAAAGGAGTCTCTTGTCCTCCTCTTCTTCTTCGTTTTCCTCCCTACTTTCCACCAGAAATTCATCCCGCTTGGGTGCTGTACCCGTATTGAAAAGCAATCGTTTGTCTCGTATCCTAGAAGCAGAAGCATTTCACGAGCTGAGCTTGTGTCCGGTTGGTATTTTGCATGTCTCAGAGCGTCAAAAGAGCTGCAGTGAAATCGAACTCGGCTGGAATAGGAATGCCTTTGGGAATAGGGCAATTCTCAGAGCTTAGCTCAATTCCTTGCATAGTTCCACCACGACCCGAGGGAAGGTTCGATTGAAAGTTCGAGTTCGTTACTAGCTGGCTGACACTAAGCCAAACCATCACGAACCCAACCACAGTTCCTAATGTGCGCTCGTGATTGTGCCACGAAAACAAGAAATCTAACACTCAATGACCAATCGAGGATGAAATGGTCAATTAAGAAGTACCGACACTTTTCGAGAGCTTTCATATGGTGTTGGACACTTCGATACTTGTCCGAAACTCTTCAAAACTTTCTAACATTTGGTCAACATGTATCGAAAAATTTAACACCTGATCAGCTCTCTCAATATTCTTCGACACGCGAGTTTGAAATTCCGATATGTGATTCTAACACGCTTGGGATCAATTTTAAAACATTTCAATAAATGAAAGGTTAAAATGTAAATATGTAAATTAATAAACAATAATAAAAATAATAAATGGGGAAATAAGAAAACTCATTATTCTCTTCTTTTCCAACTCTCACTTCTTATCATACACAATTAATCCCTCAAGTTTATTTTTTTCTCCTCTTCCGAAACACTTTGACAAATGAATCCAAAATGTGGATTTTTTTTTTTTTTTTTGGCCTCCAATTTTTATAGATTATTGAAGGGGAGTTGAATTTATCAAATTAAAGTAAGGAATAATATTAATAAATGGTGAATTATTGTTTTTAATGTAACTTTATTATAGATTCTTTTTTATTATTTATTTATGTATTTATGAATTTGAATCGAATTAATTTGATTAAAATAATCATATAAATTATTATATATAAAAATATATATTTAATATACAACGTGTCTTAACGTATTGAAATTTTTTATTATTTTATAAATGACGTATGACGTGTCAATATTAGTGTCGATAACTCGATATCAGTATAGGTGTCACTTAGACCGTTAATATATTCGCTTGGCCAACCTACCACCGTAAAGCCCTAAAGAATATCACCTTGCCCCGAGGAGAAGTCGGACACTAGGCAGAGAAAGTGACCTGGATGTCACGATGAAATAGTAAATCTTGTAGACACACGACGGGGCATACGGCGCAATTCAAGGGCCATCTTGTATGTGCATTAATTAGGGCTGATGAGGACACGAAATCGAGACAACCTCAGAAAATGTCAAAACCTCCCGCATTGCACGTGCAATGGAGAACGCCAGGTACCAGAGTTCCCATTGTCCTAGAAATCGAGTACCCATTAAGGGTTAACTAAAGTACTAGGAGTACAAGTCCTGTCAGGCTTTCCTCTCTTTCCTTCTTTTTCCTATTCTTTTGCTCTAACGTAGGGATCTATGATTCCGTGGCAGCTCTTTCCCACCGTTGAACATTTTCCGTGATGGAACCGTTCATTGACTATCCATCAAGCATAATAATTAATAAGATAAAACTAGGAAATCATGAAAATTTTCACCGTAAGCTTTTAGGACAAGCGAATAGCCAATTCAACTTTTAACTTAGGGATTGTCTCCTAAACTCGTGATGATGTCTAAATTTTCTTACTCAATTAATTCTCAGGAATATACATAAGAGGATTTCTTGTGAGATGTATCGAGTAGGGTTCGTCAAGTGACAAGTGCGAACTAAATTATTTTGAGACGATAGACACGGTAATATAAATACAAGATCTATAATATTTAATTTAAGTCATGTCATTCTATACAGTAAACTAATGGAGAAACTTCAATACAATCAAACTACACATGTATATAAAGTTCAAAAGGTAGGAGGACATGTAAATGCTAACTAGGTGGAGATTATTTATCCAAGCCGGTGCTCCACATGATGTCTCGATAAATTTCAGGCGGGAGATTAAATCTCATTAGGCACCAAACGAAATAACATGCAAGGAAGAGATTCCGCGTCCGCACTTAACTTCTGCTAGAACAGTAGCCGAGATATTTTCTTTGTCTCAGGTATTCAAATCCTTTAACACGGACAATGTCGGCTGCAAGCCGGTTCCTCCAGTACCCAAAAAAAAAAAAAACTCATTTCAATATGCTTTTCTTTCTCTTTCGCCTTGTGCAAAGATGTAATTTTCATGACAACGTTGTATTTGGCAGGCTGCCAACAATAGGCAAATAGCAGCCGAACATGTAACTTTCTCGACGTCGGACACCCAAACTCCGTTTCTCATTTGGGACAAACTGAGAAGCAAAGACCACCACGAACCTTGAACGACACTGGCCTAACGATTAAAACCTGACTTTTGAGGCTATATAAGCATCTCCCCGATCATCGATTCAAACTCAAGTTCTTCGTAAGCGACCTTGTTTTAAGGCTTCGAAGAGCTTCATCAATCACCCACCTCGAAAGGAAGAAAGAAAAAAGAGCAAAAGATTTATATCTGTAGTTCTCTAAATACTTCTGTCCAAGATCTTATGGCATTCTCGAATGAAAAGGAGCTGGCTTTCATTTCTGGTCTCTTAGGTACACAACTTCACTCGTGATGAGCAGCACTCTTATCGATCTTCATTAGGTTAAATCGAGATTTAGGGAAGCATTTCAGGTGCACCGATTGCACGGCACAGGTCTATGTATACAGATGATCTGGGTAACTGATATTTCATGTGTTTTGTCTTGCATAATTTTGCCGATCCTACGACAAAAACTTTTGTTGTCCCTTCAAAAAATAAAATAAGTCCATTGTAATATAGTTGAGTTTATGGTGAGCATGGTCTCATGTGGGTGATCTGAGGGATATGATTGAATTCAAAACATGGGGATCATGTTCAACATCTCTTTTTATTATTCTGAGTTCTACAAACGATCCTAACATTTCTCGTCTCCTTTTCTCTCAAATCTATGTAGGCAACATCGTGTCTTTTTTGGTGTTCTTGGCACCAATGTAAGACCTCCTCCAACTCTTCATTTGGGTCCCTTCTATCAACTGACCATTATAACGTATCTGAGCAAAAAATTGGGATTTTTTCCTATATTTTTGTTTTTGGCAGCCCGACATTTTACACAATCTACAAGAAGAAGTCGTCGCATGGGTATCAGTCAATACCGTACATGGTGGCGCTTTCGAGCGCATCGTTGCTCCTGTACTATGGAGTCCTCAAGACTAATGCCACTATGATCATCAGCATCAATGCCATTGGCATCGTCATTGAACTCACCTATCTTATTCTCTTCTTGGTCTACGCCTCCACCAAAGAGAAGGTCTCTCTCTCTCTCTCTCTCTCTCTCTCTCTCTCTCTCTCTCACTGATTTTGTGCTTTAAATTTTAGCAAACTATTGTCCCTTTGTTATCCTACCCAGTTCTTGTTCATTAGCTTATTTTGAGCAGGCAAATTAGGACAGGCTTTCAAAGCTGGATTTAGAGGGGAATACTATTGTCTCAGATCGTCTCTCTTGTTTTTACATACAAGATTGAGATTGTCTTAATGATTATTCACATGTCATGGCACGAAGTTTGTGTTTTCATGTAGTCGTCGAATAACTAGAGCTTTCTAGCATCCCCACATGTTAACCCTCCTTGAAAATATAGGCATTTCGTACATTTAAGAAGGCACGCAAGAAGAGAAAAAGGAAAACAATTCCTAGGAAATTTATGCGACAAGGAATAAAAATGAAAAACTTCTATATATTTACAACTTTTCCCGAACCAAAGATGAAATCTGAAGGAAATTTATGTAAATCACCAATCTGCGCAGATGTACGTGGCAAAGATGCTGCTGGTGTTCAATGTAGGAGGTTTCGGAGTGATGATGGCACTGACCATCTTTCTTCTCAAGGGTCCGCAGCGGGTCAATGCCGTCGGATGGATCTGCGCGGCCTTCAATCTTGCCGTGTTCGCCGCGCCTTTGAGCATCATGGTAGTCCTTCATTTTATTCAATAATTTTAGAGATGCAGCACTCCGCACCTGCTATAACTACAAAACCAGTCCAAAACAAGAGTTTTTCAAATTTGAGCGTGTAACATTGTGTTCTTTGCAGAGGAGGGTGATAAAGACCAGAAGTGTGGAGTTCATGCCATTCACTCTGTCCTTCTTCCTCACCCTCTGTGCCACCGCCTGGTTCTTCTATGGACTCTTCGTCAAGGACATGTTCATTGCTGTAAGTACCATTTAGCTCTCTCGACTATTCAACTCTAATGCTTTTCACTGTACATGCAACTTTACAGCGATTTCTTGTACAAGGTGCGATTCACAGAGACCTGACTTTGATTTACAAACTCACACGGATGCACTAGTAAACCTTGCACCACGAATGTGAATCTTTTTCTGCACAATTATCGTTCCCGAGATTTCTAGCAAACAAGCTAAGTCGAATTCTTGTATTTCTTACTTCGACCTTTCCCGATTCAGCATAGACGAATAAACAATGAATAGTCTAAACCTAGATTCAGAAAAATGATAAATCTAGAATTCAACTTGTTTATTATTCAATGATTTTCGCCATCTATCATCGGAGCTCATACTTTCTTATTTATCTTTAAACACATCTGCCCCTCTCATTTGCTTTTTGCCGACGTTGAAATCAATATGGGGGTTCCAATTGGGTGTTTCAGCTACCAAATACACTGGGATTCTTGTTTGGCATCGCTCAAATGATCCTCTACATGATATACAAAGACTGGAACAAGAAATTGGCGGAGACAAATAAGGGGAGCAATCAACAAGAAATGTCTCTAGACATGGAGAAGATGGCTTCCATCTGCAGTGCGCAGCAGCACCCAACTTCACAGCACCAACCACAAGTCACAGCTGGCAAACCGGTTGAATCAAGCAACGTTTGATGAATCTCCATTTCTCTCTATTAAGTCATTAGACAGCAAATAATCACCAGATAGTTAGGTTCTTAGAAACTATGGAGTGTGTCATTCTGTTGTATTTTATCTGTCTTTATTGCACTAAGGGCGTTACTTTCACTGTGTACGAGAGACAAGATAGATGGGCAGGAATGACGGGCATCGTATGGGTTATATTTTTATCGTAGGAATAAGATATCATCTGGAATTAGTACTCGTGACTTCTAGTGTATTGAACAAATAATTGAATCATTAGATTTTACGAAAATTATCATTTTGTCGACACATTTTCCTTTTTAGATCTACCTTATCTCTTCAATTGGATGCTTCAAGTAGAAGTATGCCTTTAGAGACATATATTCTGATTAGAGACAGTTGATATACTTTAAGGATATCACTTCATCTCCAATGGTGAAGATTTCACAAGACATCCGGCCTTGAGGATGATTTGAAGACCTATGTCGAAGAGAGGGATCAAATTGATCTCTTATACTTCCTGAGCAGCTTATCTAAATTTCGATGTCCGAATACACAAATCTTTTTTAGTACAATAAAGGAAATGCTATGCATTTGGCCAAAGAAAGATTTTCTTTGCATACTTGAGTATCAAAAGAACAGCAAAGAGGTATAACTCCGGTTACTAGTCTCATGAATATGCAAGTAGTGAATGGAGCTATCACCTTCATCTTTATAGCAATGGAGATGCAAAATCAGCTCGAAGAAAACAATCTATGCATGGTATTATTCCCACTGGGCATAAGAGGATAAACATTCTATGGAGACTGTTCGATCTTCAACCAGCAAAATAGACCATCTTTGTTGATGTTGATGTTCTATACATTTTTTGAGAAGGGTTTTCTACGTAAAAATTCGCTTGTTTTCTTCTCTATTTTTTTCCTCAAAGATTCACAGTCCTAACAATCCTCACTTAAAATCAAAGCGCAAACCTCATCATATATCAAACTTCTTGACCCAAAAGAAATTCTAACAGAAATAACGGCAGCATTCCAACTTGTAATGAGGATAATAGAATCAAAGCGCATACCTCAACACCACAGTCAAATCTCAATCTAACTCAATTGATTAACGATCACAATAAATTCATTGATAAGTTAAAGAATCAACACACTTTTCGCCCATCTTTAAGTAAATCAAATGTTCCATCAAACTTGCATCGATGTTCTCTCTCACGATGTTAATTTTCATCATCAAAGTCAATCTCTTTGAATGTGTGATGATGTAATTTTCATGACATGGCTGTATTTGGCTTGCTGCCAGCAATGGCAAATAGCAACCAAGCACGTAATTTTCTTGACGGCAGACACTCAAATTCTGTCTCTCATGAGCTACTAATTAAGAATCCCCACGAACCTTAAAAGACACTGGCCTAACACTCATGCACCTATATAAGCATGCCCATGAACAAACATTTAAACTCAAGTTTTTCTAAGTGTTAAACAATTCGTTGTAAGGTCGCCAAGAGCTTTCATCAAACACACCCCCACAAATAAAAGGGAGGAAACTTTCAGTTGGAGTATTTTTTAACATCTCTCTAAATACTTCTCTCCAAGTACTTAATTCTTTTTTCTTTCCATTTATGCCTATTGGTTTTCTAAAAGTACCCTTTCGAAGTCCTAGAAAGGAAGATGCCTCTTAGGTTGATGTGTAGAGGGACTCGTCAGATATATTGAGTCCCATATGGCATTCTTGAATGCGCAACAGCTTGCTTTCATATTTGGTCTCTTAGGTACACAAAGATATGTTCAACATGAATTCTATTCGTGATACCCCGCATGGTTGTCGATCTTTATTAGGTTAGAAAGAGAGTTAAAGAAACGTTTCACATATAACATTGACTGTATGATACACATCCATGTGTGTAAATGATCAGGGTAACTGATATTTTATATGTCTTGTCTTGTATGATCATACCAATCCTATGAAATTCTCTTTTGTCTTGCCAAAAAAGCAAAATGACTCCATTGTAATATAGTTGATTATATGGTGATTATGGTCTCATGTGGTTAGACATGATCTGGCCGATATGAACATTTCCAAAATATGGAAATCATTTCTAACATCTATTTGAGTTCTATGAACGATTCTAACAATTCTCTTGTCTCCCTTTCCTGATGAATCTACGTAGACAATTTCCTGTCCTATCTGGTGTTCTTGTCACTGATCTAACACTTCCAACCCTTCGTTTCGGTCCCTTCGATCATTTGACCATTACAATTATCTTCGTATGAATTTGGGAATTTTCCCTATATTTTTTTTTTTTTTTTTGTTTTTGGCAGCCCGACATTTGACACAATCTACAAGAAGTCATCGGATGGGTATAAGTCGATATAGTATGTGATGGCGCTTTTGAGTGCATCATTCTGTGTGTGCTATGGAGTCCTCAAGACTAATGCCACTGTGATCATCAGCATCAATGCCATTGACATCGCCATTGAACTCACCTATCTTCTTCTCTTCTTTATATATGCCTCCACCAAACAGAAGGTCTCTCTTACTGCTTTTGTGCTTTAGACACTGGCAAACTAGTGTCCCTTTGTCATCTTACCCAGGTGTTGTTCATTAGCTTGCGAATTTTGAGTGCTTAAGCAAATTATGACAGGCTCTCAAAGCTGGATTTAAAGGGAAAATTCTTGTGCAAATTTTTTCTCTCTTTTGTTTTTACAAGCTAGATTGAGATTGTCTTTATTCACACGTCTTTGGCGCGAAGTTTGTGTTTTCACTTACTCGCCGGATAACTAAATTTTTCTGACAGCCTCACATGTTAGCCCTTCTTCAAAATTTAGGTGACTCCTGCATTTAAGAAGATATGCAAAAAGAAAAAGGAAAACAATTCTTAAGAAAATTCATGCGAAAAGGAATATAATAAAATAATTTTATAAGAATATAACTTCTCCCCAATCGACTGTGAAATCTGAAGGAAATTTGTATAAATCGCCAATCTCCCCAGATGCGCACCCTGAGGTTGCTGCTACTGTTCAAGGTAGGAGGCTTCGGAAGTGATGATGGCACAGACCATCTTTCTTCTCAAGGGTCGGCAGCGTGTCAATGCCGTCCAAATGGACCTGCGCGACCTTGAATCTCGCCGTGTTCACCCGCCTTTGAGCATCATGGTACTCCTTCATTTTATTCGGGTACTGTAGAAAGGAAGTGCTTTGCATATGCTATGACAACAAAACCAGTCCAACACGAGATTTTCAAATTCGAGTATGTAATTTTGTGTTCTGTGCAGATGAGGGTGATAAAGAGTAAAGACCAAAAAGTGTTGGAGTTCATGCCATTCACTCTGTCCTTCTTCCTCACGCTCTGTGCCACCACCTGGTTCTTATTTGGACTCTTCGTCAAAGACATGTTCATTGCTGTAAGTATCATTTAACCTTTCCAATCGTTCAACTCTAATGTTTTTCATTGTACATGCAACTTTGTAGTGATTTCTTGTACTATGCCCAATTCGCACAGACCTGACTTAGATTTGCGAACTCACATGGATGCACCAGTAAATCTTGCTATTTTCCTGCATGGAAATCGTTCCTGAGATTTCTCGTACACATGTTAAGTTGAAGTCTAGTACTGCGCCCATTCAAGCAATAGACAAGTCAGCAAGAGGCCTCCCTCCCCCTCTCTGAAGTGTCTATAGACATGAAGAAGGTGGCTTCAATCTGCAGCGCAATGCCCTGCCCAACTTCATAGTACCAACCACAGTTGAACCAAACAACAATGTTGGTTGAATCCGTGTCTCTCTAGCAAGTCATAAGCAAGAAACTAATGGAGTTTGACAGTCTTGTGCAACACATTATTGAATTAAGGGGTTAATGTTACTTTGCATAGATGCCTACGTAATGGCAGCAAAGGGGATGCTGGGATTCATATGGGTGACATTTTCATTAAAGTAGTAAAATATCATCCATAAATTGTACTCAAAACTTTCATTGTATTCGACAAATTATTGAAGCATTGGATCTGAAAATATAATCTTCCTGTCGACACATTTTCCTTTCTAGATCTCCCCTATCCCTTCGATCAGATGCTTCAAGTAGATGGACACCTTTACAGACCATATATTCTGACCACAGACAGTTGGTATACTTTTAAGATATCACTTCTTCTCCAATGATGAGGAGATCTCAAGTCATCTGACTTTGAGGAGATCTGAAGAACCAAGGTCGCAGAGAGCGATTGGACCAGTTTCTTATACTTCCTGAATAGCTTGTCTAAACTACAATGTCTGAATATACTAACCTTTTTAAGCCCATAACATAAAAGAAATGCTATGCATAAAGCCAAAGGATAGTTTTCTATGCATACTTGAGTATCAAAAGAACGGCAAACAGGAATAACTCTGGCTACTACCATCAGGAATATGTAAGCAGTGAATGGAGCTATCACCTTCATGTTTAGAACAATGGAGATGCAAAATAAGGTTGAAGAAAACAATCTGTACTTGGCATTATTCCCACTGAGCATGACAGGAGAGACATTCTATGGAGACTGCTGTATCTTCAACCAACAAAACAGACCATCTTTACTGATGTTGATTTTTTGTACACTTCTTGGATAATCAGGAAGCTTATAGTTCTACCCTATCAATTCCAGTCTCATCCTCACTCTCTGGGCTGAACTCACCTCGAGAAATCATATTGATGAATGTTTTTGTTGCCTGACCAACAGCACGAGATGTTTTCTCCGCAGCCCCTGAAACAACAGGTTGTAACGAGATAATTGGCAGGCTAGCTCTCTCTTGAATCATTGCTGCATTAAGCATTTGGTGAACAAAAATCAGATATTCCGAAAACAAGCAATCAAGAAGTTATTTTAGGAGGTCTTTTTTTTTTTTTTTTTTTTGGGGGGGGGCCTGTGTGGGGTGTTATCAAATAAAGAGGAAGGGTAAAGACATACAGATGGTCTGTTCTCGAGCAAGGGAACCAATCTGTCTAATTCCAGCTTCTGCAGCCTGCACAGCTTGAGTTGATTTGTTTACTCCATCAGCTATCTCCTGGCTAAAAAGAGGACAAGGAAAAAGGAAAAATTACCCACAATTGACCTATGTCATGTCAATAACAAAAAACAGCTAATCAGAGGAGATGAATTACATGTTTCAAATGTTCATCTACATGAACCTATAATCAAGAATGCCGATCTTAAAAGAACACTTCACACTGATCATTCATCAGGCAGGATACACATTCACTCGACTCTACCAAAGCATGACTTACCTTAACATTCCGCATAAAACATATTGACTATTGAACATTTTATCATACACGAATTTAGCTCTCTATTCATTCTTCTGCTTGAAGCACTTCAAATGTCATTTTCTTTCTGTTTTAATAAGGGTGCCTCAGCATGAACTTCTTCACCAAAGTCCAGATGAAGTTCAAGAACTCAACAACATCGCTTGATATGCATGTGACAGTATAATGAGAAGCTAAATGCATGGGATTCCCATAACCGTCGATGAAATTAGTTTGAATGCATCATATGGTGTATGGATAAGCTACTGATACCAACACAACTTTAGCTCAAATAAGAGCACATATCACCTCAAATCGCTCAGCTCCAGTGTAAGATCACTGATCTCCATGCCTGAGAGCCTAATAGCAGCCATCGTGCTTGGTAGCTCCTCCCGTGCTGTATCCGCCAGTTTGGATAGAGATGTTGCAGCTCTTCCCATGGCCTATGAAGGTATGATAACAAAGAATTGCAAAAATTATGCACGATTTAAACATAGACCAGATACCTTCTATCTAGATTCTTCAGTGCATCGAAATCAATTACTATATAACGTTTTATTTTTCACCCATTAGACAACTTCAAGAAAATCATCAATCCAGACCATTCCCAAGAATCCATTCCACACATGCTTTAAGAATTCAGTGGTCGAATTTAGATCAAAGCACAACAATCCATACACAAGCCGAGCCAAACATAACCACATATAAGCGGCACATAATCTTGATCACAATCAGCCTATCTTACATATAACGTCGGAACAGCGGCGACGACAAGGCTCGTGAACGCAACAGAAGTCTGCACGAATCAGATCCCAAACTTCAGCCAAGGAACACGCCACAGTGGCACAATAAATTTCAAAACTTTCGGCCGAAAAAGCACAAAATAAAATGACCCAGAAACGGAAAAGAAGAAGGAAGAACAATTAACAGTGCAGGCGATGAAGGCCAAGAGAAAGAAAGCCTGATCGCTCAAGCTCAGCTTGGCAACAGGCGACGAAGGAACGATCTTGGGGCTCCCGACTTGCACGTTCCATTCGCTCGGCGACTCCTCGATACTGGGTTGGCGCGAATCGGAGACGAAACCGGTCGTCTTGGCGGCGGCGGCCGGCCGGGCAGAATAGAATCGGCTTCGAGAGCGGAGGGCGAGGGGGGGATAGGGCTTGATCTTGAACCGAGAGGCCGAAAAGAGGAACTGGGGTTTCCCGATTGAATTGGACAGAGGGTAATTGGTGAAGCAAGATGGAGACTGAGCCGTGAGGATTTGGGATTGCATTTGGGGAATCCTCAGAATCTGGAACTGCATAAGAGGAATGGGGGATGTTGGGTTGCAGGGGAAAAACTAAAGAACAGTCTTGAAAAAATGGGAGATTTTATATTTTTGAGCTTATGATTTATTTCATGGGATGCCCCCCACCCAAAGAAAAAACTTATTTTGCGAGTTATTGTGACTCTTTGTTGGTGTTGTAATATCAGTCACCAGGAAAAGAACTAGAGTCATGGGTATTCAACATGGACTTTATGAGCTGTTTTTTTTCCCCTCATTCTCGTTTTGTGTCCTGAGTCCTGTATCACTCCTACTCAGCTTTTCATTATCCAAAACCTTGGGAGGGGTCCTGGGCTTTCCTGCTTTGTAGGGGAGGCCTAAGAGAGAGAATTATGAAAAAGGATGCAATTTTAAAAATTCTTCTTAAAAACTGCTTCTTATGTTGTGCCTAGATATTCGATGCCTCGCTAAATTTTGGTGAGGGCAGCTGGATTATGAATCGAGGGTGCACGGGTAGAGCTGGTAGAGACTCAATGTGGCAAAATCTTGAGGGTGGTTTGGGGTTAAGTTTGTCTCAGTTCATTTAGGCCCTCCTTGCCAAGTTAGCTTGGAGTATAAAGCAGAGTCCATCTAAATTTTGGGTCCAGGTTTTGAAGGGCTTGTATTTCCCAAATTGCAGCTTTATGGAGGTAAAGAAAGGAAGGGAAGATGTCCCGGGGTTGGAGCAGCATTCTTGAAGGGAGAGATCTCATAAAAGAAGGGGCTTTATGGCAGATATCTGATGGCAACTCTGTTAAAGTTTCGATAGGTAGATGCTTTAAGAACAGCTTTTATCGTGAACTGCATCATACAGATCTTGAGCAAGTTGATGGAAGCCTCACAGTTGATTCATCGCTTGACAGTGGTCTTGAAAATTGGAACCTTGATCCTATTAGAGATCACCTGAGTAGGGAAGAACAAGACCTGGTTTTACAAAATCAGATTCACTGGAGCAGAATTGAAGACAGAATGATCTGACCCCGGAAAAGAAATGGTGAGATCTATCTAGTCAGCTTATCGTGTCGCCATGCAGAGGAAAAATTGAACTAAAGCCCCTCCAAAGCCCTCCCATTCTGACACCATTGACAGCAGGGTTTGGAAAACTTTTTGGAGCAAAGACTGCCCACCTAAAGTCAAACTCTTCTTGTAGAGGTTGTGCTCTGGGGCTGTAGCTTCTGCATAGAATTTACGTAAGAGAAGGATTGAGCTGTTTCCTGATTGTGTTTTCTGTTACGAAGTGGAATCCGTGGTGCACATGATTCTGTCCTGTAATTGGTGATGCAATTGGTTTGGGAGCTTCCCATCATTAATGATTAATCCTTATCAAAAGCCGGTAAAAAGTAGTTGCTGAGAAATTTCTCAGGAAGGTGGCTTTCTGCTCTTGGTTTTTGTGGAAGGGAAGGAACGAGGCTGTTTGAAAGTGGAAGAATCCTGACTATTTGTGTCATTTTCCTGATCAGAAGTGGAATCTTGCAAGCTAATGAGTGCGCGCATGCAAATTTGAACAACGGAAGGCAATCGACTGCCCATGGTGAGAGTCATACTGCAACGAAATGGTGTAAACCTAAAGGTCATAAGACTAAAGTCAACTGTGATGAATCTTTTAAAGCTGAGAATGAAGTGGCTGCTATTGGCGTTCTTCTTAGACATTTTCTGAGGCAAATTCTGGGAATACTGAAGAAACTGAAGCTCTAGCTGTCTGGTTTGGCATTTAGTCTGAACAGGAGCAACATTGGGAGAAAGCGTGCATTGACATGGATTTTGAGGTGGTTTTTAGAGACGTCACTAATCAAAACAGAGCTAAGTATTAGTATGTACGTGTGAGTGAGTTGTATTAGAAAAATCACACATCGGAGAATTGATGTGATGTAGAGTAATTAATCTATCATAATTGATCTATAATTTATTGACTTAAACTTTTGAATGAATGTGATCCAATTAGATATATTGATAGGTTCTGACTTAAGTTCCCTCTTGATAATGTTTTCATATGAAGATATTGGACTTCTGATGTGCATTCCCAATACTAAGAAGTCTTTGAAATTCAATCTAATTTGCAGAGATGCTAAATCAGTGCGCCCATCATTCTTTCCTTTAGCGAGGGGATGTGTTTATAGAGGGACTTAACTCCCCATCCTCTTTGGGTGCAAATGGTAAACGCATTCTTTTTTTGTTAGGGGAACAAAAAAAAAAAAAAATGTTTATGTTCCTAACAATTTTTGAACAAAAGAACGCGTTTGGTAACGTTTGGTTCGGGAATAAAAAATGAACGAAACATGTTTGGTAAATTTTATTCTTTTTTTTTTTTTTTTAATTTTTTAAACATTTTTATTTTTTTTTCATTTTTTCCTTTCTTTTTTTTTTTTTTTTTTTTCGGCTGGTCCGGCCTCCGGCGGCCGGCCGACGGGGCCGGCAGCCTCGCCCAGCCATGGCGAGGCTCGCCGGCCCTCGCGAGGCCGAGCTCGCCCAACCAAGGCGAGGCTCGGCGTCGCGCGCGGCGGCGAGGCCGAGCCTCGCCTTGGCCGGGCGAGCTCGGCCTCGCCCAGATTCGGTGAGGCTGAGCCTCGACGGCCGTCGCCGGCCATGGCGAGGCCGACGACCGGCGAAAGAAAAAGAAAAAGAAAAAAAAAAGAAGAAGAAAAGAAGAAGAGAAGAAGAAGAGAGAGAAAAAATGTTCTTCGTTTTGTTCGGAGCAGAAACAACAAATTGTTGTTTCTTTTTTTTTGTTCTTATTTCGTTTAAACAAAAAAAAAAAAAGAATGTAAACGCAACCAAACGCGCGTTTATGTTCTTTTTTGTTCCCGGGAACAAAATCCGTACAGAAGTGTTCCGGGAACACTTTTTGGGAGTGTTACCATGCAGCCCCTTTGTTTCTTTTGCTAATTTCTGATGTCGAGGAGAGGCCCCATGAAATGTAATTTCTAATGTTTTATAAGTAACGAGGCATCTCTTGTTCTGACCAAAAACAAAACATTGACCTCTGACTTCAGATGGCCCAGGAGGCTTGGAGTTGGCTAAGTTGTCACATGCCTGAAACCCTTTTATGCAAAAGGGAAGGGAAAAACAAAACATCGACCCTTTTATGCTTGGGTTTTAAAGTGTTGGATAGAAGACAACGACTGGTTTTATCTTACGAGTATTTCAATAATTCTCGTTGAGAAACTAATTAAAAGAATAACAAATTTCAATATATTGATTGTACCATAATGCTTTGAATATTAAAATATTTCAAATTAAGTATGCTTAACAAGTGTCTCGAGATACTCGTTAACAAGACCCTTGTTTTATTTTTAGTTACAGAGATAGGCATAACAAATTCAGTCCGAAAAGAAATATGTCTGGCCGCATCTACCAAAGTAATTAATCTGCACTGGAGAAAAACCTCAAATCCTCTCTCTCTCTCTCTCTCTCTCAAACCTCAATGCCCCATCCTTGAAAAACCAGGCTCACGGGCAACAACGGAGCTAAAGGCATCAGGCTTCAACAACTTGACAAACCACTATCATAGCCAATGAAAAAACTAGGGGCGTCAACCTTCAACACGACTCACTCTCTCTCCCTCTCTCGCCCCACTTGGAAGTGGCGATGATTGACTTCGAGCTCCTTGTCGTCTGTACCGCTCAAGCTTAAGAATCTCACAAGCATCATCCAAGCTCCTTGCTGTGGCTATCGATGGATTGAGCTCGTTGGTGATGACAAGATAGGAGGCCTCGACTTTCGGCGATCTCGTCGTCGTTCATTCAGAGACACAGCATGGGTGGTCCTAGACTTGGAAGAACACTACCTTCTACCGAGCATGAGACATTGTGCAAAACTTTGGGCATTCTACTAGTCAAGTGATACAAAAATTAGAGAATGCAACCCATTCGAATGCTACTCCTTTAGTGGCTGGAACTCACTTGCATGTGTGAAAGATCAACTTAATCTTCCCTCTACCAGCCTTGAAGTTAGTGTAACAGAAGAAAAGAAGAATTTTCAAGTTAGTATAACAGAAGTAAAGAAAGATTGCGCTCAAATCCATAACTCATAACTGAATTATTTGAAACTTTGGTTAAAACTGAAGTGGGAAAACAGATTTACAAGTTAATAGGACAGACTTTTGTTGAGTGCTTGAATACACACATCTTATTGTTGATAGATTTTCTAAATCAGTCTTGTTATCCTAACATTACTTTTTTTTATTTCATCTCGCAAGCATGTTTAGAGAGAGAGAGAGATAGAGAGAGAGATTAGCTTGATTGCCCATTTCCAAACCATATATGAAATGTAGCTATCAAGAACCTAAACAAACCCAAACTGGTTATTAATGATGCCGACATTTAAAACCTTTCGCCAATTTTCAGTCCCAAATCCACACTCCCATCAAATGGTCCCCCCCATAATATCGATTGCAAAGGCAATTTGGCAAGCAGGACGAGCAACGAAAGTCACCATTTTCCCCCTTCTTAAATTCATCATCATTTCTGCCCACGGGTAGTGAAAGAAGGGCCATCAGTGACCAGTACAGTATCACGTGGAGATTCAGTACATTTGACCCATCTGGGCAAGACAATGTATGTCATCCATGAAAAAGAGAGAACTAAATGTGGTCAGTATGGACCAAAATCAATCATTGAAGCCACTCCCAATTGAATGACATTTCACTGCTCCAACAAAAGGAATGAAAAAGGCTTATGAATCGACTCGTTCAACACTAAAAGGTAACAAGCAAAACCAAGTCTTACTAAAAGAGCGCGTAAAACCGCGATACTAATTGATAACTAATGTCTAGAATTTGTTACCGATGAGTCCCCAGATTAGCTAGGTTTGTTCAAATATGCATGTACCAGAAATCCTGGGGCTCATAATTGTAGACTTCATGCTGCTCATTCATCATTCAGGCGGCACTATTTGGTGCCAGCTGATCGATAAGGATTGTCGGAATGCAGATTAATTTGGACAAGGATGAAAATCAAGAATTGTTTGCGTCCAGTGTCCTCGTAAGAGGATTAATTGAACCATCTCAGTGGCATCAGAACTACCATGACAAAAAGAAATCTGTACTGCTTTTTTTTGGATGTTTAACCGCACTATAAGTGGAAAGAATGCTGGGACTTGCCCCTTGGGCAATTTCTTCTTGTCTTTATCTCCAAGTCCAAACGATGATCATGAGCAAGAAAGGAAATCTTGAACTAGCTCTATGCGTCATTCTTGTTTGGCGGCACATTATAATTGCTTTATGTGATCAAGGTTCCCACAAGGATGATGTCTCCTGATATCATAAAATTTTGCTCAGAAATATGCTGCAAGATATGCTTGCTATGCGTTAACGTAACTTCTGTTGACATATTATCAGAGAAAACACTGGCATAGTACAGATTTATTAGTTGAATGCAGTGAATAAGTGAAGGACATTCTGTGGCCTGTACCATACTTTGATTATGAGCATTCTGTGTCGGTTCAATAATGTCTTGAGCTTGAGTTCATTGTTGAATTGCTTGCAATCTGACTATCCCTAAATGACAGGAATCAATTTAGAGAGAACACACATTGCAGCAGATTAGGTGCATAATGTTGTTGTAATCTCTTTGGATCGTACTAGTGAGTTCCCGATATTTGTGCTATCTGTGGCCATTGGTCGCATTGACCGAAATATGTGATCCTTATGTGTTCTCTTTACTCTTCCCAGGGTGCTGTTCCCAGCATCTTCGTGTAAAAATATCGAGTAATTGAATAAATGCAGGACTGGCATTGAAGAACTTCGAAAAGGAAGGACCACGGGGTTGATGTGAACTTGTGCTTGTGTGATCAGTCCAGCTGAGTAAAGCTGCCTGATCTTAAACTCATGTAAAGCCATAGAACACATAGAAAGCAGATGGGCCAGTGACCAAATGGCTATAGAATCAGTCTAAACTATATATCTATTTTGGCATTGTAAACCAAGTACAAAACGGCACATGCCGATTCACTTGTCGGTATATAACATCCATCGAAGTCTCTGGTTTAAGGGTGAGAGAGATGGGTGGTGTGGCATGGACTGAGGAAGAAGACCATTTGCTCAAGAGGTGTATAGAGCAATACGGTGAAGGGAAGTGGCATAGAGTCCCTCAATTAGCCGGTAATAATGGCAAATCTTTGGTCTATAATATGCTATGCTCGAATGCACAGTCACTGTAATAGTAGGTTGAATTCAGCTGTGACTATTGTTTGGAATGCCTTTCTTGTGAATAATTTTGTTTTACTCAGGTACCTATCTTTTGAGTTACATGGTTTCTTTTCTTTCCTTAAAATGTGTTGAATTGAAAGTACATTTTTAAGTAGATTTGCAGAAAAATTTGCCCTTCTTTGCAACCATTCATATGATATTGAGATTATTCTTTTTAGGTTTCTGAGAAATAGTACCAGTCTCAATTCACAGTCAAGAAGGGATATTCCTAAAAAAGTCTTGATTTGGTGTAAAAATTAGGTTGGGGAAGGTCCAAGAGCAGTCCAAAGTTGAATTTTGATGGAGGCATGTAGGTTGAACCTAAATGGCTATATTATTCTGGTCTGACCCTGTGCAGGAATCTCAAAATCATCAAGCTATGGTCAAGTTGATATCGTAAACCCATATTGATCTGTAACATGTTTATATTGCAATCTATTATGATAATGAGAGAGGCCGCTTGTTGGTCATATGGAGACTCCAAACTCTCATATTAGCACCACAAGAAAGTAGCTTTATTCATGCATTATCCAGGAAGGATGTCTTAGAATGTTGCAGATTCGTTGCTAAGAACAGTATGCTTTCACATGAAGACTTAATGTTAAACCTCCACAAATACATCCGGAAATTATGGCTGATGTTCTAGTTGCAATTAGCAGAAGTGAGCACTGAATTTACTAGCTTCTGCTTTAATGGCTATTGTGTTTAAGGACTGAACCGGTGCCGCAAGAGCTGTCGACTGAGATGGCTAAACTACCTCCGGCCAAACATCAAGAGAGGGAGTTTCACCGAGGAGGAAGTGGATCTTATCATCAAGCTCCACAGTCTCCTGGGCAACAGGCAGGCAACAGAGATATATCTCTAATGAATTCAAAAACTGTTCTCTGAATGGGAATATCAAAATTCAGGACGGCTATATGCCAATATGCTATATAGGTTTTTCATGTGCACATTTCAGTATGCTTTTGCTTTCATCTCGTTTTCGTTATAGCATGTTGCATTAGAGCTTGTAATTAATGTTTATCAAGCGTGAAATCTGTACTACTTTCCCTCGTGATGCTCTCATGTACAAGTAGCCTTTAGGATATGTATGAGCCACGCAGGCTGAAACAAGACTCAAAAAGTATAAGCTGAAAATCAGTAAGAATGTGGATATAAAAGGACATCGATTAGATTTTAAGAATGGCTCTAAGACTTTGACTAGATTTTTTATTAACCATCACAATAGAACAAGAATTTAGTGTTGTCATCAGTCAGAGAAATGGTTTTAAGTTTTCAGGTGGTCGCTGATTGCGGGTAGGCTTCCCGGGAGGACCGCCAATGATGTGAAGAACTACTGGAACTGTCACCTTAGCAAGAAGCTGGATCCCCAGCAGATCAGCAACCATGAAGACAACGACCTGAACACGAAGGACGACATCAAAATCCTCTGTCCCAGCCAACCGAGGGACTTCGCCACATCATCAGGAGGCTGGACACAGCCAACAACAGTTGCTCTTAAAGCTCCAAGCTCAGCGCATGCCCCAATGTCAGAAGAAATTGGCACTTCACCATCACCACCACCAAAGTTGTATGCTGATCAGGGTGCTCTCAACAATAGTAATCCTCCATTCTTTGAAGAGGATGGGCATGTTCTTGGAGATCTGGGCATGGACTTGCAGTTTGATGGGTCAGCTGGGTTGATGCAAAGCAGCAACCAGTGGGATTGGGATGACATGATTTCTGACTTGGATCTTTGGGGCTGAATCTTTCGTAACGTCGAAGCAAAATTTAACTATGGTGAGAATAAGCATGGAATTTGTGTAACGATCACAAGCTTATATGAGTGATCTTACTTATTAGTGAGTCTTTAGGTAAGGCGGAATGTAAATTAAAATAACTTGGTATCGTTTAGTTTTTAAAAATGCACTTAATTTCCCTCTTGATTAGAAATCAAAATTTGAGAACTATTTTCCATTTTCTATTTTCTTGAAAATATGTTTAACCGATGAAAATGAGAATATTATTTAACTCAATTTTCTTGTCATGTACATTAGAATTATACTGAAATTGTCTTATGAAATTATTGTCCTAATTATTTGTTATAAGCAGTTCCAATGTTCATTCAACACTCAAGACTATTTCATTTGCTTGATAAATATATATTCCGTGAGTTTTGTCCTTTAGCATGTGAGTAATTATGATTTTCTTTTTTTATGAAACTTTCCTAGCGAGGTCGGCCCAAGATGTCATATTGTGAGATTTGTCAGTGTGGCTGGCCGGTTTGACTTCTCAGTCACTCAAAAAGTTGCACTCTGTTTTATCGGAAAAACTCAGAAAAAATTGAAACAATTCCCAAGGAACACCGCAAGAACTGCGAGTCGTATCTGTTGGCAGGTGGCATTGGGCCATTGCACATGGCCCCATGCGTTTTGGACAAAGTCAATTGCACATCTCTCCATGTGAGGAATCCCCAATCTGATTGGCTTGACTCTCTCTTCCTTTGCATTCCCAAAAATCTTTGAGTTATGCACCCATTAATTTGTGCTTTTTTTGCTATTTGAACCTAGTTAGCGAGTATCTCGAGTTGCTTCTTAAGTATATTTTACTCAAAGCAATTTTATTTTCAATATATTGATGGGTACAATCAATGTATCGCAGACTGTAAATTTTTCTTAATTGGGACATTAACCGGCATTTCTTAGACGGCACTCATTGACAAAATCTCCCATGGATAATAAGGTCAATGGAATTCATGTACTTTAACTAAAACTCATCATATCTCATGCTTAAATATGTATTTAACATGTTAATGTATCCTATAGCTGCAATAGTAACAATTGTGCCATAAAATTGGAAGTTGGTGTTAGTTGAAGTACTAACATTTTATAGCTGATTGATTTTCTATAAAGACTATGTCATGTTTGGAAAAGTTAGAACCGACCTTCGCATCTCATAATCATATCAAATACATGTTAATTGATTTGGTATGCCATGAGAACATTTTCAAAATCATTTTACGCAATTTCTTTAAAAGGGCCTTTTTTTCCAAGAAAGATGTGATCCCTAACATCTTCAATTGGATCTATTCATATTTCATCATAAGAAGCAACGTGAGTGGAAAGATTGAGGAGCAAACTTCCTCAAACAAGTAGGCCTTTCTAATACAAATTTGTTGCGTATGGCCCTCTATGTGTAATCTCGATAGGAGAATTGAGTTTAGATTAATCTGGGTTGGATGAGACTTGTATCGAGCTAAACAAGAGTGCAACGAACTTAGATGTACGGCCCTCTCTTAAGTTAGTTCACTTTGGCTGTCTCAACTCGACCAGCTTAAGGCAGGTTTGTAGATCCACGATAATCTTGAGAGTAAAAAACGAAAGCAAAAAACCAGACCTAATTTTCAGGAAAGATCAAGAGGATCAGCAACAAAAATTGTCAGGTTTCTATTTCACACATCGATTGAATGGCAACGAGATTAGGACACCTTTTTAGGGGGGGGGGGTCAAAAGCTGCACTCAAATCTAAGCAAGTCCGTGTTTCTACTGTTTGAGGATCGAAAACCTGTAGAACTCTGGTCACCTCCATCTGTTGTCTGCGCCGTGAACTCAGGGAAAAAGAACTCCCCATGCACATGCGCTCTCTCTCTCTCTCTCTCTCTCTTTCTCTCAGAGGACATGGATGTCTGGTCGGGTCTGGTCCGGTCTTCAAGTTAAAGAGCTACTGTAACACTTTTGGGAGATTTCTCTTCCTGTTTCGAGCAGTACAGCCTAGACTTTCACCCTCTTTTACATCTATCCTTCCATCTACCTACCGCTCACCCTACAGACCTTGGGACTAGGGCCTCAACCTCAAGCAAGAAAGCCTTTCTTAATCCATAGTTAATTCAGACCCCCCCAAAAAGAAAAAGGAGAAGAGAGAAAATCCAATGCAGAGTTAAAAAGAAAGATCAAACCCCACAACTTTCTCTGGGCTCTCTCTTGCACCCAAAAGGTTCAACCTTTTCCCCATCCGAAGCTCAGAAAATTCCAACCTTTTCTTGGCTGCTACTGCTTCTTCTTCTTCTTCTTCTTCTTCTTCTTCTTCTTCTTCTGCTGCTGCTGCTGCTGCTGCTGTGAAACAACCACCACCGATGGATGTGAGGGCCCATTCTTCACAACCCTTGAACTTTTGTTGTTGTTCTTGAAACATTCTTGCACTGTCACACAGTCTCTCACATTCTTTTTGCTTTTGTTGTTTTTATGCTTTTTGGGTATATTCTATTCCAGGAGTACTACTGTAGGAAGAGTGGGCAGATACCAGCATTTGGTGACTGGGACCATGCAAATGAACTGCCGATAACGCGGTACTTCGAGTGCGCAAGGCAAGCGGGCTTGCTCCGATTCAGCTCTTCTTCCGGAGAATCTGATCGCGCTCGCAGGAGCGGCGATTTATATGCGGTCGCCGCTGCTGCTGCTGACGACGGGCACAAGTTCTCTCGCTCCATGGCACCTCATAAAAAGGTTCAGACTTGGACTTCTCTTTATGTTTCAGGCCATTGATCCAACATGAGATCTTTCTTCTTGGCTTTTTTGTGTCGAGAAGCTACACCGTGCGTCTGAACTGCGTGCGAATATCTGTTGCAGGCGAGAACGAGAGAGATGCGAAACGTGCAACTGAAGGAGCAGAGAAGGACAGGGAGAGTCATTTGCGAGATTAACGAACCTCCGAGGAAGCAACGCCTCATGCCACAGTCACAACACAGTGCCCACCATCTTCATCATCGTCATCTTGAGTTGCCCATGAAGTTGAAGCCTTCAAAATCGAGAGCTGTTGATGAAGATCTCTACAAGATCCCTCCTCATCTCCTCCACACTACCAAGAGGGTTAGTTCCGATTCTTATCATAGGAGAAAATATGTATTTTTTTTTTTTTTTTGTGTGGAAATCCTGGTAAACGTTGACATCTTGACCATCTCTTCCATGGTAAATTTCAGCCCAAATTATTGCAATCTTGATGAAGTTGTATGTTGGGTTTAGACAGATGTCTTTTTTGAATGTGACATTAATGCTGAATTGTCCGTTTTCCTTTTGCTTTCTTCTGCAGAAAAAGGTGCTGGGATTTTTCTCAAGGTGTCTGGTCCCGGCTTGTACTGCCTAGAGCTTTGACGATAGATGACTTTCGAGATTCTCTGTCCAAAAGACTCGCCATGCATTTGTAAGGTTGGCAGCTCTAGCAGCACTAGGGCTGAAACTCGGGCCGATTTCATTCTGCCCAAAAACGAAAGCGCAACTTTTGTATGATTTGAATAGCTAGTCAAGACTATGAATGATATCAATGTAGGATTCTCAGTTTGGATCTTAAACAGTGCTCTTTCTTGTCCATCTTTTCCTTTCTTTTTTCATGGGATAAAAAGGAGAATTTTGCCCAGGGTGTGTACGACTTTTTGTTTCTTCCTCTTCATTTCTGAGGATGTAACTAGAGTGCATAGGTATAAGCTTTTCATTATCAGAAGGGTTGGTTAGGTTGACTGAATTGAAAGGAGAAAGGTATAAGCAGTCTTCTAATAAGTAGAATAGTTATTAATACTGCCGGTCAACATTTAAACGATCAAGGATTAATATGATCCCCACATCCCATGAAGCACTAAACAACAATGGCACTTGACGCCACATTCAAGCCACTCCAAGCGTTGAGTTTGACACTATTGCCACTCCTCTTCACCTATCTAATGGGAAATGCGAAGCCTAGATTCTTTCTTCGCCAGGGCTTAAGAAACATCGATTCCCCAAACCCTTCCATGGACCTATAGCTAGAGTCAAGTGTACCTCACTGGATGGAACTTTGGTCATATAACAATTCAGCCTCAAACTTAGAAGCTCAACAGTCCTCTGCTAATGACGATTGACCCCACGAGGATTCTTTCCTTAATGTTCAGGCAAACTTGCACTTAATTTCTCAAGCACCAGTCCTATGTCAAAATCTGTAGTATAAAGAAAGGAGCATCATCAGTCAGAGAAAGGAAATTGGGATTTCGTGCTGAAGTCTTGGTATCGATGCCCATTTGTCACTCGTTTGATGAAATATCAAACCTATAGTGTGCTAAGAAGGACAAGTGCCGAATGTTCCTGTTACATGAGATCAGGCATATCGTTGGGTAATAAAAGTCGCTAAACTGAAAAATTTATAGATAAATGCACGTGTAGCATGAATTTTAAGTCAATATGAAAATGGTATGAAAAAAGTCGTACTAGAGTAAGACAATAACACTCCTTCAAGGTTGATGCTGACTGAGAACAGAAAGTGTGTAACAAACTGAATCATATATAAGCTCTACCAAGGATTGCCAAGCATTTGGAACCGAGTTTCCTCCTCCATTTCTAGTAACAAAATAAAGCAGAAGTAGGACCAAACTGAGAGTCAGCGGCATAAACAAAGATGGATCTGTGAATTAGAAATAAAAGTCTCCTATATTCATAGGAAAAAAAAAGGGATGATTTCAAATTGTTCAAGTGGGCCGGGGACCATCTTCACTAGTGCATGCTTTCAAAATCGTCCTTTATACCAAGAAGCTCCATCCTTTCCCCTAGAAGCAGAGGGTAACCTTGAAAAGTGGGAGAACACCTAGCAAAATTGTCCAACGAGTCAAACAGCGACATGTAAGGATCAGCCTAGCTGATCTACATTACCATTTTCTGATTGAATTGAGAAGAAATCGAGGATGTGGTCCACTTTTTTCTTATGTAACAATACTAGAGTCGAACAGAGAACTTTGCCATTAATTAAACCTCCCTGTAGAATCCATGCACATTCGATATATAAAATGAAATTGTTCTCAATGTATTTACTCCACCAAACTCCCTTGCATGGGCTAAAAATTCCTCTAAGTTGTATAGAATTCTCGTAATGAATCTGGAAAAATTTGGTTTTGAAGCTGCCTAGAAAAGAAAGGTATTCACAAAAGGCGACTGTACATGAGCTGAGTGAAAAACTGGTCATTCTCTGACGCTACTTGCATGATTTTCTTGAAAGTAGCCTTGCTTTGAGCACTCGCAGTTGCCATGCTGCTCACAGTTAGGGTCAAGAGCAGACCACAGGCATCCCCGTTACTCCTAATTTTCTTTAGTGTTTGGGTCACAAGAACAGATCTCGTCCAGAGTAGCCAAGTGACTCTCCTTGCTCTGTTCAGGTCTGATTTCCCCTAATACCTTAAGCCAGACAGGAAAAGCACCAAAGTCCCTCAATTACTCAATTGCGTCTTTCATTGCAAGACAATGTCACAGGACCCATCATCCACACAGATGCGTTTCACTCTCCTCTAGAGCATCACACTAGTGGCTTGTGCCTGGATGGCATTCTTTCTGTCCTTGGTAAGATGAAGCAGTTTGTACATTGAAGAAGAAGCATCGATGATAGCTACAATGTTCCCTTCTCCGATGACATTGATCAGAGGACTGATTGCTCCTTCTCCAATCAGATGCCTGTTTGAATTGAGGGTCGATAGTTCAGACAGAGCTGACGGCAGCAATACTTCTTGTTTAAGCTGTCCTGGAGTTCAGCGACCCAACGAGGATCGATATAACAAATGGATTGTCCTTCATTAGTTCCTTGTTACTCTCGTGGACTTAGAGATTCAAAACTATGGCAGTCAATCCTCTTTGAGACCAGGATCCGCCGCCTTGTTCAGGGAAAGTGGTTTTGACAATTTTTAGACCTGCTGATTCCCCAAAAGACTCACGAACTGAGGCTTGTCTGTTCGTCAGCTCTCAGAGTTCTTTAGCAGCCACTTTCTGATCATCCAGGGTGGAGGACATTTTGTCAAGGATTCAGAAAAATCTTTGTTGCAGTCACCGGCTGTCTTCCCCTCATCCTCAATCAAGTTTGGTAGCTTAACTACTTGCTCCTTGCAACATTTTATAATTAATCTCCAGGCCATACGATTTGGAGCAAGTCTAGCATTGCAAAGGTGTTGCAGGGTTTGAGGCCATCTCCTATGGCCCTATTCAGCCAGTCCTGAGTAGGAAGGCGATCAAATGTCTGGAAACGGCCAAAAAAATAAAAAGGAACAAAATGTGAGCCTGATAATCACTCAAACAGGCCTGATGTGGCTAAGAACCCTAGGGTTGAGGAGAAAAACGTTGGATAAAGGATTATCTCTAATTCCATATCTTAATTAATCAATGCTGCATTTATTTGTTCATAGATCGGTAAACCCTTCATCATATAAATACAATACCTTAGCAGAGAAGCTATCTCAAGAAAATATTTGCCAATTACACGGGTCATAGAAAAGGAGATACACAACTTCAAAGAGAAACCAGCTCTCTCCTGACTCTCTCCCGCAATTCTCCTCATTGAGAAGGTTCGCATGAGAGAACAAAACCAAACAAGAGCCCCATATAATCTCTATCGAATATACGAAGAGTGCTTCTTTAGTTTAACTTATCAACCGCCATAAAGCAAATGGGCAACCACATAGTCCCAGATTGTCCAAGCAGGGTTTCCTAAATTATGGTAATCCCACAAGACATTGGAATGAAATCAAAGTCAAATTCAAGATCAGAACTGATAATGGATGACCATGACAACCCACAATTCAGATAGCTACCGCATAACAGAGCACTCAAACCCTCCTCCACTAAAAATAATGATCCTTGAGCAACTATTAAACCACTTTGAACATCAATTAGAGCTAAACTAAACTTTCAGTCACTAGGAAAAAAAAAGAACAAACACAAGGAAAAAAAAAATCAAACCTGTCCGTTCTCCAAAGTAACTGAGTCCACCATCACTTTGTTTGAAATGGGTAAGAGGAACTCTTAGGGAATTCCCTGCTCGCCACGGGGCTTCGTCTCCAACTTCTTCAACGTCAACTCTGTCAAAAGTTGCAGAGTTTTGATAGCTTCATGGTGGTCTTTAACTTACAATCGTCTTCTGTAGTGATCATCTCCACTAGCCTTGAAACTTCGCTCTTCAACTCTTGAGGGCTCTTCATCAAACCTCCGTCTAAGTCCTCTATTTCTGCCATCTTCTGTCACTCACTCTAAGTGACACCATACAAACAACAGACAAAAAATGGATTGAACTCCACCAACTTTGCGATAACTCAAAATGGGTCTGTCAGAAAAGAAGGGAAGAGTGAAGAAAGGGTTCAACTTCAACTTTCTGTAATGTGACAGGTTTTGAATCGGCTTCTTTCTGGTAATTTGGCAGTTTCCAGTTGAGAACCAGTTTCTAATGATTCGGCATTCTTTTTCTTTTTCCCTTTTCTCAAGAAAAGAAACTACACGTAAAAATGCTGACGTCACCCTGGCTGTTCTTTGTTAACTGAAATTGTCAGACTGGATGAGACTTGAGGATGTTCTGTGGGCAGTTGTTCGCGTCATTGTTGATTTTGCCAAAACAGAGCTCAAAACTGAAAAAAATTAGTTTAACTAGTTCTGCTTGATGCTGTGGACAGTAAAAAATTATAGATAAATCAATTGATTACAAAAAGTTGAAGGACGACTGCTGAATGTTGCTTTCGTTTTCATGGATTTCTGCCTGTTACAGTAGATCAGGCATGTCATAAGGTTCTGTCGACTGGTCAAACTAAAGACATACGTAAGTGCACATGTGTAGCCTAAATCTTATTTCATTATGAAGTCTGTCAATGTCAGGTGTAAATAAAGTAGAACTAGAGTAAGTCAATAACAATCCTTCTAGGTTGGTGATGACTGGGACCAGAAAGTATGTAACACACTGAAGTATGCTCTCAAAAGCTTCTTTTTTACCAAGATGCTCCATTCTTTCTCCTAGCATCAGATGGTAACCGTGAAAAGTATGAAACAACCTAGCAAATTGTCCAGGGAGTTAAATATCAGCATACAAGAATCTGCCTAGCTGATCTACACTAGCATTTTCTGATTGAATTGAGAAGAAATCGAGAATGTGGTCTACTATTTTCCTATGTAACAACTCTAGAGTTGAACAGAAAGAACTTGCACTATCAATTAAGTCTCTGTCAAATCCATGTGCTTTCAATGTCAAAAATGAAGCTGTTCTCGATGTATTTGCTCAACCAAAGTCCCTCACATGGGGAAAAAATTCCTATGAACTGTATACAATCCATGTAACAAATCTGGCAAAAATTGGTTCTGAAGCTGCCTGCAAAGAGGATGGTATTAACAAAAGGTGACTGTACATGAGCTGACTATAGAGCTAATCACTCTGTGATGCTACTTCCATGATTTTCTTGACAATGGAAGCGGCCTTCCTCTGAGCCCTCGCAGTTGCTGTACTGCTTGCACTTAGTGCCAAGAGCAGACCACTGGCATCCTCGTCGTTCCTAATTTGCTTTACAGTGTTTGGATCATAAGAACAGATCTTGTCCAGAATAGCCACACAATTCTCCTTGCATTGTCCAGGTCTGTCTTCTCCTAATACCTTGAGCAAGAGAGGAACAGCATCAAAGTTTATCAACTCATCAACAGCATCTAGGTCGCGAGACAATAATGCAAGAAGACCCATCATTTCATCCACACAGATCCGTTTCACTATCCTCTGAAGTATCACACTGGGGGCTCGTGCCTGAGTGGCATTCTTTATGTTCTCGGCAAGATGAAGCAGTTTGTACAGAGCAGAAGAGGCGTTGACGGTAGCTATAATGTTCCCTTCTCCAATGACATTGATCAGAGGACTGATTGCTCCTGCTTCTCCAATCAAACGCCAATTCGATTTGAGGATCGATAATTCAGACAGAGCTGCGGCAGCAATACTTCTTGTTCGAGGTGTCCTGGAGTTCAGTGACCCAACGAGGAACGATATGACAAATGGATTGTCCTCCATTAGCTCCTTGTTGCGATCGATGATTGAGAGATTCAAAACTATGGCAGTCAAATCCTCTTCGAGATCAGGACTATCTGCCGCCTTGTTCGGGGAAAGTGGGTTTAGCAACTTTTGGAAGGCCCCCGCAGATTCCCCAAAAAAGGCACGAACTGAGGCTTGTCTGTTGGTCAGATCTCGTAATTCTTTGGCAGCCACTTTCTGGTCATCCAGGGAGGGGGACAATCTGTCAAGGAGTGATTCAAAATAATCTCTGTTGCAGTCACCAGCTATCTTCCCTTCATCTTCCATCAAGTTTGGTAACTTAATTCCTTGCTCCTTGCAACATTTTACAATTAATCTCCGGACCAAATGATTTGGAGTAAGTCTAGTGTCGCGAAGGAATTGCAGGGTTAGAGGGCATCTCCTGCGGCCCTCATTCAGCCAGTGCTGAATAGGAAGGCGATCGAATGTCTGGAGAAAGGAAATCAAACAAAGAAAAATGAAACGAGAAGAAACTGTGACTAAGAATCCTAGGGTTGAGGAGAAAAAAGGTTGGATAAAGGCCAAAAAGAACCGGCGATATCACTAATTCCATATCCCAATTAATCAATGCTTCACTTATTTATTCCCTAGAATCAGATAAATCCTTAACAGTACAAAATACAATACCTTCGCAGAGAAGGTATCTCAATAAAAAAGATTGCTGATTACACGGGTCTTAGAGAGGAGGAGATATGCTACTCCAAAGAGAAACCGGCTCTCTCCTGCGATCCTCCTCATTGAGATGGTTCACATGAGAGAGCGAAACCAGATAACTGCCCAGTATTCATTATCGGTATCGAATATGAAAAGAATGCCACTCTAGTCTTACTTATCAACTGCTACAGAGCGAATTGGCAGCCGCATATTCCCAGATTGTCCAACCAAAGTTTCATAAATTATGTTATTCCCACAAGACAGAACTGATAATGGATGATCATGACAATCCATAATTCTAATGGCTAGCCCACGACAGAGCACTCTAGCCCTCCTCCATTGAAAACAATGATCCCCGAGCAACTGTAAAACCACTGTAAACATCACTTAAAGCTAAACCCAAGTCACAGCCACTAGAGACAGAAGAGCCAAAAAGAAGGAAAGAAGAACAAGCACAAGAAAATGACCAAGAACAAACACAAGAAAATGATAATGGATGACCATGACAATCCATAATTCTAATGGCTACCCCACGACAGAGCACTCAAGCCCTCCTCCATTGAAAACAATGATCCCTGAGCAACTGTAAAACCACTGTAAACACCACTTAAAGCTAAACCCAACTCACAGCCACTAGAGACAGAAGAGCCAAAAAGAAGGAAAGAAGAACAAGCACAAGAAAATGACCAAGAACAGACACAAGAAAATGACTCAAACCTGTCCATTCTCCAAAACAACTGGGTCCACCATCACGCTCTTCGAAATGGGACAGAGGAACTCTTCAGGGATTCCCTGCTGGACGCGAGGCCTCTTCCCCAGCGTCTTCCACTTCGAGTCCGCGTAGAGTTGCAGAGTCCTGATAGCTTCATCGACCGTCTCTAACTTACACTCGTCTTCTTTAGCGATCATCTCGAAAAGCCTGGACACTTCGCTCTTCAACTCCTGAGGGCTCTTCCTCGAGCCTCCTCCTCCATCCGGGTCCCCCGTTTCCGCCATCCTACATCACTCGCTCGAACCGGCACCCCCCTCCCGCAAAGAACGGAGCAAGAAAATGGATGGAACTCGAGAATCTTGCGGAAACTCAATCTGGGCACGTGAGGAAAGGAGGGAAGAGCCAGGAAAGGATTGAACTTTGTGCTATATGTGATCGGTTCTGAGTGAGTTCCTTTCTGGTAATCTGGCAGTTTCAGTTGAGAATCCGTTTTGATGTGCTCGTGTTGACCGTGATATGGAAATGGAGCATCAGATATGCTGACGTCACTTGGGGGGCTGCTTCTTCAAACTGAAATTTCTCTGATTGGATGTTGAGATGTTCTGTCGGCGGTATTTTACACGTGGATTGCTGGTTTCGTCAAAACAGAGGTCAAAACTGAAAATTTGGAAGGATTAGGTTTGAAAATTATACAGATTAATTAAAAGTCAAAGAGCAGGGCTCCACAATTTCTAAAATTATGCAATTAGTGGAGAAAAAGAAATTTTATAATTAGTGGACATAAAGTTCGGTATTCAATTCTTTAAAAGTATGATTAAGGTAATTTCATATATGATTTTCGTATCTAGAAATTGAATTCTAAGAAAATAGTTTGAAAATGTTATATTATATCCTTGTCAAGTTACTCTATAATAAATTATATGATAGAGCATTAAAAAAACCAATACCATGCGAAGGTCTTCTCAATAATCTACATCTCATAATAAACTTGGGATGTTATCAATATAACCCCTCCAAAAATCATTCTATTTAACATTTGGTATTGCTCTTATGTATCAGTTTTAACCTTAGAGTTAATCGATTAGAAAACATACATAAGCCTAAGCCAAAATTCAAGTGATCCTTAGTCATAATTGTAAAAAGTTGTTGATTCAATGCTATTACATTCGGCATATGATCGAGGCATAATATGAGAATACCAATTATTATGTTTAAAAAATGTTTGTTTAGAAAAATAGATAAACATAATGATTATTAGGAAAAGAAAGTGAATATTTATAATGATGTTGAAATATTGATGTGGAACCGTACAAAGTATATAATTTATAGTTTTATTGATGAAGATACCTAAATTGTTATTCTTAATAAAAGATAAACCTAAAGAAAGGATTGAGTTAATTGTGATATAGAACGGATAATTATAGAAATGGTCATTTAATTTTGGTCAAATGTCTAATGTAGTTTATGAAATTTTAATTTATTCGATGTGGTTCTTAAATTTTTGGTAGATGTTCAATCTAGTCCCTAGATTATATAAAAACATCCATTGTTATCCTTTCATTAATTCAAGTTATGGACAACATTGAATGTTAAAAAAAATTCATACATCCAATGCATAATTGGCTAAGTTGAGGGACTACATTAAAAATTTAAAGACTACATTGCATATATGGTCATGTCATTCTTCCAAAATAGAATGAAGAAAACAATGAAAGGAGGGATGTAGTTGGCACATATATCCACCTCAAAACCCTCTCTTCATCTATTTTCATAGAAGATAAAAAGACATCTTCTCTTTGGGTTTTATTTCAATTCCCCTCCACTCTACTGATCGATTAGTATTACCATCGATGATAATATCGTGCAAGCCTAATTGATAACTCGCCAACTCCGATCATGCGCAACATTCGAATATGTTGATGATGAAATCATGAGCCTACCCTCTCACGAATATGTTTGTTCTGTTCTCATAAGCCATGGATGGAAGATTCGATTGCTAAGGGATGCATTTTTGTCATCAGATGCAATTTGAAGCTACCTCAGTTTTGAATACCATTCATTCTCCACAAATGAGTTTTTTTGAACAACTTGTCCATTAATATAAACATACAGAGGATTCACTGTACTATCGCTAAGTCCTCACATGCAACCAAGTACAAAACTGCTCACTAAACATATCACCCGTTTGATCTATTTGTGAAGAGCACGACTTCAGGCACAAGTCCAACCAGCAAGAACCAATTGGCAGAACATTCCAATGCTTCAGGGCCGACCAGACAGGCACTGGGGGGGAGTAATCAGGGTGGAAACTTGTGGTGCTGCTCAGCAAATTACAGCCCTAGAATGCTGAATATTGCGGACACCTTATACTCGAGTCCATCCAAGGCTGCATGATCCGCCAGTAGCTACTGAGTTTTTGCATATAAACAATAACATCCAACTCGATTCAAAATGGATCTGCTCGAGTGCACAAAATCGAGTTCCTCTAAAACTAAGTGATTACAATGAGAATCAAGTCTTATCACATACCTTAAGCAAAATCAAACACATGGAGTGTTCTCAAGAAATTGATCTATTTCAGCAAGATGTAAGTAGTCAAGATCTTCTTTGAGAGGATCTACCTACTTTCTAGGGGTTTCCATAATTTTCACAAGTATCCTCATCGTAGAAAATCATTTTTCCTAGAGTATCTGATGGCTGCTGTTCAATTTGTCCAAATTTTATACAAGTTTCTCCCCTTATCCTCAATTCTAAGATCAAATTGAAATCAGAAAAGAAATGAGCCACTTCAACTTCTGTGCATCACCTGTCAAAGAGACTTAGCAGCTGCACCACATGGCATTTGTGAGTTGTATATAAATTTTCGAGGTAGACAATGACAACAACCTGCAGAAACCATCAGCTTATCCCATCCATCAAATTTGAACTTCAATTGATTGGAAACAGCGGGGAGACTTTTCTGCATAAACTTCTGCTCCCCAGGAGGGTTCAACAGTAGCTGACCACAACTTCATTCAACTCCTCTATAAAATCTGCCGAAAAAGAAAGACTCCAACTCACATTTGCATGACACACACTATTACTTGCATGAACTAAGACATTAATTATCATGGCAAGTTGGTAAAAATCTAATTGAAACAATGATCAAGCTGTTGGAAATGTGAGGAAATTTTCTATTCTATGCAAGTTGGTCAGAAATCAATGAAAGAGTAGTCAAAGTATGACAATCATTAACATGATCTTTCACCCAAGATATTATCCAAAAGAAAAGAAAGGATAAATAGAAACCAATGATAGAATATCGAAGAAACAGCAATGACAATTGAGGATACAAAGGAGGATACAGAGGTAGATCTAATTCTTGGAAGCCTGACAACTTCATACTGCAAATTAAATGCACATAAACTAAGTCAAAAAACCAAGAGTTTAAAAATTCAGTCCCAGATCCTACTAGAGGACTTGAATAACATACCTGACAAGGAGAGAACCTCGTAAAAATTCCTTAAAAAGGTTATTTTCCATTAGCCTTTCACTATTAACCTTATTCTAGCAGCGACTTCATTTACGAGCACTAAAGTCTACTCTTCAGATTAGTCATCAGACTTGGAAGGATCATATCTATCCTCAAAACCATGAAGCGGGAAATCTGAATTATGTCTTCCATGAGTCTCTCGCCGCCTTCTATCTCTGGAGTCTCGGTTCCAGTCATTCCCCCCTACATCACTTCTAGAAGATGATCTGTCCTTTCCTTGGTTGAATCTACCAGAGTATGAACTTTTGATCTCTTGATGTTTTTTTCTAGTCAGCTCTGCATCTTCTCTTTCTATCCTATGACTAGTATGCCTATGTGGAAGACTTTGAGCGCTCCTTTCTGGACTTCGGGAATAATAGTGTCTATCATGCTTGTATGCTCCAGGACTCTTACGTTGATCTTCATGAGAATACCTTCCTCTAGACTTTCCATGTTCGGAATAAGTATCCTCATTGACATTAGAAGTAGATGTGACTTCATGATTGGTCCTTAATCCTCTCTGAGGATAAACAGGGTACCCTTCAGTTTCATAACACAACTCAAAGGTGCCATTTGCTGGAATTGCATCTGATGAAGGTACTTCATTTGAGTGAACCCCAATGGGAGCACCTTTCTCGAAGCATCCAATACCTCCAGCTTGCTTAATTTCCTCCATATATTCCTCTATTATATCTCTCATCACCTTCAGAGTCGAAGTACAACAAATTCAGCCATTAGTATGGATGTTCTCACAAAAGGGGAAAGCTTTTTAGGAGAAAGCAAAAGGGAAAATCCAAAATAAATTTCACAAGTACTAATATCATGGATAACTCTCAGATTCTCAAATATAGCTCCTGTACCATCCAAATACAAATAACTTAAACTTAGCAGAGATTTTGCTCTTCCAACAGACAGCATGCCTACCTCAGAAATATTGCGCTTCGACTTCTTGCCACGATATGACGTCCTTCTGCGCTTGTAATCCCTTTCTTCAGCCAATAGCTCCTCTCTGGTCTTTGCCTTGCCCGTATCCTTAATCATACAAGAACATAATTACGATAAGGAAGGCAGGGGTGGTGAGGTGAATGAACCAAATTTTTAAAGCTACAAGCCATTGCACAGCTTTGCCTGTTCTTTCTGAAAACAACGGAAATTTACTTTGAACTGCTTGTATATACCTGATTAGATGAGCACTGCCGAGGAAGCCCATCGTGGTCTATGATAGGTTTGTAATCAGGACGTTTTTCTCGCTCCTCATTGGCTTTCTTGGTTATATCATCATGCTCAATCATTCTACACATGAAAGAGAAGTCCTCAAAGGATAATCCAAGGAGAATACTAAACAATAAATCAAAAAGTCTGTTAAGCAGAAATGATGGTCACAATACAGACTAAATCATTGACCAACAGTAATGACACTGGCACATTTTGGGAGGAAGCATGGCTAATGTAAAGCATAAATACGGAGGAAGACATTTGATAATAAATCTAATTTCTAACTTGCAGGACTTGTGAAAACAAAGGCCAGGTCATATCATCAAGTTGCCATACTAATGATCATAGCAACAGAAGTTCTTTTATAAGCATTTAAGTTATCATCACTGAATAACTCAATCCAGAGAGTTAATTTTATGGCACGTCAAGCCTGGTTTTATTTACTATGTCCATTAACTCCATAGGAATTGCCTGCTGAAAGTAAAAGAATATTGAAAGCCTCGATATAAACAGAAAATGAGAGCATCAACGCACCGCTGATATCTAGAAGGCTGTTGAGAATGCCGTAGCGCCTTAATTTTTACTTCAAGTAAGAATCTCTCATGCAATGCTGCAACAGCAGCAGCTACCTGGGACACAAAAATCACCTTCTTATTGATGTTTCCGACCGCTGTTCCATCTACTCCATCCACTTCAATATCAAGCTGCTTCTTGATACTGCCGGCATCTCTTTCATGTTTGTTTTCATTTTTATCAGTGGATTCATCCTCCTGCTCCGGATAGTCCAGTAGCAGATGCGACCCAGCATCCAATAAGCACTTCCTAAGCATGTCAATAGCAAAGAACTTTGCATTCACCTTGCCGTACAAGACAGAAAGCCAAGATGCCAACCACATCATAACCTGGATCAAATTGGGACACTTAAACTCACTTGAACTCCCTTTATTCCCTTTCAAATCCCTTGTCTTCAGCAAACTAACACCTTCCCTTACAATCGCCTTCAAACACAGAGTACACAGCATAATAATATGATCCCCCAAGGCCACATCAATAACCACACCACATCGCAGAGAATTAACAATAACCCATCTCCTCAAATCACTCTCTTTAACCAACCCTACCCCCGAAATCACCCTAAGCACATTGTACGAATACCCATTCGGATAATCACTCCATGCCTCGATTTCTCTCTGAACGCTCCACAACTCTGAGGGCAGAACACCAACGCACAAATTCTCAACTTCTTCCACACCCACATCACCATCAGCACTAAAATTACCGCATTCAATCGACAGGACACCAGGCAACGTAAACGTCCTCCCACCATCACTATCCTCGATAGGAAAAGCAACCGCACCAGGACAATCCTCGTAGAAAAAGTTAGACCCGAAGCCGCCATAACCGTCCAACGCGAGGCAGAGCTCGCTGCCGGGACCGCCGACTGCTCCAGCGAAGTGGGGGTTGTCCTCCGAGGGCCCCAAGGTTTTCGGGTAGCTGAGGGATTGCAGGGAGGAGTCCAAATCGAGAGGGGCGGGGCAGCGGAGGTAGTGGCGGAAGAGGGATTCGGGGGGCATGCGGTGGTGAGGGTTGAAAGGGCAAGAGACGAGGTCGGGGCCCGCTTGCGGCTTCAGGGGGAGCAGGGCGGAGAGGGAGTCTAGGGTTTGGGCCGAGGCGGCGATGAGGCGGTCGAGGGACGCGAGCGCGGCGGCGAGCGACGGAGGCGGCGGAGGAGGAGGAGGAGGAGGAGGCGCGGGGATCTGGGGACGTGGGATCTGCTGGGGAAGAGGAGGGAAGAAGGCGGCGTTCGGGCTAGGGGGAGGGAAGGGGAGGAAAGGGAGGCTCGGAGGTGGATTCATGGCGTCCCCCGTGTGTTGCAGAGGCGAAGTGTTTGATGAAATTACTGAGAGAAGGAGAGGGCTTTGGCGAAATGGCGGGAGGCCGTTTGGGGAGTGAACACGGGCTTAATGGAAAATATGGGTCCGGTTCCATACGGGTTGGGCCGACGCAGAGGATGATGGCGGATCAGGAGTCAAATCGAAAGATCCGACCCGATCTTAAAAAAAACGGGTCGAAAATTTTTGGCTTTGGATTGAACAACATTATATGGACGTTGACTCGGGGTCCCTAAATGAAACCTAAAATTTGAAATAAGTCTTTGCATTTGTCTTATTCCATATATTTGCGCAATCCTATAGCTAGGGGTGAGCACAATTTTAGGACAAAACCAGGAACCGAAGAATCGGACTGACGAGTTTAGCTCGGTTCCCAATTTTATGAAGGGATGGGTAGGTTCTTGATTCCACTTTGTTTGGTTCTCAATTCCTATAGGAATCGGAATTGGAATTGGACTAGTAACTCGGGAATCGAGAACCCGAACTCTCAAGCAGCCATGCATTTGGTGTTGAACTTCCAAAATTGTTGTCCAACGATCTTTCTTTGACATTAAAAAATTCGATGTTTAACTTGATGGGTCTTTTAATTCCTCCCTTTCTTATCTTTTGCCTCTATGGATTACGTGACTTAATAGATGAGGAAATATGCTTTCAGTTTTTAGGCATTATTGTTAATAATCTTATTTATGTGGCTGTTAAAAGATCGGGAAGAAAGATGAGAGATCTCACTTTTGAATGAAATCAAGATAGGGTTTATTATGCAGTATGGTATGCCCATATCTTTGTGCTTAATGTGTTCTCGTAGACCATGAGACCTGTGGAAGCTGCAATCGCTTCTTTGATGCTGTTATGTTTGAGCAATTGCCTCTTCAAGATAGTGATTCAAGACCAATCGATGCATTGAAAATCGTAAAATTTTCTTAATACTATTCGATAAGTGCATATGAACACTCTTTCTCACCCAATCAATAATAAAATCATTGTTTATTTTTATTATTGCGTTTGTTTTTATTTTGCTTAACAAAAAATGAAAAAAAGAAGAAGAATCTGTTAAGACCCTAGAACTTGTACGATAATAGATTTTAAGTTCTAAAAAATGAGAAACCTGTATTCAATGGTAGATTCCAGGTTCCGTCGAGAACTTGGAACCACTCATCTCAACTTGTGGTATTACATGGCGTTCAATAATAATTATATAATCTGAAATCACTAATCTGACCTTTCATTTCCGGCATTATCCATAACTAAAACTTTTAATTTGTTAATATTTCATAATTTTCATATATCTAAATATGAATTGTGATAAGTAGATTATAGCAAATGTATTTGTAGATGTGATAATTTACTGCAATCATTCAATTAAAAGTACGTGTAGAATCTGGATAGACTCTAAAACCTGCGACAAGATAAGTTCTACGTTCTTAAGAACGTAGGGCAGGTTTCAGGTTCTATCAATAAGTAAGTTTCAAGATGGAGCTTGGACAAAAATCACTCGCCCGTAGAAGTGACCTAATGCGGATCAATCATCACATGTGGAGAATCGTTAAAGGATATCCGATGAGATGCTAATTTTTCCATTGCATGAGATACTAGTAGTTTAAGAGGTTGTTAGCGCACGTTGCGGTTGTCTAGTCAAAAGTGTTAGGATAAGGGGGAGGTGGGAAACTCTCCACTATCAAATAAGTTTCATAGACCATTCTAGGTTTCCTCACAATCAACCAATTCCAACAGCTTCCAGTCATTACCGAGTGAGAATCTTCAGAGAAAATCCAATGAGATGCAACTCTTCCACTGCAGTCCACATGCGATGCTGACATTTTATGAGGTTGTTAGCGTATGTTAAGGTGGTCGTTCAAAAGTATTAGGAAATAAATGGGGAACATGGCAAACTTTCCACTCTCAGGCATTTTGTAAAATGGATGTTCAGTACCGTGATTATTAACTTAAGTAGGTACTTCAAATGAGCTTCATAAACAACTCTTGATTTCCTTACAGTCAACCAACTTCAACTGCTCCGCTCTTTATGGTACAACGGTTCATCTCCTCCTATCCTAATCTAACATGCGGTCCTTCGGTTTTGTATTTGTACTTTCGAGCACATTGAACAGCTTCTCTCGGACTACTCGGCACTTTCCCTGTTGCTGAACCTCCAGAGGATTTAGACAGTTTGATTGAACAGTACAAAGTCTCAGGGATTGTTTTTCCACGTCGATCAATGCTTACAATACGGTTTTAAGTAGACCCAAACAAGTTCAAAATTTTTTCCTAAGAATGCAACATCGATATTGCCATGAATTGCCTTGAGCGCAGGACCAGACTCGTTTCTTTGTTTACCAACGAGTCATGCACAACACTTGCCTGGCGATGGAGTTACTAATCATGATCGTTATACATCCCCATCTCGTAATGCCACAGTACTTGGCCGTGACGTAAAATCCTTCACCATGGGTTTGAAACTCTCATAGCTTATAATACCCTAGATCTCATCTGGAGAGTTTATTGTCACTTTTACTTTAATTTCAGAATTGGAAAAGGATGAATTTGTTACTTGTCAGTACTAGTACGCTGAAGCTACTTTATCATCAGCGACTCGGTATTGGAAAGGCTGCAAACCAAGTGCGGTAGAGTGACAGAGATCTTTAAAACTGCAAAAGATCAGATTGCATTGACATATGAAGGAGAAACAGTTAGTCTGTCATTTTCGCATTCGGAGATTGAGGTGACGTGAGTTAAGGACGAGAAAATTAATTGAGTTTTGTGTGTAGCTATTGGAAAAACTGCACTGACTCGAATTTGAATTGGCAATGGCCCAACCAATGTTTCCGTGCTTTGTGGAGAAAATTATGAGATGTGCATGAGGTCTGGCATCTATAAATAGGCATCGTTTTGCAGCAAGTGTTCGCATCCATTAGAGCACCCGAGAGTAGAAAAAAGAAGAAGAGAAAAAAAAAACATGACGAAGAGCGTTCGACTTTCCACCAGTTTCGCACTCTTGGCTCTGGTGCTGTCCCTTACCGACGCCTATGACCCAAGTCCCCTGCAGGACATCTGTGTGGCAGTCCCAGAACCCCACAATGCTTGTAAGCTTGTCTTCCCCTTGCTTGGTAGAACAGTCCGAGTTAATGCATTTTGCTTTAGATTTCAGAGTAGTCCTCCTTTAAGACTGACACTCTTAATGGGTGCGCTGGGGAAGCTCGTCAGGCATTACGATCAATTTTTTTGAACAAGACGTTGAGTACACTAATTTCCAAAACAAGACAATTAACCTAACAAAAAGATAACAGTTCTCATTCTTGGTGCGACCTTATCGTACCCTAGGATGTGCCTCAAAGGTATATGTCAGCAACAATTTCCTCTTAACAGAAACTCCTCCCTATGCAGTGTTTGTGAATGGAAAGTTCTGCAAGAACCCCAGTCTTGCCACAGCAGACGACTTCTTCTTTTCCGGCCTCCAAATTCCTGGAAGCACGGCCAATCCCATGGGCTCCAACGTCACCCAAGTGACCGTGGACCAGCTAGCAGGACTCAACACTCTTGGTATTTCCATGGTTCGTATCGACTTTGGAATAGGTGGTTTAAATCCTCCGCACACTCACCCTCGTGGCACCGAGCTTTTGCTCGTCCTGGAGGGCACCCTCTATGTAGGCTTTGTCACGTCCAACCAACTGAACAATACTTTCTTTGAGAAAGTCCTCCACCCTGGAGATGTTTTTGTTTTCCCCATCGGGATGATTCACTTCCAGCTCAATATTGGAAAGACCAATGCAGTCGCGATTGCCGGTCTAAGCAGCCAAAACCCAGGAGTCATCACTATAGCCAATGCATTGTTCAACGCAAAGCCACCTATTTCCCCCGAGGTTCTGGCCAAGGGGTTCCAGGTGGATGAGAAGCTTGTTGAGACACTTCAGAAGAAGTTCTGGTCCTACAATTAGCCAGAGAAATGCATCTGATGGTGTCTGTCATCTCTGTGTACTTGATTAAACAAACTGCTACTTTTTAAGTCTCCTGATGAAGTTCCCAGTTCAAGTATGAAGAAAGCTTCCTTCTGTCACAACTTGTATTGATGTCAGTATAATAAGACTGTTGTTTTCCGCAACATCTACTACTTTGAGGTTTTTGTGATGAACTTATTTCATGGAACCAAGACAGAAAAAGACAGTGAGCTCGACACTAGACTCTACCATGTCAGAGGATTACAAACTGAATGCTTTACATGCACGAACTGCAAATAACCATCGCCGGTTCTGCTAAGGCCGCATAACTAATTAATAATGAACAATCAGCAGAAATGAAACTTCAGTAGTTTCAGGAATCATGATGCTGCGTTGATTTTATTGGGAATGAAGCCTCAAAGCATTCCTGTTTTATGAGAAACTGTCATAATGGAAGATATGGGTCGGGTTCCATATGGGTTGGGCTGATGCAGAGGAAGATGGCGGATCAGGAGTCAAATCGAAAGATCCGACCCGATCTTTAAAAAACGGGTCGAAATTTTTTGGCTTTGGGTTGAACACCATTATATGGACGTGACTGGGGTGAACATAAGTTTAGGGTATAATCGAAAACCTAAAATTTGAAATAAGTCTTTGCGTTTTTCTTATTCCATATATTTGCGCAATCCTGCAGCTAGGGATGAGTACAATTTTTGGATAGAACTAGGAATCGAAGAACTAGACTGGCGGGTCTAGTTCAGTTCCCAATTTTATGAAGGGATGGTTAGGTTCTTGATTCCACTTTGTTTGGTCCTCAATTCCTATAGGAATCGAGATTGGAACCAGAATTGAGAACTGGAATCAGAATCGAAATTGGAATCGGACTAATAACTCGGGAATTGGGAACCCGAACTCTAAAGCAGCCATGCATTTGGTATTGACCTTCCAAAATTGTTGTCCGATGATCTTTCTTTGACATTAAAGATTTTGATGTTTAACTTGATGGGTCTTTTAAATACCCCTTTCTTATCTTTTGCCTCTATGGATTACATGACTTAATAGATGATGAAATATGCTTTCAGTTTTTAGGCATTACCGTTAATAATCTTATTAATGTGGCAGTTAAAAGATTGGGAAGAAGGATGGGAGATCTCACTTTTGAATGAAATCAAGATAGGGTTTATTTTGCAGTATGCTATGCCCATATCTTTGTGCTTAATGTGTTCTTGTAGGCCATGAGGCCTGGAAGTTGCAATCCCTTCTTTGATGTTGTTATGTTTGAGCAATTGCTTCATTGAAAATCGTAAAATTTTCTTAATACTATTTGATAAGTGCATATGAACACTCTTTCTTAGGCAATTGATAATAAAATCCTTGTTTATTTTTATTGTTGCATTTGTTTTTGTTTTGCTTAACCAAAAATGGAAAAAAGAAGAAGAATCTGTTAGATCTTGGAACTTGTAATATAGTGTAATATAGTAGATTTTAGGTTTCAAAAAATGAAGATCTTATACTCGATGATAGGTTATAGGTTTTGTCTAGAACCTGGAACCACTTAACGTTCAATAATAAGTGTGTAATATGAAACTACTAATCTAACCTTTCATTTATGGCATTATTTATAATTAGAACTTTTACTTTATTAATATTTCACAATTTTCATGTGTCTAAATATGAATTGGGATAAGCAAATTGTAACAAATATATTAGTAGAGATGATAATTAACTACAATCGTTAAATTAAAAGTAAGTGTAGAATCTGGATAGACCCTAAAACCTGTGATATGATAAGTTCTAGGACTACGTTTGATCGTTTGGATTTCTAATAAAGATAGGATATGATTAGATATGATATAATATGAACTCTAGGAGATTTTCATATATCTTATCAACTATTTGGTGATTATAGTAATAAAGTCGAATATAATTATATCATATCATGTATATTATTTAGTATAAATGATATATTAGTAAAAATGAACCAAAAATTTTCTAAATGTAGATGGTCAATATGACAGCCTGAATTTTCAGAATTTGTTTTTGATCAAATAAATTGAGCTTTTCATCGACGCGTCAATAGTGCTATTCTCTTAGCCGATTACTCACTAGATAATTGGTCTATTTGGGGGAAGCAAGTAAGGAATCTAAATGCAATAGACTTAAGAATTCGTGTGACATCCTGATTTTCAGGCTCTGATTTCGATTGGTTAATTTGGACATTTCATCGACGTGACTACAGTGTTTTTCTCTGAGTTGGCCACTCATGAGATAAATAGACTAGCTAGGTAAGCTATTAAGGACTTTAAGCCAATTAGACTTGAGAATTCGATTAGGAATTGACTTCTCGACCGTGCTCATCTTTAAAGATCATTGCAACACAGTATAAAATTGATTTGAAATCAGAAATATGTCGGTTTGACTGAGATGAATGATCGATCGTGGGTGACTCCACTAAATTGGAAAATTCTCATCGACTGACACTAATTTGATTTTCTTATTGTTTTGGTGTCCTGTGTCTGTATTTGAATTCTCGAGATTTTCACGACAACTGAGAGTTGCCGATGAGTCGAGTGGGTTGTGGGTAAAAGAAAATTGATCACGGGTCATTTGTCCTAAAAAGTTTTGAAAACTAACCAAGTAGCCTAGGTCACACTCAAAATGCGTTCGAGTGAAATTAACTACCAATCTAAGTCCGATTTCAGAAATTAGAATTTTTGTCATGTCACAATAAATTTTGGGAGTATCGACTCAGTCTCAAAAGATTTTTTTAACATCCGACACTTTTTGGGAAAAAGTTGTCATGTGGCCATTTTCGTTCAATTGAAACCAGTGATTAATTCCGATGGTGAAATTGAAAAGCATGAGAGATTCTTGGATAAGGAAAATAATCAATTTGATAATGGAAATATCAATTGATTTTTGTGAGAGTTAATTGAGAGAAATTTTGGATGCAAAGTGCTAGTGGGGACCAAGTTTCTCTCTCCCTCTTTTTTCTTTTCTCTCTCTCTCTCTCTCTCTCTCTCTCTCTCTCTCTCTCTCTCTCTCTCTCATTTTCTCTTTTCCTGCTCGCCCCCCTCCCCCCCGAGTCGCCGATGAGTCGAGTGGGTTGTGGGTAAAAGAAAATTGATCACGGGTCATTTGTCCTAAAAAGTTTTGAAAACTAACAAGTAGCCTAGGTCACACTCAAAACGCGTTCGAGTGAAATTAACTACCAATCTAAGTCCGATTTCAGAAATTAGAATTTTTTTCATGTCACAATAAATTTTGGGAGTATCGACTCAGTCTCAGAAGATTTTTTTAACACCCGACACTTTTTGGGAAAAAGTTGTCATGTGGCCATTTTCGTTCAATTAAAACCAGTGATTAATTTCGATGGTGAAATTGAAAAACATGAGAGATTCTTGGATAAGGAAAATAATCAATTTGATAATGGAAATATCAATTGATTTTTGTGAGAGTTAATTGAGAGAAATTTTGGATGCAAAGTGCTAGTGGGGACCAAGTTTCTCTCTCCCTCTTTCTTTCTTTTTCTCTCTCTCTCTCTCTCTCATTTTCTCTTTTCCTGCGCGCCCCCTCCCCTCCCCCGAATCGAATGCTCTGCTGTCTTCCACTTTGCTTTCTCCACCTTTTTACTTTTGACTTTTCAATCTCTCTCTCTCTTATCTTCATCTCTCTCTCTCTCTCATCCAACCGAACTCTCTCTTCCTCTTCTTCTCGGTTTCGTTCGAAGACCCACGAGTAGAAGCAGCAGCCATGGTTGTTTGGTCAGGAGTTGCTGTCATCGTTGCGCCGGGGCAACAGCGCCGACCGTTGCCGTCGCCGCCATCGAGCACCGTTTTTCTGCTCTCGCCCATCTCCGCCACACCCTCTCTCTTCCCCTGGTTCGAGCAAGCCCGAACGGCAGAAACAGAAGCAGCGACCAGCGTCGCTTGAAGGAGCTGCAGCCACGCTGGAGTTGCCGTCAACGCCGGTTGCTCGTCCCCGCGCGTCGCCCTCGTGCAGCCGTGCGCTTTGCCACCTCACGCTCGCGCCTGCCGTCCTCGCCGTGCGACCCCAGCCCCTGTTTTGCCTCGGTTCAGTCTTGTTCGGCCAGTATAGGCCGCGCTTGACCTCCTCCGGCCACCGTCGAACTCGCTGGAGCTCCGCCTTGCCCTCCGTTGCCCTTGGCCACCTCAACCGACGCCGGAATCGCCCCTTCTAGCATCGAACAAAGAGGGCAAAAAATGGGTATTGCAGTGAGGTTTTGGCCCATTTTGGCCGTCTTCCCGAGATTGGATGCTCGGCCCGCTTTGAGGAAAGTCGATCCTCGCATCGACCCCGTCGTTTTGAGTGAGTTTTACTCACTAATGCCTTTTTAGTTTGCTAATTATACTTAAAGGTTGATTAGTATTAGTTAAGTGTCATTAGGTGGTTAGATTAGAATTGATTAGCGATTATTAGTTAATTGCATTGCATATTAGTTGTTTGGTTAGTGTACTTAGATAGAGAATTGCCTATAGTATTTATTGGATGCTTCGAGGGATTTTTCCTGACCCTTATCGGGTGTTAATTAGGCAATTCAGGCATAATTGGAATTTTTAGGAATTCAATATTAAATTTCGAAATTAATTATTTAATTATTTATTTTTCGAAAATTCAACTGGGATGGCCAATGACTGGGTTTTTAAGCTAATGATCATGGTGCAGCCCGTCTATTTAATTGAGCTTTATATTGTGCTAAATTGAATTTATTGTACTTATTTATTTAATTTTCAAAATTAATTATTTAATTATTTATTTTCTGGAAATTCAACCGGGATGGCCGGTGATCGGAATTTCGTGCTGATTGTCATGGCGTAGTCCATTTATTTAATTGAGTTCTACGTCGTGCTGAATTAAGTAATTGTGAATTTTTAGGGATTATTCCTAAATTGAATTAATTTGAGTAATTGACTGGTGAATAATTGAGTATCGGTTGCCAGTGACAAAGGTATTGTGGTAGACTACCGATCATACTGGAAATTATGGAAATGAAAGTGAGTGAGTAAGATGTATGCTAACCCAATGCCTAGACATGTCATCTAGGAATTCGGTCATGTGTATAGTGGATTCATGATAGGTTATATATCACCTTGGAGAAGGCATGTGTACTCGGTGAGTTGGCCTATCAATTGGGAGAATGCACGTGGGCTCGGTGATTAAGTTTGGCATCTTGAAGAGACATGTGGGCTCGGTAATTTGATGCATTACCTTGGAGAATACACGTGGTCTCAATGAGTACATTCGGTATCTTGAAGAGACACGTGGGCTCGGTAATTTGATGCATTACCTCGGAGAATGCACGTGGTCTCAATGAGTACATTTGGCATCTTGAAGAGACATGTGGGCTCGGTGACTTGATGCATCGCCTTGTAGAATGCACATGAGCCGAGTGAGTTAAGCATGGCATCTTGGAAGAGACACGTGGCTCGATGATCGGTTCCATCACCTCAGAGAATGCACGTGACTCGGTGATAAAGAATATCGCCTCGGAGAATGCATGTGGCTCGGTAATTGGTTTTATCAGTTGAGACTGTATAGCAATGACTAGAATGACCTAGAAATGGTCCGATTGACATGTAATCAACTAAGTCGATTGATCATTGCTTTGATTTGATGTTGTGAATTGATTGATTGAATGGAAAAGACCGTGAATGGTCTTGTAGGCATGTAATCGACTAGGTCGTTTCGATCGATGCTTCGATCTGTGATGTGATTGCTTGGGTGCCTATTTGATTTGTACTAATATGAAGGTAGAATCTGAGGTCAAGATAAGTCCTCGACTCATGTTGTGCATAGGCAACCCTAAGGTGTATTAGTTTACTAATCAGATCTTAGGGGGTAAAACTTGCTGAGATGTAGTCTCATCTCGGTTTGAGGAAAACATTTCAAGACCCTGATGAAGAATCTGAGGAGAAAGAATTCGAAGAGGAGTATCTGAAGGAGAACCCTGATGATGATCTAGAGTAGGATCTTAATGACTATTGCCATAGAATCAAATTGAGTAGAAACCAACTTTTTTAGCATGGTTTGTATATGTACATGTATGACTGAGTCATTATAGATGTACATAAGGTTGTTGATTTTCAGGTTCAATTTTCTAGTCCTACTTATATATCCCATTGCTTTATTGTCTGGGGATTTTTATAACTGCTTCCGCATGTGATATTAAAAAGAAAAAGGGTTGACGATATGTAGTCCGGGGATATTGCATTTTAAAATTGACCAAAAGTTTGAAGGATGGTCATGTGACCGAGGATCGGGGCGTGACAATTCGATTAGGAATCGACTGCTCGATCGTGTTGGTCTACAAGGGTCATTATGACACTGTCAAAAATCGATTAGAGACCGAAGATAGGTCGATTTGACTGAGACATGTGATCAGAGTGTGGGTGATTCCACCTGATTTCAAAATACTCGTCGATTGGCACTAGGCCGATTTTTTTATCGTTTTGGTACCCAGTGCCCGTATTCATGACAATCGAGAGTCGCCAATATGTCGGAGATGTATATTACGACTTGAAATAAATCGATCACGGGTCAATTGTATTAAAAATTCCTGAAAATTACCCAGTAGATTAGGTCACGCTAAAAACGCGTCGAATTGGAATTAATTGCGAATTTAAATCTGATTTCAGAAATTGAAAGTTTTGTGATATCACGATCTATTTTAGAAACGTCGACTCATCCTCCGAAAATTTTTTAGAGATTCCGGAGTTTTTACGGAAAATCATTTCAGACGCTGCGGAAAATTAACGGAAATTCAGATGGGCTAAATTAAAGGAAATTTGGACTTCCAAGCCAAGCTTTTGAGTGTTGGGGACTTACAGAAAATTGTACGAGATTTTTCATTATCGAAATTGGACCTCAATTTGGGAAATTGAGTGAAGGAATTTAAACTAAAGTTGTGAAATTCGGTTTTGGGCAAGGGGCTGGAATTTTTGGCTTTAATTTGGATATTTTTGTGGCAAATTAGAGCAAGAAAGTAATTTGGATTAGAGGATAATCTTGTGAGCCTTTGGGGGGGACCAATTCATGATTAAGATTGAATTATTGCTTGACTTTTGTGCCTCTTTCTCAATCTCCTTCAACACACCACCAGCTGCTCATTCCGTTCAACTCCCCCTTCGTGCGACGCCCTCTGCTTCTGCCTCACTTTCATTCTTCTTCATTCCCTTCGACAAACCTGCAGCTACAACTCACCGAACGACTCCAGCTTGCTCCTTCGAAGTCAACACCAGCAAATTAATTGACCCCAACTGCACGTGGCCATTTGCACCGAACCGAAGCTTTCATATTTCCCCTGCATCCGCCAATCTCTTGCCCACGCGTCCAGCAGCATGTGAGTCCAGCCCACCGAAGACCCAAGGCCCCCATTCTCCACCTTCATTTGTTTCCATCGCCCACCGATTCCGTTTCTGTTGCCACGAAGACACCAGCTTCCTCGTGTCTTCAATTTGCTCAGTCAACTCCAGCATCAAAGACTTCAAGCCGCCAGCCGTCCATCCCCACTTCGTTCTCTCGTCCCCAGCAGCAGACCGAGGCAGCCGCTTTGCCCCTCGCCTTCAGCCCGCGAAATCCAGCCCATTAAAGCCCACCGTCCGCGAGCAGTCCAGCAAATTCCAGCGTCTCCAGCCACGTGAGATCGGCCCATCTTCATTTCTTCAGCCCAACTTAAGCTCAGTCCACTCAAGTCTCAGCCCATCTTCAGTTGGATCCAAGCCTGCAGCAAGCCCGCTTAGTTCAGTCCATTAAAGCCAGCGAAGAAAGCCCAAACCACGGCTCAACTCAAGCCCAGACCAGTCCGCATTTTGAAGCCCGCTTCAGCCAACTTCAGCCCACTTGAAGCCAGTCCATTTTCAGCAGCCCAAGCCTGCGAATTCAGCCCGCTTCAGGTCCAACCCAATTCAAAAACAAATCTCAGATTGAGCTGAGATTTGTTGGGCTAATTTCAGGCCTGGTTGAAGTCCGTCGACGCCACTGAAAATTTGGATTTCAGCCGCTGTTGCGTCGTCATCGTAGTGAACCAGTTTCCGTAATAAACCGGTGAGTTTATGCACTAAACTCTTCTTAGTAAGCTAATGACATTTAATGGGTGTTTAGATTTAATTAATTAGGAATTATGTGGTTAGTTAGATTAATTTAGTGATTTAATTATGCAATTATGCATGTTAGGTGGTTAGATTAGATTAAGTGAGGCCTAGATATAATTATCTATCTAGAAGGGTTCGGGAATCTTCTGAGCCTGTATCAATATTTAATTTAGTGATTTTGGCCTAGGTTGGTATTTTTAGAATTTAAATTGATTTATTTAATTAATTTTCGAAATTAATTAATTAATAATTATTTTTCAGAAATTAGATCGGGATAGCCAGTGATCAGAATTTCGTGCTGATTGCAATGATGTGGTTAATTTCTGCATTTGGGTGTTAAATTGTGCAAATTGAGTGTTGATTGGAAATTTGAGTGTTTGATTCTAGAATTTATGAATTTTCAATATTTATTCAGAAAATCCCAGGTGTCGGGTTTTAAACACCAAAAATGATTTTATATATTATACAAAACAATGGGACTTTAAATTGAAAGATATCGATTTTTCTGGTTTAAGTGACCATGTACTCACACATGATTATTTTATAGTGTATTTCTAATACGAAGAAAAAGGTTAGGTTTACCATTTAAATTGAGGCATGTGAGTGCAATGCATGGTGCCCTAGGCCATAATTGAGTGATCGTGTGTTGGTTAAGAGAAATTGTCCCGAGCTGTTAAGTTGGACGTTACCCCTTTATAGAACGCCCATAGATAACGGGAAGCTGGTCGCACTAGATTCTGTACCTTATGCTCCTTCGGGAAAGCCATATGATAGAGAGACGTGTCGTGCTCAATGGGGTAAGACAATGCTTGGCAATGCTAGAAGACTGCCAAATAGAGAGTAGGGCGTGCTATATGCTGAAATCAAAACTAGGAACGCATGATGAATTGAGTTGAATGTGTCGGATTATGAGACGAAATTGTGTGGCATGGAATGAGACGTGTTATAATAATTTGGCCCTATAATTAGGACCCTTGTATTGATTTAAGAATTGAGTGTGGCGTTCCAGTTGTTGGAGCTTGTTTGTTGCTCATGTCTTTATGATTGTCTATAATATAAAATATACTAACCTGCATGGTGGATTTGAGGCGAGGTAAGTCCTCTATGCTAAGTGCGTGATTATGTGGTTAGGACGTCTCTAGGCGTATTACCCTCTTAATCGGGGTTTAGAGCATTGACTTGCTAAGATATTGTCTCACTGGTTACTGTATAACCATTTTCAGGTCCTTAGAAAGTGGTTATGGAGGACCAAAGTCTCGGAGTCTGTGGAGGTGGAGTTAGAAGGATAGACGTTTGTGTCCGACTAATATGTTGTAGGACAATATCTTTGTTTTTTAGAGTTGACCTTCTTGTAGACTTTTAACTATACATATTTTGTATCTAAACTCGTTGTTTATAAAAGCATATTTGTTTGTGAATCCATTTCCTACTATTCTATCCCGAGATGGTTATTATCAAGGGATTTATTATTTGCTTCCGCATGTGCAATAAAACAAAATGGTCGGCGACTCGTCCTGGGAAGTTGCAAAATTTTATCGACCAAAAAGGGATGAACACACGCTCGAGGATCGGGGTGTGATAGTAAAAATCGCTCACGATATTCTTGCTAAATTTATTTTATTTTCCCCTCTTTTATTATTTAATTTATTTTTTATTTTTGCCCTCACATCATTCTCTAATAAAATTTTATTAAATAGTAGACTGTACTAATATAATCAAAATACTAAATATGTAAAATATATAATAGATATATATTTATATTTCTATATTGAAATTAATTTATAAAAAATAATTAAATTCGAATATATAAACAATACATTAAAAAAGCGAAATTGTTTTTTTTTGTTGTTTTGTATTTTTTATATTTTAATTCAAATTCAAATATCATTTATATTGAGATATAATTCCAATTTTGTTAATTTAAGAAGTCTGTCGAGAAAAATAACTTTCCTATTATAAATACTAGAAATCCAATCCACATTTATCTAACTTCTCTTATGGGATAATATTATCCGGTTTATATCCCTTTCATATCGTATTTATCTTATCTTGAGTAGGCACCAAATATAAGATATGATAAATTTTATCCTATCTCGAATTTTATCCTGACTGCCAAACGCATTCAGATTCCTTAAAATTAAGGAATCTGTATCAACAAGTAAGTTCCTGATGGAACTTGGACAAAAACCACTCACCCGTAGACGTGATCTCATGTGGATCAATTATTACATGTGGAGAATTGTTAAAGAATATCCGATGAGATGCTACTTTTACCATTACATGAGATGCTAATAGTTTGAGGTTGTTAGCGCACGTTAAAGTTGACAGGTCATAAGTGTTAGGATATTGGGGAGGTAGCAAACCCTCCACTCTCAAATAAGCTCTATAGACCATTTTAGGTTTCCTCACAGTCAACCAATTCCAACTGCTCCCAGTCATCACCCGGTGAGAATCGTCAGAGAAAATCCAATGAGATGCAACTCTTCCACTGCAGTCCACATGCGATGCTGACATTTTATGAGGTTGTTAGCGTATGTTAAGGTGGTCGTTCAAAAGTATTAGGAAATAAATGGGGAACATGGCAAACTTTCCACTCTCAAGCATTTTGTAAAATGGATGTTCAGTACCATGATCATTAACTTAAGTAAGTACTTCAAATGAGCTCCATAAACAACTCTTGATTTCCTTACAGTCAACCAACTTCAACTGCTCCCTCTTTTTGGTACAACGGTTCATCTCGTCCTATCCTAATCTAACATGCGGTCCTTCGGTTTTGTATTTATACTTTCGAGCACATTGAACAGCTTCTCTCGGACTACTCGGCACTTTCCTTGTTGTTGACCCTCAAGAGGATTTAGACAGTTTGATTTTTTTTTTTTTTTTTGGTAAAAGGTAAGAGGTATATAGATTTTTGCACAAAAAGCTATACAGTTGTACAGCAAGGGGGCCCCGGCATCAGCTTACACTTAGAAAGACAGGAAATCAAAACGAGTGGAAGGGGGCCAGGGGGGAGAAAAGGGGAGGGAAGAGCCGCGAGAGAGATACAATGCAAATAAAAACAGCAGCAAAAGAAGGCCAAAATAGCGGCCAACAAAGGAGACGAGGGGGAAGAGCACACAACACTGTGGCCCGCACAAGGAAAAGACACAAAGAAGAAAAGAGCAAGAGGGACATCAAGATGGGAACACAAGCCACATCATTAGGAAAGACTCAGGAGAGTTCCATCAGAAGCATCAACCAACAATAGCGAGACGGGCAGCCATGTAGCAAAGGATAGCTTCACCAACCATCAGGCCGATGATCAAAGGGGGGCATAGTAAGCATAATCAATCAAAGATGGGGGATGGATGCCCCAGCTAAGTCTTAGGAATTGTTTGATTGAATAGTACAAAGTCTCAGGAATTGTTTTTCCACGTCGATCATTGCTTACAATACGGTTTTAAGTAGATAAGAGCTCAAGAAGTGGGTTTGTCAGGAATTTAAAACGCCCAAACAAGTTCAAAAGTTTTTCCTAAGAATGCAACATCGATATTGCCATGAATTGCCTTGAGCGAAGGACCAGACTTGTTTCTTTGTTTACCAACGAGTCATGCACAACACTTGCCTGGCGATGGAGTTACTAATCATGATCGTTATACATCCCCATCTCGTAATGCCACAGTACTTGGCCGTGACGTAAAATCCTTCACCATGGGTTTGAAACTCTCATAGCTTATAATACCCTAGATCTCATCTGGAGAGTTTATTGTCACTTTTACTTTAATTTCAGAATTGGAAAAGGATGAATTTGTTACTTGTCAGTACTAGTACGCTGAAGCTTCTTTATCATCAGCGACTCAGTATTGGAACGGCTGCAAACCAAGTGCGGTAGAGTGACAGAGATCTTTAAAACTACAAAAGATCAGATTGCATTGACATATGAAGGAGAAACAGTTAGTCTGTCATTTTCGCATTCGGAGATTGAGGTGACGTGAGTTAAGGACGAGAAAATTAATTGAGTTTTGTGTGTAGCTGTTGGAAAAACTGCACTGACTCGAATTTGAATTGATAATGGCCCAACCAATGTTTCAGTGCTTTGTGGAGAAAATTATGAGAAGTGCATGAGGTCTGGCATCTATAAATAGGCATCATTTTGCAGCAAGTGTTCGCATCCATTAGAGCACCCGAGAGTAGAAAAAAGAAGAAGAGAAAAAAAACATGATGAAGAGCGTTCGACTTTCCACCAGTTTCGCACTCTTGGCTCTGGTGCTGTCCCTCGCCGACGCCTATGACCCAAGTCCCCTGCAGGACATCTGTGTGGCAGTCCCAGAACCCCACAATGCTTGTAAGCTTGTCTTCCCCTTGCTTGGTAGAGCAGTCCGAGTTAATGCATTTTGCTTTAGATTTCAGAGTAGTCCTCCTTTAAGACTGACACTCTTAATGGGTGCGCTGGGGAAGCTCGTCAGGCATTACGATCAATTTTTTTGAACAAGACGTTGAGTACACTAATTTCCAAAACAAGACAATTAACCTAACAAAAAGATAACAGTTCTCATTCTTGGTGCGACCTTATCGTACCCTAGGATGTGCCTCAAAGGTATATGTCAGCAACAATTTCCTCTTAACAGAAACTCCTCCCTATGCAGTGTTTGTGAATGGAAAGTTCTGCAAGAACCCCAGTCTTGCCACAGCAGACGACTTCTTCTTTTCCGGCCTCCAAATTCCTGGAAGCACGGCCAATCCCGTGGGCTCCAACGTCACCCAAGTGACCGTGGACCAGCTAGCAGGACTCAACACTCTTGGTATTTCCATGGTTCGTATCGACTTTGGAATAGGTGGTTTAAATCCTCCGCACACTCACCCTCGTGGCACCGAGCTTTTGCTCGTCCTGGAGGGCACCCTCTATGTAGGCTTTGTCACGTCCAACCAACTGAACAATACTTTCTTTGAGAAAGTCCTCCACCCTGGAGATGTTTTTGTTTTCCCCATCGGGATGATTCACTTCCAGCTCAATATTGGAAAGACCAATGCAGTCGCGATTGCCGGTCTAAGCAGCCAAAACCCAGGAGTCATCACTATAGCCAATGCATTGTTCAACGCAAAGCCACCTATTTCCCCGAGGTTCTGGCCAAGGGGTTCCAGGTGGATGAGAAGCTTGTTGAGACACTTCAGAAGAAGTTCTGGTCCTACAATTAGCCAGAGAAATGCATCTGATGGTGTCTGTCATCTCTGTGTACCTGATTAAACAAACCACTACTTTTTAAGTCTCCTGATGAAGTTCCCAGTTCCAAGTATGAAGAAAGCTTCCTTCTGTCACAACTTGTATTGATGTCAGTATAATAAGACTGTTGTTTTCCGCAACATCTACTACTTTGAGGTTTTTGTGATGAACTTATTTCATGGAACCAAGACAGAAAAAGACAGTGAGCTCGACACTAGACTCTACCATGTCAGAGGATTACAAACTGAATGCTTTACATGCACGAACTGCAAATAACCATCGCCAGTTCTGCTAAGGCCGCATAACTAATTAATAATGAACAATCAGCAGAAATGAAACTTCAGTAGTTTCAGGAATCATGATGCTGCGTTGATTTTATTGGGAATGAAGCCTCAAAGCATTCCTGTTTTATGAGAAACTGTCATAATGGAAGATATGGGTTGGGTTCCATATGGGTTGGGCTGACGCAGAGGAAGATGGCAGATCAGGAGTCAAGTCGAAAGATCCGACCCTATCTTAAAAAAACGGGTCGAAATTTTTTGGCTTTGGGTTGAACAACATTATATGGACGTGACTGGGGTGAACACAAGTTTAGGCTATAATCGAAAACCTAAAATTTGAAATAAGTCTTTGCATTTTTCTTATTCCATATATTTGCGCAATCCTGCAGCTAGGGGTGAGAAACTTTTTTGGATAGAACTAGGAATCGAAGAACTAGACTGGCGGGTCTAGTTCGGTTCCCAATTTTATGAAGGGATGGTTAGGTTCTTGATTCCACTTTGTTTGGTCCTCAATTCCTATAGGAATCGAGATTGGAACCAGAATTGAGAACTGGAATCAGAATCGAAATTGGAATTGGACTAATAACTCGGGAATCGGGAACCTGAACTCTAAAGCAGCCATGCATTTGGTATTGAACTTCCAAAATTGTTGTCCAATGATCTTTCTTTGACATTAAAGATTTCGATGTTTAACTTGATGGGTCTTTTAAATACCCCTCTCTTATCTTTTGCCTCTATGGATTACATGACTTAATAGATGATGAAATATGCTTTCAGTTTTTAGGCATTACCGTTAATAATCTTATTAATGTGGCAGTTAAAAGATTGGGAAGAAGGATGGGAGATCTCACTTTTGAATGAAATCAAGATAGGGTTTATTCTGCAGTATGCTATGCCCATATCTTTGTGCTTAATGTGTTCTCGTATGCCATGAGGCCTGTGGAAGTTGCAATCGCTTCTTTGATGTTGTTATGTTTGAGCAATTGCTTCATTGAAAACCGTAAAATTTTCTTAATACTATTTGATAAGTGCATATGAACACTCTTTCTTGGGCAATTGATAATAAAATCCTTGTTTATTTTTATTGTTGCATTTGTTTTTGTTTTGCTTAACCAAAAATGGAAAAAAGAAGAAGAATCTGTTAGATCTTGGAACTTGTAATATAGTAGATTTTAGGTTTCAAAAAATGAAGATCTTATACCTGATGATAGGTTATAGGTTTTGTCTAGAACCTAGAACCACTCAACGTTCAATAATAAGTGTGTAATATGAAACTACTAATCTAACCTTTCATTTATGGCATTATATATAATTAGAACTTTTACTTTGTTAATATTTCACAATTTTCATGTGTCTAAATATGAATTGTGATAAGCAAATTGCAACAAATATATTAGTAGAGATGATAATTCACTACAATCGTTAAATTAAAAGTAAGTGTAGAATCTGGATAGACCCTAAAACCTATGATATGATAAGTTCTAGGACTACGTTTGATCGTTTGGATTTCAAATAAAGATAGGCTATGATTAGATATGATATAATATGAACTCTAGGAGATCTTCATATATCTTATCAACTATTTGGTGATTATAGTAATAAAGTCGGATATATTTATATCATATCATATATATTATTAGTATAAATGACATATTAGTAAAAATGAACCAAAAATTTTCTGAATGTAGATGGTAAATATGACAGCCTGAATTTTTAGAATTTGTTTTCGATCAAATAAATTGGGCTTTTCATCGACGCGCCAATAATGCTATTCTCTAAGCCGATCACTCACTAGATAATTGGTCTGTTTGGGGAAGCAAGTAATGAATCTAAATGCAATGGAGTTGAGAATTCGTGTGACATCCTGATTTTCAAGCTCTGATTTCGATTGGTTAATTTGGACATTTCATTGACGCGACTACAATGTTTTTCTCTAAGTTGGTTACTCATGAGATAACTAGACTGGCTAGGTAAGCTATTAAAGACTTTAAGGCAATTAGACTTGAGAATTCGATCAGGATTCGACTTCTCGACCGTGCTCATCTTTAGAGATCATTGCGACACATTATAAAATCGATTTGCAATCAGAGATATGTCGGTTCAACTGAGATGAATGACCAATCGTGGGTGACTCCACTAAATTGGAAATTTTTTATTAACCGGCACTAATTTGATTTTCTTATTATTTTGGTGCCTTGTGTCCGTATTTGAATTCTCAAGATTTTCACGACAACTGAGAGTCGCTGATGGGTCGAGTGGGTTGCGGCTCGAAGAAAATTGATCATGGGTCATTTGTCCTAAAAAGTTTTGAAAACTAACCGGTAGCCTAGGTCACACTCAAAACGCGTTCGAGTGAAATTAACTACCAATCTAAGTCCGATTTCAGAAATTAGAATTTCTGTCATGTCATAATAAATTTTGGGAGTATCGACTTAGTCTCAGAAGATTTTTCTAACACCCGACACTTTTTGGGAAAAAGTTGTTGTGTGGCCATTTTCGTTCAATTGAAGCCAGGGATTAATTCTGATGGTGAAATTGAGAAGCATGAAAGATTCTTGGATAAGGAAAATAATCAATTTGATAATGGAAATATCAATTGATTTTTGTGAGAGTTAATTGAGAGAAATTTTGGATGCAAAGTGCTAGTGGGGACCAAGTTTCTCTCTCCCTCTTTCTTTCTTTCTTTCTTTTTCTCTCTCTCTCTCTCTCTCTCTCTCTCTCTCTCTCCTTTCTCTTTTCCCCCTCGTGCGCAGCCCCCCCCCCCCCCAACCGAATGCTCTTCTGTCTTCCACTTTGCTTTCTCCACCTTTTTACTTTTGACTTTCACCCCGGTGGTGTTGCCCACCACCGGGACCTTTCATTGGAGGTTTATCAGCCTAGTATGCTAGGAAAAGGCAGTGACCTCCCTCCAGGTGGGATCCCAGGGTTAATAACCCTATGGCCGGAGAGCCCAGTGGGGCCTTTATCCCGTAATCCTCCCCTCATTTCCCTATAAATGGGTTGTGGGGGGAGGCACCCTGGGATGACCTGTTCAGGGTGGAGCAGTTTAAAGACCTGCTCAAGTGATACTTTTGACTTTTCAATCTCTCTCTCTCTCTCTCTCTCTCTCATGCAACCGAACTCTCTCTTCCTCTTCTTCTCGTTTCGTTCAAAGACCCACGAGCAGAAGTAGCAGCCATGGTTGTTTGGTCAGAAGTTGCTGTTGTCGTCGCGCCGGGGCAGCAACGCCGGCCGTTGCCGTTGCCATCGTCGAGCATTGTCCTGCTACCCTTGCCCATCTCCGCCACACCCTCTCTTTTCCCCTGGTTCGAGCAAGCCCGAACGGCAGAAACAAAAGCAGCGACCAGCGTCGCTTGAAGGAGCTGCAGCCACGCCGGAGTTGTCGTTGTCGCCAGTTGCCCATCCCCGCGCATCGCCCTCGTGTAGCCATGCGCTTCGCCGCCTCACGCTCGCACCTGCCGTCCCCGCCGTGCGACCCCAGCCCCTGTTTTGCCTCGGTTCAGTCTTGTTCGACCAGTATAGGCCGCTGCCCGACCTCCTTTGGCCACCATCGGCCTCGCTGGAGCTCCGCCTTGCCCTCTGCTGCCCTTGGCCGCCTTATGCGACGTTGGAACCGCCCTTTCCAGCAGCGAACAGAGAGGGCAGAAAATGGGTATTGCAGTGAGGTTTTGGCCTGTTTTGGCCGTCTTCCCGAGCCTGGATGCTCGGTCCGCTTTGAGGAAAGTCGATCATCGTGTCGACCCCATTGTTTTGAGTGAGTTTTACTCACTAATGCCTTCTTAGTTTGCTAATTATACTTAAAGGTTGATTAGTATTAGTTAAGTGTAATTAGGTGGTTAGATTAGAATTGATTAGCGATTATTAGTTAATTGCATTGCATATTAATTGTTTGGTTAGTGTACTTAGATAGAGAATTGCCTATAGTATTTATTGGATGCTTCGTGGGATTTTTCCTGACTCTTATCGGGTGTTAATTAGGCAATTCAGGCCTAATTGGAATTTCTAGGAATTAAATATTAATTTCCGAAATTAATTATTTAATTATTTATTTTCCGGAAATTTAACTGGAATGGCCAGTGACGGGGATTATAAGCTGATGATCGTGGTGCAGCCCGTCTATTTAATTGAGCTTTATATTGTGCTAAATTGAATTTATTGTACTTATTTATTTAATTTTCAAAATTAATTATTTAATTATTTATTTTCTGGAAATTCAACCGGGATGGCCGGTGACCGGAATTTCGTGCTGATTGTCGTGGCGTAGTCCGTTTATTTAATTGAGTTCTACGTCGTGTTGAATTAAGTAAATTATGAATTTTTAGGGATTATTCCTAAATTGAATTAATTTGAGTAATTGACTGGTGAATAATTGAGTATCGGTTGCCAGTGACAAATGTATTGTGGTAGACTACCGATCATACTGGAAATTATGGAAATGAAAGTGAGTGTGTAAGATGTATGCTAACCCAATGCCTAGACATGTCATCTAGGAATTCAGTCATGTGTATAGTGGATTCATGAAAGGTTATATATCACCTTGGAGAAGGCACGTGCGCTCGGTGAGTTGGCCTATCACTTGGGACAATGCACGTGGGCTCGGTGATTAAGTTTGGCATCTTGAAGAGACATGTGGGCTCGGTAATTTGATGCATTACCTCGGAGAATGCACGTGGTCTCAATGAGTACATTTGGCATCTTGAAGAGACATGTGGGCTCGGTGACTTGATGCATCGCCTTGGAGAATGCACATGAGCCCAGTGAGTTAAGCATGGCATCTTGGAAGAGACACGTGGCTCGATGATCGGTTCCATCACCTCGGAGAATGCACGTGACTCGGTGATAAAGAATATTGCCTCGGAGAATGCACGTGGCTCGGTGATTGGTTTTATCAGTTGAGACTGTATAGCAATGACTAGAATGATCTAGAAATGGTCCGATTGACATGTAATCGACTAAGTCGATTGATTATTGCTTTGATTTGATGTTGTGAATTGATTGATTGAATGGAAATGACCGTGAGTGGTCTTGTTGGCGTGTAATTGACTAGGTCGATTCGATCGATGCTTCGATCTATGATGTGATTGCTTGGGTGCCTATTTGATCTGTACTAATATGCAGGTATAATCTGAGGCCAAGGTAAGTCCTCTAACTCATGTTGTGCATAGGCCGCCCTAAGGTGTATTAGTTTACTAATTGGGTCTTAGGGGGTAGAACTTGCTGAGACGTAGTCTCATCTCGGTTTGGGGAAAACATTTTAGGACCCTGATGAAGAACCTGAGGAGAAAGAATTCGAAGAGGAGTATCTGAAGGAGAACCCCGATGATGATCTAGAGTAGGACCCTGATGACTGTTGCTGTAGAATCAAATTGAGTAGAAACCAACCTTTTTGGCATGGTTTGTATATGTACATGTATGACTGAGTCATTATAGATGTACATAAGGTTGTTGGTTTTCAGGTTCAATTTTCTAGTCCTACTTATATATCCCATTGCTTTATTGTCTGGGAATTTTTATAACTGCTTCTGCATGTGATATTAAAAAGAAAATGGTCGATGATATGTAGTCTTGGGATATCAGATTTTAAAATTGACCAAAAGTTTGAAAGATGGTCATGTGACCGAGGATCGGGGCGTGACAATTCGACTAAGAATCGACTGCTCGATCGTGTTGGTCTACAAAGGTCATTACGACACTGTCAGAAATCGATTAGAGATCGGAGATAGGTCGATTTGACTGAGACATGTGATCAGAGTGTGGGTGATTCCACCTGATTTCAAAATACTCGTCGATTGGCACTAGGCCGATCTTTTATCGTTTTGGTACCCAGTGCCCGTATTCATGACAATTGAGAGTCACCAATGTGTTGGAGATGTACATTATGACTTGAGATAAATCGATCACGGGTCAATTGTATTAAAAATTCATGAAAATTAGTTAGTAGACTAGGTCACGCTAAAAACGCGTCGAATTGAAATTAATCGCGAATTTAAACACGATTTCAGAAATTGAAAGTTTTGTGGTGTCACGATCTATTTTAGAAATGTCGACTTATCCTCCGAAATTTTTTAGAGATTCCGGAGTTTTTACGGAAAACCATTTCAGACGTTGCGGAAAATTAACGGAAATTCAGATGGGCTAAATTCAAGGAAATTTGGACCTCCAAGCCGAGCTTTTGAGTGTTGGGGACTTACAGAAAATTGTACGAGATTTTTCTTTATCGAAATTGGACCTCAATTTGGGAAATTGAGTGAAGGAATTTAAACTAAAGTTGTGAAATTCGGTTTTGGGCAAGGGGCTAGAATTTTTGGCTTTAATTTGGATATTTTTGTGGGAAATTAGAGCAAGAAAGTAATTTGGATAAGAGGATAATCTTGTGAGCCTTTTGGGGGACCAATTCATGATTAAGATTGAATTATTGCTTGACTTTTGTGCCTCTTTCTCAATCTCCTTCAACACACCACTAGCTGCTCATTCCGTTCAACTCCCTCTTCGTGCGACGCCCTCTGCTTCTCGCCTCACTTTCATTCTTCTTCATTCCCTTCGACAAACCTGCAGCGCTACAACCTAGGTAGCACCGACACGCGACACGCGACACGCGACACGTCATTTCTCAAAAAGTAGAGAATTCCGACACGTTAAATATTAAATAAATATTTTTATATATACATGATTAATTATTATATTTAAATTAATTTATTCAAATTCATAAATAAATAAACAATAAAAAAGAGCCTATAATAAATCTATACTAATAACATTAATAAATTTATTCATAAAAAAATTGAAAAGATATTTTTTTACTTTAACAAAAGTTATCAATGAAATAAATAACTAATGAAATATTAGAGTCAAAATAAATTTATATTTTTCTATGATGATCAAAATTTATCATTAATTAATATCTAGTGCTTTTATTTTAGAAAATAACTTTTTAACTTGTCAATTTATTTATTTTTTAGTCTTATCATGTATTAATAAAGTTATTTAATGTTTAATATTTCTTTTTAGGGTTAAATGAGTCCCACCCATTTATTTCAGCACATGTTTTCTTCCCCCACCCCCCCCAGCCCCGCGCCTGTCACTTCCCTTCTTTCCCCTACACAAGGCTTTCTTTCCCATCGACGCCTCGTCTCTCTCCTTTCTCTTCTCCCTAAAAACAGCCCAAAGGGCAAAAACCCTAGAAACCACCTTATTTTTCCTCTCCCTTTGCTCGGTCTCCATCTCTCCCGCCCTGCCTCGCCTCCGTTCTTCCCTTTGCCATCGTAGCCTTGCGTCCAGCCCTCTGCGGTGTTGCGGTTTTTCATCTCGGTGTTGCAGTCGGCGGTCGCAGCCGACCAAGACGATCGAGAAGGCTTCTCGGCGTAGTCGGCGGTCGCAGCCTTCTCGGCGTTGCAGTCGGCGGTCGCAACCCTCCTCGCCGTCGCTCACAGCGTCGTCTCGGCTCCCTCACCCTTGCCTCCACCCTCCATCACCTTCTTCCTTCGCACCTGCAGATCCGCCCTCCGGACACGCTCCGACGCACGTGTCGGAAAGAGTTGACCGCGTGTCGGAAACTCCGACACGTGTTGACCGCGTGTCCGAACGTGTCCGAGCGTGTCGGACATGTGTCGGGATGTCCAACACGACACGGAGGCCCTTTGAACGTGTCCGTGCTACCTAGGCTACAACTCACCAATTCATGATTAAGATTGAATTATTGCTTGACTTTTGTGCCTCTTTCTCAATCTCCTTCAACACACCACTAGCTGCTCATTCCGTTCAACTCCCTCTTCGTGCGACGCCCTTTGCTTCTGCCTCACTTTCATTCTTCTTCATTCCCTTCGACAAACCTGCAGCGCTACAACCTAGGTAGCACCGACACGCGACACGCGACACGCGACACGTCATTTCTCAAAAAGTAGAGAATTCCGACACGTTAAATATTAAATAAATATTTTTATATATACATGATTAATTATTATGTTTAAATTAATTTATTCAAATTCATAAATAAATAAACAATAAAAAAGAGCCTATAATAAATCTATACTAATAACATTAATAAATTTATTCAAAAAAAATTGAAAAGATATTTTTTTACTTTAACAAAAGTTATCAATGAAATAAATAACTAATGAAATATTAGAGTCAAAATAAATTTATATTTTTCTATGATGATCAAAATTTATCATTAATTAATATCTAGTGCTTTTATTTTAGAAAATAACTTTTTAACTTGTCAATTTATTTATTTTTTAGTCTTATCATGTATTAATAAAGTTATTTAATGTTTAATATTTCTTTTTAGGGTTAAATGAGTCCCACCCATTTATTTCAGCACACGTTTTCTTCCCCCACCCCCCCAGCCCGCGCCCTGTCACTTCCCTTCTTTCCCCTACACAAGGCTTTCTTTCCCGTCGACGCCTCGTCTCTCTCCTTTCTCTTCTCCCTAAAAACAGCCCAAAGGGCAAAAACCCTAGAAACCACCTTATTTTTCCTCTCCCTTTGCTCGGTCTCCATCTCTCCCGCCGCTGCCTCGCCTCCGTTCTTCCCTTTGCCATCGTAGCCTTGCGTCCAGCCCTCTGCGGTGTTGCGGTTTTTCATCTCGGTGTTGCAGTCGGCGGTCGCAGCCGACCAAGACGATCGAGAAGGCTTCTCGGCGCAGTCAGCGGTCGCAGCCTTCTCCGACGTTGCAGTCGGCGGTCGCAGCCCTCCCTCGCCGTCGCTCACAGCATCACCTCGGCTCCCTCACCCTTGCCTCCACCTCCATCACCTTCTTCCTTCGCACCTGCAAATCCGCCCTCCGGACACGCTTCAATGCGCGTGTCGAAAAGAGTTGACCGCGTGTCGGAAACTCCGACACGTGTTGACCGCGTGTCCGAACGTGTCCAGCGTGTCGGACATGTGTCGGGATGTCCAACACGACACGGAGGCCCTTTGAACGTGTCCGTGCTACCTAGGCTACAACTCACCAATTCATGATTAAGATTGAATTATTGCTTGACTTTTGTGCCTCTTTCTCAATCTCCTTCAACACACCACTAGCTGCTCATTCCGTTCAACTCCCTCTTCGTGCGACGCCCTCGCTTCGCCTCACTTTCATTCTTCTTCATTCCCTTCGACAAACCTGCAGCGCTACAACCTAGGTAGCACCGACATGCGACACGCGACACGCGACACGACACGCGACACGCCATTTCTCAAAAAGTAGAGAATTCCGACACGTTAAATATTAAATAAATATTTTTATATAATGATTAATTATTATATTTAAATTAATTTATTCAAATTCATAAATAAATAAACAATAAAAAAGAGCCTATAATAAATCTATACTAATAACATTAATAAATTTATTCATAAAAAAATTGAAAAGATATTTTTTTACTTTAACAAAAGTTATCAATGAAATAAATAACTAATGAAATATTAGAGTCAAAATAAATTTATATTTTTCTATGATGATCAAAATTTATCATTAATTAATATCTAGTGCTTTTATTTTAGAAAATAACTTTTTAACTTGTCAATTTATTTATTTTTTAGTCTTATCATGTATTAATAAAGTTATTTAATGTTTAATATTTCTTTTTAGGGTTAAATGAGTCCCACCCATTTATTTCAGCACACGTTTTCTTCCCCCACCCCCCACCCGCGCGCGCCTGTCACTTCCCTTCTTTCCCCTACACAAGGCTTTCTTTCCCGTCGACGCCTCGTCTCTCTCCTTTCTCTTCTCCCTAAAAACAGCCCAAAGGGCAAAAACCCTAGCAACCACCTTATTTTTCCTCTCCCTTTGCTCGGTCTCCACCTCTCCCGCCGCTGCCTCGCCTCCGTTCTTCCCTTTGCCATCGTAGCCTCGCGTCCAGCCCTCCGCGGTGTTGCGGTTTTTCATCTCGGCGTTGCAGTCGGCGGTCGCAGCCGACCAAGACGATCGAGAAGGCTTCTCGGCGCAGTCGGCGGTCGCAGCCTTCTCTGGCGTTGCAGTCGGCGGTCGCAACCCTCCCTCGCCGTCGCTCACAGCGTCGTCTCGGCTCCCTCACCCTTGCCTCCACCCTCCATCACCTTCTTCCTTCGCACCTGCAGATCCGCCCTCCGGACACGCTCCGACGCACGTGTCGGAAAGAGTTGACCGCGTGTCGGAAACTCCGACACGTGTTGACCGCGTGTCCGAACGTGTCCGAGCGTGTCGGACATGTGTCGGGATGTCCAACACGACACGGAGGCCCTTTGAACGTGTCCGTGCTACCTAGCCTACAACTCACCGAGCGACTCCAGCTTGCTCCTTTGAAGTCAACACCAGCAAATTAATTGACCCCAACTGCACGTGGCCATTTGCACCGAACCGAAGCATCCACCCATCTCTTGCCCACGCGTCCAGCAGCATGTGAGTCCAGCCCACCGAAGACCCAAGGCCCCCGTTCTCCACCTTCATTTGTTTCCATCGCCCACCGATTCCCTTTATGTTACCACGAAGACACCAGCTTCCTCGTGTCTTCAGTTTGCTCGGTCAACTCCAGCATCGAAGACTCCAAGCTGCCAGCCGTCCATCCCCGCTTCGTTCTCTCGTCCCCAGCAGCAGACCGAGGCAGCCGCGTTGCCTCTCGCCTTTAGCCCGCGAAATCCAGTCCATTCAAGCCCACCGTCCTCGAGCAGTCCAGCAAATTCCAGCGTCTCCAGCCACGTGAGATGGGCCCATCTTCATTTCTTCAGCCCAACTTAAGCTCAGTCCACTCAAGTCTCAGCCCATCTTCAGTTAAATCCAAGCCTGCAGCAAGCCCGCTTAGTTCAGTCCATTAAAGCCAGCGAAGCAGGCCCAAACCACGGCTCAACTCAAGCCCAGACCAGTCCGCATTTTGAAGCCCGCTTTAGCCAACTTTGGCCCACTTGAAGCCAGTCCACTTTCAGCAGCCCAAGCCTGCAAATTCAGCCCGCTTCAGGTCCAACCCAATTCAAAAACAAATCTCAAATTGGGTTGAGATTTGTTGGGCCAATTTCAGGCCCGGTCCAAGTTCGTTGACGCCGTCGAAAATTTGGATTTTGGCCACCGTTGCGTCGTCGTCGCGGTGAACTGGTTTCCGTAATAAACCGGTGAATTTATACACTAAACTCTTCTTAGTAGGCTAATGACGTTTAATGGGTATTTAGATTTAATTAATTAGGAATTAGGTAGTTAGTTAGATTAATTTAGTGATTTAATTATGCAATTATGCATGTTAGGTGGTTAGATTAGATTAAGTGAGGCCTAGATAAATTATATTATTTATCTAGAAGGGTTCGGGAATTTTCTGGGCTCGTATCAGTATTTAATTTAGTGATTTTGGCCTAGGTTCGTATTTTTAGAATTTAAATTGATTTATTTAATTAATTTCGAAATTAATTAATTAATAATTATTTTTCAGAAATTAGATCGAGATAGCCGTGACTGGAATTTCATGTTGATTGCAATGATGTTGTTAATTTCTACAATTGGGTATTAAATTGCGTAAATTGAGTGCTGATAAGAAATTTGAGTGTATAATTCCAGAATTTATGAATTTCCAATATTTATTCAGAAAATCCCAGGTGTTGGGTTTTAAACACCGAAAATGGTTTTATATACTAAATAAAACATTGGGATTTTAAATTGAAAGATATCAATTTTTTTGGTTCAGGTTGACCGTGTACCCACACACGACTATTTTCTAGTATATTTCTAATACGAAGAAAAATGCTAGGTTCACCATTTAAATTGAGGCATATGAGTGTAATGCACGGTGTCCTAGGCTATAATTGAATGATCGTGTGTTGGTTAAGAGAAATTGTCCCGGGCTGTTAAGCTGGACGTTACCCCTTTATGGGACACCCCTAGACAACGGGAAGCCGGTCGCAGTAGATTCTAGACCCTATGCTCCTTTAGGAAAGCCGTCTGATAGAGAGACATGCCTTGCTCAATGGTGAGACAATGCCTAGCAATGCTAGAAGACCACCGAACAGAGAGTATGCCGTGCTATATACCGAGATCAAAACTAGTAATGCATGATGAATTGAGTTGAATGTGTTGGATTATGGGACAAAATTGTGTGGCACGGAATGTGACGTGTCATAACGATTTGGCCTATAATTAGGACCCCTGTACTGATTTGAGAATTGAGTGCGGCATTCCAGTTGTTGGAGCTTTTTTATGATTGTCTGTAATATAAATTGTACAGACCTGTAGGATGGATTTGATGCGATGTAAGTCATCTATGCTAAGTGCGTGATTGTGTGGTTAGGATGCCTCTGAGCGTATTACCTTCCTAATCAGGGTTTAGAGTATGGACTTGCTGAGATATTATCTCACTAGTTATTATATAACCATTTTCAGATCCTTAGAAGGTGGTTGTGGAGGACCAAAGCCTTGGAGTCTGTGGAGCTGGAGTCAGAAGGACTGTCGTTTGTGTCAGACTAGTATGTCATAGGACAATACATTTGTTTTTGAGAGCTGACTTTCTTGTAGACTTTTGACCATACTCTTTTTGTATCTAAACTCGTTGTTTATAAAAACATGTTTGTTTGTGAATCTATTTCCTGCTTTTCTATTTCGAGATGGTTATTATCTAGGAATTTATTGTTTGCTTCCACATGTGCAATAAAACGAAATGATCGGCGACTTGTCTTGTGATGTGGACATTGAGTCATATCGAGGAGGAGGTGCTAGGGACCCATTGTCATTCCTACTGGTTCGATTACTCGAGCGCGGGCCAAACAATTCATGCAAGCTGTTGGCGTCATGGTTCGTGATCTTTGGCGTGAAGATGACCTTGGATCAAATCTTGAAGAATCTTGGAAATCTTGGTGCAATTTAATTATCTTGTTACCAAATAATTGACCAAGTCAATTTATATATATATTCTTGTTTAAGAATATTCTAAAATAGGAATATTTTAGAATATAACGCATTAGATTTTTTAGGGTTGGTTTTAGGGTTTGTGTGGCAGCCTATATAAAGGATTTGCTAATTTTCTTTGGGGACAGATATATTTTATTTTGAAGAAAAGAATTGAGAGGTTCTCTTTTTACTGTTCTTTGGAGGACTTGACCTAATCAAGATTCTCTTCGACTTATCGAGCGAGATAGCGAATTCTTTCGCTCGTGGCGTCTATAACGTTGGTTGGTTGACACGTGTTTGTCAACAGGTCACGTTTATACCGAGGTTGCCAATCACAGGTTTGATTGGAGGTCGAGGTTTGCAATTCGCACCATCTGGGCCTTCGTAGAACGATCCTTCCGCAACGATTCTCATCAGTTTGGTATCAGAGCTTGCTTCTACAAGGTCTATTTATCTTTAATTTTCTGTTGATATTTAGCAATTTGAGATTTATTGAGTTAGGGTTTTGGTTCTAGTTAATTTAGGGATCTGATTGCTTTTGTGCTTCCATACGTAGTTGTTTGTTGTTAGTTTTAAATTTTCTTTTCGAGCATCTTAAATTGTATCCGAGTTCGTCAAAAAAAAAAAAGAAAAAAAAAAAAAAAAAAAAAAGAAGAGAAAGAAAACGCACAAAAAAAAAAAAAGCGTGCAAGAAAAAAAAAACAGCTTCGGCAAAAAAAAAAATTAGCCGAACAAAAAAAAAACAAAAAAAAAAATCAAGAAGGCGACTCGTTTGTTAGTAGACCAAATTGAAACAAAATCAGTAGTGATTTGTGTTTCAATTGGAATTTCGAAAGTTGTACTTGTTGGTTTGAAATTGTTACTTACTGACACAAAATCAATAGTGATTTAATCTTGTTTGATTAGTTTGATTGATTGTCGTGAGGGGGTTGAGAGACAGGTTTTGAGTCCAATAAAGAGCTTGTGAAAAGAGAATACGAGAGGAAAAAGGCAAGAGTGTGTAAGCTTAATTGAGGGTAAAAAAAGCCTAGACTTGAGTTAAACACGAGAGGAGTGACAAACATCTCGAGAGAAACACGTGAGGGAGCAATTGGTGAGGATTTTTTTTAGACTAACGTTTACTTGCAGGTCTAAAATATGTCGCGCGAAGAAAGTGTGAATCAACGGGAGGTTGACCCCATACGAAGGGATGAAGCGCTCGTGGAAAGCATCCAGCAATTGAGGGTCGTAGTGGAGGAGCTTAGTGGCCGAATGATGGGGAATGGCATGAGGGTTGATGGTGACCGAGAGATACCCCGAGGAAGGCCGCAACATCAGCGAGATGCCTCTAGAACACAACATAGAAGGCAGCGGCAATATGATGATGATGAGGCCGACATGGAGGATGATCGAGATGCTTGATTTGAAAGGTGGAATGGAGGCCGAAGGTTTAGACACCGAGGAGATGATGAACTTGGCAACATCAAGATGAAGATTCCTTCCTTCCAAGGGAAGAATGATCCCGATGCGTATCTAGAGTGGGAGAAACGCATGGAGATGGTATTTGATTGCCAACGATACTCGAGCTCAAAAAGGTAAAAATTGCAGCTGTTGAATTTACTGATTATGCTATAATTTGATGGGATCAACTTGTGACTAGTAGGAGGCGCAATGGTGAAAGACCGATAGAGACGTGGGATGAGATGAAAGCAGTGATGAGGAGGCGTTTTGTGCCAAGTCATTACCATCGAGATTTGTTTCAAAAGTTACAAAACCTCACAAAAGGCAATAAGAGCGTGGAAGAGTATCACAAGGAGATGGAGATTGCCATGATCCGTGCTAATGTGATGGAGGATCGTGAGGCCACAATGTCAAGATTTTTGAGTGGTTTGAGCCGAGACATAGCAAGGGTGGTAGAGCTGCAACACTATGTTGAATTGGAAGAATTGGTAGACAAAGCCATCAAAGTTGAGCGACAATTGAAGTTGGACCGAAATCACAAGAGTGGAGGAGGTTCAAATCAGAATTGGAGATCCAACTGGAAGAGAGATGAGAAGCCAAATTGGAGAGGAAACAACACCAAAACCGAAACTTCAAAGGAGAAGGAGAGGGACGGTAAAGTTGGAACGAATCCGATTTCTTCAGGTAAAACCGAAAATCCTAACACTAGAACTCGTGAAATTAAATGTTTTAAGTGTTTAGGCAGGGGTCATATGGCGAATCAATGCCCTAATAGGAGGGTGATGATCATGACTGGACATGGTGTTATTGAGTCCGAAAGTGAAAGGGAAGAAGATGATGAAGAGATGCCACCATTGGAGGATTGTAGTGATGGAGAAGTGGCTATAAAAGGAGACTTATTGGTGGTTAGGCGTTCTCGAGTGTGCAAGTAAAGGAGGAGGAGCATCACCAACAAAGAGATAATTTGTTTCATACAAGGTGTGTGGTGAATGGTAAGATTTGTAGTATGATAATTGATGGAGGTAGTTGTGCGAATGTGGCAAGTTGTATTATGGTGGATAAGTTGGGCTTGAAGACAACAAAGCATCCTAGGCCTTATAGACTTCAATGGTTAAATGATAGTGGTGAGGTGAAAGTAACGAAGCAAGTTCGAATTCCATTTGAGATAGGGAGATATAAGGACGAGGTAAAGTGTGATGTTGTACCTATGCAAGCGGGTCATATCTTACTTGGAAGACCATGGCAATATGATCGAAAGGTACATCATGATGGGTATACTAATCGTTATTCATTGATGATGAATCAAAAGACTTATACCTTGGTACCAATGACACCTAGTGAGGTGTATCAAGATCAACTAAAGTTACAACGAGAAGCCGAGAGAGAGAGAAAAGGTGAGAAATTCGAGGGCTTGCGTAGTGTGTCTGAGACGCAAGGAAAAGGAGAGGCCGAGAGAAAAATTGTGGTAAAAACCGAGGGAAAAGAAGAGAGGAAAGAAAAGAGGCAAAATAATTTTTATGCAAAATCAAGTGAAGTGAGGAGAGCTTTAGTTCTAGATCGACCAATGCTTGTACTTGTGTACAAGGAGGTTTTATTTTCTACTAACGATCTTGACCCAAGTTTGCCTAGTCTATTGTTGTATCTTTATTGCAAGAATTTGAAGATGTCTTTCTTGATGAACTTCCTAGAGGGATACCACCGATTCGAGGCATAGAACATCAAATTGACTTGATTCCTAGCGTGTCATTACCTAACCGACCCGCATATCGAAGTAATCCCGATAAGACAAAGGAACTTCAGCAGCAAGTTAGTGAACTATTGGAACGGAGGTATGTGACAGAGAGTCTTAGCTCGTGTGCCGTCCTTGTTTTGTTGGTGCCAAAGAAGGATGGAACTTGGCGAATGTGTGTCGATTGCCGAGCAATCAATAATATTACGGTAAAGTATCGACATCCTATTCCTAGGTTAGATGACATGTTGGATGAGTTGCATGGTTCTTGCATTTTCACTAAAATCGATTTGAAAAGTGGTTATCATCAAATTAGGATGAAAGAAGGTGATGAATGGAAAACTGCATTTAAGACCAAGTATGGATTATATGAGTGGTTAGTCATGCCATTTGGATTAACTAATGCACCGAGCACGTTTATGCGACTTATGAATCATGTTTTGCGTGCTTTTATTGGTCGATTTGTGGTCGTCTATTTTGATGACATCTTGATTTATAGCCGAAGTCTTGATGACCATATTGAGCATGTGCGAGCTGTCTTGCAGGTTTTAAGGGCTGACCAATTATACGCTAATCTAAAGAAGTGCTCTTTTGTTACCAACAAATTAGTATTTCTAGGATTTGTTGTTAGTGCTGATGGTATACAGGTTGATGAAGAAAAGGTCAAAGCAATCCGTGAATGGCCAACGCCTAAGACCATAGGAGAGGTGCGTAGCTTTCATGGATTGGCGAGTTTTTATCGACGATTTGTGAGAAATTTCAGCACCATTGCTGCACCTTTAACTGAGGTTATCAAGAAGCACGTGGGTTTCACGTGGGGAGAAGAGCAAGAGAAAGCATTTAATCTGCTAAAAGATAAGTTAACTAATGCTCCTTTATTATCTTTGCCGAATTTCAGTGCTACTTTTGAGATAGAGTGCGATGCTTCTGGTACAGGAATTGGAGCCGTGTTGATGCAAGGAGGGCGTCCCATAGCTTATTTCAGCGAAAAATTGAGTGGAGCAACATTGAATTATCCTACCTATGATAAGGAGATGTATGCTTTAGTGCGAGCTTTGGAGACTTGGCAACATTATTTATGGCCAAAGGAGTTTGTGATCCACACCGACCATGAGACCTTGAAGTACTTGAAAGGGCAGCAAAAGTTGAATAAAAGACATGCCAAATGGATGGAGTTCATCGAGACTTTTCCATATGTGATCAAGTACAAGAAAGGTAAGGAGAATGTGGTAGCCGATGCACTTTCTCGAAGGTATGCGATTCTAACTATTTTAGAAGCAAAGTGTCTAGGTTTTGAGCATATCAAGGGCTTATATATTGATGATGATGACTTTGGGAGAGTCTATGAAGCATGTGAACACGCTGCATTTGATAAATTTTATAGGCATGAAGGTTATCTTTTTCGTGAAAACAAACTATGTTTGCCTAAGTGTTCTTTGCGTGAATTGTTGGTGCGAGAAGCGCATAGTGGTGGTTTAATGGGGCATTTTGGCATTAATAAGACTTACGAAGTACTGTATGAACATTTTTACTGGCCACATATGAAGAGAGATGTAACACGTGTTTGTGAGAGATGCATTGCTTGTAAGCAATCGAAGTCTACAACTAAACCGCATGGCTTGTATACACCATTACCTATTCCAACGCATCATTGGATTGATATTTCTATGGATTTTGTGTTAGGATTGCCTAGGTCTAAGTATGGTAGAGATTCTATTTATGTGGTTGTTGATCGGTTTTCAAAGATGGCTCATTTTATACCTTGTCATAAAACTGATGATGCATCTCATATTGCTATTTTGTTCTTTAAGGAGGTTGTACGTTTGCATGGCATGCCTAGATCGATTGTTTCAGATCGAGATTCTAAATTTCTTAGCTACTTTTGGAAAATATTGTGGAAAAAACTAGGAACACGGTTGTTATTTTCTACTACTTGTCATCCACAGACCGATGGTCAAACCGAGGTAGTTAATAGAACTTTAGGGGTATTGTTGCGTGCTATTATTAAAAAGAACATAAAATCTTGGGAAGATTGTCTGCCACATGTTGAATTTGCATATAATAGGAGCATGCATTCTGCTACTAAATTTACACCATTTGAGGTTGTCTATGGTTTTAATCCATTAACTCCGTTAGATTTAACCCCTTTACCTGTTGATAAGCGTGTAAATTTAGATGGAGCAAAGAAAGCTGAATTTGTCAAGGCGTTGCATGAGAAGACGCGCACAAATATTGAGCGCAAGACTGAGCAATATGCAAAGCAAGCTAACAAAGGGCGCAAGGAAGTGGTGTTTGAACCCGGAGATTGGGTTTGGGTTCATATGCGCAAAGAGAGATTTCCTGAGCAGCGACATTCTAAGTTATTACCGCGAGGGGATGGACCATTCATGGTTTTGGAAAGAGTTAACAATAATGCTTACAAGCTTGATCTTCCAGGTAAGTATGACGTTAGTGCCACATTTAATGTTTCTGACTTGACTCTTTTTGATGCCAGTGATGATTTGAGGACAAATCCTTTGCACGGGGGAGGGAATGATGTGGACATCGAGTCATATCGAGGAGGAGGTGCTAGGGACCCATTGTCTATTCCTACTGGTTCGATTACTCGAGCGCGGGCCAAACAATTCATGCAAGCTGTTGGCGTCATGGTTCGTGATCTTTGGCGTGAAGATGACCTTGGATCAAATCTTGAAGAATCTTGGAAATCTTGGTGCAATTTAATTATCTTGTTACCAAATAATTGACCAAGTCAATTTATATATATATTCTTGTTTAAGAATATTCTAAAATAGGAATATTTTAGAATATAACGCATTAGATTTTTTAGGGTTGGTTTTTAGGGTTTGTGTGGCAGCCTATATAAAGGATTTGCTAATTTTCTTTGGGGACAGATATATTTTATTTTGAAGAAAAGAATTGAGAGGTTCTCTTTTTACTGTTCTTTGGAGGACTTGACCTAATCAAGATTCTCTTCGACTTATCGAGTGAGATAGCGAATTCTTTCGCTCGTGGCGTCTATAACGTTGGTTGGTTGACACGTGTTTGTCAACAGGTCACGTTTATACCGAGGTTGCCAATCACAGGTTTGATTGGAGGTCGAGGTTTGCAATTCGCACCATCTGGGCCTTCGTAGAACGATCCTTCCGCAACGATTCTCATCATCTTGGAAAGTCGCAAAATCTTATTGACTAGAGAGGGATGAGTATGCGCTCGAGGATTGGGGCGTGACAGTAAAAATCTCTCATGATATTCTTGCCAACTTTATTTTATTTGGTTTTTTATTTTATTTTCCCCTCTTTTATTATTTAATTTCTTTTTTATTTTTCCCCTCACATCATTCTCTAATAAAATTTTATTAAATAGTAGACTGTACTAATATAATCAAAATACTAAAATACGTAAAATATTTAATAAATATATAAATATATATTGAAATTAATTTATAAAAAATAATTAAATTCGGATATATAAATAATAAATTAAAATAGCGAAATTATTTTTTGTTGTTTTGTATTTCTTATATTTGGATTCAAATTTAGATATTATTTATGTTGAGATATAATTCCAATTTTGTTAATTTAAAAGTCTGTCGAGAAAAATAACTTTCCTATTATGAAGGTTAGAAATTCAATCCACTTTTATCTCACTTCCCTTATGGGATAATATTATCTGGTCTATATCCCTCTTATATCCCTTTTATCCTGTCTTGAGTAGGCACCAGACATAATATATGACACATTTTATCCTATCTCAAATTTTATCCTGATTGCCAAACGCATCCAGGTTCTTATAATTAAGGAATCTGTATCAACAAGTAAGTTCCATATGGAACTTGGACAAAAACCACTCACCCATAGACGTGACCTCAAGCGGATCAATTATTACATGTGGAAAATCGTTAAAGAATATCCGATGCTACTTTTACCATTACATGAGATGCTAATAGTTTGAGGTTGTTAGCGCATGTTAAGGCTGTCGGGTCATAAGTGCTAGGATATTGGGGAGGTAGCAAACCCTCCACTCTCAAATAAGCTTTATAGACCATTCTAGGTTTCCTCACAGTCAACCAATTCCAACTGCTCCCAGTCATCACCCGGTGAGAATCGTCAGAGAAAATCCAATGAGATGCAACTCTTCCACTGCAGTCCACATGCGATGCTGATATTTTATGAGGTTGTTAGCGTATGTTAAGGTGGTCGTTCAAAAGTATTAGGAAATAAATGGGGAACATGGCAAACTTTCTACTCTCAAGCATTTTGTAAAATGGATGTTCAGTACCATGATCATTAACTTAAGTAAGTACTTCAACTGAGCTTCATAAACAACTCTTGATTTCCTTACAGTCAACCAACTTCAACTGCTCCGCTCTTTTGGGTACAACGGTTCATCTCCTCCTATCCTAATCTAACATGCGGTCCTTCGGTTTTGTATTTGTACTTTCAAGCACATTGAACAGCTTCTCTCGGACTACTCGGCACTTTCCTTGTTGCTGACCCTCCAGAGGATTTAGACAGTTTGATTTTTTTTTTTGGTAAAAGGTAAGAGGTATATAAACTTTTGCACAAAAAGCTATACAGCTGTACAACAAGGGGGCCCCGGCACCAACTTACACTTAGAAAGACAGGAAATCTAAACGAGTGGAAGGGGGCTACGGGGGAGAAAAGGGGAGGGAAGAGCTGCGAGAGAGATACAATGCAAATAAAAACAGCGCAAAAGAAGGCCAAAACAACGGCCAACAAAGGAGACGAGGGGGAAGAGCACACAACACTATGGCCACACAAGGCAAAAACACAAAGAGGAAAAGAGCAGGAGGGACACCAAGATGGGAACACAAGCTGCATCATCAGGAAAGACTTGGGAGAGTTCCATCAGAAGCATCAACTAGCAATAGCGAGATGGGCAGCAATGTAGCAAAGGACAACTTCACCAACCATCAAGCCGAGGAACAAAGAAGGGGGAGGCAGCCAATAGTAAGCATAATCAATCAAAGATGGAGGGGTGGATGCCTCAGCTAAGTCTCAGGAATTGTTTGATTGAACAGTACAAAGTCTCAGGAATAGTAAGCATAGACAGTTTGATTGAACAGTACAAAGTCTCAGGAATTGTTTTTCCACGTCGATCATTGCTTACAATACGGTTTTAAGTAGATAAGAGCTCAGGAAGTGGGTTTGTCAGGAATTTAAAACGCCCAAACAAGTTCAAAATTTTTTCCTAAGAATGCAACATCGATATTGCCATGAATTGCCTTGAGCGCAGGACCAGACTCGTTTCTTTGTTTACCAACGAGTCATGCACAACACTTGCCTGGCGATGGAGTTACTAATCATGATCGTCATACATCCATCTTGTAATGCCACAGTACTTGGCTGTGACGTAAAATCCTTCACCATGGGTTTGAAACTCTCATAGCTTATAATACCCTAGATCTCATCTGGAGAGTTTTTTTTTTGGTGACCTAGGGAACCCGCGCACGACCGGCAGCCGGGGGTAAACCCTGGGGAGGTAACGCAGGACCACCACCCACGCACCCCGGGTAAGATCACCACGCAGCGCTTCAGCCCCCCTGCTTCGCAGGGGATTCGAAACTGGGACCTCCGCGGTGGAGTCCAGCAGCCCTACCATCCACGCTGCCACGATGGGTGGTACATTTGGAGAGTTTATTGTCACTTTTACTTTAATTTCAGAATTGGAAAAGGATGAATTTGTTACTTGTCAGTACTAGTTCGCTGAGGCTACTTTATCATCAGCGACTCGGTATTGGAACGGCTGCAAACCAAGTGCGGTAGAGTGACAGAGATCTTTAAAACTACAAAAGATCAGATTGCATTGACATATGAAGGAGAAACAGTTAGTCTGTCATTTTCGCATTCGGAGATTGAGGTGACGTGAGTTAAGGACGAGAAAATCAATTGAGTTTTGTGTGTAGCTATTGGAAAAACTGCACTGACTCGAATTTGAATTGACAATGGCCCAACCAATGTTTCCGTGCTTTGTGGAGAAAATTATGAGATGTGCATGAGGTCTGGCATCTATAAATAGGCATCATTTTGCAGCAAGTGTTCGCATCCATTAGAGCACCCGAGAGTAGAAAAAAGAAGAAGAGAAGAATAACATGATGAAGAGCGTTCGACTTTCCACCAGTTTCGCACTCTTGGCTCTGGTGCTGTCCCTCGCCGACGCCTATGACCCAAGTCCCCTGCAGGACATCTGTGTGGCAGTCCCAGAACCCCACAATGCTTGTAAGCTTGTCTTCCCCTTGCTTGGTAGAACAGTCCGAGTTAATACATTTTGCTTTAGTTTTCGGAGTAGTCCTCCTTTAAGACTGACACTCTTAATGGGTGCGCTGGGGAAGCTCTTCAGGCATTACGATCAATTTTTTTGAACAAGACGTTGAGTACACTAATTTCCAAAACAAGACCATTAACCTAACAAAAAGATAACAGTTCTCATTCTTGGTGCGACCTTATCGTACCCTAGGATGTGCCTCAAAGGTATATGTCAGCAACAATTTCCTCTTAACAGAAACTCCTCCCTATGCAGTGTTTGTGAATGGAAAGTTCTGCAAGAACCCCAGTCTTGCCACAGCAGACGACTTCTTCTTTTCCGGCCTCCAAGTTCCTGGAAGCACGGCCAATCCTGTGGGCTCCAACGTCACCCAAGTGTTCGTGGACCAGCTACCAGGACTCAACACTCTTGGCATTTCCATGGTTCGTATCGACTTTGGAATAGGTGGTTTAAATCCTCCGCACACTCACCCTCGTGGCACCGAGATTTTGCTTGTCCTGGAGGGCACCCTCTATGTAGGCTTTGTCACGTCCAACCAACTGAACAATACTTTCTTTGAGAAAGTCCTCCACCCTGGAGATGTTTTTGTTTTCCCCATCGGGATGATTCACTTCCAGCTCAATATTGGAAAGACCAATGCAGTCGCGATTGCCAGTCTAAGCAGCCAAAACCCAGGAGTCATCACTATAGCCAATGCATTGTTCAACGCAAAGCCACCTATTTCCCCCGAGGTTCTGGCCAAGGGGTTCCAGGTGGATGAGAAGCTTGTTGAGACACTTCAGAAGAAGTTCTGGTCCTACAATTAGCCAGAGAAATGCATCTGATGGTGTCTGTCATCTCTGTGTACTTGATTAAACAAACTGCTACATTTTAAGTCTCCTGATGAAGTTCCCAGTTCAAGTATGAAGAAAGCTTCCTTCTGTCACAACTTGTATTGATGTCAGTATAATAAGACTGTTGTCTTCCGCAACATCTACTACTTTGAGGTTTTTGTGATGAACTTATTTCATGGAACCAAGACAGAAAAAGACAGTGAGCTCGACACTAGACTCTACCATGTCAGAGGATTACAAACTGAATGCTTTACATGCATGAACTGCAATTAGTCATCGCCGGTTCTGCTAAGGCCGCATAACTAATTAATAATGAACAATCAGCACAAATGAAACTTCAGTAGTTTCAGGAATTATGATGCCACGTTGAGTTTATTGGGAATGAAGACTCAAAGCATTTCTGTTTTATGAGAAACTGTCATTGCTATTTGCTTGCAGCATGTACTAATTTGAGATATTTGATCCACCACTTTGTGTCTCTTTCTTCTTTTTCTTCCGAGTCTGTTGTACATGTTAGATGGGATTCTCAAATTGCATTTCCTTTCAATTTTGCTTGCCATTGATTATGTCCTTTTGCTACTTATATAATCTATGAACGAGAGCGAGTCTTAGTAAGTGATAAAGTAATTAATAAAAGAAATGAAAAACAGAAACTGACAGCTGTGATGTAGATGTAGGTTTCCTCATACGTACATTAGCAAGTTTCTTGAAGTCCCCGTGATTGTACTAAAGTCATTATTGAATCTCCTAATTAATTGGTTAATCTTATAATATTATGTTAGGTAAAAAGATAAGTTGAAACACGGATGCTGGTAAGGTTTCTCTATCATTAGCAGCTCCTTATGGTATGGTTTCTCTATAATTAGTAGCTCCTTAAGCTACTGTAAAGTATAGTTATGAAATTGAAAAAGAATGACGATCAATTTGCCATCCATCAGACGAGGTGGAGACCAATACGGTTAAACAATGCATGAAAATCTCCAGTTACTTTGACTTAACAGAACCGTGGAAGGCCCAATGGCACAATCGAGTTGCAAATCTAAACTTCCAATTCGGCATTATCGTTAATCCAAAAAGAGATGCAACTTCATTTTTCATTATTGCTGAAATGATCAGAACCATAATGGTATATCCATAAATTAAATTGTGTGCATGGATGCTGGCCCTTGATAGTAATTAGTAATGGATGATTATTAAGGTCGTTGATCAAGTGTCAGGAAATGGGAAAACCTTAAAATTCTCTACTTCAATCAGTTTTCCAAGGTATCAATAACATATGTGACTGCAAGTACTTCAAACAGAAATAGAGAAGAATACTGACAATAGTTTTAATACAATCAGCCAATGCTAACTAATCCAATCTTTTTGGTGCAATCGTTCCTCTTCTTCTAGTTGAAGCACATCAAACATTCTTTCTCAGCCCACTCAGCATATTATTTGTTGTCAACAGATGCCATATTAAGGTTCAACCACTCCTGATTTCATTTTATTAATTCGTTCAGTACCTGCTATCAAATAGGCAATTTCAGCTCCTAGACTGAACTCTGAAGTTTTAGAAGGCAAAAAGTTCCATGAATGAGACTAGCTTCATTAACTGCATAATTCTTATCTTGAAAATGCTTGTTTCACTCAGACGATCCTCCATTTCTGTCCTTTTTCATTAGGAACTCCATTTCATGCTGATGCTATAAAGCAAGTATAGTGTCAGTACTAAAATGACCCAGTTCAAGAGTGCAAAGAGTACAGAGGGGACCACACATATGCATTAGATGAAAAAGAGAACGTTGAACGATTTAAAAGGGACAAAATGTTACTGCTGGAAAAAGGATTAGGTTGCGCTACATCAGCATGTTATCATCACCATGAGAGCAAGAGATAGATCTGATGTTTGCATAAGGAAGAGCATATCATTTGATTTTTATATGTAGCTGTTGAACAGTTGCACTATCTAGAATATAAAGGGAAACAGTTAACCACCAAATATCTATCATTGTCAGTCTTTTCTGCTTCGTGTTCAGTTGGAGAATGCACATAGACTCCAAATTCTAACTTAGCACAACAATAGACGGTTTAATACTACAAGTCAGTTGGAGACCCAAAACTGATCAGTACAGCTTTGTTGCAAGCCCAGGTCATTGTGATAATAGAAACTTGGTTTTGTAAATGTAATGTCGTCCAACATAACTGTCAGATGATCACAATGCGTATATCCATGAAATGATTATTTCCAAAGTTAAATAGCGACATTTAGTTATCGACTGGTCAAGTGTCGGGAAATTGAAATGTTATATGACGCCTACTTTATCCAGTATTGCAAGGCATCAGTACTACTAGTACTTCAATTAATCATAAAAGACCCAATACTAATTTCCGTACAATCAACTACTTCTAACTACTCCAATCTTCTGGTGCAACAACTTATCTTCTTCTACATCACGCACAATATTTTTCTCAAGCTGATTGACAATTTTTCCTCAGTCTCCTTCAGCATATTCTATGATGCCATATTAGGGTTATGGCCAGCCTAATTATCATCATTTTGAAGTCCTTAACTAATGCAGTGGACGCTGCCAAATGGGAAATCCTGGTTTCCCCTTCAAATCCATTGTTATTCATGTGCTCCGCTTACATATGTAGACCAGACTCTGAAATCCTAGGAGATTGCACAAATCTCATCTTTAAAAGTAATTGTTACATTGACGGAAACTGAACTCCATTTCATGCAAAAACTATACAACTAGTATAGCATCAGGATTGAAATAACCTGATTTGAGTGAGCTAGAGTAAAGTAGAGGACAACAACGTATGAAAGAGATGAAAAAGGGATGACTGAGTGTGTATATGACAGAAACTTACCGCTAGAAAATAGATCATATAGAACTCCAATAGCCCTGTAGCATAACTCGTACTTATTCTCTTGCTTTGAGAGCTGGGCACCTGGAGTGTCAAAACTTGGTACGGAAGACACTTAAAGAGATAAAAATTATGACACTTAAGTGTCACTTTTTTAAAAAAAATGGAACACTTAAATGCTAAGTCCGGCGAAGGTCACCGGAAATTCTACATAGCAATTTTTTAATAATATAATTCACCTACGTGGCATGCCGGAGAGTTGAGTCAGCGATGAAGAACCAAAATGATATTGTTTTTTTTTTATAAAAATTATAATATAAATATTAATTAAAATAAAATATTTATTTAAAAAAAAAAAAAAAAAAAGAAAAAAGAAAAGGAGGAGGAGGCATAAAGCGAGGGCTCAACCTCCAATCTTGTCTTCTTCCTTTTTTTTTTTATTATAAATATTTAATTAAAATATAAATAAATTTAATTTAATTAATATAAATATTAATTATCTAGCCATGTTAGCAAAACAACGTTGTTTTTATACTTATCTAGCCATGTCAGCGTGTGAAATGATGTCATTTTGTATTTGTCTTTCCAGAAAATTATCACGTCAGCATTTTTGCTGGATTTTTTTGCCGTTGGCGCTTAAATGATTTATTTTATTTTGATTTTGAAACTAAGTGTTAATTTCGTAACTTTTGATACTTAAGTATTTCCTCGTGTTAAGTTTTGACACTTCATGTTTTTTTTTTTTTTTTTTTGCCCTTTTGCTTTTGAAGACGGAGACGAAAGTGACCAGCTGTTTTGAAAAAGAGTAACAAACGGATTATTGCGTAGCTGTTGGATTTTAGTACTGTTTGGAATATAGAATGAAAATGGCCAACCAATCATAGCTGTCAAAATTTTCTCTGCTTTCAGACACTCCATCCATAAATAGGCTTAGTTTTTTGCCTAGTTTCCTCACCCCTCTAAGCACTTGTGTCAAAAATAAAAAAGAAAACCAGATAAAAATGACTGAGCAGTGTCAGATTTTTGGCGGGCGTGGCACTCTTGGCTCTAGCATTGTCCATAGCCGATGCCGAGGACCCTAGTCCCGTCTAGGATACCTGCGGAGCAGTCAAAGAACCAAACAATGCTTGTACGCTTGTCTTTCCCTTGCTCAATCGAACTTAATGGACTTACTAAGGCAACATACCCTATAATATGACATTACCACATATATTACTGCGTTTTCTCCTTATGAAATGATTAAGACGCCAGGTTTCGCATGCAACAGGACAATTAAGGTGCAAGAGAAATTATCATTATATTCTTCTGCAACAATTTATGACATACCTCTGACCGTTCTGAGGCAATTGTCAACCATTCCCTGTTAACAACGAGTTTTCTCCCTGCTTTGTGAATGGAAAGTTCTGCAAAGAACCCAAATCTAGCGACAGGGGAGGATTTTCTCTTTTCTGGCGTCCAAGTTCCCAGAAGCACCGCCAATCCCTTGGGCTCCACTGTCACCCCGGTAACTGTAGACCAGATAGCGGGACTCAGCACTCTTGGCATTTCCATGGTTCGTATCGACTTTGGAATAGGCGGTTTGAATCCTCCCCACACTCACCCACGTGGTACTAAGATTTTACTAGTCTTGGAGGGTACGCTCTATGTGGGCTTCGTCACGTCCAACCAGTTGAGCAATAATCTCTTTGCAAAAGTTCTTAACCCCGGGAGATGTTTTTTGTCTTCCCCATTGGGATGATTCACTTCCGGCTCAATGTTGGAAAGATCAATGCAGTCGCGATCGCTGCTCTAAGCAGCCAGAACCCACGAGATATCACTATAGCCAATGCATTGTTTAATGCAAAGCCGCCTATCTTGCCGGAAGTTCTAGCCAAGGGGCTCCAGGTGGATGAGAAGTTTGTTGAGAAACTTCAGAAGAAGTTCTGGTACTACAATTAACCTGAGAAATGCATCTATTATCTCCCAGATTTGTGTCCCTGATCAAACAATTTTTTTGACTTTCACGATAAAGTTTCTTGTTCACGTATAAAGAAAAGTTTCCTGCTGTAACCGTGATGTATGGATTTCAGTGTAACAAGATTGTTATGATCGATAAATCCTCCACTTGAATTTGTTATTTTTGTGGTTGATTTCATTTCCAAAAAACCGGCCAAAGACAGTGAGCTTGGTACTTGCCTTGAGAGTTTCTTGTATGATGATACACTTGACAGGAGGGGAGAGAAGGGAAACAGAGTTAATATCTAATTACGCTTAAATGTTTAGCAGCATTAAACTATCTTCAATTTGAAAAGGACTACTTCGTGCTAGAACAGTTTAATCGAATTGACACTAAAGGCGGTAAGCCTACTGGCAAGATGCTTCTTGATATGATAGCGGGTCAACTTCAGCAAACCGGAAATAAATTGTCAAACTGAAAGATTAGCTTCTAACATGTCTCGTTCTTTCCGTATACTTCCAATTAGGCTATTCAAACTTTTGGCAAAAGACCAGAAAACAGGGGAAGAATCCGGACTATACACGATAACATCAATGGCAAAAGACATTTCTCGTGATCTCATGGATAACAAAACTAGGGGGAGCTTTTCTAAAACTTTTTTTAGGCACTTGTAAAACATGGGTTTTAGTATTTATTACTGAGACAACACATTGGTGGAGGAAATGTGGATAAGGTGTAGTATCTTGAAGGATCGGGTACTCAATTATCATCAAGTATGGGTGATTTTGGTATCTGATTCTTTAATCTTGAAGTTGGATTTGAGCCCTGAAACTTTGAGTGCATTCTCTATTGATATGGTCATGAGTGGTTCTCAGGCACTCGCCGCAGTCGTCCTGTAATATTGCTCCGTTGCAGGCTCCATGGCCCTAGCAATTAGTAATAAATGTGATAGTCATAGGTGCGTGTCGGTGTATCATCGAATAAACCTTCTACAACGAGACCTCTAGCAGTGACATAGTACCCCATGCTACATACCTCTCTGGATTGCATAATTTATAAACCTTAATCGTATTAGTAGTACATTTGACCAAATTCCAGGCACATAGCAGCCCTATGAGAACGTGATTGACCACATGTTGCGATGTGTTCATGATATATAGCTCTCTATCTTCACTTTCCTCAATTTTTCCCCCTTCATTTGAAGTTCTAGTGAAATTTCTATATATTTAGAAGAGGTGGTTCTTACAGAGTGTTCCACCGACTTTTGGTTGGAAGCTGGGGGCAAAAGTTCTTTCGGCTGTTACAAAGTTAATTTAGTTATTGTCATTAAGTTGGATATTCAAAACATCATCCATGAAGCTACAATTTGCAGAAGATTTGTAATAATTCATGGAACCATAGCAGGAGAAGACAGTGAGCTCGACACCTGACTTTGCCATGTCAGAGGATTTCCAATCTGAATGCTTTACAAGCACGAACTTCTAGTAACCATTGCTAGTTCTGCTAAGGCGGCATAACTAACGAATAATGAACAATCAGTAACAACGAAACTTGAGAAGTTTCAGGGATCATGATGTTGCGTTGAGTTTATTTGGGAATGAAGCCTCAGAGCATTTCTTTTTTCTGAGAAACTGTTCTGCTATTTGCTTGCAGTGTGTTCTAGTTTGAGTGATTTGATCCACGACTTCGTGTGCCTTTTTTCTTCCAGGTTCTGTTGTACATGTCAGTTGGATTCTTAAATTCCATTTCCTTAAGATTTTGCTCACCATTGATTATTGTCCTTTTCCTATTTACTTAATCTATGAACAAGAGGAGGTTTAAAAGAAATGTAAAAAAAGAAAACGACAGCCATGCTGTAGTTTCCTCGTACATAAATTAGCAAGTTTCCTGAAGTCCCCGTGATCGTAATGAAGATATCAGTGAATGAATCTCCTAATTGATTTGTTAATCGCCTTATATTATGTTAGGTACAAAGATAAGTTAAATCACAGATGCTGGTAAGGTTTCTTCTGCATTAGTAACTGATTAAGCTATTGTAAACCATGGTCATAAAGTTGAAAAAAAAAATAAAAACTATCAATTTGTCATCCATCAAATGAGTTGGAGACGAATACGGTTGAACAATGGCCAAAAATCTTATGTTAATTTCACTTGACAGAATCACGGAATGTCCGACAGTACAAGCGAATTGGAGACTTAAATTACCAATTCGGCATTTTCATTTATCCTAAAATAGATGCAACGTCATTTTGCATTATTGCTGGACAATGATCAGGATCAGAAGGGCATATCCACCAAATAAATTGTTTGCATGATTCTGGCACTTGATAGTGATATCTCGTATGGATGATTATTAATGTTGTTAGTCAAGTGTTAGGAAATGGGAAAACCTTAAAATCCTCTACTTTAATCAATTTTTCATGTTACCAACACTATATATGACCAAACCACCGAAAAGATATCCGTACCGGAAGTACTACAAACAGAAAAAGACAAAAAAGCTACACGCTAGTTTCAGTATAATCAACCAATTGTAACCACCGCAATCTTTTTGGTGCAACTACTCGAGAAAATATTGGCTAGATTTTACCCACCACGTAGGCGAAGGGTAAGACCATTCAAAAATTGACATGTGGCTCCATGTAGATGAAGGGGTCAGAGGTTCAAAATTTGCGCAGCGCGCTCTTGGGGCCCACCACTCTAACACTCTTACCTCTGCTCTCCTTTGTGACCCGTCGACTCGTCCTCTTTCTCCTCTCTCTCTCCCCATTCTCCGTTCCGTTAACAAAAGTCGCCGATGCCCTTTCACCCCCCCTCTTGCGACCTCTGCTATGCTCTCTCCCTCTTTCCTCTGCGGAGCGCCCTTTCTAGCCAACCTCGACGCCGACGAACCCCTGCTCGCATTTTGGCCTCCCTCTCCGCGAACGAAGGTCGCTCTCTCTCTTTCCTTGGCGAAGTGCCCCCTGCTCTTGAACGCGGACGTCGCCAACACCATCGCCTCCCGCCGTCGCCTTCCCAAGCCCCACCGATAGGCACCCCATTGGTGACTCTCGTACATCCGAAGGTTCCTTTTTTTTTGTTTTTGGATTCCACTTAGTAGAATTCATGTTAAGGTTTATAGTCGGATAAGGATGGAGCACATTTGCATTAGGATTTTCTACACCTCCATGGTAAACATGCTCTTGTAGATAGATGGCTCTTTGAAAGCAAGTTTCCACTATAATGTAGATTGTGAAGGAAGATTTTCTTTGCTTTGTATCATTTTGATAAACCTCTTTGCTTTCTATTGTTATAACCTAAGATTCACCTTGCCTTGTGATTTGTTGCAATTCATTTGCTTATCATACATTTCTCTGATTCCTCTTCGCCTGATGTAGCATGAGTAATAGGTAGAGATGGTTGGTGACAAAGCTAGAGGCATTTGTTCATCTAGTTTTATTCAATGACTGTTTATTTTTCATGTGGAATTTAGTCCCAATGTCTCTCATTATTAGCCCATGCATATTAGTAGTAGGGTTATGTCATTTTACTCATAAACGATAATGATTGGTATATTTTATTTCCTTAGAATATATAGTTAATTAGTGTAGGTGTCAAACAAGATGGGCTAAATATTGTAAGTTTAATTTTCTTAGAACCTTTTAATAAATTGGATATTCCATCTTGACAATCACATTTGACAATTTCATAGGAGAAAAAAGTCTCATATACTTATGTTTGCTAAAGTGCTATTATAATAAAGCTGTCTTCATATATAATGATGTCTTAAGTCTAATTAAATGCATCATGTAAATGCAGAGCTACAAAGATATTAATTGCTCACACTCTCTCTCTCTCTCTTGGTCCAAATGTGCACACATGCACGAAAAGTTTGTTTGAAGCTGGAGATGCTTAACATTTTAGTTAGTTTGGTGCTTGAATGGATATTTGTCAATATATTAATACTCACAGTTGATTACTTCACTTGAGAGGTTCACATATCGCATTTTTCTTACCTTTTTGTGATCATGTTATTTTTTTCTATTTGGCCGATAATCCAACAGTAGACCATCATTGTAAGTTTGCAATGATGGTCTACTGTCGTATTTGATCAACAACTTGAGTTTTGCAAGGTCAGCCGCTTGTTCTGCCGAAATTACATTTTGCGTTATTGGTGGTGGTGGTGGTGGTGGTTGGTGTTCTTTTTTTTTTGGGGGGGGTGGTCTGTGGTTTAATAGAGATATGTACTGATTATTTCATTGTTCTCCCGAAGCTATTTGATATGTGCACCAAGAAAATATTCGTAATGTTCTAGTGAAGATTTATGCATCTGAAGGGATGCTTTGGGAAGTTATTATTAATGAAAGAGATAAAAATGGTACAAGAAAAGATTTTTCTAGTGTTGTGCCCACTATCTTTTAACTGATGTGTTTTTGCCGATCAAGCGCCACCTGGCCTCTGTAATCTAGAAAAACTGCATGGTTAACACTGAATTACCATTTACCAAATTTGCAATTGCTGCAGCACTCGTGTTCAGTGTTGGCTGTAAAAGAGGACCAATCACCAAGCCTGGGTCGATTGTAACCATATCAATACCCTTTTCTTTTCACGAATTTCCCGGCAGCATACTCAGCTAAAGTCTTTGAGAGTGCATACCACAGCTGTTGGAAGAAAAAGAGAGGGAGATAAAGCACTCTTGACGAAACAGAAAGCCACTTCCAAATTGACGACATTATGATAACTTTTGAGTTGTGCCGAAATGGAATGGCAGGTTTTAGTTAATTACCAGAAAGATTCAACAGGAAAGATCACATCAAGGAATGGTTATGCAATTTTGACACTTACACTCACGTTGATCATCTCAGCTCCAGTCCAATATAACAAATGAGACAAGAAGAGTACTGAATTGGACAAGATGCTTACGTTTCTTTTCCTGCAGAACTCTGGATCAGAAAACCAATTTTCATCAACTGCAACATCAACTGTCAATGGCTGTCCAGTGAACGCAACTGCAAGCATAGATGATGTTAAGACCACACGCTTGACAGAAGGTGCTTTGGAACATGACTTCAGAACATTAAGAGTCCCCTTCAAGGCGGGAGGCCAAAACGCGAGCAGGGGTTCGTTGGCGTCGGGGTTGGCTAGCAAGGGCGCTCCGCAGAGGAAAGAGGGAGAGTGTGACATCCTAGATTTCAACCTTGTCTTCTACTGAGTAAATCGGGCAATTCATTGACGCGTCTATAGGGTTATTCTCAGAGCCGATCACTCTCGAGATAACTAGGCCAGCTGGGGAAGCTATTAAAGACTTTAAAGTAAATAGACTTGAGAACTTGACAAGGAATCGGCTTCTCGACCATGCTTATCTTTAGAGGCCATTACGGCACAGTTAAAAATCAATTTGACATCGAAATAGGTCATTCAGGCGAGATGTGTGGCTGATCGTGGGTGACTCAATTAAATTGGAAAATTCTCGCCAATCGACACCAATCTGATTTTATTGTCGTTTTGGTACTCTGTGTCCATAATTGAATCATCGAGATTTTCACGACAATCAAGAGTCGCCATTGAGTCGAGTGGGTTCATAGTGGTTTGAAAAGAATCGACCATGGGTTATTTACCTTAAAAAGTTCTGAAAACTATCCGGTAGTCTATGTCACGCTAAAAACGCCTTGAATGAAAATTAACCGCCAATTCAAGTTCGATTTCAGAAATTGAAGATTTTGTCATGTCACAATAAATTTTAGGAGTGTCGACTCAGTCTCATAAGATTTTTCTGACACCTGACACTTTTTGGGAAAAAGTCGTTGCTCGGTCATGTTTGTGCAGAAAATGCCGAAGATGGTTTTCGATTGTGAAAGTGAGAAGCATGAAGGTACTTGGGTGAGGAAAAATGCCGGGGTAATTAATGGATGACCAATTGATTTTGTGAGGGTCGATTGAGATGAAATTTGGATGGGATGAATGTCCAATTGAAGCCGAGATTTTAAAATTTGTAGCCCCCTCCCTCCTAGCCATTTTGGACCAATTAGGAAGTCTTGGAGAGTGTCTTTGTGGATCATTGGAGGCCATGAGATTATACTTGGCTCAGGATAGCCTTGAAAGATATTTGTTGTGGAAAATCAAGACTTTGTGAAGCCCTCACTTCTCACTCTTATCCATCTCTCTCTCACCCCACCAACCGGCCACTCTCTCTCTCCTCTACCCCTCCATTCGACCACCACAGCCAGCGGAAGAGAGAAACCAAAGCTGCTTCTCCATCCGTGTGTTCTGCCAAGCGTCTTCCACCGGTCAATTGACTGCAAGCCCCACGCCAGCGAAGCCATCTCACCTGTAGCTCCACTTCATTTTGTTGCTGCCAGCGAAGACAGCCAGCTTCCACCGAACGAAATCTCCTCCGCACTCTCCACCATCTGTGACCGAAGACCCTTCCTCTTGCTGCCGTGTGTTCCTTGCTCCACGCGTCCTCTTCAGTCAACCACCACCAGCGAGCTTCTCTCCATCCACGTGCCTTCGGTTTTGGTCGAGCTGCCTGGGTTGCCCGCTCGTGAGGCCAGTCAACGCCAGCAGCTGCTTCGCACGTTTCCCCTCTTGCGCCATCGCTCGAAGTTGCTTCTGTCTTCCTGTTCGGGGCCCAGCTCGTGCAAGCGGCTCCTTTGGGCCACCGAAACCAGCAGTCCAGCGAAGCTTTTGCACGAGCCCAGCAAGCCGGCCCAATCCAGCAATTCAGCCTGCGTAGAACTTGACCCATCTTTAGCAATATCAGCCCAGCAAGCCTAACCTGTTTGCAGCCCAGTTTTTGAGGCCCAAAAATCCAGCAGCTCCATTGAGCCCAATTCAGCAAGTTCGGCCCAAGTCCAACCCGTGAAGAAGGCCCAAATCGTAGCCAAGCCCAAGCTCAAGAGTGAGCCCAGTCCAGTGCAAGAACAAATCTTAGTTGGGCTGAGATTTGTTGGGCCAAGTTTAAGGCCCGGTCCAAGCTTGCTAGTGCCGCCGAAAGTTTGGATTTCGGCTGCCGTCGCGTCGCCGTTGCGATGATCCGGTCTTTGCTTTGCTCAAGTGAGTAATCTCACTAATCCTTGCTTAGTAGACTAATTATGCTTAAGGGTTGATTAGTGTCAATTAAGTAGGATAAGGTGGTTATATTAGAATGGATTAGTGATTATTAGTTAATTGCATTGCATATTAGTTAGGTGGTTAGTGTACTTAGCTAGAGAATTGCCTAGAGTATTTATTGAATGCATCTCGGGATTTTTCCCGACCCTTATTAGGCTTCAATTAGGCATTACGGGTCTAAATTGGATTTTTAGTAATTAATTATTAATTTTCGAAATGAATTAATTAATTATTTATTTTTGGAAATTAGGTTGGGATAGCCGATGATCGGAATTTCATGCTGATTGTAGTGGTGCTCTCTGTTTATTTAATTCAATACCTGGTTGTGCAAATTGAGTGCAAATAGTAATTGTGGGTATTTATTTTAGAAATTGAATAACTTTTGTAATTGAGTGGAAAATTACTGGGCGTCGATTTACAGTGTCAAAAATTTATTTTTGTACTGTTAAAAGGAGTGGGTGAATAAAAAGGAAATTATTGTATTTTGGCTAAGGCCAACCATGTACCCACACACGTGTACTTTTATCAAATATGATGAAAATAGTAAAATTGATTGTGTCTTCGGAACAAAAAGAAAACACTATAACGGCTTGATGATTCGTATGTCATCTGGAGAATGGACGTTATACTATTACAGCTCGATGACTCTCATGTCATTTTGAGAAATAATTGCTTGTATACCGGCTCGATGACTCTATAGGTCTTTTTGGAGAATGGCCGTTATTAAATGTTGACTCGGTGATTCTATAGATCATCTTGGAGAATGGACGACATGCCATAACGGCTCGATGACTCAACATATCATCTTGGAGAATGTACGTTGTGATGAATATACTACGTGACTCTATATGTCATCTCGGAGAATGAATATTATAATATACTAGCTCGGTAACTCAATAGGTTATCTTGGAGAATGAATAGTATGTTATAGTGACTCGGTGACTTAGCGTGTCATCTCGGAGAATGAATCGTATAATATACTGGCTTGGTAACCCGATGGGTTATTTTAGAGAATGGACAGTATTGATTGAAATGACCAAGAATGGTTCGTTTGATATATAATTGACTAAGTCGATTGATCATTGAATTGATCCGATTGTCGTGAATTGATTAATTAAATTGAAATGACCAATGAATGGTCCGATTGACATGTAATCGACTAGGTCGATTGATCGAGATATCGATTTATGATGTGACTGCTTGGGTACCTATTGAACTGTGCTAATATGTAGATGGAATTTGAGGCTAAGGTAAGTCCTCTGACCCGTGCGTGCATAGGTAGCTTAGATAGTGTATTGGTTTTCTAATTGAGTCTTAGTGGGGTAGAACTTGCTAAGACATAGTCTTATCCCGATTGTGAGATATCATTTCAGGCCCGTAGATGAGTCTGTGGAGGAGGAACCAGAAGAGGACGATGAGCCAGAAAAAGATGAAGAACTTGAAGGATGTGAGCTTAGTGAAGAAGAGTTAGAAGAGAATCAGGATGATCCTGAGTACGACCCGGATGAGGACTGACATCCCATCCTATCTTGTTAGACCTTTTTTGCATGTGAATAGATGTTAGATCAAACTTATGTATATAGTATTGTAGAATACGATGAGATGTTTGTAAAAAGGTGTGGTTGTGAATTTTCAGTATGAAAAATGTGGCCTTGCTTTTCTATCCCATCGTCTTATTGTTTGGGGATTTATAACTGCTTCCGCATGTGTTATTAATAATGAAAGGGGTCGGCGATACTTAGTCCTGGGATATCACATTCTAAAATCGACCAAGTAGAAAGATGTGTGCGTGCTTGAGGATCAGGGTGTGACAGAGAGAGCGGAGCAGAGGTTGTGAGAGGGGGGCGAAAAGGCATTGGTGACGGCGACGGCGTCGGGGGCGGAGGCGGAGGGGCATCGGCGTCGGAGTTAGGGGCGACGGAGGCAATCGGTGGAGGGGCGTCGGTGTTGTGGTTCACTGGAAAGGGCCTCAGCGTTGGCGAAGGTGGAAAGGGCATCGAAGTCGGCGTTGTGGGCAACCGGCGGAGGAGAGAGAGTAGAGGAGGGGGAAGAGCATATGGAAGCACTTGCGATTTTTGTTCTCCCTCGCAATGGAACGGAGAATGGGGAGAGGGAGAGGAGAGAGAGGATGATTCGACAAGTCGTAGAGGAGAGCAGAGGAGAGAGAGTGTCAGAGTGGTGGGCCCCAGGAGCGCGCTGCGCAAATTTTGAACCTTTGACCCCGTGGCCTACATGGAGCCATGTGTTGATTTCTAAATGGTCTTACCCTTTGGCTACGTGGAGGGTAAAACCCAGCCACTATTTTCTCGCAACAACTCCTCTTCTCCTAGTTGAAGCTAATTGATTGTTCTCTCTCAGTCTACTCAGCATATTCCTTTGTTGTCAACATATGCAATATTAAGGTTCTACCAGTCCTAATTTCATCATTATCGGTCTACTCAGCATATTTCATTGTTTTACGTGGCCTATCTAGCCTCCGATAAATTAGTGGGTCTCATCAAATAGGAAGAAATATTTTTCATAATTACCTGAGTCAAACTAAGTTGCAATTAGTAAGATTTGAGAGAGCCCGAACCAAGTATGAGTGTCATTTCACAAGAGAAATCATCCGTGCTTTTTTAATAGGGTTAATATTATCAAAAACTTCAAATTGGTACACTTATGATAAATTTATTCAAATTTATTTTTATGAGTAAGAAAAATATCCAAGTAGTACACTCATGACAAATTTATCTCAAATAATCATAGAATTTCTTAAATTGATATATTTATGATAAATTTACTTCAAATTAATTTGTTTAATCGTCAAAAACCAACTGTTATATTTGTGACAAATAAACCTTTCGTTAAATTGGATTAATACAAAAAAATCATAAAAATAAAAATCCCAAACCGGCACATTAATTAATTATCATGTGTCATCCAATTTAGTAATCCGATAGTAAAATTTAATAGAAATTAATATAGGATATAATTGTAATAAGTGTATCAGTTTAGGGTAAATTTGTTAAAAATGTATCAATTTAGAATTTTTAATAGTAAAAAAAATTAGTTTATGATAAATTTGTCATAAATGTACCGGTTTGAATTTTTCAGGTATTAACCCTTTGTATTTACTCATCTTGAGAAATTGTGTTTAATGTTTCCCCTCAAGAGGATCATGACAATTTATAGCACTACTCAACAAGCATTGTCGTCTTTTGACAATTCTTCATTGCATGCTCCCTGGCCGTAGCAACAACCGTGTTGAGTGTAGTAATTGTAACCGTTATGTGATGCATGAAGGAATAGATGGTCCACGACAATCCACGAGTCGTTGCAATATGGGTCGGTCTCACTGCTGAGTGTCCTTGCACTGCATATTTTGTACACCAAGCTATCATTATAACCACTTGATATCATTGTAAGAACAAAGTAACTAAACAAGGAGCAATTTCACAATATGCTGAGATAATGTATGCATGGTTGGCCACTCTACCCCTTTCCTTTCCTCCTTAATGGTTCTTTGAGGTTCAAGTAGTCGTGTGTGTGTATATATAAGTGAAACTTCCTCTTATAGGTTTCTCCACCAATTCGTCCTTACTCGGGGGGTAAAACCTTGAGAATATCAAAATAAATGAATCATTAAAATCCTTTCCTCTTGTTTGATATCCTTCTCCCTGGAGCAATCTACAGAATCAATGTTAATGGCAGGACGAATTGGTCGACAACATCTCTCTTTGCTAGCGCCACTTCCATGTTTTCATTAGATCAGACCTCGTAGTTATCCATTGGAGTCATATTCTGCTCGAACTCATTAGGCGGCTTTGTATCCCTTTCCTTGAGTAACTGCTCAAATTTAGATACTTGTCGCCAACTGGAACAAGCCGGCAAAGCCCGGATCTTCAAATCGTTCTCTAATGTTGAACTTCAGAACGTCAAAGGTCAGATTTATGAAATCTTTCTCGGAGAGCACCGTCAGATAATTCCCAACTTTCGATCAGTACATAGGTGCAAACTCTTAGGAAGTTAGTTGGCTTAATCCTATTATAATTTTCAGCGTTAAAGAATGAATAACTAAAGTCTCGTGTAAACCGAAGCGTCATATATGATGTGCAACAAGCCCGGTCAATCACAATGTGGAGATGTGGGGACTCGTACTTTTAATTTTCACATTCAAAAGCAGTAATTTTTTCAACTTGCATGACATCGATTATTCCCATATTCCAAAATTAATAATCTTGTCACAAATAAAGAATTGAGTTTGTCAGTTATAACAATTTAATTTTTTTAAAAATAATTAGTTTCACACCACACTTCAAATTCAAGGCTGTATCATTTCACTACGATTTTCTCGAACTATAACAAAATGCTATGCCTTGACCATGCACTCTTTGCAACGCCCATTAGAATTAAAATTTAGAAAAGCGCATTAAAGACGATCAGAGTGCCCATCCCTCAAGCATTTCTTTTGAATTCTATTACATTTGGCGAGGGAGTGCAGGAGACTGCAATGACCCGATACAACGAGGGGATAGTGAATCCCATAGCGACTCCTATGATGACACCTCTAGCAGTGACATAAGTATCCCACGGTCGATACTTACTCAAGAATGCATAAACAATAAACCTCGGTCGTACCAGGAGGACAATATGTGGTAATGTGTTGATGATATGTGGCCCTCTATCTTCACTTTTCTCCTTAATTTCTTTGTTCCCTTCATTTGAGATTAAAGGGAAATGTCTATATATAGAAGAGGTTCTCCTTAAAGGTGCAAAGGAAGATCGGCAATCCATATCATATGTAGGATGACGACTCTGGTGAACGTCATCTTTTTAAAACTATGTTTTGTTTAACTCTACTAATTCAACTTGTACATAACGTGGAATGGACATCCCTGTTTTCACTCGTAAGTATCCCATGCACATCATGCAAGACAGATTTTGTGACGTCATCCCTTACCATAATCGTTTCTTGTCATCCTTGTATTAGAGAAGAAGCATCCGTTTGTTGTTCCTAGTATTCCAAAATTAAGATTATCGCTGCAAATAAAGAATTGAATTTGTCTATTATAACAGTTTGGTTTTTTAAAATAATTAGTCACACATTACACTTCAAATTTGAAGCAGTATTAATTTACTACAATTTTTCGAACAATGAACAATTGCCTTGATCAGGCACTCTTTCTGACGGCCCATTAAAAATTGGAAATTAAAAAGAGAGCATTAAGGACGATTAGTATGCCCATCCCTAAAGTATTTCTTTTGAATTCTATCACATTCGGCGAGGAAGTACATGATACATATATCTGTGTAGAGGGGGAGTGATTCCTAGAACAAGAGGGCTCAATCAAAGTGTGGCTCCTAGCAAATTTTCAGAATGACAATAGAGGTAAGAATAAGGAGGTTCAGCCATCGTGGTTGAGCTCGATGAAGCTCAAACAACTATGGCCTAGCTCCAAGAAAATCTAGTGGTTATCACAGCGAGCTCAATGAAATTCAAGTGGCCATGGCTGTGCTTGACCAAGCTCGAGCGACCACGGAGAACTCAATGAAGCTCAAGCTGCTTCAGCCACTAGCTTAATGACGTTGGATTGGCCGTGGCTACGAGCTCGAAGAAGCTCCAGCTGCAATTGCGGTAAGCTCTAAATCTCTCTCTCTCTCTCTCTCTCTCTAAGTTTCTATGGCTGATGTGGCAATGTCACATAAAATTTTATAACGAATCATAAATGAATGAGTGCATTTCGACTTCCGATTTAACAATTCGATCATCTATGTCAGCCAATTTCTATTGATAACAAATAAAGTATGGCCAAAGAATTAATGGTGTCACATTTTAAAAAATAGTTAATACTAGGGGTGTGCATGGTTCGGGTGGGCGGTTCCTAGCCTAGAACCGGGAACTGCCTGCTAAGAACCGATTCTGAAAAATTAGAATCGGGAACCGCCTACTAGTTGCATGGATCCACCCGGGAACTGGACCGCCGGTTCGGTCTGGTTCCCGAGTGGATCCATAGAACTGGTCCAACCTTTGCGCCTTCCCCTTTTCGCCCTCCCCACATTTACTTATTTTGGCTCTCCCATTTTGACTCGTTTTCATTAAAAGAAACCCAGCCCAAAGGCTACCTAGCCCATGCGAACAAATCCAACCTAGGTCGAAACCCTACCCGATCGACGACCCAGATCCGCTCAACTTTGACCCGTCTCCCCCCTTGCCAACCCGGCTTTCTGGAGTTCACGAGATTTGACGATTTGCGGTGCTGATGAGGGACAGTTGGGGAGGTCTCTAGTGACAATGATGGTGACGATGGGTTTGCCTGCGAACTGCGTAACGAGGGCAACGTCGGGGGGAACCATCTAGAGGTGCGGCATGGCGGCGAGATTGGTTGTAGGCGTGGGGTCTAGCAAGATGCAGGGGATGGCGGCGACTGGATTTGGGATCTATGCTCTCTTGATTTAATTCTAAATTTGAGAGTTTGAACTTTCCAAATCTAGTTCTAAATTTAGGAGTTCTTCTCTACCAATTTAAATTTGGGAGTTTAATAATGTTTTTAGGGATTCGACACCCTTGTGCTTTGTCCATGTACAAGTCATTTGCCTCCAGTTTCATCGATAGAAAATTTGCTCTTCCAAATGTTAGATCAATGTTTATTCAACCTATTTTGGTTGTTTCCATACGGCGATGGTATAGAGAAAGTTGAAGCTTGGGCATGCATCACCAATTGGCACCTAGGCGTGCACCACCAATTGGTAATGCCATAGTTATTGGAGAAGGAATTTTCGGTGTGTACTCATCATTGACGATGATATGAGATCTAGTGATTGGCCGCTAATTATTTTGCTCAATAGATTTGTTCTATTCAAACGAGTGTGACATTCTGAATTTTCAATCCTGTTTTCAATTGAATAAACTAGGCCTTTCGTCGACATGCCTATAGTGCTATTCTCTGAGCTGATCACTTGTGAGATAACTAGACTATCCGGAAAAGTCATTAAGGAAATTTAATGCAATAAATTTGAGAATTCAATCAGAAATCGACTGCTCGACCGTGCTAATCTGCAAGGGTCATTACGGCACAATCGAAAATCTAACAAAGACAAGTGATTCCATGTGATTGCAAAATTCTCGTCGATTGGCACTAGACCGATTTTCTGTCGTTTTGGGCACCCTATGTCCGTATTTGAAATCTCGAGATTTTCATAACAACCGAGAGTCGCCAATGTGTCGAAGATGTACATTATGGCTCGAAAATAATCTACCACTGGTTAATTGCACTAAAAATTCATAAAAGCTACACGATAAGTTAGGTCACGTTGAAATCGCGTCAGATTGAAATTAACCACTAATTTAAACCCGATTTCAGAAATTGAAAATTCTGTCATGTCATGACTTATTTTAGGAACGTCTACTCATCCTTCAAAGAATTTTCAGAGATTCCGAGATTTTATGGAAATTCGATTAGGAAGTTTCGAAAAACGAATGAAAATTCAGATTGGCCGAATTGAAGGGATTTTTGACTTGCAAACTGTTGACACCTAAATTTTGGTGATTTGGTTATTTATTTAATTACATAGAAAGTTATGGGTTAATTTAAACCCTGAAAAAATTTAATTGCATAGCATATAGATTTAGGTGCATTTATTTTTAATTTGCTTTTTTTGTTTGCATTTTATTGGACTAGTGGCGTATAGGTTCAAATTAGTTGGACCAAGCCCACGAAGCGAGCAAGTTGGCCCTGGCCCAAGCCCATGGTTTTTGATCAGAAATTATCTTGTGGGAAAATAGAAATTTTGAAATTTTTCAAGGATATGAATTTTTTTGGATAAGGCAGATGTGTGAAAAAATATTGCGATTTGTCTTTGCAAGATTTGGATTTAAAGAAAAATTCCATCGGATCCTTATCAATATGGGATAAATTGGTGAAAAAATATTGTGAATGTAGATTCGAAGGGGAAATTGAAAACTTGTTTCCCTACCCCTATAAAAGGCCATATGCGTGAGAAGTCTAAGGGGGTTGGGAACAATTGAAAAGTAAAAAGAAAGGGCAGAGAGAGAATACAGAGACAGAAGGGGAAGCATAAAGGTAGAAATAGCAGAAAAGGGAGTGATTTGACCCTTACTATTCATTGTCTTCCCAAGTTCGCTGCTCAGCATTTGCAACTGACTGGCCGGCTCTTCCTCAACCGCGTTGCGCTCACCTCGCCGTTCAACCCCAGCAGCGAAGCTGTGCCTCACTATGACCCAGCCATGCCACTAGTTACTGCCACTTCGCCGGTCGTCCACGATTGCCTGGCATAAATCCGACGATCTGACGCCCCTGCTGCCGTGCCTCCCGTTGCCCTCCGCCCGAAGCTCCACCGCCGCAACCTGCGAGATCTTGCACCGCTGCTCCACACCTCTGTCGGTAACCATGCCTCCGCGAGTTTTCACTTACCAATCCGTTGTAGCCTGACGTCGTTGCTCCTGCCTGAACTGCGACTAGCCGCAACTGCCACATGCCAATCGAGCCCTTCGCCCGAGCGACGAGCCGCTACCCCTGATCCGAGCCTGCTGTTGTCCTCGTTGCGCTATCAGCTATTGCTCAAGCAATCCCCTGTTTTGTTGAAAGTCTACCTTCACCGGACCTCGTCAGAGCTCCGATGACCGTGCCCAACACCCTCACCGAGCCCTTGGGTGACCTACCACCACAGCCGGCTGCCCTTTGGAGACCCACGAACCATGCTTGGGGAAGGAAAACAAGAAAAAAAAAAAGGCAAAAAGAAAAATTAGGTAGTTTTTTTAATTATTTATTTACTTATTGTTTTTATTTTTATTTTTAGTGAAATTGTTCCCTTTAAAATATATGATTGAGATTCCAACATGGAATAGCCCCTTTAAATTAGGGATTTATAGTCCGATTTTCATGCCCGAAAATCCGACTCATAATCCCTCACAAAAATCGACAATCAGATCTCACGCCCGAGATTCGATTTGCGATTTAATATTAAAATTGGCCGACCCGATCTCATGCGCGAGATATAGTTCGCCAATTTCTGGATATCAATCCTATCTTGTTTGATTTGCCGTGGTATTGGTTGAATTAATTTTATTTTACTAAAAATAAAAAAATCCAAAAAAAGTTTGAATTAGGATTAGGTTTGTTTTTTTTTTTAATTATTATCTTGCATATTTAGAATAGGGATTTTATTTTGAGTCATGAAAAAGAAAACAAAAAAGAAAGTGATGTTAGTTTTTTATTTATTAGAATTGCATGTTTAATTTTAATTTTGAATTTCATAAAAGGAAGGAAAAAAATTAGAATTCGGGCATTCTTTACACGTCATGGCATATTAGAATAAATTGCATGCTTTATTTTATGTTTAGAATGATTTTTGTATTTTAGGTTAGAGCTTGCTAGGTTAAGATAACATCTTAGTTTAAATTAGGATTTAGTCTGACCTGATCCTTAATATAAGCTAGATAGAATCTTAATCTTAATTATTGCATGTTACATTAAAAAAACACAAAAAAAATTACTTTATTCATGTCATAAAGTTTATGTCATATTACCATGCCATATCATCTCATGTTAGATTAGTAGCACGCATTGCATCAAGCATGATTCTTGTTAAATAAGTGAAAAAAAAAAATTGAGTGGTTGCGTGTTAATTAGAAATCATATCTAGAATTGTCGATGTGAATTCTAATCTAACATTGCTAGATGCTTTCGTTGCTACGAAGTAAGTCCTGTAATTTATTCATTGCTTTTCTTGGGTGTTAAATTGGTGGTTTGTGCACCCGCATGATCATCTCACATGTTAGAGAAATGAATTAAAATCTATCCAAATATCTTGCAAAATTTTTTTTTCAAAATTAAAAAGAAAGATACTGAAAGGGCGTTAGAGAAATCTAGCGTAACCAAGTCCCCGAACTCACAATCTCTGGTTCGTAGGAGTAAAGTAAATCTCAAATTACTTTACTTGGGTTTCTAATCGACTCACCAAAAAAAATAGATTAGTGGTGACTCCTAGTTAAAAAATCATCTGCATGTTATGAACTTAAACCTAAGTCGCAAATTGGTATGGGCTTGGGAGAGCCTGAGTTAAGTCTAAGCTTAACAATCCATTAGCCAAACCCTAGGTGGTGCACCTGAAAATTTGGTCGCAACAGCTTGGCGACTACAATGGAGACTTGAGTTGAAACTCTTAGTGGACTTAGGCCAATTTTTTCTTTTGAAAAATATTTTTGCTTGGCAGCAAGGATCCCAGATACGTCCTTAATATTTAAGGTGTTAAATGTTCTTACAGGATGAAGGTATAAGGGGAAGTGTTTGCTAACCTTTGTTTTGCAAAGAGGTGTAGGAATGTATGATTTATTTTCATATACGAAGTGTTGCTTAATATAAACTATTGTGCATGCCCTGCATTTGCACTACACTATTGCATACACAACCTGCCGCCGGACCTAGCCTCATAGGATTATCTAGGATGGTATCGAGATGGATACCACTCGATCGCATGCTTGCGGTACGAGTCGCCCATCTCGATCCCGAAATTTCTTTTTTGGTGTCAAGAGTACCTACCTCGGTCCGCATGCCCGCGACTAGGGTCGGCTCTTTGACCAAGCCGAAGTCATGAGGACCCGACTTAGTCCGCACGCCCGCGGCTAGTCCGATCATCTTTGTGGCTTCACTTTGCTAAGCCTATCTAGAGTAGAAATCGAGCCTCACTTACCATGCGCATGTTTATGTGATTGCCGTCAATTTTCCTTGGTAAAGTAAGTTTGCCATCCCTATACTATGCAATTTACTTACTTTGTCATACTTTTGGTCCGTCCATGATAATCTAGGTTAGTCATTTGATCTGATTCTTTTGTCAATTAAAAATGAAATGAGGAAATTGCCATGCAATAAATCATTTGGAAAATAAAAAATAAAATAAAAAACTTTGGAGAGTTTGTTCTCAATCATGTCTAAGAAATTTGATCTTGCTAGGGTGTCTATTTTTCTAGCTCTCTTTAGGAAGTTCCCTTCTTCTATGAACTCATCATGAAAAAAAAAAAATGAAAAATTGATTAGATCATTGTCATGGATCGGCTTCTCATTACACCTCTTACTTACATATTTTCATTCATTTACATTAGGTGATAACAAATCCCTCATGTTTGCCTATTATTACACAATTAAGAGCTAAGATGGCTGACCAAACTAAAATGCATGATCGTATGTCTGCCGTGGAAGACCAACTCAAACATTTGCTCACCTTTATGCAACTTATGACAACTCAAATCCAATCCCTCCGAGCAAATCCGACTCGTGCACCGCTCTTCCTGAGATAGTTATTCGAAGCAAGTAAGCAAGGCTCAAATGGGTGATGACGACATGCCTGAGTTGGAATATGACCCACCGTTGATCACCGCTGAAAAGGCTAAGCTTTATAACGTCCCTAAGACGGAGCAAGATGAACGCTTTGTAAAGCTAGAAGAGAAGGTGAAGTAATTGCAAGGATCACAGAGCTCACTCCCGTTCGACTTGTTAGTGTATGAGAAAGTCAAGATACCAAAGAAGTTTAAGATGCTAGAGTTCGAGAAGTACGATGGTACTTCCTGCCCGAAAACTCATTTGCAGATGTACCACGTACGCATGGCCCAATATGTCAAGAATGAGCCTCCCATGATTCAATCGTTCCATGCAAGTCTAACTGAGCCTGCACTGAACTAGTACATAATGAAGAATGCAAACCTTCTTGACACCTGGAATGAAGTGATTGATGCATTCCTAAAGAAATATAAGTTCAACATGGACATTACACTTTTCCGAGAGGATCTTGAGCGGATGGAGAAGAAGAAAAGTGAGTCATTTAAAGAGTATGCTGTGAGGTGGCGAAACCTGGCGACTCAAATCACTCTTGAGCCTACAAATAAGGAGTTGATGAAGTTGTTTGTCAAGATTCTCCCGTCTGAGTTCCGTACCCGAATGGCTAGTACATACGTGGAGAATTTCAATCAACTTATCTCGGTGGGTGAGCAAATCGAGATTGGGCTGAGAGATGGATGGTTCGACGAACCAACCCATCAAGGCAAAAGGTTCACCATGAAGAAAGACAAAGAACCAAGCACGGAAGTCAATGTCACATATACACAATCTAGCAAGCCTCTAGTTGTTCATGTCCCTAAGAATCAACAAGAGGAAGGCCGACTGTCCGCTCCCCGACAATTTGGTAAGAGGCAGTTCACTCCTCTTCCTAGCCCTCTGTCCCAGGTCTTAAAGGTTCTTCAAAAGAAGGGGTTGCTGTCTTATGAGCCAAAGCGACCCAATGCTGAAAATTTTTCCAACTACGATCCCTCCGAGAAATGTGAGTACCATATAGGGGAAGTAGGACATTCGACTGATGAATGCATGACTTTGAAGCATAAGGTCCAAAACTTACTAGACATTAAGGTGTTTACCTTCAATATTGCTCAACCGAATGTAAAAAGGAATCCTCTACCTGAGTATGAGGATAGGGTGAATGCCATTGGTGAAGGACCTTTGGAAGAAATGGGCCCTAGCCCGCAAGAGTAACTTATTACTTTTGCACATTCCCCTACGCGGGAATTTTTATCGCTTTCTAGGAATTTTATCGCTTTTTAGGAGTTATTATCGCTATCTAGCAATTGTTTTCGATTTCTTCTTTTTCACTTTCTTTTTAGGACTTGAATTCGCATTTTCCATTCAATAAATGTAATTGATTGATGAATATCAATGAAATTACAAGTTTTATTTTGAGGGCATGATGAGGTACACCAAACCAGCCTGGTGATGTTATCCAGCCGATAAACAAAAAGGAAAATCCAAGGAGAATTCTAAGGCTTGGGCTTCATCATGCTTTCGTGTCAAAATGTTAAAAAAATGCCTTTCCAATTGCTTTTAAAAAAAATTCAAAAGAAAAAAATGATTTACCCTGCTTGTCTTTTTCGTCCATCTACTTTCCATTTCAAGGACGGTCATATAGCATGCAAAGGTGTGAAAATGGTCCAATCCAATGCAACAAGTGCTGACAATGATGGTCCCAAAGACTCGATCGAAGATGCCATTGAGGTGCAGCATAGCTAGAAACAACATGAAAGAGCCAAGGCTCTTACATCTTAGCAGATCGTCACTTTTAATTTAGATGACACTGAAGAAACCAATGAGGTAAATGATCTTGTTCTAAGGGAGCTGTTGCCAATTTTTCCAGATCTTGGGGGCAAGTTTACTCCAAATTACAGCGACCCATATAGGGTGAAGAGGGTACTTCCTGAAGGTGCCTTAATCCAAGTGGAAATGGATGGTCGCGAATTTTCCACTCCAGTAAATTTTCCACTCCATGATTGAATTTGCTGTGTCATGTTTTGAATTGCAAACATTTTATGATGAATAAATTGCCTCATTGAGTTGCAAATTCAATTGTCCAAACTTGTTGCAAATCTTGCATATTTTCCTTGATAAATTGTGTGAGATAAATTGAATGTGTCCAAATGGGATACTTTGGAATGATAAAAGGCAAGCCTTATTCTATATATTGTTTCATACACTAATCCCTGAAGAGTTGTGTGGAAAAATTCCATGCCTACGAGGAAAAGGGTGATCTTGCAAAGGGTACGTCAACCAAGGTGATGAGAGGCAATTTCTTCTTCTACCCGAACACTACAAATATACCCATTGCTTAGCCCTTTGAGCCCCACACACATTAAGAGCTTTTTTAAATTATCCTTGTTAAGGATCATCCTATACTGGGACAAAATTTGAAGTGAAATGGTAGGAATTTTCTTACTTACATTTGCATCAATCTTTGAGTATTGCTTTTGCAGTGTAACTTAAACGGTAATTGAAGTGCCTTAGGATGATGAAGAACAAGTTTTTCTCTATCCTACACACTTTCATCCATTGCATAGCCCATTTGAACCTATGAATTCGTTTTATATTAAGCCCAGTTGGTGATCATCTCCCACACTGGGGCAAAGCAAGAAAAACAAACCATTCAAGTAGCATGGTTTATAATGCTGACAAAAGATGAAAGGTTGTGCAAGTCCAAAGAAAGTAAGTGCAAAAAAATAAGGGGCATGAAAAAGTAGTGTGCATGGTAAAAGCAAGGCCAATGCTCAAAGAGAAAAATCAAACACTTGATGTAGTAAGTCATATCCCCAACAAGGCGGTACTAAAATACTCAATTGTTGTTTCAATCAATGGATGTGAAGAAAATCTTCAATATTGGAAAAAAATTGGTGGAAATGTTAAGATGATCACCAACTTTAACCCCCTAAACACTTTTTTGAGCCTAATGATCCTTTCGTTTCTCAATCCATGAACCAAGCCTATGTTACGTCCCTTGCAAAGTCTCTTTAGATTAAGGCACTTGAGTTAACGTAAAAATTCATATGTTTGAAAGCATCGCTTAAAGAAGTGCGAGTAAAATAATTTCTGCTTCATTTCATATGTTTCTTGACTTGTAAACCCCAAGACAATTGCGAAATGTCATTTTTCAATAGCCTCGACTCAAAGAGTCTCCTTTGTTAAGCCGTTAACCAAGCCTATATTACGGTCCCTGTTAAAGACCTCTCAGATTGGTAAGGTCGTACCACTTGCGAGATTGCTCAAAACTCTTGTTTGGCATGATGACAGTGAGATAGAGTGATTGTCAAAAATCATGCATCAAAGGTCAGGATGAAATGGCCATTTTAATGAGGATGAGTGAGAAGTCCTTTCAGACTGAAAGATCCCTCCTTTGACATATTCATGACATTCCTGTGTTCAGATTGGAATGAAAATGCCAGATTGATGGAAATCATCATGCATGAACATCTCTTGAATTAATGCATGTTTGTGATTGCAAATGCATATTGCCTCTCTTATGACTATGTTTTGCAGGAAACATATCCCTCAGGATTAGAGATGTTACCAAAAGTTTTCTTCAGATTCAAGCGACCAAAGAAAGGTTCGAGTCCTGGTCAGATAATCAATGTTGCAATTCTAGGCGACCGTAGAAAGGTACAAGTCCTGGTCGGATAATCAATGTTGCAATGCTAGGCGACCGTAGAAAGGTACAAGTCCTAGATATATAATACCAACTACCTTGGATCACTCTACCCTCCTTGAAGGTAAGATATTCCAGGTAAGTTTCTTTACCATTTTCCAAAAATTAGACATCTTAGTCTGGATCTGGATGTCTCCATTCTTTTTGTTGAACATTTCACTTTGGATGTGAATGTTCTTCAATCTTCTCATTATACCTTAGTTTGGATCTAGGTATTTTGAGCTTCCAAAATCATGATATCTCTATCTGGACCCGGATGTCTTGATTCTTTTCATTGGACATTTCACTCTAGATGTGAATGTTCTTTGATTTTCCTCGTTATACCTTAGTCTGGATCTAGGTATTTCGAGCTTTCAAAAATCATGACATCTCTGTTTGGACGCGGATGTCTTGATTATTTTCGTTGAACATTTCACTCTAGATGTGAATGTTCTTCGATTTTCTCGCTATACTTTAGTTTGAATCTAAGTCTTTCAAAATTAAAAAAATCATGACATCTAAATCTGGACCCGGATGTCTTGATTATTTTCATTTAAACATTTCACTCTGGATGTGAATATTTTTCAATCCTTTTTGTTATACCTAGTCTGGATCTAGGTATTTTGAGTTCTAAAATTTTGACATCTCAGTCTGCATCTGGATGTCTTAACTATTTTTGTCTAAACATTTCACTCTGGATGTGAATGTTTTTTCGACCTTTCTCATTATACCTTAGTCTAGATCTGGGTATTTCGAATTGAAAACTCTTGACATCTCAGTCTGGATCTAGATGTCTTAATTCTTTTCGTTGAACATTTCACTCTGGATGTGAATGTTTTTTGATCCTTCTCATTATACCTTAGCTTGGATCTAGGTATTTCGAGTTCAAAAATCTTGACATCTCAGTCTAGATCTGAATGTTTCAATTCTTTGAACATTTCACTTTGGATGTGAATGTTCTTCTCAATCTCAATGTCTCAATCTATTACCCGTTACACTCTTCAAGGAACCTAAGTGAGAGTTAGGTACTTACAGAGTAAATGGGGATTTATCATGTACCTCAAGATGCTTTACCGCATTGGCTGGTAAGTAATTGCAGGTACGTCTTTTCCTTTCACATCATGCATTAGCATTATCATTTACATGCATCATTAAATTGCATTTTAAAATGGGGTTCATTTTCCGACCAAAAAAATAAAAAATAAATCATTTAATGCATGTGCATGGTCAAAATTTAGGTCTCAATTTGTCTTGAAGGCAACCTCTACGAGCTCACCTTTAAAGAGGGGTAGCTATTGACACTTAAATTTTGGTGATTTGGTGATTTATTTAATTACATAGAAAATTAGGGGTTAATTTTATCCCTGAAAAAAGTTAATTGCATAGCATATAGATTTAGGTACATTTATTTTTAATTTGCATTTTTTGTTTGCATTTTATAGGACCGGTGGTGGATGGGTTCAAATTAGTTGGACCAAGCCCACAAAGCGAGCAAGTTGGCCCAAGCCCATGGTTTTTGATCGGAAATTATCTTGTGGGAAAATAGAAATTTTGAAATTTTTTCAGGATATGAATTTTTTTGGATAGGGCAGATGTGTGAAAAAATATTGCGATTTATCTTTGCAAGATTTGGATTTAAAGAAAAATTCCATTGGATCTTTATCAATATTGGATAAATTGGCGAAAAAATATTGTAGATGTAGATTCAAAGGGGAAATTGAAAACCTGTTTCCCTACCCTATAAAAGGCCATATGCGTGAGAAGTCTACGGTTTCTTTCGGGGGGGTGGGGCAAGAGAGAGGAGTCGGGCGATGAATCGTAGCCACTGATGAGGCTCCGAAGGTGATGGCGGAGGCGAATGGGCTCAAGACCCAGCAGTTGCGATTGAGTGGGGGTCTTGGGGGAAGCGACGTGCCAGAGGGCAGACTGAATAGCATTTGCGACCGACGGAGGCTTTGGGGAAGTGGAAGGGACAACGGGAGGCGGATGGGGAGATGGAGCGATCGGGCGTGCTGGAGAAAGAGAGAGAAGATATCTTCATTTCTTTCCTCTCGACCCGACGAAGGAGAAGACTTGCTTGAAAATTGAAATGGAGAGAGAGGTTTTGAGCGGCAAAAACATTAATTATTGCTTCTACATTCTCTTTTTAGCCGGCCGTCAGGGGAGAGAGAAAAAGAAACCCTCGAACTTTTTATTTCTCTATTTTCCGGCTAGTCAAAGTCCAACGACACGTGTCGACTCCTTAGTGGAGCCACTCGAGCTTGGGCATGCCACGTAGGACGATGACGTGGTGATTGCTAACCATTGAATATTTTCTCCAAGTTCGCTGCTCAACATTTGCAACTGGTTGACCAGCTCTTCCTTAATCGCACTGCGCTCGCCTCGCCGTTCAACCCAAGCAGCGGAGCTGTGCCTGCACCGCGACCTAGCTGTGCCTCACCGCGACCCAGCCGTGCCACTAGTTACTGCCACTTCGCTGGTCGTCCACAATCGCCCGGCATAGATCCGATGATTTGACGCCCCTGCTGCTGTGTCTCCCGTTGCCCTCTGCTCGAAGCTCCACCGTTACAACCTGGAAGATCTCGCACCGCTGCTCCACACCTCTACCGGTAACCATGCCTCCGCGAGTTTTCCCCTACCAATCCGCTGTAGCTCGATGTCGCTGCTCCTACCTGAACTATGACTAGTTGTAACTACGGCATCTACCAATCGAGCCCTCCGCCCGAGCGACGAGCCGCTACCCCTAATCCGAGTCTGCTGCTATCCTCACTGCGCCATCAGCTACTGCTCCAGCGATCCCCTGTTTTGTTGCAGGTCTACCTTCGTCGGACCTCGTCGGAGCTCCAACGATCGTGCGTAGCACCCTCATTGGAGCCCTTGGGTGACACGCCACCACGGCCGGCTGTCCCTTGGAGACCCACAAACCGTGCTTGGCGAAGGAAAACAGGAAAGAACAATAAAAAAAAGGAAAATTAGGTAGTTTTTTTATTATTTATTTACTTTTTGTTTTTTTTAGTGAAATCGTTCCCTTTAAATATGTGATTGAGATTCCAACATGGAATAGCCCCTTTAACTTAGGGATTTATAGTCCGATTTTCACGCCCGAAATCCGACTCATAATCCATCACAAAAATCGACAATCCGATCTCACGCCCAAGATTTGATTCGTGATTTAATATTAAAATTGGCCGACCCAGTCTCATGCGCAAGATGTGGTTCGCCAATTTTTGGATATCAATCTTATCCTGTTTGATTTGCCGTGGTGTTGGTTGAATTAATTTTATTTTCATAAAAAAAAAAAATCCAAAAAAAGTTTGAATTAGGATTAGGTTTTTTTATTTTATTTATTTTATTTTTATTTTATTATCTTGCATATTTAGAATAGGGATTTTATTTTGAGTCATGAAAAACAAAACAAAAAAGAAAGTGCATTCATTTAGGATGTTAGTTTTTTTATTTGAATTGCATGTTTAATTTTAATTTCGAATTTCATAAAAGGAAGGAAAAAATTAGAATTACGGCATTCTTTGCACGTCATGGCACATTAGAATAAATTGCATGCTTTATTTTATGTTTAGATTGATTTTTGCATCTTAGGTTAGAGCTTGCTAGGTTAAGATAATATCTTGGTTTAAATTAGGATTTAGTCTAACTTGATCCTTAATATAAGCTAGATAGAATCTTAATCTAGATAGTTATGTTTTTGCATTTTCCTTAATTTCGAATTTCATAAAATATTTCTTAGGATAAATTAGTTGCAATTTCTAAGATAGATTGCATTTTTTTAGAATAAAAAATCATATGCACGTCATATAGAATTAGGTTCATGAAATGCACGTGATTTAGTAATTGTTGCTAGGTTCATTTAATTAAAATTGCCCGTCATTAGGCTTAGGTCATTTTGGTTAATTTAGATTGCATATTTAATTATTACATGTTCATTAAGAAAACACAAAAAAATTACTTTATTCATGTCATATAGTTTAGGTCATATGGCCATGCCATATCATCTCACGTTAGATTAGTAGCACGCATTGCATAAAGCATGATTCTTGTTAAATAAGTGAAAACAAAACTTGAGTGGTTGCGTGTTAATTAGAAATCATATCTAGGATTGTCTATGTGAATTCTAATATAACATTGTAGATGCTTTCGTTGCTACGAGGTAAATCATGCAATTTATTCATTACTTTTCTTGGGTGTTAAATTGGTGGTTTGCGCATCCGCATGGTCACCTCACATGTTAGAGAAATAGAATTAAAATTAATCCAAATTGCCTGCAAAAAACATTTTTCAAAATAAAAGAGAAAGGTATCGAAAGGCCGTTAGAGAAATCTAGCGTAACCAAGTCCCCAAATTCATAATCTCTGGTTCATAGGAGTAAAGTAAATCTCCCGTTACTTTACTTGGATTTCTAATCAACCCACCAAAAAAATAGATTAGTGGCGACTCCTAGTTAAAAAATCATTTGCATGTTATGAACTTAAACTTAAGTCGTGAATTGGTATTGAGCTTGGGGGAGCCCGAGTTAAGTCAAGCTTAACAATCCATTAGCCAAACCCTAGGTGGTACACCCGAAAATTTGGTTGTGACAGAAATCGAGCTACTTGGCGAAAGGGAATTGTAGAAATTATGTACGTTTTTTCTTCACCAAAATTGGAGATCAAATTGAAGAATTTGGGTGGAAATTGAAGCTCAAATTGAAGAATTCGGAGCTAGGCTTGGGGCAGCAATTTTTGGCATCAAATTAAATTATTTTGGGTGTTTATTTTACAAGAAAGTGTTATTGGACCAAGGGATAAGATTGAGGATTTTTGGGGGACCAAGAATTTAATTTTTTGGATAGGTTTATTGACTTTTCTCTCTCTCTCTCTCTTTGAGGCTTCCTCTGCATGCCGACCCCTCCCCCTTTGCATCTTCGGTCTTTCCTCTCTCTTACGCCAAACAACCGAATCTCTCTCTCTGCTTCTGGTTTGTCTTCTTTCATTCCCTTGAAGCTCGAAATTCTCCATCCCATCGAGAATTCCTTCAATTCTTCGCACCTGCAGCTGCCACGTTCGCTCTCTCCATCGTGCAGCTCCTCTACGGCGTGTCTTCATCGGTCAACAAACCAATGCCTCCTCCACCAGCGTTGATTTTGTTGACCGCCAACACCGTTCAAAGACAGTGTGCAGCCCTTACAGTCGCTGTCCCCCTTCGTCCACCGGCCGTTGTTCTCCACCCACCCCCGCCCCCCCTTCGTGTCCCTCTTGCAGCAGACCGTGTCAACTCCTCCCCAGCAGCAGCCTCCTCGTTGACCTCAGCAGCGAAGCCAAAGTCTGCCGTCCATGAGAAGCCCCACCGAAGCCCATCTTCTCGAAGCCGCAAGCCCTCGTGAAGCTCGGTCAAATTCCAGCCAACTGTGGGCTTCCTCAGGCCAATTTTCGGGCCCGATCCTAGCCTCGTTGGCATCGCCGTTTTGGAACCTGTCGATCCTTGTCGCGTCCTTATCATTTTGGTCCGAGCGGATTGCAAATCAAATGAGTTAACTCATAAAACCTCGATTAGTAGGTTAATTATGCTTATAGGGTAATTAGATTAAGTTAATTAAGGTTTAGGTGGTTAATTAGATTAGATTAGTGATTTAATTATCTAATTTTGCATGTTAGGTGGTTAGATTAGATTAATTAAGGCGTGGATAGGTTGTATTAATTATCTAGATTGGTTCAGGAATTTTCCGGGCCCGTCTCAATATTTAATTAGGCAATTTCGGCCTAAGTTAGCTATTTTGGTATTTAATTGAATTATTTAATTAATTTTGATAATTATTTAATTATTAAATAATTTTCGGAAATTAGACCGGGATAGCCTGTGATTGGAATTTCGTGTTGATTACAATGATGTGTTCAGTTTATGCAATTGGATGTTAAATTGTGCAAATTGAGTGCTGATTGGATTTTGATAAATTATTCCAAAAATTGTGAATTTGAATATTTATTCAGAAAATCCCGGGTGTTGGGTTTTAACACTGAAAAATAGTTTTATATACTATATAAAACAATGGGATTTTATTTGAAGGATATGAATTTTTCGGGTTCGATCTAACCATGTACCCACACACGACTGTTTTTACCGGGTGTTTTTAATATGAAGAAAATATGTCAGGATTACTATTTTAATGGAGATATTTGAGTACAAGGCACATTGTCCCCAATCAATTGTTGGTTGAAGAGAACCCATCTCGAGCTTTTAAGCTGGACTTGACCCTATATGAAATATCCATTCTTTGGATTGCGGGTTGTAGTAGATTTTGAACCTACGCCTCTTTGGGAAGGCCGTCTATTAAGATATAGATGTCACTGCGCTCACTGATGGTGAGCCGACGCTTGGCTACGCCAGAAGAACACCGAACTTATGAGTAGGTGACTCGGGTCGCGGTAGATTCTGGACCTACGCTCCTTCGAGGAAGTCGTCTATTAAGATATAGATGTTGTCGTGCTCAATGGCGATGAGACGATGCCTGGCTATGCCAGTAGACACCGAACTTATAAGTAGGTGGTACCCTTAAGGGACAAATTTAACAATTGGGACACTTGTGATTGTATGAGTTGATGGGACGTTTCAATTGTTGTGTGCATTAATTATATGCAATTGGGATATGAACTGTGCTGACGTGCAAGAAGGAACTGAGGCGGGATAAGTCCCTTGTTCTCATTGTGTGATTGTGTGGCTAGAGTGCCCTGAGGCGTATTTCTTTCCTAATAAAGGTTTCGGGGTGGACTTGTTGAGACATTATCTCACTGTTATTGTATAACAATTTTTCAGGTCCTTAGATGGTCGTTGTGGAGGACTGAAGCCCTGGAGTTTGTGGAGGTGGAGTCTAAAGGATCGGCGTTTGTGTTCTACTAATATGTTGTAGGATAGCTTCTTTTGAGAGTCGATTATTTTGTAGGCTTTTACCTAGACTCTTTTTGTATATAAACCTAGTTGTTTATAAAAGTGTGTTTTTGTGAAATGTGCGCTGCTTTCCTATCCCATGTTGTTTGTTGTCAGGGTATTGTTTCGCTTCCGCATGTGCATTAAAAATGAAAGGGTCAGTGACTAGTCCTGGGAAGTCGCAATTGTGTCGATCACAGTGGGATGTGCACGCACTTGAGGGTCGGGGCGTGACAACGAGTGTGTGGTTAACCTTGCCACTTTGTTGATCTCATTATTTTCTAGATATGGCTTTATTTTGTAGTGTTTTGGCCTTTTCTCTGCTTTGATTTGCTTTACCATGAAAGTTAATGTACTTCTTATATATCTTTTTGAGCCATGAATATAATTTTTTCTGACAAAAAAAAAGAGGTAACGCTTCCTAAGTAAAGAATTAGTTAATTTTAGTTGGTGTCAATGGATCTTAACTCACTATTTATTATGCTAGGCATTTTATAAATTTCGAATTTATGATAAAAAATTTAAGTAGCGCAATTGTTTGTATTATTTTAGCTTTGTCCCTAATGTAGAAATTTAGCACTTTTATTAATCTAAGTAGGTACTTTCAAGTTTCTGTCCGCCATTCTGTGTATCTTTCTATTTTTTCACATTTTGATTACTTCTTTATATTATTCCAATTTAGTCATATGTCTTTGACTAGACCTGAATTTTGAAAAAATTGTATTCAGGTAACATGTAAATGATCATGCACAATGTTAATGGATTGCTTATGCCATCGTAAGTGTCATCGAAAAAAAAAAATCATTTACTGTGGATCCTTTTGAAAAGTTTGATGATTCACAACACTTTAGCAACATAATGATTTGATACAAAAGTGTGAATAATCGGCTCGAGCAGTGATATCCCGAAATTTGACCTATTTCGAAATATACAAAATGGTCATTTCGTCGATGCATTTATAGTTACTTTACTCTGAACTGATCACTTATGAGTTAACTAATCTATTAAGTCATGTCGTAAAGGGTTAAAAACGCAAAAGACTAGAAAATTTGATCAGAAATCGATCGCTCGACCATAAGGATTGACAAGGGTCAATACTATACCATTATTAATCAATTAGCGAACAGATATAAGTTGATTCGATGGAAGTACATAGTCATTTCGCGGGTGATTCCGCACGATTACGATATTTGCATCGAACAATGATAAATCATTTTCTATTGATATTGTATTCATGGTACATAATTGAATCCTTGCGATTACATGACAACCGAGGGTCATCCGTGATTCGAAGATACACAAACGTGGATTGAAAATTATCAACCACGAGTCAAACGCGCGAGAACTCCTAAAAGTCATATGATAGATAAGGTCGTATTAAAGTCACGTTCAATCGATTTTAACCATGAAATTTAATTTGATTTAGGATATCGAACTTTCGAGAGTTTCGAGAATTAATTATTGGATGTTGTCTCATCGTTTGTCGAATTATTGATGAGTCCAATTTTTTTCAGAAAAAGGAATTATTGGACAAAAAAAGAAGAAGAAATTCGGATTAAGAGGGATAATTGGAATTTTTGGACGTTGTCTCACCATCATCGATGTAAGCCACCACCCACATCCCTCACGCGTTTGCCGTGCCATCACAACGTCCCTTACGGCCGATTCACCACCATCTCGGAGCACCCACCACTGGACCACCACCAAAACCTCAAGCAAGCTAGCCGTGTGCTTCAAGAGCTGCCGCCACGCCGTCGAGCCTCCGTTCGAGCCGCAGGCATCATGTTCTCAACACTGTCGTGCCGCCATCGCTGCTAGCTTGTTGTCACTGAAAATCCGTGAGTTAACTTCCTAATCGTGGATTAGGGTGTTAATTACATTTAGGGGGTGGTTAGTTTAATATTAATGACAGTTAGTATTAGTTTATCTTAGTTTATTCTTAATTGCGGTTAAGGATGGTTTCGATCAATTTTAATTGCGATTAGTTTAAATAAGTTCGATTAGGTTAATTAATTGAGTTTAATTTTATAAATTGTGATTAGTGTAATTAATGAAAAAATTAGCCGTTAAGTAAAATTTTATGCTCGTTTTCCTGGATGAGATTGTGCATAATTTCGGTTGTTTGCACGTAAGATGTTGTGCTATTGATTGCCAAATTGTAAATTTTATTTATTATTTTCAAAAAGGGTTTTTGGGCAAGAAAATAGAAAAATATGAGGTCTTGGGTTTGGACGCCAAATTTTACATGCTAAATAAAACCATGGGGTTTTAAAATAGAAGTGTGCAAAGTTTGACAGGTTGATTTCAACTACGTGACCACGTACGAATATTTTACTAGGATTTTTAAATATGAAAAATTGCCTAAGTTTATTATTTGAAAACGAAATATTGTGTTCTTGGCTAATTAACGGTAATAAAAATTGGCTTGATTGATGGTGTGCTTGAGTGGTCATTTAATTGAACCTGTCACCCAATAGGAGTTTGGGGGTGATGCCTGATTTTTATCGGATGCCCAATGGGGGTTCGGATGCCGAGTCACGGTTGAGACTGGACCGATGCTCTTGTATGGAATGCCGTCTAGGCAAGGGTTCTAGATGATGCCGTGCCCAATGGGGCGGGACAATGCTTGGTTATGCCGGAAGATCGTTGACTCTCATGTTGCCCGTGGCCCGAGGGGTCATAATAATTGAAACACGTGCGTTGGCAATGCGCATGAAATTTTTAGCGCGGCATCCTAAAATCTCGTGACAACCTCTAGAGTACCATGAATCATGATTAGGTAATGGAAGTGCCGTTTGATTTTGTATTAGCCATTGAATCAATGAATTTCAATTAATTTAAGGCCGAGCATTGTAATGGATGATTGTTTGGATGGAGATGTGTCTACAAGTGACCCTAGGATTTCATTTAGGTGCAAATTGATATATAAATCTTATTCTTGGTGGTGCACTTTATAAGTAGAATTTTATTGATTTAAATTACAAAGTTTTGTGGGCTTATAGGTTGAAATTATGTATTAATTTAAATGAGGGTTAAATGGAATAGGAATAGGAGAGGGTGGGGTGATTTTTAGGCTCAAAGACCGTCCAACCAGCCCACGCCAACCCCTTGGTCGACCGGCCCATGAAGGCCCAAGACTGGCCCAACATTGAAGCCCATCAACCCTTGCATGTGAGTTGCCAAGTGGCATGGAGGAGAAGCCAAGTGTGGCTGCCCCCATTGGCTTCCTTGGGCGGCTACATGCAATCAAATGATTGCAAATGATTGTAGAGGAAGAAAGCTAAAGAGAGGGAGGCGGATTGATGAAGGGGAATCGACCGAGAGAGAGAGAGAGAGAGAGAGAGAGTTGTCCAAGAGAGAAAGGGAAACCGAGAGAGAGGAAGAGGGAAAGAGAGGAAGCGGGCGTGCAAGAGGAAGGAGGAGGATCGTCCGCCTAGCTCGCCACCGTCCGTTCGCCGCTTTGCCACTGTTCTTGTTGCTGTTTGTGCTTAAGTTTAAGGCAAGTGAAGTCCTAAAACCTACCCCTTGCATTGCTGTGTGTATGTGTAGTAGATGGTAAGTCTTGGTTGTGGTAGATGGGATGAAATTTTGGAGCTTTGGAGAGAGATTCGTTGGCCATGCATGCTGTTTCTGGAAAGACCAGTCCGACCATCCATGAGTTTGTGTACTGCATGTGACTTTTTAGTTAGAATATTGTTTTGATTTCTTCATAAAAGTTGTAGCAAACACATTGAGGAACAACATACTAAAATTTGAGGCAAAACGAACAAGTATTGTTTAGTGAAATGATTTTTCTTTGGAGAAATTAGATCTGGAATTCGTTGTGCTGACCTTTAGAGATTTCGTGGTCTATAAAGTAACTTTCTTGTGAAAATCTCACTTTTATCACTTAATGAAAGTTGTAGTGTGTTTCTTGAGGTAAAACATACCAAAAATTTAGAGGAAATGAACGAAAATAGGTTGGTGAAATCGTTGTTCTTTGAAGAAACTGGATCTTGGAAAAATGTTACCTCGACCCAGTATGACTTCGTGATTTTTATAAAATCATACAGTTAAAATTTGTTCGTGTGTCCTCAATGAAAGTTGTATGAAATATTCTAAGGAATAACATACTAAAAATTTAGAAGAAATGAACATATGTAGGTTGGCGAAATGAGTTTCTTTTGAAAGATGATAATCTGGGAAAAGATGACACCGAGAACAGGGGGAAATAATCGTTTATATATATTAACCTAGAACGATTTGGGTTTCGATTTATCCATGAGATATTTACCTATAGGACTTGTCTATAACATGTCAAAATTTCAGAATTTGTGGAGTTCATTTGGGTATTTAATTTAAATTTCTTCAGAAACCGTGCAAGCTGAAATATTGAAGTTTGATGAACTGTGAAGCATGGACCATACTGTTTTGTGTGAGATTCTTTTGGTATGGAGTTATTCATGAGATATCTGCCTTTAGGTCTCATCTATAATGTGTCAAGTTTTCAGAATTTATTAATGTCATTTACTAATTTTTCTGGAGTTTTAATTAGAGGAATGCATTCTGATTTATCCGAAACATTGATGTGTTTTGAAAAATAAATGAATTTATCCATATGATGTAATACTTTGAGTGGTTGATCTTGCTGCATATATGATGACATATGGTGTGTTATATAGCATGAAAAGTTGGTTGAGATCTTTGATACTATTGCATCAAATAGCATGTTGAAATTGAGATACACGTGTGGATATAACTTGAGAAAATAATGAGACTGTCGGAGGTGTGAGCCGACAATGCCCCGGGAGTGTTGGGATGCCCGGCGTGTGGGGGTGCCAAATGCCTGGAGTGTGTGTGCCGGATGTCCTCGGGAGTTTCGAGATGCCCGGAGTGTGAGGGTGCCGGAAGCCTCGGAGGTGTGTGCCGAGGGGGATACCTTGTGATGCTAGTTGGGATACAAGATGCCCAGAGTGTGTGTCCCGGATGCCCGGAGGTGTGTACCGGAGGTTCCTCGTGATGCCAAGTTGGACACGAGCGATAAATTGTGGGATGAAAACGCTGGTCCCTGGAAAGATAAAAATTGAGACTGTATCATATGGCATGGATATATGCATGAATGCTTGATGATAAGTGCATGGTGATATATGCACATATGGCATGGATATATGCATGAATGCTTGATGATAAGTGCATTATGATATATGCACATATGGCATGGTGATATATGCATGACTGAAAGGTAAGGTATGCTTGAATGCATGAATGATAAGTGTTTTATTCTTGATTTTTTTGTTTGACGCATTGAGTAATGTGGTGGATCTTTACTGCTGAGTGGTTGTACTCACCCCTTTTAGGGATTAACGTTTTAGATTAGAAAGATGCCTTTGCTGCCGATTGCACGTGGTGCTTACTATGGCATACCTACTGATGTGGATGTGGAGTGTACTGAGCATGTCTGTGTTGGTGATCCTGGTTTAGTTTTTGTTTGAGTCAGTGTCCTGGTGATGTAAGACGTGGGTCGAGCTGATGGCCCGGTCATTCAAGAGTTTTTATTTGTCCATGTCCGACATGATGGAGAGATGTTAGGGATGTTATCGCCGCCACCACCCGATGCACCGGATTGGGTATGATGGCGCGTATAGCTGACACTTTTTGGAGATAACCGACGCTTGTTGATTGAGGGTTTATACATGTTTGATGTAGGGTCGAGTCCTCTTTTGAGTGATAGCCAAGTATAGTTAAAACCTTGGCCTTTTTGTTGTATCGACCTTAATGTCTATCATGAAAATATAAATAAGAGTGAATCGGCTTTATCTTTTCATATGGTGCATAGTTGGTGTGTATTGCATTATGGTTGTTGGAGTAAGAGATGGTGAGACTTGTTTATGCTTCCGCTAATAAGCTGTGCTGGGACTGTTTTAAAAAAAAAAAAAAATCTCTAATCAAAGGGTATCGGTCTGTGAAGTTATATGAGATTGAGTAATTAAGAGAGATCATCTGTGGCAACCTTAGGCGAGTCGGGGGTGCCACATTTAGAATGTGTTCTAATTATTATTTATGCATGTTGCATTTTTATTGCCATGTGAGATTCACTATTATGCAGGGGAGTGCCGAGACGAGGTAAGTTTATATGTGGTGTGTGTTTAGGTTGTGCCTGAGGTGAATCAGCTTCCTTATTGAGGTTTAGGTTGTTCACTTATTGAGATTTTATCTCACCCCATTGTTGTTAACTATTTTCAAGACCGTAGAATGGAGAATTGCCAGGTGCAGTTGTGGTGGGTGTGAGATGCGACACCTTTTTGGCTGGCCCTACCGCTAGTGAAGTTTAGGTTACCCGAATCCTTGAAGGTTTTTGAGAGGGTCGATAGGAAGTGGCCGTAGAAAGGTTTGTAATTATTAAACTTCCTAGGTGTAACGGTGGATAAATAAATATGTTGTTTCCGGCAATATTTGCTGTGTTTTACTATCCCTGTTGTTTGTTTATTGAATTAGTGTTTATTTTAACTGCTTCCGCATACGTTTAATCGAACGATAAAAAGAATGGGTCGGTGATGAGTCATGGGTCGTCACAATTTATTCGACTGCCAAGGGATGTTGCACGCTTGGGATTCGGGGTGTAACACCCCCATTTAAGTGGTATTAAAGCTTGATCAAGGTTTGGAGTGATAATGTGCGATGGGTTTTGGGAAGTTAGCTAGGAGAAATATTTTCCTTATGCTTATGCTTGTGATTGATTGATTGTTTTGTGCGTGTTGCTTAGATTTCTAATTCATTATTGGAATTGGAAAGCAAGTTTCTGTAAGAACCCTGCAAGATGAGCGATCTGAGCAAAAAGCCCCTCGAAGAAGGCCTATAATAGCTTTGACAAGTGCTAGAGGAAGGGCATTGAGATGAGCTGGTGCTAAAGGGAGAGCACCAGCGCAGGCTAGTGCTAAAGGGAGGGCACTAGTTAATCCTAGGGTTGACGGGATCTTGCAAGCCCTAGAGACATTGGGGAACGTGGTCAGGCAGCAAGCTCAAAATCAAGCTGCCGCCGCCGCCGCCGCCGCCACTGATGTTGTCAATGCTATTGTTGCCGTTGCTGCACCTGCTAAAGTCTCACCTGAAAATGGGAATGGCAAGCGGCCTATGCATAAGCTGGTGGAGTAGTTTCTGAGGCTGAAGCCTTCAAAGTTTACTGGAGTAGGTGACCCTAGGGTTGCAACTCTTTGGATTCGAGAGTTGGAGAAGGCTTTTGCATTACTGAGGTACTCGGAGGAGGACAAGGTGACATGGCCGTATATCAGCTGCAGGGTAACGCGAGCACGTGATGGGAGGTCACTGAAGAAAGAGTGTTTCCCGAGGGTATGATCCAGGAGTGGGATGCCTTCATTGAGGTGTTCTATGGGAAATATTTCTTAGACTGTGCTTGAGAACAGAAGATGGCTGAGTTCCAGTGCCTTCGCCAGAATTAGATGATTGTAGATCAGCACGAGGCAAAGTTCGCCGAGCTGTCGAAGTACGCACCAAGGTTGATTGAGGACCTGGTGGATAGAGCCACAATGTTCAGAGATGACTTGAACCCCGGAGATTAGGGACCCGCTGTGCCGCTGAATCTCAAGGACTATGACGAATTGTATGAGAGGGCTTAACTGATTAAGAGGAATTTGAATGAGCGGGCAGCCACATCTGGGTCGCGATTGTGCCCAACAGAGATAACAATTGGTTTGGGAAGAGGCCAATGATGGGAGGAAAGTATTCCATTCCTCCCAACCGAAAGGGTGGAATTGGAAAGTGGGCACCCAACTCGAATGGCGTGTGCTGATTCTATGGAAGGACACATGGATTAGTCCTGTGTCTTGCTAGAGTGGGAGCTATGTATGTGGCCAGTGCAGTCATCAAGTGAACAACTACCCATGCAGACCCATAAGAGTGCAAACACCACTACCATAGATAGCGCATGCAGGAGGGAGTGCATCGCAAAACGCACGTCAGGGCATTTTGAGCAGGCCTCCGGTGCAAGGAATGGTGTATGCTGTTAGCTGAAGGGAGGTGGAGAACTCGCAGGACGTGGTTACAGGTATGGTTTGGTTGAACAACCATGCTGCTTATGCTTTATTTGATCCTAGAGCCACCCATTCATTTATTGCTGAGCAGTTCGTTAAGTTAGTGGGGTTAAGTCCAAAACCATTGGAAGTAGTCATTAATATATCCACCCCTTTAAATGATAAAGTGTTGTTTGCGATAGGGTGTCTTGGTTGCAAGTTAATGATTGGTGATCGAGAGGAAAGAATAGATTTGATTTTGCTGGCCATGTTTAATTTTGATGTGATTATTGGTATGGATTGGCGCATCAAGCAACGAGCTGCCATGAATTGTTATCGTAAAGCGATTCAATTTAACCCGTTAGCGAGTGAAAGTTTCGAGTTTGTTGGAAATCGAGGAGGACCTTCAATTACTTTAATTTCGTCACTTGAGGCAACCCGATTGTTGGATGTGAGTTGCCAAGATCATTTGACAACCGTGGTTGATACGTCAGTTGAGGAGCTAAGGATGGAGGACATCGCCGTAATGTAGGAATTTTCTAATGTTTTTCTTGAGGAGTTGCTTGGTTTGCCCCCAGAAAGGGAGATAGAGTTTGATTCAGTTGGCCCCTGGGACATAGCCAATTTCTAAGGCTCCTTACCATATGGCACTATCAGAGTTAAATGAGCTAAAGGTGCAAATGCAGGAGTTATTGGACAAATGATTTATTCATCCTAGTGCATCATCTTGGGGAGCGCCAATTCTATTTGTAAGGAAGAATGATGGTTCGTTGTATTTTTGCATTGACTATCGGCAACTCAATCAAGTGACGATCAAGAACAAATATTCGTTACGAAGGATCGATGACTTGTTTGATCAGCTGCAAGGAATTTTGATATTTTCCAATATTGAACTGAGGACATGTTCCATTGGTTGAGGATTAAGAAGTAGGATATACCGAAGACGGCTTTTCATACGTGTTATGACCACTATGAATTCATCGTAATGCCATTTAGTTTGACCAATGCCCCAGCTGCTTTCATGGATTTGATGAATTGAGTATTCAAAGAGTACCTAGACCAGTTCGTGATTGTGTTTATCGACAACATCTTGGTGTATTCGAAAAATCTAGAGGAGCATGAACAATACTTAAGGATGGTGCTTCAGACGCTGCGAGAACACGAGTTGTACGCCAAGTTTAGTAAGTGTGAGTTTTGGCTAACTCGTGTAGCTTTCTTAAGTCACGTGATTTTTAACGAAGGAATTTTCGTGGACCCGACCAAGATTGAAGCTGTTATGAACTGGCCAAGACCAACATTGGTGACTGAGATTCGAAGTTTCTTGGGATTGGCAAGTTATTATAGACGGTTCGTGGAAAGATTCTCTGCGATAGTCATGCCTCTGATGCGATTGCTAAAGAAGGAAAAAAAGTTCGAATGGACGGAAAAGTGCAAGTGTAGTTTCCAAGAGCTTAAGCAAAAGCTAATTGCCACACCCGTGTTGACAATTCTGTGTAGTCTTGGAGGATATGAGATTTATAGCGATGCGTCGTACAAAGGATTGTGCTGCGTTTTAATGCAACATGGGAGGGTCGTTGCATATGCGTCGCGTCAGTCTCATGAGTTGAATTACTCGGCGCATGATTTGGAATTGGCAGCAATCATCTTTGCCTGGAAGATTTGGAGGCATTACTTATGTGGAGAAAAGTTCTAGATTTTTATAGACCATCAAAGCCTGAAGTATTTGTTCTCTTAGAAGGAGTTGAACATGAGGCAGTGTCATTGGATGGAGCTTCTTAAGGATTATGACTGCGATATCTTGTATCATCTTGGAAAGGCCAATAAGGTCGCAGATGTGTTAAGTGGGAAGTCATCAATTGCGCAGATGATGGTTCAAGAGTGGTTCTACTCGAAGGAGTTCGAGATTCAGATTTCAAGTTTGAGGTATGCCACCTTTAAAGTGTTACGCCTCGATCCTCGAGTGCGTGCCTATCCTCGGTGGTCGATTAAATTGCAATGTCTTAGGATGCGTCACCAACCCATTCATTTTAATGCGCATGCGGGAGCAAACAATTAAATCCCTAGACAATAGAAAGATGGGATAGAAAAGTAGGGCCAAAATTTTGAAAAACGACAACATGCTTATATACACATCATACTAGGTCATATATACAATACTAGTCTATTCACAAGAGTCTACAAAAGGTAGAGGAGCTACAGGTCCTCTAAGCATTTGAATCCTCAAACGAATACTCCGGGATTTCTGGCTCTAAGGAACTCGGGTCTATCACTGAACCACATGGGGGGTCAGTCATACCCTTGCCAAAAGCGATCTCCAGCACCGACATAGGAATCTTGGACTCTGATAGGGGACCTTCTCTAGGTTCATCTCACCCGTAACGATACCACGATCTGAATTAGTGGGGTACCTTTCGGGATAGACCCACGTCAACCCAGACAATGGATCTCATGAGTTCGTAGACCTAGTTTCCTTGGCTCCTAGGAAGGGGAATCTGAGAAATCTGTTCAGTGACCTTCTTTGCTAGCCAAAATGCCTAGGGGGAACCTCCATTTAAGGACCTGAAAATGTTATTTCACGATAAGGTGAGATGATGTCTCCGCAAGTTCACCCCTTAAACTTCGACTATGAAGGAAATACACCTAAAGGCTACTTATGCACACACACGAGATAGGTGACTTACCTTTACCTCAGTTTCTTCCTACAAGTTAGTACAGTTCATGATCTCAACTAGCCCACTCAATTTAAACAATCAATTAGCTCAATTCCAAACCAATAGTACTATCTTTCAATTCAATATGACCAATGCTCACACAAGCTGAAGTAATTATTCCATGCTCTCATAAGCTGTAATATATGGTCATAGCTCTCACAAGCTGATATAGATAGCTAGTAGCTCGCACAAGCTGATAATATAGATCGTCCTCTCACAAGTTGATACAACGATCTTAGCTCTCACAAGCTGATAAGGTATATTACTCTCATAAGCTGATGTATCAAAGCCCACAGGCTAATATAGTATATTGCTCTTACAAGTTGACGTGCAAAGGGACCCAAAAGCAGATAAAAATGTATATTGCTATCACAAGTTGACGTATCAAAGCTCGTAGGCTGATACAGTATACTGCTCTCACGAGCTGATGTGCAAAGGGTCCCAAAAGCTGACGATAAATATGCTCGCACAAGCTGACATGCATATATGCTCTCACAAGCTGATAAATTACCAAGTTAAAAGTACCCGATAAAAATAATTATATGTGGGTACATGGTTGGCCTGAGCCAAAAATGCAATATTTTTCTTTTAGAAAATCTCACTATTTAATATAGTCCATAAACACATTTTTTGTGTTATAAACCGACTCTCATTATTTTTTAATTAAATACCACAATTACCCAATTTTGGAATAAATACTCAAAATGATAATTCTCACTCAATTTGCACAAATCAGCACTCAATTAAATAAACCAATCATACCAATGGAATTAGCACGAAATTCCGTCACCGGCTATCTCGGTATAATTTTCGTAAAATAATAAATAATTAAATAAATACCAAAATAAATTAAATAAATACATTTAAATACCATAAATGCAAACTTAACCCGAAAAAGCCTAATTAAATACTGAAATGGGCCTAGAAAAATTCCAAACCTATCTAGATAAATAATACAATCTATATACTTGCTAATTAAGCCGATCTAACCACCTAACATGCAATAACGAGTAATTAAATTGTTAATCCACTCTAACTAACCACCTAAACTATACTTTAGCCTAAACGAATCGGCCCTTAAGCATAATTAACTTACTAAGTAGAGTTTAGTGAGTAAACTCACTGGTTTTGAAATTTGATGAGTCCACGACGACGGTAAGGCGGAGACGGGCGACAAACTCCAAAGCGGTGACACACTACAAGGCTCAGAAGCGGTCCAAAGTGGGCCTCAAAGCTCATGGGTGGCTTGCTGGCTTCAGTTCTATCATCAAGCCATGAGGTTGCTTGGATGGCTAGCTTGGGCCGAAATGATGAGGGTGGCTAGCAGATGATTGCAGCGTTGCTTGGTGGAGATGGAGGCGGATGACGACGGAGCGACAATGTCGCGGCTTCGGCTGAGCTCAACAAGCTGGGGGATGGCCCGGGGTTGCGGCTGAAGCGGAATGATGCACGAACTGGCGCGGGATAGGTGCGGCTTGCGCATGGCTCTCGATCGGCGCGATGGCGAGTAGTGGTAATCTGGGCGGCTTGGCGACGGCAGGGGGGTTGGGGCTCGGTTTTTTGCAACTTTTGGGAGCTCAAGGTGGCTGGAAATGGAGAAAGCAGGATGCAAGAGGAAGAAGAAGAGCCAGCTGCACTTGTGGAGGGTCTCTCTTGGCTTCATCCTATCCCTTTGTCCCCTTGACCTAGCCCCACCTCAATTGGCAGACCTCCTCAGCCAATTTTATGCATCAAACTATCCCTAGAACATGTCCCAAATGGTTCAAAAGATTGAGGACGAAGGGGGCTACGAATTTTGAAGCATTTTCCCTCAAATTGAACCAATTCCCCTTCAATTGAAGCCAATTTTGATCTCATAAATTCCACCAAAGAGTCCTCGACCAAATTAACATTTTTCCTCACTAATAGAACCAACTTGCATCCCAAAAATGCGATAAAAAATGGTCCTCTGAATTTTCCGGATAAAAACGGTCCAATTTTGAATTTCCGCCAAAAATTTTGGTTTGCAGAAAAAACTTCAGAGGATGAGTTGACGTTCCTAAAATGATTCGTGACATAACAAAACTTTCAATCTTTGAAATCGGATTCAAATTCGTGATTAATTTCAATTTGGTGCAATTTTAGCATAACCTAGTCTATCGGGTAGCTTTTAGAAATTTTTAGTGCAATTGACCCGTGATCGATTTACTTCGAGTCACAACATAATCTTCGACACATTGACGACTCTCAGTTGTTGTGAAAATCTCAAGGTTTCAAATATGGACATAGGGTATCAAAATAACAGAAAAATCGGTCTAGTGCCGATAGACGAGAATTTTACAATTTGGTGGAATCACCCATTCTTTAATCACCTATCTCAGTCAAATCGACCTATCTCTGATCTCTGATCAATTTTTAACTGTGCCGTAATGATCTCTACAAATGAGCATGGTCGAGCAGTCGGTTTCTTGTCGAATTCTCAAATCTATTGCATTAAAATCCCTTAATGGCTTATCTAGAGAGTCTAGTTATCTCATGAGTAATCAGCTCAGAGAATAACACTATAAGCGCATCGATGAAAGGCCTGATTCATTTAATTGAAAACAGAACTTGAATTTCAGGATGTCACATAAAGTCTCATGGCTACCGTCAGAATTGAATCGGAAGTGTAGGTGAAGATTAAGACGTTGCAGTCGACAGACCCTGAAATCCATAAAGTTATGGAGAAGGATACAAAAAAGAGGAAAGTTGATTTCCAAGTTACGGAGGATGGATTATTGAAGTTTTGTGGCGATGTGGAGCTTAAGGAGGAATTTTGTTAGAAGCCCATCGTAGTAGTTATAGCATTCATCCGAGCAGCACAAAGATGTATCGGGATCTACGCCAGTACTATTGGTGGAATGATATGAAGGTAGATATCGCCAAGCATGTTGCCAAGTGTTTGATGTACCAACAAGTGAAGGCATAGTATTGCAAACTTGGTGGACATTTGCAACCCATGGAGATTCTTGAGTGGAAATGGGAACATATCACAATGGATTTTGTGATGGGATTGTTGAGGAGTCAACGAGGTAATGATTCCATCTGGGTTGTGGTTGATAGGTTGACGAAGTCTGCTCACTTCATCGCTATACAAAATGATTTTGTATTAGATAGATATGCTGAATTGTACATGTGACAGATAGTTTGTCTTCATGAAGTGCTAGGGACGATCATATCAAATCGAGACCCAAAGTTTATGGTAGCTTTTTGGAAAAGTTTACAAGTTGCATTGGGAACGAAGTTGCAGTACACCATGGCATATCATTGCCTTCAAACACAGTGTACATAGCATAATAATATGATCCCCCATGGCCACATCAATAACCACGCCAAATCGCGGAGAATTAACAATAACCCATCTCCTCAAATCACTCTCTTTAACCAACCCCACCCCCGAAATCACCCTAAGCACATTGTACAAATACCCATTCAGATAATTACTCCATACCTCAATTTCTCTCTGAACGCTCCACAACTCTGAGGGCAGAACACCAACGCACAAATTCTGAACTTCTTCAATACCCACGTCACCATCAGCACCAAAATTACCGCATTCAATTGATAGGACACTAGGCAACGTAAATGTCCCCCTACTATGACTATCCTCGATAGGAAAAGCGACAGCACCGCGACAAGCCTCATAGAAAAAGTCAGACCTGAAATCGCCATAACCATTCAATGTGAGACAGAGCTCGTTGCTGGGACTACTGACTACTTCGGCGAAGTGGGAGTTGTCCTCCGAGGACCTTAAGGTATTCAGGTAGCTAATGGATTGTACAGAGGAATCCAAATCGAGAGGGACAGGGTAGCGAAGGTAGTGGTCGTAGAGGGATTCGGGAGGCATGCGGTGGTAAGGGTTGAAAGGGAAAGAGACGAGGTTGGAGCCCGCTTGTTGCTTGAGGGGGAGCAGGGCGAAGAGGGAGTCTAGGGTTTGAGCTGAAGCGGTGATGAGGCAGTTGAGGGACGCAAGTGTAGCAGTGAGCGGCGGAGGCAACAGAGGAGGAGGTGCGGGGATCTGGGGAGGTGGGATCTACTAGGGATGAGGAGGGAAGGAGGTGGCGTTTAGGTTAGGGGGAGGGAAGGGGAGGAAAGGGAGGCTCGGAAAGGTGGCGTTTGGTGAAATTACGTAGAGAATGAGAGGGTTTTGGCGAAATGGCGAGAGGCCATTTGGAGGTGTGAACGCGGGCTTAATGGAAAGTATGGGTCGAGTTCCATATGGGTTGGCCAACACAGAGGAAGATGGCGGATCAGGAGTCAAATCGATCCCGATCCACCATCTAAAAAGAAAGGGTCGAAATTTTTTGGCTTTGGGTTGAACAACATTATATAGACGTGACTCGTTGTGAACATAGGTTTAGGGTATAATCGAAAACCTAAAATTTGAAATAAGTCTTTGCGTTTTTTTTATTCCATATATTTGCACAATCCTGGCTAGGGGTGAGCACAATTCTAGGATAGAACCAAGAACCGAAGAACTAGATTAGCAAGTCTAGTTCGGTTCCCAATTTTATGAAGGGATGGGTGGGTTCTCAATTCCACTTTGTTCGGTTCTCAATTCCTATAGGAATTGGAATTGGAACCGGAACTGAGAACTGAAATCGGAATCGGAATCGGAATCGGACTAGTAACTCGGGAACTAGGAATCCGAACTCTAAAGTAGCCATGCATTTGGTATCGAACTTCCAAAATTGTTGTCCAATGATCTTTCTTTGACATTGAAGATTTCGATGTTTAACTTGATGGGTCTTTTAATTCCCCCCCTCTCTTATCTATTACCTCTATGGATTACATGACTTAGTAGATGAGGAAATATGCTTTCAGTTTTTAGGCATTACTGTTAATAATCTTATTAATGTGGCAGTTAAAAGATCATGAAGAAGGATGAGAGATCTCACTTTTGAATGAAATCAAGATAGGGTTTATTCTGTAGTATGCTATTCCCATATCTTTGTGCTTAATGTGCTCTCGTAGGCCATGAGGCCTGTGGAAGTTGCAATCGCTTCTTTGATGTTGTTATGTTTGAGCAATTGCTTCATTGAAAACCGTAAAATTTTCTTAATACTATTCAATAAGTGCATATGACCACTCTTTCTTAGGCAATCAATAATAAAATCCTTGTTTGTTTTTATTGTTGCATTTGTTTTTGTTTTGCTTAACCAAAATTGGAAAAAAGAAGAAGAATCTGTTAGACCTTGAAACTTGTAACATGGTAGGTTTTAGGTTTCAAAAAATAAAGATCCTATACCCGATAGTAGGTTCTAGGTTTTGTCTAGAACCTGGAACCACTCATCTCTACCTGTGGTATTCCGTGACGTTCAATAATAAGTATGTAATCTGAAACTACTAATCTAACCTTTCATTTCTGGCATTATCCATAATCAGAACTTTTACTTTGTTAAGATTTCCCAATTTTCATGTGTCTAAATATGAATTTTGATAATCGGATTACAACAAATATATTAGTAAATGTGATAATTCATTGCAATCGTTCAATTAAAAGTACGTATAGAATCTGGATAGACCCTAAAACCTGTGATAGGATAAGTTCTAGGGCTATGTTTTATCATTTGAATTTCTAATCGGGATAGGATATGATTGGATATGATATGATATGAACTCTAGGGGATTTTGATATATCCTATCAACCGTTTGGTGATTATCAACCGTTTGGTGATTATGGTAATAAAGTCGAATATATTCATATCATATCATATCATATACATTTTTTGGTATAAATGACACATTAGTAAAAATGAACAAAATTTTTTATGAACATAGATGGTAAAAATCTCTCACGATATTCTTTATTTAATTTGGTTTTTTATTTTATTTTCCCCCTCTTTTATCATTTAATTTCTTTTTTATTTTTCCCCTCACATCATTCTCTAATAAAATTTTATTAAATAGTAGACTGTACTAATATAATCAAAACACTAAAATATGTAAAATATATAATAAATATATATTTATATATTGAAATTAATTTATAAAAAATAATTAAATTTGAATATATAAATAAAAATAAGATTAAATTAAATAGCAAAATCGGTTTTTGTTGTTTTGTATTTCTTATATTTGAATTCAAATTCAAATATTATTTATATTGAGATATAATTCCAATTTTGTTAATTTATTAACTCCGTCGAGAAAAATAATTTTTCTATTATGAAGGTTAGAAATTCAATTCACCTTTATCTGACCTCTCCTATGGGATGATTTTATCTGGTCTATGTCTCTCTTATATCCCCTTTATCTTGTCTTGAGTAAGCACCAAACACAGGATATGATAAATTTTATCCTATTTCGAATTTTATCCTAATTGCCAAACGTAGCTTAGGTTTTTGGGCATGTAGGGCAAATTCAGGGAACTTGTGTCAACAAGTAAGTTCAAGATGAAACCTGGACAAAACCACTCCCCCGTAGATGTGACCTCATGCGGATCAATCATTGCATGTGGAGAATCGTTAAAGAATATCCGTTGAGATGCTACTTTTACCATTACATGAGATGCTAATAGTTTGAGGTTGTTAACGCATGTTAAGGTTGCCAGCGCATGTTAAGGTTGTCGGGTCATAGACCATTCTAGGTTTCCTCACAGTCAACCAATTCCAACTACTCCCAGTAATCACCCGGTGAGAATCGTCAGAGGAAATCCAATGAGATGCAACTCTTCCACTGCAGTCCACATGCGATGATGATATTTTATGTGGTTGTTAGCGTATGTTAAGGTGGTCGTTCAAAAGTATTAGGAAATAAATGGGGAACATGGCGAACTTTCCGCTCTCAAGCATTTTGTAAAATGGATGTTCAGTACCATGATCATTAACTTAAGTAAGTATTTCAAATGAGCTTCATAAACAACTCTTGATTTCCTTACAGTCAACCAACTTCAACTGCTCCGCTCTTTTTGGTACAGCGGTTCATCTCCTACTATCCTAATCTAACATGCGGTCCTTCGGTTTTGTATTAGTACTTTCAAGCACATTGAACAGCTTCTCTCGGACTGCTCGGCACTTTCCTTGTTGCTGACCCTCCAGAGGATTTAGACAGTTTGATTGAACAGTACAAAGTCTCAGGAATTGTTTTTCCACGTTGATCATTGCTTACAATACGGTTTAAAGTAGATAAGAGCTCAAGAAGTAGGTTTGTCAGGAATTTAAAACGCCCAAACAAGTTCAAAATTTTTTCCTAAGAATGCAACATCAATATTGCCATGAATTGCCTTGAGCGCAGGACCAGACTCGTTTCTTTGTTTACCAACGAGTCATGCAAGGTGATGGAGTTACTAATCATGATCGTTATACATCCATCTCGTAATGCCACGGTACTTGGCTGTGACGTAAAATCCTTCACCATGGGTTTGAAACTCTCATAGCTTATAATACCCCAGATCTCATCTGGAGAGTTTATTGTCACTTTTACTTTAATTTCAGAATTGGAAAAGGATAAATTTGTTACTTGTCAGTACTAGTACGCTGAAGCTACTTTATCATCAACGACTCGGTATTGGTACGGCTGCAAACCAAGTGCGGTAAAGTGACAGAGATCTTTAAAACTATCAAAGATCGGATTGCATTGACATATGAAGGAGAAACAGTTAGTCTGTCATTTTTGCATTCAGAGATTGAGGTGACGTGAGTTAAGGACGAGAAAATTAATTGAGTTTTGTGTGTAGCTATTGGAAAAATTGCACTGACTCGAATTTGAATGGACAATGGCCTAACCAATGTTTCCGTGCTTTGTGGAGAAAATTATGGGATGTGGATGAGGTCTGGCATCTATAAATAGGCATCATTTTGCAGCAAGTGTTCGCATCCATTAGAGCACCCGAGAGTAGAAAAAAGAAGAGAAAAAAAAAAACATGATGAAGAGTGTTCGACTTTCCACCAGTTTCGCACTCTTGGCTCTGGTGCTGTCCCTCGCCGACGCCTATGACCCGAGTCCCCTGCAGGACATCTGTGTGGCAGTCTCAGAACCCAACAATGCTTGTAAGTTTGTCTTCCCCTTGCTTGGTAGAACGCTCCGATTTAATACATTTTGCTTTAGATTTCAGAGTAGTCCTTCTTTAAGACTGACAATCTTAATGGGTGCGCTGGGGAAGCTCGTTAGGCATTACGATCAATTTTTTTGAACAAGACGTTGAGTACACTAATTTCCAAAACAAGACAATTAACCTAACAAAAAGATAACAGTTCTCATTCTTGGTGCGACCTTATCGTTACCTAGGATGTGCCTCAAAGGTATGTCAGCAACAATTTCCTCTTAACAGAAACTCCTCCCTATGCAGTGTTTGTGAATGGAAAGTTCTGCAAGAACCCCAGTCTTACCACAGCAGACGACTTCTTCTTGTCCGGCCTCCTAGTTCCTAGAAGCACGGCCAATCCCGTGGGCTCCAACGTCACCCAAGTGACCGTGGACATGATACCAGGACTCAACACTCTTGGCATTTCCCTGGCCCGTATCGACTATGGAATAGGTGGTTTAAATCCTCCGCACATTCACCCTCGTGGCACCGAGCTTTTGTTCGTCCTGGAGGGCACCCTCTATTTAGGCTTTGTCACGTCCAACCAACTGAACAATACTTTCTTTACGAAAGTCCTTCACCCTGGAGATGTTTTTGTTTTCCCCATTGGGATGATTCACTTCCAGCTCAATATTGGAAAGACCAACGCAGTCGCGATTTCCAGTCTAAGCAGCCAAAACCCAGGAGTCATCACTGTAGCCAATGCATTGTTCAATGCAATGCCACCTATTTCCCCCGAGGTTCTGGCCAAGGGGTTCCAGGTGGATGAGAAGCTTGTTGAGACACTTCAGAAGAAGTTCTGGTCTTACAATTAGCCAGAGAAATGCATCTGACGGTGTCTGTCATCTCTGTGCACTTGATTAAACAAACCACTACTTTAAGTCTTCTGATGAAGTTCCCAGTTCAAGTATGAAGGAAGCTTCCTTCTGTCACAACTTGTATTGATGTCAGTGTAATAAGACTGTTGTTTTCTGCAACATCTACTACTTTGAGGTTTTCGTGATGAACTTATTTCATGGAATCAAGACAGAAAAAGACAGTGAGCTCGACACTAGACTCTACCATGTCAGAGGATTACAAACTGAATGCTTTACATGCACGAACTGCAAATAACCACCGCCAGTTCTTCTAAGGCCGCATAACTAACTAAGAATGAACAATCAGCAAAACTGAAACTTCAGTAGTTTCAGGAATCATGATGCCGCGTTGAGTTTATTGGGAATGAAGCCTCAAAGCATTTGTGTTTTATGAGAAACTGTCATTGCTATTTGCTTGCAGCATGTACTAATTTGAGATATTTGATCCACCACTTCGTGTCTCTTTCTTTTTTTTCTTCCGAGTTCTGTTGTACAAGTTAGATGGGGTTCTCAAATTGCATTTCCTTTCAATTTTGCTCGCCATTGATTATGTCCTTTTGCTACTTACATAATCTATGAACGAGAGGAAGTCTTAGTAAGCGATAAAGTAATTAATAAAATAAATGACAAACAGAAACTGACAGCTACGATGTAGGTTGATACGTTCATTAGCAAGTTTCTTGAAGTCCCCGTGATTGTACTAAAGTCATTAGTGAATCTCCTAATATTATGTTAGGTAAAAAGATAAGTTGAAACGCGGATGCTGATAAGGTTTCCCTATCATTAGTAGCTCCTTAAGCTACTGTAAAGTATGGTTATGAAATTGAAAATGAATGGCAATCAATTTGCCATCCATCAAACGAGGTGGAGACCAATACGGTTAAACAATGCATGAAAATCTCCTGTTATTTTGACTTAACAGAACCGTGGTGGGCCTGACAGCACAAGCGAGTTGCAAATCTAAACTTCCAATTTGGCATTATCGTTAATCCAACAAGAGATGTAACTTCATTTTTCATTATTGCTGAAATGATCAGAATCATAATGGTATATCCATAAAAAAATTGTTTGCATGGATGCTGGCCCTTGATAGTAGTTAGTAATGAATGATTATTAAGGTTGTTGGTCAAGTGTCAGGAAATGGGAAAACCTTAAAATTCTCTACTTCAATTAGTTTTATCAATAACCTATGTTGTGACATCCTGATTTTTCACTTCTATTTTCAACTGAATTAGTCGGGCTTTTCATTGACACGCCTATAGTTCTATTCTCTGAGCTGATCACTCACGAGATAACTAGATTATCAAGTGAAGCCGTTAAGGGATTTTCATACAATAGACTTGAGAATTCGACTAGAAAACGACTACTTGACCGTGCTAATCTGCAAGGGTCATTATGGCACCGTCAAAATCGATCAAAGACCGGAGATAGGTCGATTTGCGGAGATATGTGATTAGTGTGTGGGTGATTCCACCTAATTGCAAAATTCTCGTCGAACAGCACTAGACTGATTTTTTTGTATTTTCTATACTATGTGTCCGCATTTGAAATCTCATGATTATCACGATAACCGAGAGTCGCCAATGAGTCGAAGATCTACATTGTGGCTCGAAAATAATTGATCACGAGTTAGTTGCATAAAAAATTTCTGAAAGCTAGCCAATAAGCTAGGTTATGCTAAAATCGTGCTAGATTGAAATTAACAGCGAATTTGAATCCGATTTCAGAAATTAAAAATTCTATCATGTTACGATTCATTTTAGAAACGTGAACTCGCTTTCCGAAGATTTTTCTGCAAATTGGGATTTTTGGCAAAAATTCAAAATAAGGCGTTTTCGACCAAAAAAATCAGATGACCATTTTTGGCCATGTTTTTGGGATTCAAGTTGGTTCAATTAACAAGGAAAAATCCTAAGAGGGATGATGGCATCTTGGTTGGATTTATGGACTTCGAATTGAGTTAATTTGAAGGAGAATTGGTGGGAATTGAATCCAAATTGAGAGGACCATGCACAAATTCGTAGCCCCCATGGTGTGCAACTTTTGGACCACTTGGAAACTTGTTTAGGAAGCCAAGGAGCTGCAAATGGCTGAGGATTACAGCCAAGGCAAGTGGGGGCCAAGCAATGATCAAGAAGAGGATAGGTGTGGCCAAGGGGGACCCTCTTCCATCTTCAGCTGTCTTCTTCTTCTCCTAGGACTTGCTTTCTCCATTTTAGTCCCTTTTGAAGCTCAAAAACCAGAGAAACCGGCAGCTCCCTCCCATTGCACGTTCGACCGTCGTCATGCCTCGTCCAAGCAATCGAAGCCATTGAACTGCCCCTCACGCCACCCGCACGCCAGCCCACGCCTTCTGCTTGCCCACGTGTCTATGGCCATCATCCCTGTCTTGGTTGTTGTCTCGATCTCCTGTCCAGCCGTCACTGTCGCAGTTCAGGCCACCGGAGCTACCGTCTGCCTCCACCTGGCTCACTGCAGCAGCCCGTTGTCCCGTCTCGCCATTTTAGCCGTCCAAGCAACTCCGGTTCCGCGCCCTGCAATTCCAAATCAATAATCGAAGAGCTCAGCCCAGCTGAGACTTTGGGAGACTTTTTCGAGCCTTTCTTGGCTTTGGATGGTGTTGCTGCTTGGAGGTTTGTCACCCGCCTTGGGGTTGCCATCGCCGTGGACTCACTGGATTGTTAAACCAGTGAGTTTACTCACTAAGCTCTACTTATTGAGTTAATTGTGCTTAAGGATTGATTAGTTTAGGCTAATTAGGGATTAAGTGGTTAGTTAAATTAGATTAGTAATTTAATTGCTTATTTATGTATGTTAGGTGGTAGATTAGATTAATTACGAGCTAGATAGATTGTACTATTTATCTAGATAGTTTTGGAAATTTTCTAGGCCTGTTTAGGTGGTTAGATTGGCATTTCTGGCCTAAGTTAGTATTTTTGGTATTTAAATTGCATTATTTAATTATTTTTGGTATTTATTTAATTAATTAATATTTTCCAGAAATTATACCGAGATAGCCAGTGATCGGAATTTCGTACTAATTGCAATGGTGTGCTTAGTTTATGCAATTGAATGCAATTGAATGGTGATTTTGATTTTTGAGTTATTATTTCAAAATTGTGAAATTTTGGTAATTATTTAGAAATTACTGGGTGTTGGGTTTGGACACCGAAAATGGTTTTAAAGACTATATCAAATAATGGGATTTAAAAATGAAGGGTATCAGGTTTTCTAGTTTGAATTGATCGGGTACCCACACACGACTATTTTATTGTGAATTTTAATATGAAAAAAAGGCCCGGATCACCATTTTAATTAAAGCATTAAGTGTAATGACGGTATCCTGGGCCGAGATTGAATGGTTGTGTGTTGGTTAAAACAACCCATCCCGAGCTGTTGAGCTGGACATGCCCCTATGTGGGGTGCCCTACCAATGGATGCCGGTCGCAGTAGAGACTAGACCGGTGCTTCTTTATGGAACGCCGTTGACATAGTGACGAAGCCGTGCTCAATGGAGTGAGATGATGCCTAGCTAAGCTAGTAGACTGCCGAACTTCGAGTAGGCCGTGCCCATGTGTGGCCATGATTAACAATTAGAATGCATGCTAAGTGAATTGACGCGCTTGATTATAGGACAAAATTGTGTGGCACGAAATGGGACGTGTCATAATGATTTGACCCTATAATCAGGATCCCTATGGTTATTTGAGATGAAAGTGTTGTCATTCCAGTTGTTTGAGTTTTTATTACTGCATATGACTAAGTAATATGAATTGTACTAACATACAGAAAGGAACTAAGGCGAATGTGAGTCTCATTGATTGTCGTCGTGTGGTTAGGACGCCTTTGGCATATTTCCTTCCTAATAGGGGGTTTAGGGAGTGAATTTGCTGAGACATTGTCTCACCCCGTTGTAGGCACCATATTTTCAGGTCCTTAGATGGCGGTGAGGCCGGATCATTTTGGGTGGCTGCAGGAGGCCGAGACTCAGCGCACAATACTCCCTATCCACGGGAATCCCAACTAGACCCGTGAGCTCATGGTTACTACTATTTGGGTTGATAAGGGCCTACCTCAGTTGGTACTTCATCGATTCAAGGTGTGGTTTTGCCACGAGCCTAATGGTGTTGGAGAGGGCCCCCTGGATGGCTTTGACAGGCATTTTGTCGAAGATGAGTATGTGGTGGATCTCGATGCCGTGCATGATGCTGAGCTCATAATTGAGATCGAGGCTTATGACCAGGAACCTGGAGGAGAGGCAACTGAGCCTCTGGAAACGGACACCCCTGACGGTGTTGTGATAGACCCAGATCCCAAGTAGATAGAGATAGCATAGTAGTCTATTTTTGGGTAGACTTTTGTATATAAACTTGATGTTTATATAACAGTGTTTTGTGAAAATGGTTTCCTGCTTTTCTATCACATCTTTGTGTTGTCTAGGGATTTATTATATGCTTCCACATGTGCAATAAAATGAAGTGGGTTGGCGATGTGTCCTGGGACATCGTGAATTAATCGACCACCAAGGGATGGGCACGCGCTCAAGGATCCGAGCATGACATCCCCACCCGAAGTGGTATCAAAGCTAGTTGATAGTTGGAGTGATAAGGTGCGATGGTTTATGAGATAATTAGTAGGAAATGCCTTTTATTTGTGCTAATGCATGTGAGTGATAGCTCTTTGGTAGCTTGTTTAGTATAGTCACTTAGTTTCGAATTCTGTGTGGAATTGGAAAGCAAGTATCTATAAAGAACTTGCAAGATGAGTGATCAAGAGTAGATGACTCCTAGGAAGAGGACCATAGCATCTGTGACTCAGAGTAGGATTCCGACAAGGGTTGGTACCCAAGGTGGTCATGATAGAGCGCAGGCTGAGGCTAGTGCAAGTGGAGTAGCACTGCTTCCAGTCGGTGCTAGTGTAGCAGCACTTGGTGATCCAAGAACTGTCAGGATCATGTAGGCGCTAGAAGCCTTGGGGAATCTGATGAGGCAGCAGGCCTAGGATTAAGTCGCCGCCATTATCGCCGCTACTATAGCTACCGCTACTACCACTGCCAATGCTATTGTTGCTGCCACCACCGCTGCCACAGCCATTGCCGCACCTGCCAAAGTTCCACCTGGGAACATGGTTGATGTGAGGCCAATGCATAAGCTAGTGGAGCAGTTTTTGAAGTTGAACCCTCCAAGGTTCATGGGTGCAAGAGACCTCGAGGTTGCAGCCCTATGGATCCAGGGTTTAGAGAAGGCCTTTGCACTGCTGATATGCACTGAGGCAGAAAAGGTAGTCCTTGCAGCCTATCAACTGTAAGGAATTGCGAGTACTTGGTAAAGGGCCACTAAGGCATAATATTCCCTGAAAGTGTGGTTCCGAAATGGAAAGCCTTTGTCGAGGTCTTGAATGGAAAGTACTTCTCTAAGTGTGCTAGAGAACTAAAGATGGCGGAATTCTAGCGCCTTCATTAAGGTATGATGATGGTAAATAAGTATGAAGCGAAGTTCGCTGAGCTGTCGCAGTACGCCCCCAGACTGATCGAGAATCCAGTAGATCGAGCTAGAAGGTTCGGAGATGGACTCAGACCGAAACTGAGGAGTCAATTGATACTACTCAACTTGAAGGACTACAGCGACCTGTATGAACAGATCCAGATGATAGAGGGGGACCAGAACGAACAAGCCGTTGCATCTGGGTCGTGGTTTGGTTCGAATAGACATGGAAATCAGTTTAGGAAGAGGCCGATGACTGGAGGAAGGTATCCCATTTCTTCCAACAAGAAGGGTGGGATAGGAAAGTCAGCATCAAGATAGAATGGCGTGTGTCGCTTCTACAGAAGATAAACATGGATCAGCCCCGTGCAATTCTAGACGAGGTGCTTGTTATGAGTGTGGCCAGCAGGATCACATAGCTAGAAACTATCCCAGAAGACCGATGGGACTGCCGCAACAGTTGCTGTGACAGCCTGAATTTTTGATTTTGTTTTCTATTAAATAAATCAAACCTTTCATTGACACGCCTATAGTACTATTTTCTAAACTGATCACTCATGAGATAACTAGACTATCTAGAGAAGTCATTAAGGGATTTTAACACGATAGGCTTGGGAATTCGATTAGAAATCAACTACTCGATTGTGCTAATCTGCAAGGGTCATTACATCACAGTCGAAAATCTATCAAAGACCGAAGATAGGTCGATTTGACTAAGATAGGTGATCAAAGTGTGGGTGATTTCACCAGATTGCAAAATTCTCGTCGATCGACACTAGACCGATTTTTCTATCATTTTGGTACCCTGTGCCCGTACTTGAAATCTTGAGATTTTCACAACAACTAAGAACCGCCAATGGATCAAAGATGTACCTTGTGACTCTAGATAAATCGATCATGGGTCAATTGTACCAAAAATTCCTGAAATTTACCCAGTAGGTTAGGTAACGCTAAAATCGTGTCGCATTGAAATTAACCGCAAATTTAAACCCGATTTCAGAAATATAAGATTCTGTTATGTCACGATTTATTTTAGGAACGTCTACTCATCTTCCCAAGAATTTTGAAAGATTTCGAGATTTTTACGGAAAATCGATTTGGACGTTACGGAAATTAATGGAAATTCGAATGGGCCGAATTGAAGGGAAATTTGAACTTCCAAGCCAAGCTATGCATCAATCGGGAGAAAGAATGTTTTTGGGTAAATTTTATTAGAGTGGTGCAACGGAAAATTATGGGTTAAGCTTGTAGAATTTCAATTTGTGGAAGCGAAGTTGTAAAAAGGAGAATTGCTTACTAGAGTTGTGCCTGACTATTTTGCTTGTGTATAACTTTGATGTCGTTTATAAAAAGGTTTAGCTCGAGGAGCTTTTGTTGTAATGAATTATTGTCGTAAGGCAATGCAGTTTGACCCGTTGATGGATGAAAATTACAAATTTATCAAAGATCGTGTAGGACCCTTGATCCTTTCAATCTCGTCACTTAAGCCAAGCCAACCCGTTTGTTATACGGGGTTGCCAAGGTTGTTTGGCGACTATCATGGATACGACAGTTGAGGAGTATGAAAGACAGTTAAAGATAGTGGTCTAGACTCTAAGGAATCATGAACTGTATGCCAAGTTCAGCAAGTGCGAGTTTTGGTTGACTTGTGTTGCTTTTCTAGGTCACGTGATTTCAGATGAAGAAATCTCCGTGGACCTGACCAAGATCGAAGCAGTAATCAGCTAGCCAAGATCGACTACAGTGACAAAGATCAGAAGCTTTCTAGGTTTAGCAGGGTATTACAAAAGGTTCTTACAAGGGTTTTCAGTGTTGGTATCACCATTGACTCGACTTTTGAAGAAGGAAAATAAGTTTATGTGGACAGACAAAAGCTAATTACCGCACTTGTGCTGACCATACCATCTGGTTCTAGAGGACACGAGATCTACAGTGATGTGTCGTTCAGAGGACCGGGTTGCGTGCTGATGCAACATGGTAGGGTTGTTGCATATGCATCCGTCGATTGAGACCTCATGAATTGAATTACCCGATGCATGACTTAGAACTCGTAGCAATTATTTTCGCTTTGAAGATTTGGAGACACTATTTGTGCGAAGAAAAATTCCAGATCTTCATCGACCACCAAAGTCTCAAGTATCTATTATCTCAGAAGGAGTTGAATATGAGACAGCGTCGCTGGATAGAACTTTTGAAGGACTATGATTGTGATATCTTGTATCACCCGTAAAGGCGAATAAGGTCACAGATGCATTGAGTCGAAAATCCTCAGTTGCACAGATGGTACTCAGGGAATGAACTTTGATCAAGAAGGCTAGAGATTTGGTTTTCAAATTTGAGGTAGGCTACCTTTGAAGACTTATGGCCACCCTCATAATTGAGTCGGAAGTGTAGATAAGAATTAAGCTACTTCAGCCAACAGACCCAGAGGTTCAGAAGATTTTACAGGAGGACACTGAGAAAAGGAAAGCTAAATTTCAAGTTTCTAATGATGGAATGCTTAGATTCTGAGGACGATTGGTTGTACCTGACGATGTGGAGCTTAGAAAGGATATTTTATCAAAAGCTCATCGTAGCAATTACAGCATTCATCCTGGTAGTACCAAGATGTATTAGAATTTGCGTCAACATTATTGGTGGTCTAGTATGAAGGTGGACATCGCTAAGCATGTCACCAAGTGTTTGACGTGTTAGTAGGTCAAAGCTCAGCATTGCAAGCCGGGAAGACTTCTACAACCTCTCAAGATCCTAGAGTGGAATTGGGAGCATATCACGATGAATTTTGTGACCGGTCTACCGAGGAGTCAAAGTGGTAATGATTCGATTTGGGAAGTGGTTGACAAATTGACCAAGTCGGCTCACTTCATTGCAGTTCGAAAAGATTTTAGTTTGGATAGACACGCAGAGTTGTACGTGCGTCAGGTAGTTCGTCTGCATGGAGTGCTAGTTATGATAACTTCAAATCGAGACTCGAGATTTACCGCCACCTTTTGGAAGAGTTTACAAAGTGTTTTAGGTACCAAACTGCAGTATAGTACGACATATCATCCTTAGACGGATGACCAATCTGAGAAGACAATTCAAACCCTCAAGGACATGCTGCGAGTTTGTGTACTAGATTTTAAAGGAAGTTGGGAAGAACAGTTTCATCTGGTGGAATTTGCCTACAATAATAGTTATCAACAGAGCATTTAGATGGCTCCTTTTGAAGCATCGCATGGCAAATCATGCAAAACACCAATGTGTTGGGATGAAATTGGGGAAAGAAATATTACGGGCCCAGAGTTGGTTTAGCAGTTAGTGAATGCCGTTGCCGTGATTAGGAACATATTAAAGACTGCTCAGAGAAGGCAGAAAAGTTACACAGATAAGTTCCAGAGACCATTGGAATTCCAAATTGGTGATCACGTTTTTCTGAATGTGTCACTAATGAGGGGTACTTCGTTTTTTGGCAAGAAAGGAAAGCCAAGTATGAGGTATGTAGGTCCATTTGAGATTCTGGAAAAAATTGGGATCCTAACGTATCGTCTTGTGTTACCGCCGAGGTTGGCGCAAGTGCATGACGTCTTTCACGTGTCGATGTTGAGGAAGTATGAGCCTGACCCAACCCACGTGCTAAATTTTGAGGAATTGGACGTGGACAACAGAGTGTCGTACGTTGAAAGCTCGGTTCAAATTGTGGATCGCAAGGAGCATGTCCTGCACACCAAGACCATCATGTTGGTCAAAGTGGTCTAGCAAACACCACAATACTAAAGGAGCAACATGGGAAATTGAAGAGTTGACGAGACCACTGTACCCCCATCTTTTTGTTTAAAGATTGTAATAAGTTTAAATTTCGAGAACTTTTATAAGAGGGGAAAAGCTGTGACAGCCTGAATTTTCAATTCTGTTTTCCATTGAATAAATCGGACCATTCATTGACGAGCCTATAGTGCTATTTTCTGAGCTAATCACTCATGAGATAACTAGACTATCTGGGGAAGTCATTAAGGAATTTTAACATGATAGGCTTGAGAATTCAACTAGAAATCGACTAATCAACCGTGCTAGTTTGCAAGGGTCATTATGACATAGTCGAAAATCTATGAGAGATCGAAGACAAGTCGATTTGACTGAGATAGGTGATTAGAGTGTGGGTGATTCCACTAGATTGCAAAATTCTCATCGATCGGCACTACATCGATTTTCTTGTCGTTTTGGTACCCTGTGCCCATATGTGAAACCTTGAGATTTTCATGAAAATCGAGAGCCGCCAATGGGTCAAAGATGTACATTGTAACTCGAGATAAATCGATCACGAGTCAATTACATCAAAAATTCTTGAAATCTACTTGGTAGGTAAGGTCACGGTAAAATCGCGTCGAATTGAAATTAATAGCGAATTTAAACCCGATTTCATAAATTGAAGGTTCTGTCATATCACAATTAATTTTAGGAATGTCTACTAATCTTCCGAAGAATTTTTGAAGATTTTGAGATTTTTACGGAAAATCAATTCAAACGTTGCGGAAATTAATGGAAATTTGAACAGGTTTAATTGAAGGGAAATTTGGACTTCCAAGCCGAGCCTTTGGGTGTTGGGGACTTGTTGAAAATTGTACGGGATTTTCTTCATCGAAATTGGACCTCAATTTAGAGAAATCGGAGAGGAGTTGAAGCTCAATTGTTGAAATTCGGAGCTTTGTAGAGCGGCTTGAATTTTTAGCACCAAAATTGGATTTTTGGTGGTTTTATCTACAATAAAGAAATTGGGACAAAGAAGATAAACTTGTGGGCTTTTGGGGGGACCAATTCATGATGAATTTTAGGATATTTTTACTTGACTTATCTTCCCTCCTTCACCATCTCTATCTCTTCCTCATTTTCCTTTAGTCTTCTATCCTTGCTTTGCTTTCATTTTTCTTCATTTGAGCAAAACCGAAGCAGCTTCATCCCCTCAATTTCTCTCTTCGTTCATTTCTCTCAAGCCTACAGCCACACCAGTTTGTCTCTTTCCTCCAATCGGTCACCACCTCACGCCGCTCCATCCTTTTTTCTCCGTTGAAATTCAACGCTAGCATCTCTCCACCCACAAATTTCTCTGCTGCTGAAGCCCACGTCTCCTCCGCCCATGAAGACCGAAGCCCACCAAATTTCCTCTCTGCGCGGCTTCAATCCACCAAAGCACTACCAGCTCACCACTGCTCCACCATCTCTTGTTTTCTTCGGTCAATCTTCAGCAAGCGAAGCCCAAGTGTTGACTAAAGCTCTCTTCCCATCTTTTCTCCCTTGTGCGGATGCCAGCAAGTTCAGTCGGCCAATCCACGCGCCTGTCTCCACTTCTCCATCTTTGATTAGCTAGCCGTGTCTTCGGCCTAACAGCTCCATTGAGCCCAACCCGTGAGCAAGCAGCGCACAATTCAACCTATCTTCAGCCCGTCTTCATTTCAGCTTGGCATAGCAGCTTGCGTTTCCAAGCCCACGCCATTTGAAGCCCGCGAAGTCAGCCCAACTTTGGCCTAGCCCAATTCAGCAACAAGTCTCAGCTTGGGCTGAGATTTGTTTGGCCAATTTGAGGCCCGGTCCAAGCCCGTTGACACTGCTGCAAACCCGAGTTTTAGCCGCCATCGCGCCGCGTCGCAATGAACTGGTTTCCACAATAAACAAGTGTGTTTAACTCACTAATCCTCTCTTAATAGGTTAATGACACTTAAGGGTTAATTAATTTAGGCTAAGCTGGATTAGGTGGTTAGTTAGATTAGATTAGTGAATTTAATTATTTATCGATGCATGTTAGGTAGATAGCTACTACAATTAGAGCATAGACAAGCTCTAGTATTTAACTATAGCGGTTTAGTAATTTTCCGGGCCCGTCTTAGCTTCAAATTGGGCATTACGAGCCTAATTTTTAATTATTGGCATTTATTTATTATTTTACGTAATTATTTAATTATTTATTTATTTTCCAGAATTTAGACTAGGATGGTTGATTATTGGAATTTTATGCTGATTGCAGTGATGCAACTTGTTTATTTAATTGAGTTTTAATTTGTGTTGATTGTGCGTGAATTGCATTTTTGGAATTTATTCTTAAATTGATTTAATTTCAATAATTGATTGGAAAATTACCGAGCGTTAGTATACAACGCCAAAAATCTATTTTTGGACTATTGAAAGAAGTGGGAGGATCAAAAAGGAAATTATTATATTCGGCTAAGGCCAACCGTGTACCCACACACGGCTATTTTATCGAGTATGATAAAAGGTGATAAAGAACATTATATTACATCGGCTTGATGACTAAGTATGTCATCTCGGAGAAAGAAGCTATATTATATTGGCTCGGTGACTAGGTATGTCATCTTGGAGAATGAACATTGGCTCGGTGACTAGATATGTCATCTTGGAGAATGAACGCTGGCTTGGTGACTCGATATGTCATCTTGGAGAATGAACATTGGTTCAGTGACTCGATATGTCATCTTGGAAAGTGCATAGTATTGATTAGAATGACCGGGGAATGGTCCTTTTGACTTGTAATCGACTAGGTCGAATGATCGATAGGTCGATCTGAGTGAATAATTTGATGTTTTGATGTGACTAGATGAGATTATGAATTGTGCTGAATTGCAGGGAGGAACTGAGGCCAAGATAAGTCCTTTGATGCCTGATTGTGCTTAGGCAGCCCTTAAGGTGTATTTTCTTCCTAATCAAGTCTTAAGGGGTAGAACTCGCTAAGACATTGTCTCATTAATTATTATATAACCATTTTTAGGTCCTTAGATGGTGTTGGTGGAGGATCAAAAGCCCGAAGAATCGGCAATCTTTTCTAGTTAGATAGTCGTAGGACAATTCTCTTTTGTTTGGAGCCGATCCCCTTTGTAAACCTTTATGTATAGACTTGTGTGTTTATAAAAAGGTATTTTGTGAAAATTTGGCCCTACTTTTCTATCTGATTATTTTATTGTCTAGGGATAATTTATATGCTTCCGCATGCGTATATTAAATGAACCGGGTCGGTGATGCGTCTTGGGACGTCGCTATTAATCGACCAAGAAGGGATGGGCACGTGCTTGGATGATCGAGGTGTGACAGTTGCCTCCACCGCCGCCGATGGGTCAGAACTACAGATATGCTCCACCGAATGCACAACAGTGTGGATTGATCAGACCTCCAACTCAAGGAAGGACTTACGCTATCACTAGAGGATAGGCTAAGGATGCGCTTGATGTGATTACAGGTATGGCCTCGTTGAACGACCACGCTGCTTATGCTTTATTTGACCTTGGAGCTACTCATTCATTTATAGCTGGGCAGTGGTAGGGTAAATTCTTGAGTTGTTAGAGTCAGTGGTTAACATATCTACACCATTGAAAGATGAGGTGTTAGTTACAGTGTGTTGTTCTGGTTGCAAGTTAGTGATTGGTGAGTGAGAGAGGAAGATAAACTTGGTAATCCTAGCCATATATGATTTCGATGTGATAATTGGCATGGATTGACTCACCAAGCAACGACTTAAGATGGACTGCTATCGTAAAGCGATTCATTTTAACTCGTTAGCGGGTGAAAGTTTCAAGTTTATTGGGAGTCGAGGAGGACCCTCGATTACCTTAATCTCGTTACTTGAAGCAACCCGTTTGTTAGATGGGGGTTGTCAAGGTTACTTGGCGACTATTGTGGATACTACAGTTGAGAAGCTGACGATTGAAGACATCGCTGTGGTACAAGAGTTTCCAGATGTGTTTCCAAAAAAATTGTTAGGTCTACCGCCAGAAAGAGAGATAGAGTTTGTGATCGAGTTAGCACCTGGGACAGAGCCAATCTCAAAGGCTCCTTATCAGATTGCGTTGTTTGAGTTGAAAGAATTAAATGTACGGATGTAGGAATTGTTGGATAAGGGATTCATACATCCTAGTGCATCACCTTGGGGAGCACTAATTCTATTCATGAAGAGAAAATATGGTTTGTTATGCATATGCATCGACTATCGTCAACTCAATCAGGTGGCGATCAAGAACAAGTATCCAATGCCGAGGATCGACGGACTTGTTTGATCAGCTACAAGGAGCATCAATATTTTTGAAGATTGATTTGAGGACAAGATATCATCAGCTGAGAATCAGAAAGGATGACATACCGAAGTCAGCGTTTCGTACACGATACGGCCATTATGAGTTCAATATAATGTCATTTAGTTTGATGAACGCCCCAGCTACTTTTATGGATTTGATGAACCGAGTGTTCAAGGAGTATCTAGATCAGTTCGTAATTGTTTTCATCAACGACATCCTAGTGTATTTGAGAAGTCTAGAGGAACACAAAAGACAGTTGAGGATAGTACTTTAGATTCTGCGAGATCATGAACTGTACACTAAGTTCAGCAAAGGAATCTTCGTGGACCCGAGCAAGATCGAAGCAATGATCAACTCACCAAAACTGACGACAAAGACAGAGATTATAAGTTTTTGGGTTTGGTAGAGTATTACAAAAGGTTCATAGTGTTGGAGAAATTTTCTGAAATATTTTGAAGCTGACAAAATGTTTCCATCAGTCTAGTCTGAAGATTTGCAGACTCTACTAGTTAAAGTCTGAAGGCCTCCGGACTGCCAGACTCAAGACTCAAAGTCTATTCTCATTGACAGTTTCTAATCCGTTGAAGAAAGGCTATCCAGAACTGAGTGCTTCATTAAGGATAAGGCTATCCAAACTCTACTATCCATTGACAGTTTCTCATTAAAGATCTCTTGGCTGGATATGACATAACGGATTTCTTTATTCGAATCAAGATTGATTAAGAATCCGATAATTGACAAAGTATTCTTGGAAGGTTCTACTTATAGAAACCGAGATCCTGATTGTATGGGTGAGCAGGATTGATGGGCTATCGACATGTTCCTTTAATAGCTCGAATGATCTTCCTAATTGATTCTGTCCAACGGGAAGATTGGAAGAATTCCTTTGGTAAGTGCCAACGGGTATGATGGCACAAAGGAGTATAAAAGGAAGACATTCCAGTTGTTCGAGAGAGTGCACGATAGAAGAATTCCAAAGTCTGAAGCTCCTTGATTCCTAGTCGATTCATTTACTGAGCGAAATCTTGTACGCAAAAGAGAGTTTATATTTTGAGATACCTTGAGGAAGTGTGGTAGAATATCTACACTGTGGAATCAAGGGAAAGCATTCTTTGTAACATCTTTTGTTCATAGTGAAATCCAGCCGGCGGGCTGTCAGTGCAGAAGAGTGGACGTAGGCTTGGAATAAGCCGAACCACTATAAACGTTGTGTTCAATTTTCTCTTCCCTACTCTCTGTTTTACTTTGATCATAGTTCGTTTTGTTAAAGAAGAGCTTCCTTTTTATTATCAGCCTAGTATTGCTTTCATATCTCGAGAATTTATTTAAACACCTATTCACCCCCCTCTAGGTACTTATACTAGCTATATCAATTGGTATCAGAGCTCGTGTACTCACTTTGTTTGAAGTGTTTTACTTCAGAGTTAAAGATCCATGGCTAGTATGCTAGCTCCAGGGCTGGTGGAAGGGCAAAGCAATACCAAACCACCTTACTTTGATGGAAAGGATTAGAACATCTGGAAAAACAAGATGAAAGCGTTCCTACGATCAAAGGATCCTCTGGAATGGGACGTTGTAGAAAAAGGAATCACTCCTAAAGCTGCAACTGTCTCAGAGAGAGGAAAAGAAACTATTGAGTTAAGTGAAATGACTCAGGAAGAGATAATCAAGAGACAAGCTCTTGATGCAAAAGCAATTTATTCTTTATATTGTGCTTTCTTTTTTTTTGATACCCAGGAACCGTCGTACAGCCGGCAGCCGGCGACGTAAACCTAGAGCAATGCTAGCGCAGGACCCACCACCACGACGTCGCATTTAAGACCACTAATAAACTACGTAGTATGCAACCTTGGGGGTTTGAACTCTCGCCCTTCCGCAAAGAGGGTCTGAGCGCATACCAACGCAGCCACCGAATGGGGTGGTTCTTTATATTGTGCTTTGTCACCTACTGAATATAACAAAATATCTTCTTGTGTTATAGCAAAAGAAGTCTAGGATAGATTACATATCACCTATGAAGGAACTGATCGAGTGAAAGAGACCAGAATCAACATTCTCAATATGAAGCCTTCAAAATGAAATCAGGAGAATCTATAACTGACATGTTTAGTCGTTTTACAGAAACCGTGAATGGTCTTGAAAATCAAGGTCAACCAATTTATGATCCCATGAAGGTAAACAAGCTACTGCGTGGACTCTCCAAGGATTGGAATCATATAAAGACCTCAATAAGAGAGACACAAAGAATCATGCCACTATCTGTCGATGAGTTGGTCGGAACTCTTCAATCTTTTGAAGTGGAGCGAATCAATGAAGACGAAGATCCTAAAGGTAAGAAATCCATTGCATTAAAATCCAATGATGATTCGATGTCACAGCATTCTCGAAGACGATATGGACGATGAGGAGCTTGCTCTCATGATAAGAAGATTCGAAAGCTGAACAGAAAAGGAAGAAGATTCAATCCAAAGAAACGAGTTTTCAAAAGCAACAAACCAAGTCTCGTTGATGATGATGAATCAAATAAAGATGTAGTCTGCTTTGAATGTAAGAAAAAGGGACATATCAGACCCAACTGTTCTTTTCTGAGGAAGAAGAAAGGAAAAGCTGAAAAGTATCGAAAAGCTCTTAAAGCAGAAACCTAGAGTGATATAGAGTATGAAGAAAGCGATGATGATTATGCCAATATATGTCTGATGGCACAATCGGATTCAGAATCAAACTCCGAGACAGACTCAGATTCAGACAGTGAATTTAAGGTAAGTAACTTTAAAATCCCTGTTAAAGTTTCTAAATACATTGATGAGCTGTGTTTTAGTCTTAAGACTTCTCTTAAAAGGATTTCCGAACTTAAAAAGGAAAACTCTGCACTAAAACAATAGGAAAATGTTTTGAAAGAAAAGTTGAAATGTTTAAACATGAATGTTTCCACTCTTAAAGAAAGTGAAGACAATCTTTTAAAAGAAAATGCATTTTTAGAAAATGACTTATCAAATATTTCAAAAAGATTTTCAATAGGATTTGAGAAACTTGAGAAAATTCTTTCAGCACAAAGACCTTATTTCAATAAATCTGGCTTAGGAATGACAGCAGAAACCATTTCTTTAACTGATTTTCCTAAAGTGAAGGAAAGAATTAAGCAAAGACCTACAAGAGATGCTTACAAAAATCATTTCAAAAAGGTTTTTGTAAAACAGTAGGTCGAAATGCTCTAAGATGTTCAAAGTGCAATAGTGTAGATCATTTTGAAAAAGAGTGTTCTATGGTTTGGAAACCTGTTAAAAAAGTATGGGCAAAAACCGCATATCATACTAACACCAATGGACCCAAGAAAATATGGTACCAAAGAAAGCTTGAGTCTCTTTTTTAAATGCAGGTCACTATCAAGAAAAATGTAAAATGGTATCTGGATAGTGGATGCTCAAGACATATGACAAGAGATTCAAATTGCTTCATAAAACTCGTTCAAGTAAATGGTGGAAAAGTCTCATTTGGAGGAAACAGCAAAGGAAGAATTGTGGGATTTGGAACCGTAAAGATTGGAAACCTCACAATAAGCAATGTTTCCCTAGTGGAGGGACTTAATTACAATCTGCTCAATATATGTCAGCTGTGTGATATTGGTTTCAAAATCAACTTTCAAGAGGGAATATGTTCAGGAACCAGTAAACATTCTACTCAGTCTTTCATGGGTCAAAGACATGGAAATATCTACCTCTTGGATGTGAAACTAAATGAATCGCAAAGTCTAATCTCAATTCAAGACGAAGCAAGCTTATGGCATAGAAAGCTTGGGCACATTAATATGAATCAGATAGCCAAAATTTCAGCAAAGAAGCTTGTTTGTGGTATACCCAATTTATCATATCAAAAGTCTAATCTATGAACACCATGCATATTGGGAAAGCAGGTAAAAAATTCATTTAAACCAATAAATCAAGTTTTCACTAATCGTGTACTGCAGCTTCTGCATATGGATCTCTTCGGACCAACCAGAGCTCAGAGTATTGGAGGTAAGAAATATTGTCTAGTAATTATGGATGACTACTCTCGATTTACCTGGGTATATTTCCTAGCAAGTAAGTCTGAAACATTCTCTTATTTTGAAAAGTTTGCTAAAAAGGTTCAAAATGAAAAAGGGTATGTTATCTCAAGTATAAGAACAGACCATGGAGGTGAATTTGAAAATCAAGATTTTACAAAATTCTGTGATGAATCTGATTTTCAGCATGTGTTCTCCTCTCCATATACTCTAGAGCAAAATGGAGTTGTGGAAAGAAAGAATAGATCACTTCAAGAAATGACTAGAACTCTTTTAATTGAAAGTAACATCTCTTCACGATTTTGGGCTGAAGCAGTTTCAATAGCATGTTATATTATCAATAGAGTTTTTCTAAGGCCTATTCTGGAGAAAACCCCCTATGAGTTATTCAAAGGAAAAAAGCCTATTGTTTCATACTTTCATGTGTTCGGATGCAAATGCTTTATATTGAAAAATGCAAATGATCGAGTTGGTAAGTTTGAAGAAAAATCAGACGAAGGCATCTTCCTTGGATATTCTACCTCAAGCAAAGCCTACAGAGTCTATAAAAAGAAGAGTCAATCTATGGAGGAATTAATGAATGTCAAATTCCAGGATTCTATGCAAAATGAATTTATTCACACTCATCTTGAAGAATTTGAACCTGCTCTAGACTCTACAAAGTCTAAATCTCAAGAAGCAGCTCAAACTCTGAAAGACCAGCAACAAGTGGTTATTGAAGATTCAAATGAAGGAAGTGATCATCAACCTGACAAATCAACTAGTAATTGGAAGTATAAGTCCAGTCATCCCAAAGATCTCATTATTGGTGACATTAATGAAGGAATTTGTACAAGATCCAAAAGGCGCGAAGAGTATAGTGCTATGGCTCTTATTTCTAAAATAGAACCTAAAAGCATAGAAGAAGCATTATCTGATGAAAGCTGGATTGAAGTTATGCAAGAAGAACTTAGACAATTCATCATTAATGATGTCTGAGAGTTGACTCGTAAACCAAAAGGTAAATCTATTATTGGAGCTAAATGGGTTTTCAGGAACAAGATGAACGAGAAAGGAAAAGTCGTAAGAAACAAAGCAAGACTCGTGGCCAAGGGACATACGCAAGAAGAAGGGATAGACTATGACGAGACTTACACACCAGTAGCAAGGTTAGAAGCAATTCGACTATTACTTGCTTTTGCTTGTTATAAGAATTTCAGGTTATTCCAAATGGACGTCAAAAATGCTTTCTTGAATGGATTTATCCATGAGGAAGTCTATGTGGAACAACCACCTGGGTTTGAAGACCAAAGGAAGCCGGACTCGTATTCAAACCGAAAAGGCCTTGTATGGTTTAAAGCAAGCACCTCGAGCTTGGTACGACAGGTTGAGTAAGTTTTTAATTCAAAATGGTTTTGTCAAAGGTAAAGTAGACACTACTCTATTTATCAAAAGAGAAAGCAAAAGTTTTCTGCTTGTTCAAATATATGTTGATGATATTATTTTTGGATCCTCTAATGAAAGTTTGTGCAAGAAATTCTCTAAGTTTATGCAGGATGAATTTGAAATGAACATGATAGGTGAACTAACCTTCTTTCTTGGACTTCAAGTGAAACAATTGAAGGAAAGGACTTTTATTCATCAAGAAAAATATGCTAATGATCTTGTCAAAAAGTTTGGACTGGAAAATTGCAAAAAGACTGATATACCAATGTCAAGTTCCTTGAAGATAGATAAAGATGAAGGAGGAAAGAAAGTTGACCTAAAGCTATACAGGAGTATCATCGGTTCACTTCTTTATCTTATTGCTTCTAGACCTGACATTTTGTTTAGTGTTTGCATTTGTGCTAGATTTCAAGCAGACCCTAAAGAATCTCATCTAAGTGCTGCAAAGCGTATTATCAAATACATTGCTTCAACTTCAAGCATCGGTATTTGGTATCCTAAAAAGGGAGACTTTACTCTTCTTGGATACTCAGACGCAGATCTAGCCGGTTGCAGAGTTGATAGAAAGAGCACCTCGGGTACCTGTCAGTTACTTGGAAGTAGGACAGTGTCTTGGTTTTCAAGGAAGCAAAATACAGTAGCTCTTTCTACAGCAGAGGCAGAGTATGTAGCTCTCGGAAGTTGTTGTTCACAAATTATGTGGATAAAACAACAGCTAAGAGACTTTGGAATTGAAGATTCATGCATAAAGATTAACTGTGACAACACCAGTGCAATCAATCTCACCAAAAATCCAATTCTTCACTCAAGAGCAAAGCATAAAGAGATTTGACATCACTTCATTAGAGATCATGTTCAAAATGGAGAAGTTTCGATTCGGTTTGTTGACTCAAAGAACCAACTGGCGGATATATTTACAAAGCCTTTGGAGAAAAATCAATTTGAAATCATCCGTTCCAGACTCAACATCTTGAAGCTTGAAGAAGTTAAAGTCTAGAGACTCTCAAACTTAGACAAGCATGGTTCTTGACTGTAAGTTCTTTTATTTTCTCTTATATTAAATCTCGGAAAGGTACGATCATTTATAATTGATTTATGCTATCTTCAAATTCCGTGAAAAGTGCAATTTTTCCTTTTCAAAAAGAGTTAATTTCTCTTTAAAAATGGCAGTTGTTTTTTTTTAAAGGCAGTTATTTTTTTTTTTAAAGAGGCATCTTTTCACTTTCCTTTACAACGTTTAGTGTTCCCCCCTTTTCGACCGAGCTATATACAGTCGGTTCCTCTTTGCTTAACTCCAAAACCCTAAAAATCATCGAACTTCCATTCCTGTCTTCCTCCCTTGTTTAATCTTCGAAAAAGTTGTCATCTTTCTTGGGAAAGTCAAGCAAGGAATCTTTCAAAGACTGAGAAAGATGTCGTCTTCAAGAAAGTCATCGAGGATCGCAATCAGGGGCCACGGAGAATGAGTGAGGGGCCTACTCACTTTGATCTCACCGAGGAAGAAGAGTCACCAAGTCAGCAGCAGAGCCCACAACATTCTCAGCATCGTCATTCTCCACCAACTAGTCCATAGGGTGTTGGTCATCAACAAGAGGAAGAAATTATTGAAGACGCAGATCCTGTAAGAGTTCAAAGGCCCTCTTTTATTTATAAGCTTTACCGTGCTTTAAAGAGGACCGGTACTCCATTGAACTATGTCGATGAGTTCTTTAAGGACAAGAGATATGGGAATGAGTACATCTTTTTGCGAACAATGGAGCGTTTGGGAATTGCTCCTAAGGGGTTGGCAGAAGAAGCCCTTGCAAATATCCCAAGTGATCCGCGTGTTGGGGGATTTAATCCGATAGATGGGAATGATGATGACAAATTGTACAGCCAATTTCAACCGAGAATGGGTGTTGCGGCGAAAATTCGAGGAAAAAGGACAGAGTTATTTAGATCGAAGGAACAGAAGGATCTACACTCCAAATTGTTAAAGCGTGGGGTGATAAACCCTAGGAGCGTAGATGCTGTAAATGTCAATTTGAGGGAAAAGTTTAGTTTTCTTCAACTTGAACAGTTCTGTTCTGACACCGCAGAAGGCTATGCTCAATTAATTGCATATTTCTATTCGAATCTTAGTTTCTTGGATGCGAATAGAATCTCTTTTAGTGTCTGAGATCAGGACTTCGTGGTGGATGTGGATATGCTGGCGGATGTGATTGGGGTTGAGAGAGGGAGATACCAACCTATCAGTGTCTCTATAGCTCGTGCCACATTGGAACTTGTTAAAGACAGAAGGACAAAGGGAAGGATTTCCTACTCAAGGATGCGTGCGTTCAACATTCCGCTTCACAAGATTGTGATCAATTGCCTCGATCGAAATCAACTTCCAAGACCGATGTTTCAAACTCGAGGCAAAGCCGATGTACGCCATCAATGCTGGGAAAAAGTTTTCTCTTCCTCACACTATTCTGTTCCACATGTATAGAGCAGTGGTGAAGGACAATGGCCAACTTCCTTATCCAGGTCTTGTGTAAAAGATATTCAGACATTTGAATATTTAGCCTCCATAAATTCTCTGTGTTCGATTGTGTGACAAAATGGTGGTAGGATTGAAAATGGTGTCCAAAATGCGTCTGAAAGAACTTGACAAGGCGTTGGAGAAATTTAAGGAGAAAACTCTTGTCAAAACTAATCAAGTCTCTTCTGCAGCGAAAAGAAAAGGGAAGGAGCCCATGGTTGCTCCATCCAAAAAGAGAAGAGCTCTCATCATTGAGGATGAAGATGATGAGGATGACTCACCATTTCTGCTATAACATTGAAGAAGCTAAGTCGTTCTGTTCCAGAATCAATAGAACGACAGGAGAAAGAAGCAGAGGAGAGAGAAGGTCAGGAGAAAGAGGAAGAAGAGAAAGAAGAAGAAGAGAGAGAAGAAGAGAGAGAAGATGAAGAAAGAGAAGCAGAGGAGCAAGAAGCAGAGGAGAAGGAAGAAGAGGAGAGAGAAGCTGAAGAAAAAGAAGCAGATGAGGAAAGATTTGAAGAAGAAGAAAAAGAAGAAGAAGAAAGAGAAAATCAAGAGGAAGGAGAGCATGAGGAACACTCTTCTCCACCTGAAGCCATGGAAACAGGAGGAGATGGTGAGAAAAGAGGAATGTCCTCATATCCTGTTACTAGTGAATGAGTCAGCCATTCTCCAGCAGATCCAGAGGACATTCATGCCTCTCAATTTCCTGAGGAGGGACATGATGCTTCATCGCCAAATCTGCGTGATTATGCTGATATACCATCGTCTGCCTTTATTCCATTCTATTCCATCTCAACCTTTTTTATGATGACAAAAAGGGGGAGAGATGCGAGATTTGAACTTTGAACTTAAACTTGTTGAACTTTTAGTTTGTTTTGATGTTTGATTTGTGTGTTTGGATGTGGACTGAATGTGGATTTGGATTTGACTTCTGCTTATATTAAGTATTATTGATATCTTATGAATGGCTTTATCATGCAAGACTAACCTATTTTATGTGGTTGCAGATTCTAGTGTTATCATTAAGCCATTAATTTTTATGAGATATCCATCTTTGCTTGAGTGATGTTTTGCAGGTCAAAGTTATTCAAATTTGTAGGAAAGTTTTGTCACCATCAAAAATGGAGAGATTGTTGGAGAAATCTTTTTGGAATATTTTGAAGCTGATAAAACGTTTCCATCAGTCTAGTCTGAAGATTTGCAGACTCTACTATTTAAAGTCTAAAGACCTTCGGACTGCCAGACTCAAGACTCAAAGTCTATTCTCATTGACAGTTTCTAATCCGTTGAAGAAAGGCTATCCAGGACTAAGTGCTTCATTAAGGATTTGGCCTTATCGACTGGAGAAGATCTCTTGGCTGGATATGATATAACGGATTCCTTTATTTGAATCAAGATTGATTAAGGATCCGATGATTGGCGAAGTATTCTTGGAAGGTTCTACTTATGGAAACCGAGATCCTGATTGTATGGGCGAGAATGATTGATGGGCTATCGACATGTTCCTTTAATAGCTCGAATGATCTTCCTAATTGATTCTGTCCAACGGGAAGATTGGAAGAATTCCTTTGGTAAGTGCCAACGGGTATGATGGCACAAAGGAGTATAAAAGGAAGACATTCCAGTTGTTCGAGAGAGTACACGATAGAAGAATTCCAAAGTCTGAAGCTCCTTGATTCCTAGTCAATTCATTTACTGAGTGAAATCTTGTACGCAAAAGAGAGTCTATATTTTGAGATACCTTGAGGAAGTGTGGTAGAATATCTACCTTTGTGGAATCAAGGGAAAGCATTCTGTAACATCTTTTTGTTCATAGTGAAATCCAGCCGGTGGGTGTCGGTGCGAAGAGTGGACGTAAGCTTGGAATAAGCCGAACCACTATAAATGTTGTGTTCAATTTTCTCTTCCCTACTCTCTGCTTTACTTTGATCATAGTTCGTTTTGTTAAAAAAGAGCTTCCTTTCTATTGTCTGCCTAGTATTGCTTTCATATCTCGAGAATTTATTTAAACACCTATTCACCCCCCTCTAGGTGCTTATACTAGCTATATCACATAGAAGGGTTTTTAGCATTAGCGTCATCGTTGACTTGACTACTAAAGAATGAGAAGAAGTTTGTGTGGACAGATAAGTGCAAGTGTAGTTTCCAAGAGTGAAGCAGAAGCTGACTACCACACTTGTGCTGATCATACCATATGATCATGGAGGATACGAGTTCTACAGTGATGCATCTTTTAAAGGACTGGGTTGCATGTTAATGCAGCATAGCAAAATTGTTGCATAAGCGTCCCGTTAGTTGAGACATCATGAGTTGAATTATCTGACGCATGACTTAGAACTCGTAGCGATTATTTTTGCTTTGAAGATTTGGAGACATTATTTGTTTGGAGGAAGGTTCTAGATCTTCATAAACCATCAAAGTCTCAAGCACTTATTCTCTCATAAAGAGTTGAATATTAGACAGCATCACTAGTGGAACTCCTGAATGACTATGATTGTGATGTTCTGTATCACCCTGGGAAGGCAAATAAAGTCACAGATGCACTGAGTTGGAAGTCTTCAGTTGCACATATGATGGTTAGGGAATGGAGTTTACTCGAGAGAGCTCGAGATTCGATTTTCAAATTTGAGGTATGCCACCTTTCAAATCTTATGGCCACCCTCAGAATTAAACTGGATGCAGATTAGAATCAAGACGCTTCAACCATCAGACCTACATGTTCAAAAGATCCTGTAAAAGGATACCGAGAAGAGAAAGGCTGATTTTCAGATTTTTGAAGACGGAACACTAAGGTTCTGAGGACGATTGTGTGTACCTAACGATGTAGAGCTTAAAGAAGAGATCTTATCAGAAGCTCATCGTAGTAGTTACAGAATTCATCTGGGCAGTAAAAAAAATGTATCAGAATCTGCGTCAACATTATTGGCGGTCCGGTATGAAGGTGGACATCGCCAAGCATGTCACCAAATGTCTGACGTGTTAGCAAGTAAAGACATAGCATTGTAAGCTAGGAGGACTTTTGCAATCTCTTGAGATTCCCGAGTGGAAATGGGAACACATCACAATGGACTTTGTGACAAGCTTACCAAGGAGTCAAAGGGGTAATGATTCCATTTGGGTAGTTGTCGACAGACTGATGAAGTCGGCTCACTTCATCGCAGTACGGAAAGACCTTGATTTGGATAGGCACGCAGAGTTGTACGTGAGTCAGATTGTTCGTCTGCATGAAGTTCTAGTGACGATTACATCAAATCGAGACCCAAGGTTCACAGCTGCCTTCTGGAAGAGTTTGCAGATTGCCTTAGGAACGAAGTTACAATATAGTACAACCTATCATCCTCAGACATATGGCCAATCTAAAAGGACGATTCAGACTCTCGAGGACATGTTAAGGGCATGTGTGCTAGATTTCAAAGGAAGCTGGGAGGAACGGCTTCATCTCGTCAAGTTTGCCTACAACAACAGCTACCAGCATAGCATTTAGATGGCTCCTTTCAAAGCATTATATGGCAGGGCGTGCAGATCGCCAATGTGTTGGGATAAGGTTGGAGAACGGAAAATCACAGGCCCAGAGTTGATGCAGCAGTAAGTGGATGCAATTGTAGTTATCAGGAACAAATTAAAGACCACTCAGAGCCGCCTGAAAAGTTACTTATATAAGCGTCAGAGACCATTGGAATTGCAAGTGGGTGAGCACGTCTTCCTGAAGGTGTCACCAATGAGGGGTACTTCGTGCTTTGGCAAGAAAGGAAAGCTGAGTTCGAGATATGTGGGTCCCTTTGAGATTTTGGAAAGGATAGGGACTTTAGCATATTGTCTTGCATTGCCACCGAGGTTGGCGCAAGTGCATAACGTCTTTCATGTGTCGATGTTGAGAAAGTATGAGTCGGACCCGACCCATGTGTTAAATTTCAAGGAATTAAACGTGGACGATAGGGTGTCGTATGTGGAAAGACTGGTTCAGATTGTAGATCAAAAGGAACAGGTCCTGCGCACCAAGACGATCCCATTGGTGAAAGTGGTTTCGCAACACCATGGCACTGAAGGAACAACTTGGGAAAGTGAAGATTCGATAAGACAACTGTACCTCCACCTTTTTGTTTAAAGATTTGTAATGGTTTAAATTTTGAGGACGAAATTTTTATAAGAGGAGGAAAGTTGTGACATCCTAATTTTCTACTTCTGTTTTCAACTGAATAAGTCGGGCTTTTCATCGACATGCCTCTAGTTCTATTTTTTAAGCTAATCACTCACGAGATAACTAGATTATCGGGTGAAGTTGTTAAGGGATTTTAATGCAATAGACTGGAGAATTCAACTAGAAAACGACTACTCAACCCTGCTAATCTGCAAGGGTCATTATGGCACCGTCAAAATTGATTAGAGACCAGAGATAGGTCGATTCGACTAAGATATGTGATTAGTGTGTGGGTGATTCCACCTAATTGCAAAATTCTCGTCGAACAACACTAGACTGATTTTTCTATCTTTTCTATATCCTGTGTCCGCATTTGAAATCTCGAGATTTTCATGATAACTGAGAGTTGCCAATGAGTCGAAGATGTACATTATGACTCGAAAATAATCAATCACGAGTCAGTTGCATTAAAAATTTCTAAAAACTACTCGGTAGGCTAGGTCGCACTAAAATCGTGCCAGATTGAAATTAACTGCGAATTTGAATCAATTTCAGAAATTGAAAGTTCTATCATGTCACGATTCATTTTAGGAACGTTGACTCGTCTTCCGAAGATTTTTATGCAAATTAGGATTTTTGGGAAAAATTCAAAGTAAGGCCGTTTTCAATCGGAAAAATCAGAGGACCATTTTTGGTTGCATTTTTGGGATTCAAGTTAGTTCAATTGACAAGGAAAAATCCTAAGAGGGACGATGGTATCTTGGTTGGATTTATGGACTTCGAATTCAGTTAATTTCAAGGAGAATTGGTGGGGAATTGAATCCAAATTGAGAGGACCATGTACAAATTCGTAGGCCCCCATGGTGTGCAACTTTTGGACCACTTGGGAGGCTTGTTTGGGAAGCCAAGGAGTTATAAATGGCTGAGGATTATAGCCAAGGCAAGTGGGGGCCAAGCAATGATCAAGAAGTGGATAAGTGTGGCCAAGGGGGACCCTCCTCCATCTTCAGCTGTCTTCTTCTTCTCCGAGGACTTGCTTTCTCCATTTTAGTCCCTTTTGAAGCTCCAAAGAACTAGAGAAGCTGGCAGTTCCCTCCCTTGCACGTTTGACCGCTGATGTGCCCCGTTCGTGCAGTCGAAGCCATCGGACCACCCGTCTCGCCACTTGCATGCTAGGCCACTCCTTTTGCTTGCCTACGCATTTGTGGCCGTCATCCCTGTCCTGGCTGTCATCCCGAGCTCTTGTCCAGCCGTCATGGTCACAGTTCGGGCTGCCGGAGCCACCGTTTGCCTTCGCCTAGCTCGCTGTAGCAACCTGTCATCTTGTCTCGCCGTTTCAGCTGTCCAAGCAACTCAGTTCCGCCCCTGCAATTCCAGATCAGTAACCAAAGAGCTCAACCTAGCTAAGACTTTGGGAGGCTTTTGCGAGCTGTTCTCAGCCTTGGGTGGTGTCGCCGTGTTGAGGTTTGTCGCCCGCCTTGGCATTGCCGTCACTGTGGACTCACTAAATCATTAAACTGGTGAGTTTACTCACTAAACTCTGCTTAGTGAGTTAATTAAGCTTTAAGAGTTGATTAGTTTAGGCTAATTAGGGATTAGGTGGTTAGTTATATTAGATTAGTGATTTAATTGCTTATTTTTGCATGTTAGGTGGTTAGATTAGATTAATTAAGAGCTAGATAGATTGTACTATTTATCTAGATAGGTTCGGAAATTTTCTACCCGTTTGGGTGGTTAGATTAGCTTTTCTTGCCTAAGTTAGTATTTTTGGTATTTAAATTGCATTATTTAATTATTTTTTCTATTTATTTAATTAATTAATATTTTTCAGAAATTATACTAGGATAGCCGGTGACCGGAATCTCTGTGACGGCCCAAGCACGGGGGTGCGTCTTCTGTCCCACATCGCTTAGGGGGAGTACTGGGGCTAGTTTATAAGGCTTAAGTCCCTCTAATCTGTGTGACGCGTTTTAAAGCCGTGATGACTCAGTGTCCAAAGCGGACAATATTACACAGTGGGGCCCGGGTCGTTACAAATGGTATCAGAGTCAACTCTTGACCGCGTGTGGGGCCACAACGAGGAAGCTGTGCTCCCAAGAGGGGAGAATGTGACTACCCAAGCGCGGGGGTGCATCTTTTGTCCCACATCGCTTAGGGGGGAGTCATAGGGCTTGTTTATAAGGCTTAGATCCCTCTAATCTGTGTGACGCATTTTAAAGCCGCAAGAACTCAGTGTCCAAAGCAAACAATATTACATAGTGGGGCCTGGGTCGTTACAATTTCGTACTGATTGCAATAGTGTGCTTAGTTTATGCAATTGAATGGTGATTTTGATTTTTGAGTTATTATTTCAAAATTGTGAAATTTTGATAATTATTTAGAAATTACTGGGTGTTGAGTTTGGACACCAAAAATGGTTTTAAAGACTATATCAAATATTGGGATTTAAAAAGGAAGGGTATTAGTTTTTCTTGTTCGAATTGATCGTATACCCACACACGACTATTTTATTGTGAGTTTTTAATACAAATAAAATAGGCCCGGATCACTATTTTAATTAAAGCATTGAGTGCAATGACGGTATCCTTGGCCGAGATTGAATGGTTGTGTGTTGGTTAAGAGAACCCGTTTCGAGTTGTTGAGCTGGACGTGCCCCTATATAGGATGCCTTATCAATGGATGCCGATCATAGTAGAGGCTGGATCGATGCTCTTTTATGGAACGTCGTTGACGTAGTGACGAAGTCGTACTCAATGGAGTGAGATGACGCCTGGATAAGCCAATAGACCGTTAAACTTCGAGTAGGCCGTGCCTATGTGTCATTGTGATCAACAATTGGAATGCATGCTGAGTGAAATTGACAGGTTGGACAAAATTGTGTGGCACGGAATGAGATGTTCATAACGATTTGGCCCTATAATCAGGACCCGTGTGGTTGTTTGAGATGAAAGTGTTGGCGTTCCAATTGTTTGAGTTTTTATTATTGCATATGACTAAGTAATATGAACTATACTGACATGTAGGAAGGAACTAAGGTGAAGGTGAGTCTCATTGATTGTGGTCGTGTGGTTAGGACGTCCTTGGCGTATTTCCTTCCTAATAGGGGTTTAGGGGGTGAACTTGCTGAGACATTTTCTCACCCCATCGTGGGCTCCATATTTTCAGGTCCTTAGATGGTAGTGAGGCTGAATCATTTTGGGTGGCCGTAGGAGGCTGAGACTCAACGCACAGTACTCCCTATTCACGGGAATCCCGACTGGACCTGTGAGCTCGTGGTTACTACTATTTGGGTTGATGAAGGCCTACCTCAGTTGGTACCTCATCGATTCGAGGCATGGTTTTGCCACAGGTCCAATGGTGTTCGAGAGAGCCCCCTAGATGGCTTTGACGAACCTGCCATCGAAGATGAGCATGTGGTGGATCTCGACCCCATGCATGACGCTGAGCTCATAGCTAAGATTGAGGCTTACGACCAAGAGCCTGGAGGAGAGGCAGCTGAGCCTCTGGAGACCGACACCCCTAACGGTGTCATGATAGACCCGAATCCCAAGTAGATAGGGTTCAAGATAGGGTAGCCTAGTAGTCTCTTTGTGGGTAGACTTTTGTATATAAACTCGATGTTTATATAACAATGTTTTGTGAAAATGGTATCCTGTTTTTCTATCCATTTTTGTGTTGTCTAGAGATTTATTATATGCTTCCGCATGTACAATAAAATCAAATGGGTTTGCGATGCGTCCTAGGACGTCGCAAATTAATTGACCATCGAGAAATGGGGACGTGCTCGAGGATCGGAGCATGACATATGTGACTACAAGTACTTAAAACAAAAATAGAGAAGAATACTGACAATAGTTTAATACAATCAGCCCATGCTAACTAATCCAATCTTTTTGGTGCAATCATTCCTCTTCTTCTAGTTGAAGCACATCAACCATTCTTTCTCAGCCTACTCAGCATATTCTTTGTTGTCAACAGATGCCATATTAAGGTTCAACCACTCCTGATTTCATTTTATTAATTCGTTCAGTACCTGCTATCAAATAGGCAATTTCAGCTCCTAGACTGAACTCTGAAATTTTAGAAGGCAAAACGTTCCATGAATGAGACTTTCATTAATGATAACACTGCATAATTCTTATCTTGAAAATGCTTGTTTCACTCAGATGATCCACCATTTCTGTCCTTTTTCATTAGGAACTCCATTTCATGCTGATGCTATAAAGCAAGTATAGCGTCAGCACTAAAATGACCCAATTCAAGAGTGCAAAGAGTACGGAGGGGACCACACATATGCATCAGATGAAAAAGAGAATGTTGAGCGATTTAAAAGGGACAAAATGTTACTGCTGGAAAAAGGATTCGGTTGCGCTACATCAGCATGTTATCATCAGCATGAGAGCAAGAGATACATATGATATTTGCATAAGGAAGAGCAAATCAATTGATTTTTATGTGTTGCTGTTTAACAATTGCACTATCTAGAATATAAAGCTAAACAGCTAACCACCAAATGTCTATCATTGTCAGTCTTTTCTGCTTCGTGTTCAGGTGGAGAACGCACATAGACTCCAAATTCTAACTTAGCACAACAATAGATGGCCCCATAGTACAGGTAAGTTGGAGACCCAAAACTAATCAGTACAGCTTTGTTGCAAACCCTGGTCATTGTGATAATAGAAACTTGATTTCGTAAATGCAACGTCATCCAACATAACTGTCAGATGATCACAATGCGTATATCCAAGAAATGAATTTTTTCCAAAGTTAAATAATGACATTTAGTTATGGACTGGTCATGTGTCAGGAAATTGAAAATGTTATATGATTCCTACTTTATCCGGTATTGCAAGGCATCAGTACTCCTAGTACTTCAATAAATCATAAAAGACCCAATACTGTTTTCACAACCAACCAATTCTTAGTGCTCCGGTCTTCTGGTGCAACAATCCATCTTCTTCTACACCATGCACAATATTTTTCTCAGGCTGATTGATATTTTTTCCTCAGTCTACTTCAGCATATTCTTGATACCATATTAGGGTTCTGGCCAGCCTAATTTTCATCATTTTGAAGTCAATAACTAATGCAGCGGACGCTGCCAAATATGCAATCCTGGTTTCCCTTGCAAATCCATTGTTATACATGTGCTCCGCTTACATATGTAAACCAGAATCTGAAATTTTAGGAGATTGCACAAATCTCATCTTTAAAAGTAATTGTTACATTGTTTGAAACTGAACTCCATTTCATGCAAAAACCATATAACAAGTATAGCATCAGTATTGAAATAACCTGATTTTAGTGAGCTGATAGAGGACAACATCGTATGCATGAGATGAAAAGGAGATTACCGTGTGTCTATAGGACAGAAATTCACCACTAGAAAAAGATCATATAGCACTGCAACAGCCCTCTAGCATAACCGTAAGAAGTGGTAACATGTATTCTTTTGGTTTTAAATATGGAGACAAAAGTGACCAGTTCTTTGAAGATAACAGGTTATTGCGTAGCTGTTGGATTTTCGTACTGTTTGGAATATAGAAAGAAAATGGCTAACCAATCATACGGGTCAAAACTTTCTCTGCTTTCAGGTACGCCATCTATAAATATTAAATTCCATTTCCTTAAGATTTTGCTCACCATTGATTATTGTCCTTTTCCTATTTACTTAATCTATGAACAAGAGGAGGTTTAAAAGAAATGTAAAAAAAAAGAAAACGACAGCTATGCCTTAGTTTCCTCGTACATAAATTACCGAGTTTCCTGAAGTCCCCGTGATCGTAATGAAGTTTTTAGTGAATGAATCTCCTAACTGATTTGTTAATCTCCTTATACTATGCTAGGTACTAAGATAAGTTAAATCACAGATGCTGGTAAGGTTTCTTCTGCATTAGTAACTGATTAAGCTACCGTAGAGCATGGTCATAAAGTTGAAAAAAAAATAAAAACTATCAATTTGTCATCCATCAAATGAGTTGAAGACAAATACGGTTGAACAATGGATGAAAATCTTATGTTGATTTCACTTGACAGAATCACGGAATGCCCGATAGTACAAGCGAATTGGAGACATAAACTACCAATTCGGCATTTTCATTTATCCTAAAATAGATGCAGCTTCAATTTGCATTATTGCTGGACAATGATCAAGATCAGAAGGGTATATCCACCAAATAAACTGTTTGCATGATGCTTGCACTTGATAGTGATATCTCGTATGGATGATTGTTATGGCTGTTAGTCAAGTGTTAGGAAATGGGAAAACCTTAAAATTCTCTACTTTAATCAATTTTCCATGTTATCACACTACATATGACCAAACAACCGAAAAGGTACCAGTACCGCAAGTACTTCAAACAGAAAAAGAGAAAAAGAAAAAGAAAAAGCTAGACACTAGTTTCAATACAATCAACCAATTCTAACCACTCCAATCTTTTTGGTGCAACTATTCCTCTTCTCCTAGTTGAAGCTAATTGATTGTTCTCTCTCAATCTACTCAGCATAGTCCTTTGTTGTCAACAGATGCAATATTAAGGTTCCACCGGTCCTGATTTCATCATTATCAGTCTATTCAGCATATTTCATAGTTTTTCTTGGCCTATAACTGGCCTCCGATAAATTAGTGGGTCCCTTCAAATAGGAAGAACAAATCTTCTATGCAAAATAAGTTACGATTAGTAAGATTTGACAGAGCCCAAACCAAGTATAAGTGTCATTTCACAAGAGAAATCATTAGTGCTTTTTTAATAGGGTTAATACTCTGAAAACTTCAAAACTAGTACACTTACGATAAATTTATTCAAAATTATTTTTGAGCACAAAAAACTTAAAACTAGCATATCCATGACAAATTTATCCAAAATAATCACAAAAAATCTTAAACTGATAAATTTACTCTAAATTAATTTGTTTGACCATCCAAAACCAACTTTTACATTTGTGACAAATGAATCTTTTGTTAAATTAGATTAATATCACAAAAAATCAGAAAAATAAAAATCTCAAATCAGTATACCGGTCAATTATCATGTGTCATTCAATTTAGCAATTTGATAGCAATATTTAATATAAATTAATAGATTATATATTTGTCACAAATATAACAGTTTGGCGTAAATTTGTTAAAAGTGTAAAATTTTGGAATTTTTAGTGATCAAAAAAATTAATTTAGAGTAAGTTTGTTATGAATGTACTAGTTTTGGTTTTTTAGGATATTAATTCTTTGGATTAACTCATCTTGAGGAATCGTCTTTAATGTTTCGCCTTAAGAGGGTCACAACAATTTATAGCACTACTCAACAAGCATTGTTGTCTTTTGACAGTTCTTCATTGCATGCTCCCTGGCCATAGTAACAACTGTGTTGAGTGTAGTAATTGTAACCGTTATGTGATGTATGAAGGAATAAATCGTCCACAACAATCCACAAGTCGTTGCAATATGGGTCGATCTCACTGCTGAGTGTCCTTGCCCTGTATTTTGTACATCCAGCTATCATTATAACCGCACTTGACATCATTGCAAGAACAAAGTAACCAAAAAACAAGGAGTAGTTTCACCATATGCTGAGATAATGTATTCATGGTTGGCCACTCTACACCTTTCCTTTCCTCCTTAATGGTTCCTTGAGGTTCAAGTAGTCGTGTGTGTGTGTGTGTGTATAAGTGAAACTTCCTCTTGCAGGTTTCTCCACCAACTCGTCAATTTATCTTCTTCATATCGGCGTCGGTGTTTAATCTGTGGCTAACAAGGTACGTTTGATTCTACGATGTGCCTTAGGATTGGTGATACATGTGATTTTCCTAGGCTCGTCTTCCGCACTTGTTTTAGGGGTTCGATTTAGTGTCAAATCTGATTTTTGGGAATCCGATATTCTCAACATTGGCATTAGAGCCGTAGTTCATGTTTCCCGATTCTTTTTTCATGTTTTCCCGACCCCTTTCATGTTTATAAATGATTTTTTATTGAATTTTCGTAAAAAAATCAGCCGACACCAATCGGGGAAGGAAAAATCCCGACACCCGAACATTGTTCAACCGTTTTTTCAATTTTCTGTAAGTCGAAATCAGTTTTTGATGGCGTAGAGTCGAAGGTCTCGTCGAGACGAGCAAGACGAGTGGTGGATCGCCGCCATAGGCTGTCGGATGCACTCCCACGCACGGCCGGAACGAACCGGCGCATTGCACGCGCCGATCCGAAGATGTAGGCGTGTGCATCGCACATGCGCGCGGGGCTAACGTGCGCACGTGCGCGAGGGCCATCGATGACGTGTGCGAGGCACGCGTCAGCTGACGTCATTGTGATGTCAGCTGCACGCATGCCGCACGTGCCGGGTCGGTCCGTCCAACCCGGCCCGACCCGGCGGCCCGACTCGGATGATCTCTACCCAGTTGACCGTTGACCGTTGACGTCCGTTGACTTTGACCGTTTACAAAAAAAAAAAAAGGAATGTGTTTTTTTTTTTTCCAATTAAGTCTATATGGATTATATGTAATCCCTTATTTGTTCTGCATTTATTGCAGGAACAATGCCTCCCCTTAGGTTGCACACACCTATTCGCGCAATTACCGATGAACAAAAGGAAAGGCTTTCTAAGTTGATAGCTGAGCTGACTGATCATCGATGGGAGACGGGCGACTTAATTGATCACGTTCTTGAAGTCAATGGGAAAATACAAAAGGTCATATGGAATGGTCGTCCCATGCCACAGTTTGAGATGGTGCGATTTTTCATGAACACTCTTCCACAAGAATGGCAAGGAGTGTTGAATGCATATGAGAAGTCAACAGAGCTGCTTCGTATAGGAAAATTGTGATGGATTTCATAAATGATTATTACTCGATTGTTACAAAGGAAAAGATCAAGAGATTAAACAAAAGAGGATTTTTCCCAGTTCGTATATTGACTTGGTGCTAGATGTTTTGGTTGGTCTTTATTTAGTGTGCTTTGTGGACATCTTATGTAATGTTTTCGACCTAGTTGTTGTTGGTGTGGCAACTGATATGTTAGTTGTATTATGTGAAAGCATTATTATTATATCATTATTTGATATTAGATATCATTCACTTTCTATTATTATTAACTGTCGTGGGAAGTTCAAGAAAGTTTTAGTGACTTTGCTGAACTTATTTTGCATAGAAAATTATATTAATGATAGTTTTAAGTTATGATTTTTTGGATGATGATTGGAAACATAGTGACATTTTGATTCTGAAACCATACTTAAAATTATTCATTGATATGATGGGTCTATGCAAAATGGATACATAAATAATAGGCATTAATAATTCGTGCATATGTGTATGATGTGTTCAAATCGATGACTTTAGTAACTAAGAACATAATTGCTGATTTGAACAAAGAAGACAAAATGAACGGCGAAAATTGTGAAATATTGAACATGAAAATTCAATGTGTGCTTGAAAAGCAAGAAGCACTAGAAGCTCTTGACCATGTTATGGAAGAAATTGAGGATGTTGTGCTCCACCTTGAGCTAGCAGAGGACTGCCTCAAGGCATTTGAGAAGGAAACACATATTTGCTATATTGCTTCCAGCTCAGAAGGAGCTTCGAGCTCTAAGCGCAAGCGCATTGATTCGTTCAATATGTGGAAATGCAAGGGATCAAGTCCTTCTTACAAGAAACCAAGAGCTAACTAACATAAAAGAAGAAAACGTCCTCGAGTGAAGAGTATTTCAAGAATGAAGTGTTACAACTATGACCAGAAGGGTCACTATGCTCGCAATTGTCGCGAGTGAAAGAAGGTACTCACCCCTTGTACTCTTAAGAACTTTGCTAATGTGTCAAGTTCTGTATTCTTAGCTGAATCTAATCCTTTGTGGACTGTAGATTCGGGAGCAACAGACCATGTAGTGAAGGATAGAGAATCATTCGTGGAATTTCGACGAGTATCAACTAGAATTAAGTGGATCTATGTAGGAAATAACTCAAAAGTAGAAGTAAAAGAAATTGGCACTTGCCAACTGAAGTGGTGGATGCATTTTGTTCCTACATGATGTATTGTATGCTTCGGAGATTCGTCGGAATTTATTGTATGTTTTAGTATTGGTTAAGCTTGGTTTTAATATGAACTTCCATAATAGTGATGTGGATTTGTATTTGGATACAAATTACTATAGTTGTAGTTATTTTCTAGATGGTTTCATTGTGTTAAATATTGACTATGGTAATGCCAATGTTTGTCATTCCCTTTTCACGTCTCATAATTCATATGATAATGGTGTGAATGTGTGGCATGCTAGACTTGATCATATTGGCCAATAACGTATGAACGGATTAGCCAAAGAGGGCTTATTGGGAAACATTGAAAAAGTCGATTTGCTCATATGTGAGCATTGCCTAGTAGGGAAAATAACAATGAAACCATTTGGAAAATATAAAAGAGCTGAATTTCCTTTGTAATTAATCCATTTTGACGTCTGTGGTCCGATGAATGCAAGAGGAAGGCATTGGGCTATTTATTTCATCATATTTATGGATGATTATACTTGATTCGGATATGTCTATTTGATTTCTCATAAATCTGAAGCATTAAGTTATTTCAAAAGGTTTATGAACTTGGTAGAAAATCAATTAGACAATAAAATAAAAGTATTAAGATCCGATCGAGGTCGAGAATATTTATTTGATGAGTTCATAAAATTATGTGATGAAAAAGGAATAGAAAGACAGTTGTCTATTCCATATAGTTCTCAACAAAATGGTGTTGCAAAAAGAAGAAACAGAACCCTACTGGAAATGGTTAAGTCCATGATGGCACATGCTAACTTACCTATCACTTTTTGGAGTGATGCGTTGTTAACTGCTGCTTATATATTTAACCGAGTGCATTCTAAATCAATTACTTCCACTCCATATGAGTTATGGACAGGTAGAAAACTGAACTTAAGTTTTCTTAAGCGATAAGGTTGTGCTGCCTATACTCATGAACCCTCTCACAAGTTTGGGAAATTGGGTCCTAGAGGAAATAAGAGTATTTTTATAAGATACTCCGAACACTCGAAATGGTATGTGTTCATAGGTGAGCAGGAAAGTGGGAGTATAACTGAATTTGAATCACGGGATGTCACATTCTTAGAGAATGAATTTCCTAAGAATGGCGAAATAGGTGAAGATTACTCCCTATTTGAAACTTTTGATCAAGATAATGATATTAGTGGAGTTCGTCCAAGTGGGAGTAACATGAGAAGTGATGAATTTAATTCAACTCACTCTCAATTACAACCACATGATGAGATGATATCGTCATTATCTAATCCGAGTGGGAGCATGATGGGGAATGATGTGCAAAGTGTACAATCTCCCACACGGCGAACAAGTCGCAAAAGTGTTCCCCGTCGACGTTTTGACATCGAAGGGAAAACTTTTATGGTTGCTCCACAAGATGAGGATGAGCCAAGAAATATTAATGAGGCTCTAAATTGCCCTAGTAAGGAAAAATAGATTCATGCAATGGAAGAGGAGATTGAGTCAATGAAGTCAAACCAAGTGTGGGAACTGGTTGATCTTCCAAAAGAACGCAAAGCTATTGGAAACAAGTGAGTTCTCAAAATAAAGCGAAAAGCTGATGGCTCGATAGAAAGGCATAAGGCTCGCCTTGTGGCGAAGGGTATAATCAATAGGAATGAATTGATTATGAAGAAACATTTTCTCCTGTAGTGAGATTTACCTCGATTCGCATTATTCTGGCAATAGTGGCTAGTATGGATCTTGAGTTACATCAAATGGATGTAAAGACTGCTTTTCTCAATGGAGAATTAGAGGAAGAAATATGTATGGAACAACCTGCTGGTTTCATTAAAGAAGGTCAAGAAGGAAAGGTATGTCGACTTTTGAGATCGATATATGGCCTTAAGCAGTTATCGAGACAATGGTATATACGTTTTCATAATGCCATAGTGGCATATGATTTTACAATGATAGATGAGGATCATTGTGTATATATCAAAAGATTCAAAGATCAATTTATGATCATATCATTATATGTTGATGATATACTAATTGCCGGAAGCAATATGAAGTTTGTAAATACTGTGAAGAGCTGGTTATCTTCCAACTTTGAGATGAAAGATATGGATGAGGCTGCATACAGTCTTGGAGTTAAGATTTCAAGAGATTGTTTAAAGAGGTCGTTATCTCTTTCGCAAGAAACATATATAAATAAGATTTTTGAACGATTTCGTATGCAAGATTGTAAACCCATAGTCACTCCTATTGCAAAAAGTGAAGGATTTAGCCATAGACTATTTTCAAGGACTCCACAAGAGAAGGAACAAATGAAACATGTTCCTTATGCTAGTGCCATTGGGAGTTTGATGTACGCTATGATATGTACAAAACCTGACATATATTTTGCAGTTGAAATGGTGAGTAGATACCAATCCAACCCAGGTTAAGCACATTGGAAGGCCGTTAAGAGAATATTGAGATATCTGAAGGGAATTGCTGATTACAAGCTGAATTACCAAGGAAATGATCTGCGACTTGAAGGCTATTCAGATGCTGATTGGGGAGGAGATTTAGATAAAAGAAAATCTACCTTTTGGATTTGCTTTCTTACTGAACAATGGCGTCGTACCATGGAGCAATAAGAAACAAACGTGTATAGCCTTGTCCACGATGGAAGCTGAGTTCGTGGCATTATAAGCAGCGGTACAAGAAAAAGTTTGGCTTAAGAGATTTTTGGATCATTTAGGTGTTATTGAGAAAGCTGCAAATCCATTATTGGTTAACTATGATAGCCAAGCAATTATAGTGTACACCAAAGATCCAAAATATCATAGCAAGACCAAACATATAGATACCAAATATAACTTTGTCAAAGATATGGTTGCACGAAAGGATGTGAACTTATAGTACATATCTACACATAGAATGATAACAGATCCTATGACAAAGCCAATACTTAGATATGTGTTTTTGTGGTCATGTAAAATCTCTAGGATTGCGTAGAATCTGATGCAATAGATATCGTAATTTCCCTAAGTTGTTCACATTTATGAACTTGTGTTTTTCATTATTAATGCCTATGAATCTTTGTTTGATCTTTATGCATCTTAATGCTCAGTGCATTACTTTAAGTTGAGAAAGTATGTCAGACAGATATAAGATTGGCCCATTCACTCGGGTAATTGCCTCTATTTACTATGTGATAAATAGAGATGAGACGGCTTTTAAGCTTATTATTTAGGTGATAATCGAGAGCTCAAACTTAAAATATATATGTCGCCTTAACTAAGTATTAAGATGAGGACATGATATGTACTACGTCCAAAAGTAAAATACCCCACATATTTTACTTTATCTGTCTAAGATGCCAGATGTGAGTTCTGATGAATTATGTGAATGAGTAGATACGTGAACTCAAGTTAGACATTGGGTATGTCTAAACTATCATATGTACGGTATTGAAGGTGTAGACATACGCTCCATGGGAAATGAGTTAATACCGTAATACATATTTCATACTACGTATGCATGAGATGACCAATAAGAGTGGCAAAAGTTTGATCTCAACTTTTATGCCGTGTAAGACTCTTGAGGAAAAGAGTTCCTCAATTTAAGTGCCCTCATGACTCTTACTTATTCTTAAGATTTCTATTTAGTGTTTGCTATCTTAGGATGTCGCCAATGGTCATGAGTTGATTCAATCTAATGGGACATTTCTAGAAAAGCAAACTGAACTGAGATTGAGAGTTTGAAGGAAAGAGGAAGATCGAATTTGGAGAACCACATTGTAGTTTTTGTATTTACTGGTCGACCAATTATGACTGTCTTTGGGATAATCATAATTGTGAATACAATATATATATATATATATATATATATATATATAATTGTTTAAAAGAGATCAAGAGAGATATAAATGTGATCGATCGATCTAGGGTACTGCATACTAAATCTACTCAGAGTGTGATGCCCATTATGAGCTGCTATATATTCCTAATAGATGTATGGCAATGAGCTCTCAAAGCATTCTAGTCGCACGGATTATTCACCGGTATGAATGTTGAAAAGAGGTAAAGAGGATCTTGTTCGGCGCACCATGTACAAGTGGGAGATGATGGTTTTATTAATTATTGTAATGGGCCTAAGTTGGCCCATCTGCCCATGTTGGGCCTAAAAACCTGGCCCACAAGATTAGGGCTCATGGATGGAGGGATACGTTGAAGAGTTGTAACTTTTGGGGGACGTCTTTTGCCGAAGGGACACGTCCTTTAGAGATGACGTATTTATGGGGGAAAAGAGAGGGAGGAACACACATTTTGGATTTACGTATGTTCCTCCTCCCTTTCTCCCTTGAAACACTCCAAAAAGAACAGTAAGAAAAAGGAGGCAACACTCCCTTCCCTTCAAGGCAAATTCATGTCATTGGATCGAACGAGATCAGTTTCTCTTCTTTATATCGACGTCGGTGTTTAATCTGTGGCTAACAAGGTAAATTCGATTCTGTGATGTGCCTTAGGATCGGTGATACATGTGATTTTCCCGGGCTTAGCTTCCGCACTTATTTTAGGGGTTCGATTTAGTGTTGAATCCGGTTTTTGAAAATTTGATATTCCCAACACTCCCGTTTAATATCCTTCTCCCTGGAGCAATCTACGGACTCAATGTTAACGGCAGGACGAATTGGTCAACAACATCTCTTTTTGCTACCGCCACTTCATGTTTTCATTAGATCAGACCTCATAGTTATCCATTGGAGTCACATTCTGCTCGAACTCGTTAGGCGGCTTTGTGTCCCTTTCCTTGATCAACTGCTCGTATTTAGATACTCTTGTTGCCAACCGGAGCAAGCTAGCAAAGCCTGGATCTTCAAATTGTTCTCTTATGTTGAACTTCAAAACGTCAAAGGCAAGATTTATGAAATCTTTCTCGGGGAGCACCGTTAGATAATTCCCAACTTTCAATTGGTAGCTAGGTGCAAAGGCTCTTTGTGACTTTTAGAAAGTTAATTGCTTAATCCTATTATAATTTTCAGCATTAAAAAAGAATGAATAACTAAAGTCTCGTGCAAACCGAAGCGTCATATATGTTGTGCAACAAGCTCGGTCAATCATAATGTAGAGATGTGGGGACTTGTACTTTTAATATTCACAATCAAAAGCAATAATGTTTTTAACTTGCATGACATTGATTATTCCCATATTCAAAAATTAATAATGTCACGCCCTGATCCTCCAAGCACGTGCCCACCCTTCTATGGTCAATTAAATAGCAACATCCTAGGATGCATTGCCAACCCATTCATTTTACATGCACATACGGAAGTGAATAAATAATCCCCAGACAACAATGCAATGGGATAGGAAAGTAGGGCCATCATTTTGAAAACCAGCAACACACTTATATATACCTATCATAACATGTCATACACAAACCAAGTCGATATATATAAGCAAGGTCTACAAAACAGGGGGGTTTGCAAAAAACTACTACTCTTCCTCCTACTCCACATCCTCATCCTCATTGGAGCCTTCAACTAAGTACACTAGGGACTCAGGTTCTTCAAGATACGGGTCTACCAGGCCTACCACCGAACCTTCTAGAGGATCTGTCGTGTCTTTTCCAAAAGCAACCTCTAGGACATAAAAATGGACTTCAGACTCCAGTATGGGCCCTTCTCTCTAGCCATTCCAAATCTTGGTGATACCATGATCTATATCAATGGGACACCTTTTTGGGTAAACCCGCATCGACCCAGACCACGGGTCTCACCAACTCATATACCCATTCCCTTTGGTCTCCATGAAATGGGATGAAGCACTTTTGTTTTGTTACCTTCTTTGGTTGACCAAAATGCTCAAGAGGAGCTGCCATCTATGGACTTGAAATGTTATCCTCCAACGGAGTGAGACGATGTCTCTGCAAGTTCAATCCCCTAAGACCTGACTAGGAAGAAAATACACCACAAGGGCTGCCTAAGCACAAGTACAAGCTAGAGGACTTACCTTCGCCTCGATTCTTTCCTGCAAGTCAGTACAATTCATCAAATCACATTAACAAATAAAATCACCACACCAAATCGACTCATTAATCATCGACCTAATCAATTTCATGTCATCAAGACCATCACACAGTCATTTCAATTACTCACTCCAACTATTAATTACGGCCCAATAAGCATGGCCTACTAAATGTTCAGCAGTAAATTACAGCCCAATGGGCACAGCCTATACCAAGTTCGGCGGTAAATTACGGCCCAATAGGCACATCCATATTTTGGCAGTTAATTACGACCAATGGGCACAGCCATACTTTGGCAGTTAGTTACAGCCCAATGGGCACAACCATACTTTGACGATTAATTATGGCCCAATGAGCACAGCCATACTTTGGTGGTTAATTATTGAAATTAATAAATTTTGGGATAAATACCCATAATTATAAATACCCAAAATTGAAAATTACGCTCAATTTGCACAAATTAGTAGTCAATTAAATAAATAAATCACCCATTGCAATTAGCATAAAATTCTAGTCACCGGCTATTCCGGTCTAATTTTCGGAAAATAAATAATTAAATAATTATGAAAATTAATTACTAAATGAAAAAAAAAGATTTAGGCCCGTAAAGCCTAATTAAAAGCTGAGACAGGCTCGGAAAAATTTTGAGACTCGTTAGATAAATACTAGAGCTTGTCTAGGCTCTAATTACACTGCTCTAACCACTTGACATGCAATAACGGTTAATTAAATTGTTAATCTATTCTAACTATCCACATAATCCATATTTAACTTAAAATAATCAACCCTTAAATGTCATTAACTTACTAAAAAGGATTAGTGAGTTAAATTCACTTGATTAGCGATCCGCTCGGATCAAAACAATGGGGACGAAGAGGAGCTCGACAAACTCCAAAGGAGGACCGCCAAGCGGGGTCGGGAAAGCCACCAAAACGGGCCAAACAGTGGTTGTGAGACCCACTAACTTTGGCTTATGTTCTGGCCGAGAGAGGCTAGACCGGTTGGCTTGAAACTGCAAGGATGGATGGCGGGGACTGCAGCAGCTTGGATGGGCATGCAGGCTAGCAAACGGTGGCTCCAGCGACCATGACAGCGACGCATGGCAGCCTGGTGATTTCGAATGACTATGAGCAGCAGCAAAACGAGCGGCTGGAGGCGTAAGCAAGTAAGACGACCGCGGTGGCGTGCGGCGAGTGAGCGGCTGTGAGGGGCGGTTCAGCAGCCTAGCGGGTGGTTACGACGGCAAGGGGAGGCTAAAGCTCGATTTCTTGAATTTTTTAAGCTTGAAGGAGCTGGAATGGAGGGTGCTAGTCGACGGCAGCAAGGGGAGAGGGAGGGGAACCGGTTGGATGGAGGGGGCCACCTTTGGTCTCTCTCTCATCACTTTATCCCCTTGGGGTGTTCCACCAAGCTTGTTGTTATCCACAACCAATTTCCCAACCCTTTTGCTTCCTCTAGAAGTCTTGAGTTGGTCCAAAAGTTGGGTCCAAAGAGAGCATATGAATTTTGGTTTGAATCGGTTCAATTTCTATTCAATTCCTCCTCGAATCAACTCATTTTGGCTTCTATAAATCTCACCAACGTATCATCGATCAAATTTGCATTTTTCCTCACCGATAGAACCTCATTGCATCCCAATTTTGCGGTTAAAAATGGTCCTTTGATTTTTTTGGTCGAAAACGGTCCTATAATGATTTTTCCACTAAAACCTCGGTTTGTAGAAAAATCTTTGGAGACGGAGTCAACGTTCCTAAAATGACTCGTGACATGACAGAACTTTAAATTTCTAAAATTGGATTCAAATTCGCAATTAATTTCAATTTGGCGCGATTTTAGCGTGACCTAGGTTACGGGGTAGCTTTCAGAAATTTTTAGTGCAAATGACCCGTGGTTGATTTTCTTCGAGCCACAATGATGTGACATCTTAATTTTTCAGGTTCTGATTTCGATTGGATAAGTTGGGCCTTTCATCGATACACCTATAATGTTTTTCCCTGAGATGGCAACTCGTGAGATAACTAGACTATCTGGAGATGTCATTAAGAGATTTTAATGCGATAAACTTCAAGATTCGACTAGGAATCGGCTACTCGATCATGCTCATCTGTAGAGATCATTTCAACATAATAAGATCAATTAGAAATCAGAGATAGATCGGTTCGATTGAGATATGTGGTTAATCGTGGATGATTCCACGAAATTGTAAAATTCTTGTCGATCGGAACTAGATTGATTTTTCTATCATTTTGATACCCTATGTGTGACATCCTGATTTTCGAGTCTAATTTCGACGAGATGAAATGGGCTTTTCATCGACGTGTCTATAGCCTTTTTCTCTGAGTTGTCCACTCACGAGTTAACTAATCTATCAGGTGAAGTCGTTAAGGAATCTAAACGCAATAGACATGAGAATTTGACCAGGAATCGACTGCTCGACCATGCTAATCTGCAAGGGTCATTACAGCACCATCAAAATGGATCAGAGACCGGAGATAGGTCGATTCGATAGAGATATATAATTAGTGCGTAGATGATTCCACCTAATTGCAAAATTTCTGTCGAACGGTACTAATCCGATTTTTCTATCATTTTTGTACCTTGTGTTTGTATTTGAAACCTCGAGATTTTCACGACAATCGAGAGTCGCCAATGTGTCGAAGATGTACATTGTGGCTCGAAAATAATCGACCACGAGTCAATTGCATTAAAAATTCCTAAAAGCTATCTAGTAGATTGGGACGCGCTAAAATCACGTCGAATTGAAATTAACCGCGAAATTGAGCGAGCTTGATTTTAGAAATTGAAAGTTCTGTTGTGTCACGATTCATTTTAGGAACGTCAACTCACTTTCCGAAAATTTTTCGGAGATTCCGAGATTTTTTCGGAAAATAGATTCGGAAATTGAACGGAAATTCGGACAGGCTCGTTTGAAGGGAATTTCGACTTCTAAGTAGAGCTACTGGGTGATGGGAATTTATGGAAATGTGTGGGATTTTCTTTGATGAAATTGGACTTCGAAATTGAGAATTTGAGGATGAAATTGAATTCTAAAATCAGTGAAATTCGGAGCTATGGTTTGAGGACTGATTTTTGGAATCAATTTAGTTAATTCTTGGATTATATTTGCTAGAAAGAAATAGGGGGGGACAAAGTTTTAATGCCTAGATATTTATCTTTGACCAATTCCTTTTGTTCTAATCTCCTTAACCGATCCATCCAGCTGCTCTCCACGGACGCCTCTTCCTTTTCATTTCATTCGGTGGAGCTTCGTCCACGTCGTTCCTCTTTCCTCCTTCTTCACGGTGCTGCTTTGCTTTCATTTATCTCTCTCGGCTGCTGCCTTTCTTTTCTTCTATTTTTGTTTTTGCTGAAGACCACTGCTCCCCTTGGATTCGACGCCACCGAAGTTGCTCATCCCCTCCACCGAAACCGTTTTTGCTCAGCCCCTGCCTTACACCTCCACCGAAGCTTTTATTTTCCTGCTCCACTCACGCTCGTCCACTTTCAGTCAACTAGCAAGCCCAAGTGTTGACCCATTTAATCCACGCCTACAAGCCCAGCAGAGGGCCATCTTCGTGGACTCCGAAGCCACGCTCTTCGCGTCCAAGCCATCCCTCTTTCCATCGAATTCTCCTCTGCCGATTTGCCAACGCCAGCTTTGCTCAGTCCACCAAAGATCGAAGCCAGCCGCGGATTCCAGCGAACTCAGCCAAGTTCGTGAGTTTCTTTTGCGGTTTTTCAGCCGGTTTGAGCTCCATTGGCCTCACCGTGAGCTTAGGTATCGGCCGCCGTTGTGCCACCGTCGCTGTGAGCTGATTTTCGGGCTTAACCGGTGAGTTGTGTTCTAATCCTTTATGAGTGGGCTAATGACACTTAGAGGTGTGTTAGTTAGCTAATTTGTGGATTAATTATATTGATTAGGCTTAGGATGGCTTAGTTAGATTAAGTATATAGTTAGTATTTAGTTAGTGTAATTAGTTTAGTTAGGTGGATTAGTTAGGAATTAGTTAGTTTATTTAGTTAGTGTACTTGGATTAAATTAAATAGGATGGTTAGATTTAATTGTTAATTAGATTATTTAGTTTAGTTAGTTTAGGTTAATTTAATTAAATTATTTAAATTTATTTATTTTGTAATTTATTTAATTATTAAATTATTTTCCGGAAATTAGGCGGGATAGCCGGTAACCGGAATTTTGTGCTAATTGCAATGGTGTGTTCGATTTCTACAATTGAGTGTTAATTTATGCAAATTGAGTGCTAATTGAAATTTTGAGTATTTAATTCCAAAAATTGTGAAATTCATTATTTATTCAGAAAATCCCGAGTGTCAGATTTTAACACCAAAAATGGTTTTATGTACTATATAAACCAGTGGGATTTTAAATTGGAGGATATCAAATTTTCTAGTGTGAATTACTCGTGTACCCACACACGACTATTTTATCATGTATTTCTAATACGAAGAAAGTAAGCTAGGTTCACTATTTTAATTGAGACATTTGAGTGCAATGCACAGTGTCCTAGGCCGGGATTGATTGGTCGTGTGTTGGTTAAGAGAAACTGTCATGGGCTGTTAAGCAGGATATTACCCATTCATTGGGACTCGGGTTGCAGTAGATTATGGACTACGCCCCATTGGGGTAGCCGTCTAATTGAGAGACGTTGCTATGCGCAAAGGGGGTGAGATGACGCTTGGCAATGCTAGAAGACCGCCAATAGAGTTGGCCGTACCCTTGAGGGGTGTAATTAAAAATTGGAACGCATGATTGTTGACTTTGATGCACCCGATTATGAGACAAAAACTGTGTGACATGGAATGGGACGTGTCATAACGGTTTGGCCTTATAATCAGGACCCCGGTGATTAATTGAATTGATGAGGTGTGCCAGTTGTTATATGCATTGTGATATGAACTATACTAACGTGCAGGAAAGGAAACTGAGGTGAGGTAAGTCCTCTGTGCCAATTGAGTGGTTGTGTGGTTAGGACACTTCTGGGTGTATTTCCCTCATAATCAGGGCTTAGACCGTGAACATGTTGAGATTTATATCTCACCCCGTCGTGGGCTTAAAATTTTCAGGACCGTAGAGGGAGGACCTAGAGCTGAGCTGAGGTGACCTGAAGAGTAGGTCAGATAGAACAACCTATTTTTGAGAACTAGTCTTTTGGTTATAGACTTGTGTAAAAGACTCAGCATATTTATAAAAGTGTGGTTTGTTTGTGAATGTGATGTCCTGCTTTTCTATCCGAAGATAGTTACAGTTAGGGGATTTATTATTTGCTTCCGCATGTGTAATAAAATAAAAGGGTCGGCAACTCACCTGGGAAGTCGCATAGTTTTTATCAACCAGAGAGGGATGGGCATGCGCTCGAGGATCGGGGCGTGACACTATGTCCGTATTTGACACCTCGAGATTGTCATAACCGCCGAGAGTCACCAATGTGTTGAAAAGGTTCAATGTGGCTCGATGAAAATCGACCATAGGTCATTTGCACTAAAAAATTCTAAAAGCTACCCGGTAGTCTAGGTCACGCAAAAATCACGCCAGATTGAAATTAACCACGAATTTGAATCCGATTTCAGAAATTTAAAGTTATGCCATGTCACAAGTCATTTTAGGAACGTCGACTCAGTCTCCGAAGATTTTTCTGTAAACCGAGACTTTTTGGAAAAAAGTTGAGGTAGGATCATCTTTTACCAAAAAATTCAGAAGATCATTTTTTATCGCGCAGTTGGGATGCAAATGGGTTCAATTGACGAGGCAAAATGCCAATTTGATCGTTGACTCAATAATGGAATTTATAGAGACCGATTTGTGTTGATTCAAGATCCATTCAAGTCCAAGTTGAACCAATTGCCTCCAAATTTCGTAGCACCTCCTTAGGCCCAACAATTAGACCACTTCAAGCTTCTTGAATAGGGCATTTTTGGCTGAAAATGGGCTGTGGAAGACAGCTGGTGGTGGGGACCAAAGGGAGGGAAGAAAGGGATAAGAAAGAAGACCAAGGGATCCCCCCTTCAAGCAACTTGTCTCCTTCATCCTCCCCCCTTAGCCAACGTCGACCACCACCTTCCTCTCCTCCTTCTCCTGCTATTTGAAGTTCAACAAAACCTAGAATTGCATAGGAGAGCAGCCAATAGCCCAAAGCTGTCAAGCAGCCCCGTCGAAACCACCAAAGCAGTCGTGATGCCATTGCTCATCCGCGTGTGACCCTCCACCTCCACCGTGTCTCGAGCCTTGGTCGTTGCTATCCCTAGTCGTCCATCATCCCTTAGTCCACGCGAAGCATAGCCGGAGCCCGTTCAACCGCCGTGGAGCTCCGCCTTAGCCCACTTTACTCACTACAGCCCTTTCTCTCCGTTTCCAGCAAGCCGAGCCACCCTTTTAGCCTCTATAGTTCCAAAACAAAAGCCGAAGGACCAGCAAGCCGTGAGGCTTCGTGGAGCATTTTCGAGCCCTTCCGAACCTCACTTGGTGTTGCCGTGGGCTATTTTATTGCTCGCCTTTGCATCCTCGTCGTGGTGAACTCATCATCATGCAAATCCGGTGAGTTTGCTCACTAAACCATACTTAGTAGGTTAATTATGCCTAAGAGTTGCTTAGATTAGCTTAAGTATGGATTAATGATAAGTTAGAATGATTAGATTAGCCTTCGAATGGATTAGTGTTAATCTAATTAGTGAGATTAGCACCATTGATGATGGATTACTCAAATCAAGTAGAATTCCTGCAGTTATGGTTTATGAACCCTCACCGTTTGCCTTTTTTGTAGATCAAAAGGGGTTATAAATTTGAGATTGATGTATTCTTGAGAAATATTTTAGACATCCTCAGATACAATATATATTTTTTTCAAGATTTTTAGGGACTTAAAAGAAGAAGATATCAGCTCCGTTATTTACAAACAGAACCTCAGTTTTTGATGGAACTGGTGACCTTTTTGGATTCTAGGGATTTTTATCAACTTTTAAAGTTTGAATTTGTGGCATCTTAAAATTTCATAACGATCTCTAAATGCACTACGACCCATGAATAAGTGAAGGAAGCGCCATCGGACTATATTATAGTCATTAGACCAATGGATTACAATTAAATGAGGCCGAGCATTGAATGGACTATTGCTTTGTTGGAAATGTATCATATTCTCTTGAGAGACCGAGATTGTACTATAAGATGGGTTGGTAAGAAATTTTTGGCAGTATACTCTACAAACCGAACTATCCTTATGTATTGTTGTAATATTTATGGCCGTGCAAATATTGGTGATTACGTAATTATAAGTGGAGATTAAAGTAAGATATTAGGAGTAGATGTGGGCTGATTTCTTAAGGCCCAAAACCGCCCAAAACTGGCCCACGTTTCCTCTTCGATCGGTCGACCAAGGCCTGTTCGAATGAGGCCCTATCAATTGCATGGAATCAACAAGTGGCAGGGGGACTCCATGAGGTGTCGCCACCCCTTGCTTCACCGGAGATCCTCCATGCAAAACCTCATGATTACTAGCTAATCATGAGAGTAAAAGAAAAAGAGGAGGGGGCAGAGTGAACGAGGGAATGATCAAGAGAAAAGGGAGAGAGTGAGACCAAGAGAGTTCAAGCAGGCGAGCAAGTGAGAGAGGAGGGGAAGAAGGAAACCAGCCCTGCCGTGCATGCGCTTGCTGCCACCGTCGACGCCGCCTAGCTTCGCGGTCGATCGAGCCGCGCCTGAAGTCCTCAAGTCGTTGTTTGCTTGCTGTGGTTGCGTTGGACTTAAGGCAAGTGAAGTCCATTGATCTACACGATGCTTGCTGTGGTTGTGTGTGAACTGTAAGAGATTTTGAATGTGCTGGATGTTGGAATTTTCGAAAGTATAGGAGCAGTTCCTTAGGACTAGTAAACTGTTTCATGGAAAAACAGCTTCACCTTTGGCAACTCCGTGAATTTTCTGTAATTATCTAGCCTAAATTTGACTTTGTATCCTTGATGAAAGTTGTATATGACATCTTAAGGAATAGCATACTAAAATTTGAGAAGAAACGGACAAGTATTGGTCGGTGAAACGATTTTCTTCGAAAATGTTAAATCTGGAAACTGTTACCGAGGGTTAGGGAGAGTTATAGTGATTATAACCCTTGATCTATCATGAATCTGACTTTGAGTTCTTCACAAAAATTTTACCTCTAGGTTTTATCTATAACATATCAAAATTTTAGAATTTTCTGAGTTTATTTAGGGGTTATACCTAATTTGTTATTAAAACTGTGCAATAGTGATGTTTGAAGTTTTATGGCTGTGATGCATGGATCATTGCGATTTATATGAAATTTTCTTGACTTGGTGTTCTTCATAAAACCTTTTTCTCTAGATCTCATTTATGACATGTTAAATTCTTAGAATTTATTAAGATTATTTACTAATTTTTCCAGAATTTCAATAGAGGAGTGCATTCTGTTTTATCCAAAAACTGTTTCATTTCAAGACCAATTGAATTGCTCTATGAGATGTGATGTCTTGAGTTGTTAATCATACAGTGTATGCGGTGAAATTTAGCATATCGTATGACATCAAAAAAATGAAATTGATTAGGCTTTGTAAACTCATTGAAACTTATGATTGTATTGCATCAAAATGTTATTTTCAAAGTGAGACATATATGCATGTATTGTGATGTTGATGATACAGTCGGACCCTTGAGTCGACGATGCCCCGGGAGTGTCGGGATGCTCGGAGGTGTGTGTCGGAGATCTCGCGATGCCAGGTTGGGTGTGAGAGACAAGAGGGATGCAAAGATTGGTCCCTGGGAAAAAGATGAGATCCTTTTGAATATTAAAATGGGAAATGAATCATGCGCATGTGTGTGCATATGGCATGGTGCATGAATTGTCTATGAATTTGAGTTGGTACTATTTGGCATCGAAAATGTGGTCATTAAGGCATTGAATGGATCTCATGGAGATATATGCATGATTGCATAGATGATATGTGCATTTCACAGGAAATCTTGGTTGTGTTGCTTGTTGTGTTGTGTAGTTTGAGAGATCTTTTACTGCTGAGTGGTTGTACTCACCCCTTTTTGGGGACTAACATTCAGACTAGGAGATATGTCTCTGTCGCCAGTCACCCCTGGTACTTTCTATGGCATACCTATCAACGTCGAGGTTGAGTGTACAGAGCATCATCACCCCGAGATACGGGGGCTAGTTTTTATTCGTGTGTGGGTGTTGGTTTTGTATGACGCTAGATCACCCGCCAACCCTGTCATTCAGGAGTTCTTGTCCGTGCATGTCCGCCATGATGGGGTTATGCTAGGGATGCTACCGCCACCGCCGGTTGACGGACCAAGTTGGGTGTGACTGAGCACGATGGAGGGAGGATGAAGCTTCTTTTTGGACTGCCGACACTGAATGATGGACCGATGTACACGATTGCTGTGGAGTCGGGTACTTTTGGTTATAGTTGAGCTTAGTAAAGCCTTGGCCTTTTGATGTATCGACCCATGATGTCCATCAAGTTATGTAAATAAAAGTGTTCGGCTCTAACTTATATAAAACATGTAGTTGGTGTACATTGCATTATCCTGTTGAGCATGGGGTAGGGAGATATTGATTATGCTTCCGCTATATGAACTATGCTGGAACCGATTTAAATGATATAAACCCTCAGGATTTATGGACCCACTATAATTCAATGGTATCAAAGTGACACGTATTGGGACAAGTGAAAGGTAAGCAAACTATAGCGACCCTAACGAATCGGGGGCCGTTTCGGGGGTGCCATAGAATTTTAAAATGATTTCTTCACAAAAGTTGTTTTTCATATCTTCTAGTTTAACATATTCAAATTTTAGATTAAATGGATATGTTTTGGACCTCGAACCAAACTGATTTTGAAAAAACAAACTTTTTGGAAACAGACACAGTTTTTGTACTGGATTGAGTGATTTACTGGACCAAATCTAGAATGATCTAGGTTATGTTGTCTCATGAAAAATGTTTATTTATGTGTCTTTTATAACATATTCAAATTTGGGAATTTTCGAACTCATTCTATTAATTTTCTACATTTAAACTTGGAGACGTGCGAGTGGGCCTATTTTGCCGGTTAGAGCCAGTTATGAGTTTGTGACGATTCTTGAGGCTTTGATTGCTGGAAATTGCACATTTGATGATATATGGTTGGTTTGTGATATGCCTAGAGTTTATGCTTGATGATCATGTGAAAGTTAAGAAATCCATCCCTAGCATGTGTTGGTGGACGTTAATAGTTAGGAGAATCCATCCCCAGCGTGTGTTGGTGGACGTTAATAGTTAAGAGAACCTGTCCCCAACATGTGTTGGTGGACATTAATAATTATTAGTCTTTTCTCGGCGTGTGTCGGTAATTGTTAATTTTTTCCCGGCGTGTGCCGGTGGATTTTACCCTTTCCCGGCGTGTGTCAGTAGTTATTAGTATTTCTCAGCATGTGTCAGTAGTTATTAGTCTTTCCCGGCATGTGTCGATAGTTATTAGTCTTCCCCGGCGTGTGTCGGTAATTATTATTCTTCCTTAACATGTGTCGGATAAAACTGCTCGTGTGGGTAGTAATAGTTAATTAATTGGAATGCATGTTGAGTTGAATTGATGGATCGGCGTGTGTCAGCAATTCTTGCTATGATGTGTTTTGGTAGTTCTTGCTTGTGTGAGTAATGATTTAATTATAATTCTTGCTTTGATGTGTATTGGTAGTTCTTGCTCGTGTGAGCAGTGATTTAATTATAATTCTTGTTTTGATGTGTATTGGTGATTCTTGCTCGTGTGAGTAATGATTGGTTTGGACATTCCAAATTAGTGTGTGAATTTGCTATATGCACATGGTTGTAATAAGAACTGTGCTAACCTGTAGGAAGGATCTGAGACAAGGTAAGTCTCTGTGATTGTATGATTGTGTGATTAAGACGTCTTAAGCGTATTACTCTCCTAATCAGGGTTTAGAGCGTGAACTTACTGAGATTTTCATCTAACCCCGTCGTGGGCTTCATTTTTCAAGACCATAGGGTGGAAGACTGGGAACTGAGTTGAGGGGATCGGAAGTGTAGGTCAAATATGATAGTTTCTTTTTAAGAGTCAATTAATTGAAGTCTTGTGTATTTAAAAGCATGTTTATTTGAAAATCTATTGTCCTGCTTTTCTATCCCAAGATGATTACTATAAGAAGATTTATTATTCGCTTCCACATGTACAATAAAAAGAAAGGGTCGGCGACTCGTCCTAGGAAGTCGCAAATTTTTTATCGACCAAAGAGGGATGTGCGCACACTTGAGGATCGGGGCGTGACATCCCTGTTTAAGACATCTTCAACATATTGGCGACTCTCGGTTGTTGCGAAAATCTCGAGAATTCAAATACGAACACAAGATACCAAAACAATAGAAAAATTAGTCTAGTGCCGATCGACGAGAATTTTGTAATTTAGTGGAATCACCCACGTTTAGCCACACATCTCTATTGAATCAACCTATCTTCGATCTCTAATCGACTTTTAACTATGCCGTAATGATTTCTGCAATGAGCACAGTCGAGTAATCGATTCCTGGTCGACTTCGCAAATCTATTACATAAAATCCCTTAATGATTCCCCCAAATAGTCTAATTATCTCAGAGTGATTAGCTCTGAGAATAGCACTATAGGCGCGTCAATGAAAGGCCCGATTAATTTAATTGAAAACAGAACTGAAAATTTCAAGATGCCACAAATAATCTTATCACAAATAAAGAATTGGGTTCATCAGTTATAACAATTTAAAATTTTTAAAATAATTAGTTTCGCACCTTACTTCAAATTCCAGGTTGTATCATTTCACTACAATTTTCTCGAACTATAACAAAATGCCTTGATCAGGCACTCTTTGCAATGTCCATTAAAATTAAAATTTAGAAAAGCACATTAAGGACGATTAGAGTGCCCATCCCTCAAGCATTTCTTTCGAATTCTATTACATTTTGCATTTTTCTTTTCTCTTTTTCTTTTTCTTCTTCTTCTTCATTGGCTGGTCGCCCACCACAGTGGCAGCCGGCGACCAGCTAGAGGCGAGCTATAGCCTATCTTGGTCAATTGAGGCCAAGCTCAAGCCTTGCTAGAGCTGACCACTTGCCTCACTAGAGCCAGCCACTTGAGCGAGGCTCGAGCCTTGCCGGAGGTCACTAGACATTGGCAAGGCTATGGCGACCTTTGGCAAGGCTTCAGCCTTGCCCAGCTTGCTGCATTTGGCAGGCTCAAGCTCATCAGCGTCAAGTGAGCTTGGCCTCGCCTGACCATGCAAGGCTCGACCTCATCAAAATCGGGTGAGCTCAAGCCTCGCAAGCTTGTGGTGAGGCTCTAACTCGTCTCTAGCTGGTCACCGGTCGCCATCGTGGCCGACGACAGGCCGATGAAGAAGAAGAAGAAAAAGAAAGAAAAAGAAAAAGAAAGCAAAGGAGAAAAGAAAAGAAAGAGAATAAAAAAAATAACTCAAGAGTCAGTTTTAAAAAAAAATGATTGAAAGGGATGCATGTAGGGAAAAAAATAAAACAAAAACAAAAGTGAAAACCGAAAAACTGAACCAAACCAAATCAGAATTTCGATTTCAGTTTGGATCGAATTTCAGTTCGGTTTAATAAATTTCCTTATCAGTTTGGTTTGATTTAGTTTTCCAAAAAAATCGAACCGAACCATTTACACTCCTAGTTGATACTTCTCTATAATGCGTAAATGATAAACCTCGGTCGTATCAGGACATTTGACCAAATCGCAAACGCAAAGAAGGAGATTGACAGATATGTGGTAGTGTGTTGATGATGTGTGGCCCTCAATCTTCACTTTCCTCCTAAATTTTTTTGTTCCCTTCATCTGACGTTAAAGGGAAATGTCTATATATAGAGGAGGTTCTTCTTAAAGGTGCAAAAGAATTTCGGCAATTCATATGATATGTAGGATGACGACTCTGGTGACGTCATCTTTTTCAACTACGTTTTGTTTAACTCTACTAATTGAACTTGTACATAACGTGGAGTGGACATCCCTGTTTTCACTCGTAAGTATCCCATGCATATCATGCAAGAAAGATTTGGTGACGTCATCCCTTACCATAATTGTTTCTTTGTCATCCTTGTATTAAAGAAAAAGCATCCGTTTTTTGTTCCTAATGTTCCAAAATTAAGATTATCGCTGCAAATGAAGAATTAAATTTGTCTATTATAACATTTTGATTTTTAAAAACAATTAGTCACACACGACCCTTCAAATTTGAAGCATTATCATTTCACTGCGATTTTCTTGAACTATGAACAAATGCCTTGACTAGGCACTCTTTCTTGACAGACCATCAAAATTTGGAAATTAAAAAGACAGCATTAAGGACGATTTATATGGCCATCCCTAAAGCATTTCTTTTAAAGCTTAAGCAAGGTGTGGCTCCTAGCAAATTTTGAGGATGGTGAAGGGGACAAGAATAACAAAGTTTCAGCCGCCATGGATGAAGCTCAAGCAATTGTAGCAGAGCTCTAGGAAAGTCTGAGTGGCTATGGCAGTGAGCTCAATAAAATTCAAGTGGCCATGGTAGTGCTTAACAAAAGTCGAGCGACTATGAGTGAACTCAAAGAAGCTCAAGCTGCCGCGGCCACTAGCTTGACGAAGCTTGAGTGGCCATGGCTTCGAGCTTCAAGAAGCTCCAGCTGCCATGGCGGTGAGTGGGGGGAACAACCGTACAAATTGTTTTAGTTTCTTGATAAAGTTTCGTGCTTGGGTATGAAGAATAGTTTCCTCCGGTAACTGTGATGTACGGATTTCGATGAAATAAGGGCGCGTTTGGCAACGATTCTGTTCCCGGGAACTGATTCTGACAAAAAATGATTATTTTTTATTCTGTTTCCGGGAACTGATTTTGAGTAAAAGAATGTGTTTGGTAAGCTGTCTAAAATTTTTATTCGGAATAGAATTGCGTTTGATAACGTGTCCATTAATTCTGTTCCAAATTATTATTTTTTATTTTTAAATAATTTTTCTACTTTTTACCTTTTTACCTTTTTTCCTTTTCTTTTTTCATTTTTTCTTTTCATTTTTTCCTTTTTCTCCTATTTTTCTTTTCTTCTTGTGGCTGGTCGCCGGAAATTTTTATTTTGGAATAGAATTGCGTTTGATAACGTGTCCATTGATTCTGTTCCAAATTATTATTTTTTATTTTTAAATAATTTTTTCTACTTTTTTACCTTTTTACCTTTTTTCCTTTTCTTTTTCATTTTTTCTTTTCATTTTTTCCTTTTTCTCCTATTTTTCTTTTCTTCTTGTGGCCGGTCGCCGGAAATTTTTTATTCGGAATAGAATTGCGTTTGATAACGTGTTCATTGATTGTTCCAAATTATTATTTTTTATTTTTAAATAATTTTTCTACTTTTTACCTTTTTACCTTTTTACCTTTTTTTCCTTTTCTTTTTTCATTTTTTCTTTTCATTTTTTCTTTTTCTCCTATTTTTCTTTTCTTCTTGTGGCCGGTCGCCGGACCGGCCGGCGGGACGAGGGCCGGCGACCTCACCGAGCGTCGCCGGCCCTCGGCAAGGCCGCCCTCGTCGGCCAAGCGTCGCCCGCAGCCTTGCCTAGCTGCCGACAACGCTCGTCCAGCCCCGCCGAGTGTCGCCGGTGGACGGGGCGGGCCTCGCGGGGCTGGGCGAGGCTCGCCGAGGCCGGGCGAGGCCCGCCCGGCCACCGATCGGCTAGGCGAGCCCGGCCGGTGGCTAGGCGGGCCTCGCCCGGCCGGCGAGCCTCGGCCTCGCCTCGGCGGTGGATGGCGGGCCTCGTCGGGCCGGGCGAGGCCCGCCGGCCACCGGTCAAGCTAGGCGAGCTCGGCCGGTGGCAGCGGGCCTCGCCTAGCCCGGCCGAGCTTGCCGGAATGGCGGCCGGCGGTGGTGAGCGGCGGCGGACAGCGGTGGGCGGTGGCAGGCGACGGTCGCGGGATGGCGGAAGGAAAGAGGAAGAGTTTTATTGTGTTGATTCTTTTTTTGATTCTCGGACGTAGAATCAACTTTTTTAATTCTCAAATCTACTCCAAAGCGATTGGGAACAAATTTGTTCCCAGGGAACAAAATTTTTACCAAACGCGATTATTGTCCCAAAGGCGATTTCGGGAACAAAAAATCAGAATTAGTCCTTTGTTTGGAGTGTTGCCAAACAGGGCCTAAGAATGCAGCGTTTGCTAACAACTCCACTTGAATTTGTAATTTTTGTGATTGGTTTCCTTTCCGTAAAAAACGGCCAAAGACAGTGATTTTAGCACTTTCCTCAAGAAATTTTTATGATAAACATTGTGAAATTTTATAGAACTATTGTCGACTATTCTAAAAGTTTAATTTATTAGAAGAATACATTATTCAATATATAAATATACTATCACTTTTGCTTATGCTCAGTCCAATTTTTTTCTTGTACTAAGCGTGGAAATTTCATTTGGGAGGCAAATAGAGGCCTTGAAAAATATAAACTCATGACCTTTTCCTATGATCTTATGTGAAATTATGTGGTACCATCATTATATGATTCTTTATATCTCTCAGGATTGTACATGTATCTTATTTGATTGTGTTAATCCTTGATTGATTATATTTGGTATTATATATTTATTATAGTCGTAAATATTTATCCAATATAGCCCATAAATAGACTCATTTATTCTTCTTCAAAATAGATTTAAACATACACAAAATTCCTAATTTCTCTCTTCCGAATTATTATTCTCAACTCACATAAAAAGAAGAGAGAGAAGGGAAACAAATTTAATATGGATGCTACTTTTTAATACCACCAAAGATGCAAACTTGTAAACTTGTGTTACATTTGTCCTAAACTAATTTTTGTGTGAATGAAAATTCCTAAACCAATATACCCATGTCACATTCACTCACCCAAACTTGTGGTAAGTCTAGGATTTTGAGAGGTAAATATGACATACATGTACTAGTTTAGAATGAATATGGCACAAATATACTAGTTTAAGATGTGGCACAAGCATATCACTTTGGGCTTTTTTCTAATGCTAAAATTATATGTAGTGTGGGTGCACTAGTTCGGGAGTTTTTGTGACACAAAAATTACCTGTGGCCAGGTGTACCAATTTAGGTTTTTGTGGTATTAACTCTCAAAGAAATTTAGGCCTAAATGTTCAGTAGCATTAAACTATCTTTAAGTGGAAAAGGACTACTTCATCCTAGAGCAGTTTAATCAAACTGAAATTCCTTTCGCAAGCAAGAAGGCAGTTAGCCTACTTACCAGGTGCTTCCTGCATATGATACCCCGTGAACTTCTTCAAAAGAGAAATGTGTCATCTCATAGAAATATTTTCTATAAACATGTCTCTTCCTTACAATATTACTCCCATTAGGCTATTTACATTTTCGGTACAACACCAGAAAACAGTAAAAGCACAGTAACACCAATGTCAAGAGAAATTTCTGCTAATCTCGTGGGTAACAAAATCATAAAGCACTTTAAGCACTTGTAAAAGCATGGGTTTTAGTATTTACTGATAAGACAACACAGTGGTGGAGGATATGTGGTTAAGGTCCAGTATCTTGAAGGATTATATACTCAATTATCATCGAGGGGTGACTTTTGTATCTGATTCTACAATCCTAAAGTTGGATTTGTGCCCCAGAACTCTAATAGCATTCCTTGTCGATACAGTCCTGAGCGGGACTCAGGAACTCGCCACAATCGTCCTGTGATAACGTTAGTTGTAGGCTGCATGGCCAAAGTAATTAACAGAATGACCGTAATAATCATATCCATGGATCGGTGTATCGTCACATAAAGCTTCTATAATGACACCTTGTGCAAATCGTAGCTTCCATACTTAAGATTATAGTTTCGACCAAAAAAAAAAAAAAAAAACTTAAGATTATAGTCGGAAACAAAGAATTCAATTTGTCTGTTACAACAATTTAAAATTTTAAAATAATTAGTTACACGCTACACTTCAAATTCAGTACGGCACTACGATTTTCTCGAACTATCAACAGCTGTCTTGACCGGGAACTCTTTGTAACAGCCCATTATCAGCCCTTGTATCTCGTTATCCTCAGCAGAGAATTCTTTTTAAATCAAATCACATCAAATCCTATTCGACTTTAAATTCCGACCAACTAAATTTGGCAATTGATACATACATACATACATACAGTATATATATGTATGTATATATGCATAATAAATACAAGTAAAAGAGAGGATGAGAGCAACTCATGCAAAGAGACTCGCCATCATTCAAGTTATTACGATTTAGATTGCTTTATTCTTATGGATAGTAGCTTATTGAAATGCATACATTGTAGCTAGGGCGTAATTTCTCACTGGGCCTCAAATTTGATCATCCAGTAAATGGATAATCTTCGAATTTCATTCTGCAGTCTTGAAGCTGGACTTGAGCTCCACGGCTTAAGCCACAATCTTCATCGAGGGTGTTAAGAGCTTTTGTCAGGCAGCCTTGACAATCGTCTTTTGACAATGCTTCGTTGCATGCTCCATGGCCGTAGCAGGAACCGGGTTGACTGTAGTAATTGTAACTGTTATTTGATGTTTGCTCTTCTGGATCAACCATAACAATCCGTAGGTCGTTGTAACATGGGTCGATCCCACTGCTGTATGTCCTGTGACTGCATACTTCGTGCACCAATTTATCATTAAAATCGCACTCACCAACATTACAAGAACAAAGCAACAAAAAAGAAAGGAGAAGTTTCACAATAGTTTGGGATGATGTATTCATGGTTGGGCACTCTACTTATCATTAACGTTCAGTGGTTGTGTGTACACAAGAGAAACTTCCCCTCGTAGGTTTCTTCACCCACTTTTCATTGCTCAAGGGCAAAAGCCCTGAGAACGCCAAAACAAATTATTTATTATGATATTTTCCTCTCGTTTAATATTCTTTCCCCGGGGCAATCTACAAAAACAATGTTGAAGGCAGAACGAGTTGGTCGACAGCATCTCTTTCTACTACCGCCGCTTCTATGTTTTCATCTGATCAGACCTCGTAGTTATCGATCAGACATTTTCTAAATTTTTATTGGGAGATAAGTGCAAATTTTCTTTTTGTCTTTTAGGAAGTTAATTTAGTTAAACCCATTATAATTTTCAGCATTGAGGAATGGATTATCAAGAGTCTCGTGCAAACCGTAACGTCATATATGATGTGCAACAAACTGGGTCAATCATAACGTAAAGATGGGGGACTTGGTACTTTAATTTTCACAATCGAAGCCACCAATGTTTCCAACTTGCATGCCATCAATTATCCGTCTATCATTTTAAGGAATTTCGGCAAATCAATATGATATGTAGGACCACGAATCTGGTGACATCAACTTTTTAACAATGTGTTTTGTTTAATTCTACTAATTAATCTTGTAAATAAGGTGGAATAAACATCTCTCTTCAACTCGCACATACTCACAAACACATTATGCAAGACGATTTTGTGACGTCATCCCCGACCTTAATTGTTTCCATGTATCCTTGTATTAAAAGAGAGGCATATGTTTGTTATTCCCACATTCCAAAATTAATATTCTTTTCGCAAACAAGGAATTGAGTTTGTCAATTATTAAGAAGTGCCTTGATCAGGCACTCTTTGTAACGCCCATTAAAATTTAAAATATATAAAAAAGAGCATTAAGGGTGATCATTATGCCCGTCCCTAAAGCATTCTTTTGAATTCTATTACATTTTCCGAGGGAGTGCAGGAGACAAATACCTGCGTAACGACCAGATACAATGAGGGGGGAGTGAATCCCAGAGCAGCTCCAATGACGACACCTCTAGCAATGACATAAGTACTTTTTCGAAATGCATAAATGATAAACCTCCGTGGTAGTAGTAGCGCAGATGACCAAATTGCTAGCACAAAGTAGCCATTGAGAACGATATTGACAATATGTGGTAGTACCAACGTAACCCAATAAAATGAGGAGAGAGTGATTCGCAGGGCGGCTCTTTTGACGCCATAAAGCTTCGATGACGACACCTCTAGCCATGACATAAGTATCCCGTGGTTGATACTTTTTCCCGAATGCATAAATGGACCTCGGTCGTATCAGGAATACATGTGAAGCAAATTGCGAGCACAAAGTAGTCCCATGAGGACGAGTTTGACAATTTGTGGTAATGTGTTGATGATGCAGAGCTCTTTATCTTCACTTTGCTCCTTCATTTCTTTGTTTCCTTCGTTTTGAGGTTACAGTGAAATGTTTAAGGGTGATCAATTCCCGGTTCCCAAAATTGGGAACCAGTGACCACCGCTCCATTCTAATTCTTGTCTAGTTCGACGGAACTGGTTACTTTCTTTTTTTTCCCAATCATTTGATGCCTTCTATTATTAAATATAAATAAAAAAATAAAAAAAATAAAAACGGGTCACTTTTATTTTTTTAAGAAATTAAAAAAAAAAGTATATGTTGTCAATCTGGTTCGGTCCCCCCTTGGAATCGGGAATCGGACTGGACCACCCAAGCATTGGTTTCACTTTTAGGAACCTAAAACTGGACTAACACTTTTGGAAATTGGACCCAACAGGCTGGTTCAATCTAGTCAGGGCGGTTCCCTCCATTTTGCACACCCCTATAAATGTCTATATAGAAGAGCTTCTTCTTACAGGTGCAAAGGAATATTGCCAAATTCAAATTTAGAATGAATGTGGCACAAATGTACTAGTTTGGATGGTGAGGAGTACAAAAGGAGATCAAGATGTCGAAGAAAATAAAATTGATAAAAAGGTTCAAAAATCCAAATTTTGAGAGAGCATTATACTTTTACATTGTCTTCTAAAAGCATTCAATTTGTAATATTTTGAGAGGTCTTGGTTATGTTTAGTTTGTGCTTAGATGTGAAAAGCTTGGGTATAAGCAACACTTGCTTCATGGAAAAGCACTCGAGTATAAATAGGTACATGCAATTGTGAACTCTCAGTTATTGCCAGTGGAACTCAGCTAGTAGGTGATTAGTATGGGAGATTGGACATAGACTCACACTAAGCCCAACCAATATAAGCTTTGTATGCAAAATTTTCTATCTCTCAACTCAATCTATTATATTTGACTCGACACATTTTTGAATTCCGCATTATTTTGTCAAGATATTGGAAATTACCTTTTACCTCCCTCTAGCCGATATTGTTAGTCACTTGAGTTGCATATGTATGTTTGACAAATGGGGATTTGATCTTTGAGACTAAAGGTTGGATCTTCGATTAAATTAGTTACCCCGTTTTGCTGTGGTGAGTGGTTAGTATATGTAGGGTTAGACATTTTATGTCAATGGTATAGGAAAATTCATATTATAAATACCCAAAAAAAAAATTGCATTGCATTTAGGACATATTGCATTCATCTAAGTTTCTTAATTTAGAACTCCATATATTAGGAATCATGTAGCATTTAGGAGATTCACGATACGTGGTGATGCGTTCATGATATATGGCTCTCAATCTTCACTGTCCTTAATTTTTTTGTTCCCTGCATTTGAAGTCCTAGTGAAATATCTATATAGAAGAGGTTCTTCTTACAGGTTTCTCCACCAACTTTTTTTTTTCTTTTTAAGAGCTAGATGCTAAGGTTCTTTCTGGCTTTTAGGAAGTTAATCTAGCTAACTTTGTTGAGTTGGATTTTTCAGCATTAAAGAATGAACTATTGATAATTTTGTGCAAATCGTAGCTTCAAAACTTATTATTGTCGGAAACAAAGAATTGTATCTGTCTGTCACAGCTATTTGAACTTTTAAAATGATTAGTTACACTACACTTCAGATTTAATGCGGTATCATTTCAATACGATTTTCTCGAATTATCAACAAATGTATTGACCAGGCTCTCTTTACCACGGCCCACCATCAGCCCTTTTATCCCGCGTTATCCTCCGCAGAGAATTCTTTTTAAATAAGATCACATCAAATCCTATCCGACTTTTAATTCCGACAAATTGAATACCGCAGTTGATACATGAACATATATATGCATAACAAGTAAATGTAAAAGAGAGGATGAGAGCAAGTAACTTACGCAAAAGAGAGTTGCCATAATTCCAGTTATTGTGACTTTATTCTTATGGATAGTATGCATACGTTGTAGATAGGGTATAATTTCACACCAAGCCTCAAATATAATCATTCGGTAAATGGATAATCTTCGTATCTCATTCTACAATCTTGAAGCTGGACTTGACCTCCACGGCTTAGGCCACATTCATCATATGGGAAGTCTTTAGCATAATCCATGCAATCGTCACAATCAGATTTTGCTAATGCTCCGGAGCATGCTGCATGGCCATAGCAGGAATGGTATTCAGCGTAGTAATTGTAACCTTTATCAGATGTATGAAGGATCAGATCGTCCAAAACATTCTATAGGTCGTCATAATATGGATCGCTTATACTGCTGTACGTCCTGTGTCTGCATATTTTGTACTCCGATCCATTATTGAAACGGCACTTGACACCAATGCAAGAACAAAGTAACAAAAATGAAAGGAGCAGTTTCACAATATGCTGAGATGATGCATTCATGGTTGGGCACTCTCCACCTTCACTTTTCTCCTTAATGGCTCTTAAGGAGAAGTTAGTCTTATATGGTGTGCATATATAAGAGAAATATCCTCTCATAGGTTTCCCCACCAACTTTTCCTTACTCAAGGGCAAAAGCCTTGAGAACGTCTAAACAAATTACTTATTATGATCTTTTCCTCTCGTTTAATATTCTTTTTCCCTGGAGCAATCTACAACGTCAATGTTAAAGGCAGGATGATTTGGTGGCATAATCTCTTATTGAATGTGCTAGCTTGGGCGTCTAATATGCATTTTCCTGGAGCATAACCCAAAATCAATATTAAAGGCCGGATAAATTGGTTGACATCATCTCTTATTACTACAGCCACTTCTCATATTCGGTTCATTGGAGTCATATTCTGCTTGAATTCCTCAGGCAGCTTTTTATTTCTTTCTTTGAGCAACCGCTAATACTTAGATACTCTTGTCGCCAACTGGAACAAGTTGGCAAAGTCCCGATCTTCAAATCGTTGTCTAATGTTGAACTTCAAACCATCGAAGGCGAGATTTATGAAATCTTTCTCAGGCAGTGTCGTCAGACATTTCCCCGCTTTTGATTGGGAGATAGGTGCAAAAGGCACTTTTTGGCTTTTAGGAAGTTGATTTAGTTAATCCTATTGTAATTTTCAGCATTAAAGTATGAATTGTTAAGAGTCTTGTACAAACCGTAGCGTCATGTATGATGTGCAAATCAATCTGAAATGTCGCACGAATCTGATGACGTCCGCTTTTCAGTTAGTTTAAACTTTTAAAATAAATTATTTCACTTTACACTTCAAATTCAATGCGTTATCATTTCACAACAATTTTCTCGAACTATAAAGAAATGCCTTGACCGGGTACTCTTTGTAACGCCCAATAAAAAAATAAAATTTAGAAAGAGCATTAGGGATGATCAAATGGGTGATTTTAGTGTCTGATTCTGCAATCCAAAAGTTGGATCCGACTCCCGAAACTTCTTGTGAAACGGCTGTACGTAGAAGAGGTTATACTTATAGAATTTTCCACCAATTTTTGGTTGGGAGCTTGGTGCAAAGGTTCTTTCTGGCTTTTTAGGAAGTTAATTTAGTTGATCTTGGTAAGTTGGATTCTTCAGCATTAAAGAATGGAACAATCAACACCTAAATACGCAGTTAAAGTGGATTTCAGGAAAGCCTATGACATAGTCAACCGGGATTTCCTTTAGACTATTCTTCTGGCTTTTGGCTTCCCCAAGCATATGATTTGGATCATCATGACGTGTGTAAGAACTCTCAAATTTTCCATTGCCTTGAATGGGGAATTACATAGATTTTTTGGGCAGAAGTATAGCCCAAGTGCCATAACTTGGCACCGGGGGACACTTAAGTGCCATAACTTTAAAATGGTACACTTGAGTGCCAGTTTTGAAGTTAAATTGGACACTTAAGTGCCACTCCGACGAAGATCCGGCCAAATGGCTTACGTGGCGACTTTTCGGCGAGTTTGGTCCAAAACGGCGTTGTTTTGCACGCTGACGTGGCGGAGAAAATGCAAAAACGACGCCGTTTCGTGTCTACGTGTGAATAATAATATAAAAATTAATTAAATTAGAACGGGGAGGTCGAACGGGGCGGCTGAGCCCTCGCGCCGCCGCCTCCCGCCGTCGCCGGAAGGGCCGTGATGGAGGGGGAGGGTCGACCGGTGGTCGCGGCCCCGGCCGACCGACGGCGAGGGCTACGAGCCCTCATCGGATCACGGCAAGGGCCGCAACCCGCCCCGGATCTGGGCGAGGGCTCGCCGGCCCTCGTTGGCCCCGGCCGGGGCCCGGCGACCCCGGCCGACCCTCCCCACTCCGTCGCCGGCCCTTCCCGGAGGCGGGGGGATCTATGGCGCGGGCCGTGACCCTCGCCCGGATCCGGCGAGGGGTCGCGGGCCCTGCCGCTCCCCGCCGCCGCCGGGAAGGGCCGGCGACGGAGTGGGGAGGGTCGGCCGGGGGTCGCGGGCCCGGCTGTGGGCCGGCGAGGCCGGCCAACCAGCGGCGAGGGCCCGCGAGCCCTCGCCCGGATCTGGGGCGAGGGTCGCAGCCCACACCGCGATCCGGCGAGGGCTCGCAGCCCTCGCCGTCGGTCGGCGAGGGGGCCGGCGACCCCGGCCGACCCTCCCCCTCCATCGCCGGCCCTTCCGGCGACAATGGGAGGCGGCGGCGGCGAGGGCTCGGCCCTCGCCCGCCCCGTTCGACCTCCCCCCTTTTTTCTTTTCTTTTTTAAATTTTCTTAACTTTTTTAAATTTTTAAATTTTCTTAATTTTTTCAAATTTTTTAATTTTTCTTTTTTAAAATTTTTTAAATAAAATTAATTTTAAATCTTATTTAATTAATTTTTATATTATTATTTACACGTAGACACGAAACGGCGTCGTTTTTGTATTTTCTCCGCCACGTCGCCGTACAAAACGATGCCGTTTTGGACCAAACTCGCCGGAAAATTGCCACATCAGCCATTTGGCTGGATTTTCGCCATAGTGGAACTTAAGTGTTCTATTTTACTCCGATATTGGCACTTAAATGTACCATTTTAAAGTTATGGCACTTAAGTGTCCCTCCGTGCCAAGTTATGGCACTCTAGGTGTCCCAACCTCGATTCTTTGCTAGTGGTGGTCGAGGGCTTCGACAGGGGGACCCCTTATCTCCCTGTTTGTTTACTTTGGTCATGGAGGTGTTATATGGTATTCTATTTATCCGCTCTTTGAAGTCGGATTTCAAATATTTTCGGAGATGCAAAGCGACCAACCTCTCACACTTATTCTTCGTGGATGATGTATTCCTTTTCTGTGAGGCCAATATGTCTTTGGTGGAGCTCCTCAAGGAAGGCCTCCAAATCTTCTTAGAGTGGAGTGGTTTGTACCCTAACACAAACAAGAGTGAGGTTTTCCTTGCAAGAGGTTTGCCTTCTTTAAGGACACAAATTCTTCTTGCACTTGGATTCAATGAAGGTCACCTACCGGTTCATTACTTAGGGATTCCGATCATCACATCCAGGCTCAGCAAGGCGGATTGTTGTGTTCTAGTCAACCACGTTATAGTAAGGGTACAATCTTGGACCCATCGCTTTCTATCCTTTGCAAGCCATCTACAACTGATCAAGTCAGTCTTTCATGCCATCCAAGCTTATTGGGCTAGTATCTTCATTTTACCTATAGCTATGTTGGATTAAATTGAACAAATCCTCGGATAGTTTCTTTGGAAAAGCCTGGAATTGGGTAGAGAGGGTGCGAAGGCATCTTGGGAGGATGTCTATCAACCAAAAGAGGAGGGGGGCCTTGGTATTCGGAGGCTTCGTGATTGTAACAAGGCTGCCATGCTCAAGCATATATGGCTTTTGTTTTCGGACAATGAGTCATTATGGTGCAAGTGGATCCACTCGACCTTTTTAATAAGGACGAACTTCTGGATTGCCAAAAAGTCGACCTTTTACTCATGAGCCTAGAAGAAGATCCTACAACTCATAATTGAATTTCATTGCTCCTTTCATTGGAGGATAGGGGATGGCCTTTCGATATCTCTTTGGTTTGATAAATGGCACCCCAGGGGTCTCTTGAACTTTTTTTTTTTGGATTCAGTTATCTATAGCTCCGGGCTTTCCAGGCAGGCGACGGTGGCTGACTTTTTCACCAACCCTAGCCAAATGGTCAAGATGGTCTTGGATTCTTGGGAGCATCCCCTTCCGATCCTAGCCTAGAACTCGGATTGTTTTTGCTGGAAGGAGAATACCCCGTGCCTCTTCTTGGTGGCTTTGGCTTGAGAGACCATTAGGAGGAAGAAGGCTCGGGTCTACTGGCATGTGATCATTTGGAACGACTCAATTACTCCAAGATACCAAGTAAACCTGTGGCTTATTGCTAAGTGCAGACTTCCTACCCAGGAATGAAGATAGAGCCTCATGTCCTTTTTGTAATGAAGTGTTGGACTCTATAGATCATCTATTTTTTGGGTGTCACATCACTACCGGCATTTCTTTCTTTTGGGCCGCCAGATGTAACCTTGCATGGCAGATTAGGTTGTGAGGAGAGAAACTTAGCCGGGCCGCTTCCCTTCTCTTGGGCAAAGAATTTTATAAGTGCATTGCTCACTTCTCTTTTGGTGCTCTCTATTATCTCATTTGGAAGCATAGGAATGGCATCCTTTTTAGGGAGCAGGTCCTTGCTATTCTAACAATGAAGAACCAGCTGTTTAAAGTCGTCAAAGGCGGGGCTTTAACTTTCAAGAATGTGGAGGATACTATAAGGAACAAGAGGTTGCAACGTAGTTGGGGTATTGACCTGATTATCTTCTCATTTGGAGACCCTATTACTTCCCTAGGGCCGTAGCTTTCATTGCTTGGAGGTGTTTTCCCCTGCGTTTGCCATCATGTATTTCGGTGGTCACCATGCTTTATGGCCATGTTAGCGTGGAGAGTTGCTGGAGTGGGATCCTGCTGTTGCGAGACTTCTGCTTGGCTGATCTTACCGACTGGGGGCTCTAATGTGTACGGGTCTTCTGTTTCTTTTATGGGTCACCGTTGTTTGGTTGGCTGGTCGCCATTTCTTTTGCTTGGTTGCTTGATCTACTTGTGACTAGTTGCCGGTTTTTTCCCTGTGCTTGTTCCTTGCCGTTAGGCTTTTATGCCTTCGTTGGCTTTTTAGTTTCTATTCAGCACCCTTCCACTCATAATGCCTCCTTGTCATTTTGAGTGCAAGTTTTTGGTGCCATGATCTCTCCTGTATAGTTTGGTTAAAGCTCAATATATCTCTTACTTTTACCAAAAAAAAAAGAATGGAACAATCAAAATCTTGTGTAGATCGTTGCTTTATGGATGATGTGCAATTTGACATCGATTTTGTCGATTAATTTAAGGAATTTCGGCAATCAATATTGTGTGTAGGACAACAAATTTGTGATGTCATCTTTTACCCTATGTTTTGTTTTGATTCTACAAATTAATCTTGTAAATGAAGTGGGATGAATATCGCTGTTTTCACTCGTAAGTACTCACATACACATCAAGCTAGATAGATTTCGTGACGTCTTCCCTTACCATTATTGTTTATTGTTATCCTTTTATTAGAGAAGAAGCATCCGCTAGTTATTCCCATGTTAAAGAATAAGATAATCACCCCAAACAAAGAATTCAAGTTGTCTGTTATAACAAATAGACTTCTTAAAAATTTTGGTTGCACACCAAACGTGACGCTATTATTTGCGTGAGGTTTTCTTGATTGGATTCTTAGGTTATCATGTTAAATACTTTCTTTTAAGGTAAGGTTAATTTTTAAAGTTTAGTGAAGTTTTTCCAATAATATACTTAGAGTTTAACTAGTTGAATTTGTGACCTAGAATGCTGTCACTCCCCGATCCTCCGAGCACATGCCCATCCCTCCTTGGTTAATTAATAGCGACGTCCTAGGACGCATCGCCGACCCTTTCATTATAATACACATGTGGAAGCAGATATAAAATCTCCAGACAATAAAACAATAAGATAGGAAAGTAGGACCACTTTTTTAACAAAATACCTTCTTATAAACACATAGATTTATACACAGAAGCCTACAAAAAGGAATCGGCTTTCAACAAAAGGGAAATGTCCTAGGACTAGCTAGTCAGACATGGTCGCCGATTCTCCAAGCTTCACCTTCTGAACTTCGGGCCTCGGGTCACCCACCGCTTTCAACTAGGAGCCTGAAAATAGTTATACAATAACTAGTGAGACAACGTCTCAACAAGTTCTACTCTTAAGATCCGATTAGGAAGCTAATATGCCCTAAATACTGCCTAAGCACAACACGAGTCAAAGGACTTACCTTAGCCTCAGTGCTTTCCTACAAGTCAGTATATATTAGATATACATGAATCACATCAATTCAACCCATCAAATCAAATCATTGATCAATCAACCTAGTCGATTACATGTCAACATGATCATTCCTCGGTCATCTCAATCAAGACTATCTATGAGTCCGACCATAGGCCAAGACTGCTCACTCTACGCCAATAATAGATAGTATAGCTATATATAGCTGCCTCAAATACGAGATAATATATGTGTGTGTGTGTGTGTGTGTGTGTGTGTGTGTGTGTATATATATGCTCGCCAAGCTCTACCTCCATTTTTGATATAGTATATTTATTATATATGCTCGCCAGAAGCTATCGGATCCATTGATCAGCTATTTTATATATGCTCACCAAAAGCTGCCAGATCCATTGATCCGCTATTTAATATATGCTCACCAGAAATTGCTGGACATACTTTCATAGTATGCTAATAAATGTATATATGCTTGCCAGAAGCTGCCAAACATATTTTCCTAGTATGTTGAGAATTATATATGCTCACTAAAAATTGCTAGACATACTTTCATAGTATGCTCATAAATGTATATATACTCGCCATAAGCTGCCATCCATACTTTCATAGCATGCTAATAATTGATCATTTAATCAATTCACCATTTCTTATCCTTCCTAATAAAAATACCCGTGCATGGGTACATGGTCGGCTTTAGTCAAAATACAAAATTTTCACTTTTGAACCTCCCACTATTTTCAGCAGTCCCAAAATAGATTTTTGGTGCTGTAGACAGACGCTTGGTAATTTTCCACTTAATTACCAAATTTAATTAATTTAGAAATAAAATCCTAAAATCACAATTAAATCAATTCAGCATGATTTAGCATTCAAATAAATAAACAAACTGCACCATGATAATCAGTATAAAATTACGATCATTAGCTATCTCAGCCTAATTTCCGGAAAATAATTAATTAATTAAATAATTACGGAAAATATTAAATAAATGTAATAAATCCAACTTAGGCCCATTATAGCCTAATTGGAAGCCGAGACAAGCTCGGAAAAATTACCAAGACTCGTTCAATAAATACTATGACCTATTTCCTTGCTAACTACACTAACCATTTGCCTAACATGCATCAATAAATATCTAATTTAATTACTATAATCTTATCTATCCACCTAATTACATTTAATTAAATCTAATCAACCCCTAAGCATCATTAGCATACTAATGAGGGATTAGTGAGCAAAAATCACTTGATTAACGAACGGGTCAAATTAAAACGATGGGAACGTCACGGGGGACGTTTCTTCTCAAAGTGGGCCTACGCTTCGAGGCCCAAAAGCACCTCAAAACGAGCCTAACAGCCACTGTGAAACCCACAAAACTTACGTTCTGTTCTTGCTAAAATAGAGAAGAAATAAGCTCGGTTAGGCAAAGCAAGATCGGTGGAAGGCTTGGTGAGGCAATCGGTGGCCTAATGGCAAAGAAACAGGTTGATTGGAGCTTCGGCGAGTGGGTAGTCAACAATCGATCGCTCCCGGGGTCAAGGGGGGATGTGCTAGTGGTTGGAACAGGCAAAGAAAGGGTCAAAATTGAGAGAAACTCGCGAAAAATGCGAAAAAGTGCATGCGGGCAAGGGACCGATGGACCGGCGACCGGTGGCTTGCGACGGTCATATAGGACGTCGCCGGCTCCATTCGAGGCAAGGTTGGGCTCTTTGGAGCGGTTTGGATGTTCTCGTTATGGTGATGGATGGATCGTTGGCTAATTTCGTTTGGAAAGACCACTTTCAACTCAGATCTTTGGTGAAAGGTCAATTGGAGCGGAAACTAGCAAAAGTGAAAATAGAAGAGGAAAACGGTCCGGCGATGGTGTGGTTGCTCCGATGACTTCCTTGGCTGCTAGTGGTCTTCAAACAGCAAGGATGGAGGGAGAGAGAGACTTGGGCGGTCAAGCTTGGAGAGGAAGGGAGAGAGAGATAAGGTTGGGGGGCCATTGGCCTTGATTTTCCACAAGTTTGTCTCCTTAAGCTTTTCCACCAAGCTAGGATTCCTTGGCTGCAATTTAGCCACCAAGACACTTCATTTTACAACCTTGAAATGGTCCAAAATGGTGGCAGATGGGAGAGTTACGAATTTGCAACAATTCTCTCTCAATTAGACTTGGTTTTCCCTTCAATTCAATCCCATTTGGCCCTTACAAATTCAATTGACACCTTAATACTCCAATTGATATTTTTCCTCACCTATGGATCCCTCTTGCATCCCAATTTCTTGACCAAAAATGATCTCGACCTTTTTCTGAACAAAAATGGTCATTTGTCGACTTTTTCCTAAAAGGTCTTAGGTTGCAAAAAAATCTTCTAAGACTAAGTTGACATTCCTAGAATTTATTGTGACAAGACAGAATCTTCAATTTCTAAAATCAGACTCGAATTCACGGATAATTTCCATTCGACGTGTTTTTAGCGTGACCTAGGCTACCGGGTAGTTTTCGAAGATTTTTAGTGCAAATGACTCATGGTCGATTTTCTTCAAGCCATTATGAACCCACTTGACACATTGGCAACTCTCAGTGGTCGTGAAAATCTCAAGGTTTCAATTACAGACACAGGGTATCTAAAACGACAGAAAATCGGTCTAGAGCCGATTGACGAGAATTTTGCAATCAGGTGTAATCACCCACACTTTGATTACACATCTCAGTCGAATTGACCTATCCCTAATCTCTGATTGATTTTAACAATGCCATAATGACCTTTGCAGATTAGCACGGTCAAACGACTTCTAGTCGAATTCTCAAGTCCATTGCATTAAAATCTCTCAATGACTTCCCCAAATAGTCTAGTCATCTTACAAGTGATCGGCTCTAAGAATAGCACTATAGACGCATCGATAAAAGGCCCGATTTATTCAATTGAAAGCAATATTGAAAATTCATGATGTCACAAATGCTCCCGCGATTTCAAGAATGACGGAATTGCCAAACTTGAAGTCTCAAAACTATAATGTCCTTGGTTCATAAGCATAGAAGGGACTCTACCAAGAAAATGAATGTGGGATACCAAAAATTGCAACGTTGTTCATCAAAGCTGGAATTCCTTAAATATCAGCGAATTCAATCCTTGAGAAAACATTCTTTGAAAATGATGGATCACAAGCAAAATTCAGGTGCCCACAAATGTTTAGAAAACTTTCTTTTAACACTATGTTTATGAACTAATACTTGCATTGTAAAGAATTAGTTAACTTAAGTTGGTGTCAATGGATCTTAACTCTCTATTTATTATGTTAGGAATTGTTGCAATAAGCGAGCGATCGAATAATAATATAGACAGAAGAATAAAATAAATTAGATACATATTTACGTGGTTTAGTCGTAAAGACCTACATCCACAGAGAGAGCAACGGCGAATTTCACTATAGATCAAGAGATACAAGAAAATTACACACTCGAGTCACTCAAACACTTTCTCGGTGTTTCCCAAACCTCAATTACACCCAATAACGCATGCAATGTTTAGCCCCAAAATTCCTCAAGAAATAATCTCTTAATCTCACAAAGGAATTACATGAAAATCTTACCATAAGATTTAAATCGGCTACAAACACTAATCTTTCTTGAATGTAATTCACGGACAAGAACGACAAAGAAAATCTCTCCCAAGCACTCGATGACAAGACGGCGCTTCAAGACCAATTCTTCACGATCAACTTTCTTCCATCCATGGCCACAAGTCTATATATATAAGTGAAACCCTTATTCCTTTGCCAACTTCTCATAGGATTTTGTTTCCTATCCAAAATATATCTTTGTATATTTTTAAAAAATCCAAGTCCCAGTCAAAGTTTGACTTTTCTATTTTAGTGGCCAAACTCTTCAACACAGATTCGAATTTTGAGAAGTTGATATTTGGATCTTCTTTGCTCAATTACGAACGTTCGCAACATATCCAATTCAGAATATTCGGAATTTTACATTGGACGCAAACTCGAAACATATTTTAACAATCTCCACCTTGGCTTGACATTTGAGCCAAGTCGCAATCGCTTCGCAAAATTTCAAATTCTACTGCTACTTTCCCATAGCCCCCGATGGGCTCAACCGCCACAAATATTATCCAAATCCAAGCCTCGTTTGAACTTCACCATAACCGAGGACCTTATTAGAATACCAACTCCACATGCACTTTTAACTGTTCCGCAATGATTTTCTAACACAACCTCCTTAACCGAAGACAAAGTAAAACCATTATTGCATCCATATCTATCAAGAGATCAAATACGTACCTTGTTAATTTCAGCAATTATGGCAACCGTTGGCTCTATAAGCTCCACCTCGCTACAAACACCATCTATGTCAATTACTTTGCTAGTACTTGTACTCGCTACCTCAGGAGTTTTTAGTTGCAACTCCACCTCAAGCTGAACACCGTTCAAATCCGTATTAACATTGCCACAAACACTCTTAGCCAGAAGTACTGGAGACTTATTAAGGGTAACTTCTCTACTATTAACAGGTGAATTTATATTTGGGCACCACAACTGATCGCCCTGCTCACCTTGTGCATAGCCATGGAATATGCACCTTGCCCTCCCATCGAGCTTACCATCACTCACTTGAAAATAACACGGGCAACCAAACATTCTAATAATAGAATCAGCAACGTTACCTAACCACACTTCTTTAGGAGTTCGCCATTCAATAGCAGTTGATGAGGATCTATTCACCAGGCAACCTATCGTGCTAAGCACATCAGCTAGGATTCTCCTAGCAATACCAACACCAAAGATCATTTTACGGGCCATATCTAGTAACATTCTTCTCATCAATTCTACAAATTGTTGTGATTTATTGGCACTAGTGCGATGTTTCACTGTGCCCTCTTTCATGCAGAATTTATTTGCCAGCTCCGAGTAGAACTCCATGCTATCGTCAGTCCGCACATGCTTGATCGACTTACTAGTCTCTGTCTCGATCAAAGCTCTCAATCACGTGATCTTGACACCAGCATCAAACTTGTGCATTGGCACAAACACCCAGGTCTTCCTCAAGCAGTCAAAAAACTCTCGAACAAATGCATTCGACATCTCCGTAGTGAAATTTGTGACTGTCTCACCTTGAAGTTTATACAAGCCTCAATGTTTGATTCCTTTCATTATCACCAAGGCACCTCGAACAACCTTTAGAACTCCACCTTCTGAAGAATACCTGCAACCAGCTGAATCTAAGGCACCCAAGGAAATTAAGTTCTTTTTCAATTCTGGAACGTGTCTTACTCCAGTCCATGTCCTCACGATGCCATCATGCATTCTGATTTTAACATCACAAACACCTGATTTTAACATCACAAACACCCACAATATCACACTTAGCATTGTTCCCTAACATTATGGACTTTACCACTACCCATCCTTTTTCTTGATCACTCATGAGATAAGTGATAAACCAGTTTCTATTTGGTGTGACATGAAAAGAACAACCAGAAACCATAATCCATCCATCAAACGATGAATAATCAGTGACAAACAAGAGATAATCGGCATCATCAGAATCATTCTTAGCTACAGTTGCAACATTATATGTAGACTCAACTCTAATTCCCTTACCCTTTTCATTTTTTAGCTTAAGACAATTCCTTCTAAGATGCCCCCTTTTACCACAGCTCCAACAGACAACATCAGCAATTCTAGATTGACTATGTATGTTCATGTTCCTGCTAACACATGTGCTAGTTCTTCCTCTACTTTCACCTACTAAAGTAGCAAATACATGTTCGCCAGATTCTCTTCTACGAATATCCTTGCTCGGAATCAAATCTCGAACCCCATCAAACGTCAAACTTGTTGACCTAGAGGAATTACTAACAACAGTAATAGTAGTATTCTAACTATCAGGCAATGAGGATAATAATATCAAAGCACGTACCTCATCTTCAAAATTAATCTCAACTGAACTCAATTGACTAACAATCACATTGAGTTCATTGATATGATCCGCAACTGACGCACCTTCACTCATCTTCAAATTAAACAGACATCGCATCAAATAGACCTTGTTGATTACAGAGGGCTTCTCATACATATTCAACAGGGCTTGCATCAAATCAACGATGGTCTTCTCCTTCAAGATGTTAAATGAGACGTTACGAGCCAACATCAGCTGAATAACACCCACAGCTCGTCTATCTAGCAAATCCCAATCAGCTTGCTTCATCGTCTCTAGTTTCTCCCCAGATAAGGGTAAGTGTAATTTCATTTGGTAAAGATAATCTTCAATCTACGTCTTCCAGAAACTAAAATCCTTCCTATCAAACCTGTTGATTCTCACTTTTACTTCTTCTGTCACCATCAATTCGCTTCAACTTAGCCAAACCTAGCTCTGATACCAATTGTTGCGATAAACGAGCGATCAAACAATAATATTATAGACAGAAAAAGAAAATAAATTAGACACGAATTTACGTTATTCAGTCGTAAAGACCTACATCTACGTGGAGAGCACTAGCGAATTTCACTATATAAATCAAGCGATACAAGGAGATTACACACTCGAGTCACTCAAATACTCTCTCGATGTTTCCCAAACTCCAATTACATCAAATAACGCATGCAATGTTTAGCCCCGAAATTCCTCAAGAAATAATCTCTCAACCTCACAAAGGAATTACACACAAATCTTACCACAAGATTTAAATCGGCTACAAACACTAATCTTTCTTGGATGTAATTTACGGACAAGAACGACAAAGAAAATCTCTCCCAAGCACTCGACGACAGGATGGCGCTTCAAGACCAATTCTTCGCGATCAACTTTCTTCCATCCATGGCCACAAGTCTCTATATATATAAGTGAAACCCTTATTCCTTTGCTAACTTCTCATAGGATTTTGTTTCCTATCCAAAACATATCTTTGTATATTTTAAACAAAATCCAAGTCCTAGTCAAAGTTGGACTTTCTTATTTTAGCAGCCAAACTCTCCAACACATCAAATTTTGGGAAGTTGATCTTTGGATCTTCTTTGCTCAATTTCGAACGTCCGCAACATATCCAATTCAGAATATTTGGAATTTCACATTGCACTCAAACTGGAGACATATTTTAACAGGAATTTTATATATATTGAACTTAAGATAGAAAAGTTAAAGTTACACAATTGCTTGTATTATTTTAGCTTTGTCCCTAAGGAAAGAACTTCAGCAGTTTTATGATTTAAGGAGGTACTAAAGTTTCTGTCAGGCCATTCTATGTATTTTTATGTATTTTTTTTTTTCACATTTAGATTACAATATATTTTTTGTATCATTCCAATTTAGTCATATGTCTCTGAACAAACCTGAATTCTGAAATGTTCGTATTTAGATAACATGTAAATGATCATGCCCAATGTTAATGGATTGCTCTTGCGCCCTCGAATGTGTCATAGAGAAATATGATTTCAGTTATTGTGGGTCCTTGTGCGAAGTTTGATGATTCACAGCACTTCAACAATATGATAATTTGATATAAAGTGTCAATAATCTGCTTGAGCTTTACTTATTCAAATCTCTCTCTCTCTCTCTCTCTCTCTCTCTCTCTCTCTCTACACGTGATAGAGGTGATCGGCACAGCATTGGTCTCCGTCGACATTCGACCACTTGGAGCAGGGGTGGCGATGTTGACAACGACTCAAAATAGGGTTTCTTATTTTTTTCAGATATATATAATAGTTTATTTAAGTACAATCACATCGTCTACCAAGCTTTTTATTGTATTTCTTCATATCAGCCCTTATGTCGGATCATATACTTAAACCACATTGCACCAAATCCGGTTTCCCTCTAAACACTGACAAACCAAATGCCGCATTTGATAGATGAACTTATAAATACGTAATGAATACCGATAGAAGGGAAAATGAAAGCAAGTAACTTATTTAAATAGTAGCTTATACATATAACAACGGAATCGCCCATTATTCAAATAATTGCAATTCAGATTACTAACTTTTATGGATGGTAGCTTATTTGTATGGATACGTAGTAGAAAGGGTTCGATCTCACACCGGGGTTCAAACTTGATCATTCCTGAAATGGATAATCTTCAATTCTCATTCTACAGTCTTGAAGCTGGACTTGAGCTCCACGGCTCTGACCACAGTCACCATATATATAGTCTCGAGCTGCGGCTAGGCAAGTGGTGCAGTCATTTGCTCCCTCAAATTCGTTGCATACTCCATGGCCGTATCAGGAACCATGTTGGTAGTAGTAATTGTTACCTTGGCTTGATGTAACTCCCGTTAATTGGTATATGACAGAATGTTTATCTTTGGCGTATGCGTCCTGCTCGGAAGGGTAGGTCCTTCCACTGCATATTTTGTACACCAATCTAATATCAGGAGTTTGACACTTGACAACATTGCACGGGGAAAGTAACCAAAAAAGAAGCAGCAGTTTCACAATATGTTGTAAGAAGGTATTCATGGTTTGGCACTCTCTGCACCTTTCACTTTCCTCGTGATTTTTATTGAAGTTGAAATGGTTGTATATATATAAGAGAAACTTCTTCTAGGTTTCTCCACCAACTCGTCCTTATTCAAGGGTGAAAAGCCTAGAGAACGTCAAAAAAATGTATACATTGAAATCTCTGTCTAATTCAATTAATTTCTCTAGCTTTGGCGTTTAAATATCCATTTTCCTGGAGCAGATTTCGAGATCAATATTACAGGCAGGACGAATTTGTTGACATCATCCCTTACATTACAACTAATAAAACTGATTTATTCTCTCTCTCTCTCTCTCTCATAAGCAAGACGAAATTGTGAACGTTTTATCTTACCGCTGTGTTTTGCGTAATCCTTCCTGTACTAAGGTAAAATGTTTTGTCTGTCAAATTACCGAAGGAAGAAAGGGAGAGGGGTGTTATACTTCTTAAAACAACTCTTTCATTAGAATCAAGCTTTGATTAATCAAGTAAGCTTTGGTTTTTTCAGGCCAGAAGGTTCATTTTGGCTTTTAGGAAGTTGATTTAGTCAATCTTACTAAGATGGATTTTCAGCATTAAAGAATGGGTCAATCAAAATTTTGTGCCGATCTTTCCTTCATGGATGACTTGCAGTATGATATCGATTGTCCGTCAATGGATTTAAGGAAGTTCGGCAATCAATATTACATGTTGGACGACAAATCTGGAGACGTCATCTCTTACACCTAAGTTTCTATTGGATTCTAGTGATTAATCTTGTAAATAAAGTGAGATGAACATCTCTATTTTCACTCACAAGTACTCACATACACATCAAGCAAGACAGATTTCGTGATGTCCTCCCTTATCATGATTGTTTCTTGTTATCCTTGTATTAGAGAAGAAACATCCGCTGGTTATTCCAATGTTGCAAACAAAGAATTCAATTTGTCTTTTATAACAAATTAAACTTTTAAAATAATTTTGGTTGCTTGATAGACGTGATGATACCATTAGCACGATTTTTTCTCAATTTAATTCTTAGGTTATCATGTTAGATACCTTCTTTCTCTCTTTTTATTATTATTTAAGGTTCATATCAATTAATTAAGGTAAGGTTAATTTTTTTAAATCTAGTGAAGTTCTTACAATAATGTACTTAGAGTTTTAACCGGTTGAATTTGTGACCTAGAATGCTCCCGCAATTTAAAGAATGACAGAATCTCCAGAGCCGAAGTCTGAAAAAAGTAATGTCCACGATTCATAAGCGTAGAAGGAACTCTATCGAGAAAATGAATGCGGGATAACAAAATTGAAAAATTGTTTATCGAAAGTGAAATTCTGCCGATATCGGAAAATTTGACCCTAGAGAAAAAATTTCTTTGAAAATAACAAATTTGTAGGTGAAATTTAGGTGCCAACAAATGAATAGAAAACTTTCTTTTAAAACTAGATTTATAAGGTAATGCTTGCTAAGAAGCTTAAAAATCGTTTCCTCTCTCCTCTTTTCATTGTCTTCTTCAACCTTCAACCATAGAGAGGGTTTGAGCTAGTCTCACCCTCCCCTCTATCTGTTTTGAATTTCTTCGAGTTTTCTATCTTTTTCTATAGTTTTTCTTTTTTTTCTCTCCCGATTTAGATTTGGGAGCTGTGCTCTCCCCATTTAGTTCTAAATTTGAGAGTTTAAATTTTCCAATTCTAGTTATAGATTTAGGAGTTCTTCTCTCTTTATTTAAATCTTGGAGTTTAATAATGTTTTTAGGGATTTGACACCCTTGTGCTCTGTCCGTGTACAAGTCCTCTATCTCTAGTTTCATTGATAGAAAATTTGCTCTTCTAGAGATTAGATCTGTGTTTGTTCAACCTATTTTGATTGTCTCCACATGGCAATAGTGTAGAGAAAGCCAAACTTAGGCATCATTGCCACTTGGTAATGCCATAGTTACTAGAGAATGAATTTTCGGTGTATACTCATTATTGACGATGATATAAGATCAAGTGATTGGCTGCTAATTATTTTTCTTGATAGATTTCTTCCTTTGGAACGAGTGTGTGCTTAACCCTACAATCCTCCTTGTTTTCTAGATTTGGCTTTATTTTGTAGTGGTTTGGCCTTTGCTCTACTTCGATTTGCTTTACCATGAAAGTTAATGTACTTCTTGTATATCTTTTTGAGCCATGAATATAATTTTTTCCGACCAAAAAAAAAAAAAAAAAAAAAAGTTAATGCTTCCTAAGTAAAGAATTAGTTAATTTTTGTTGGTGTTCATGGATCTTAACTCACTATTTAGGGATTTTATAAATTTCAAACTTACGATAAAAAAGTTAAGTTACACAATTGTTTGTATTATTTTAGCTTTGTCCCTAAGGAAGAACTTCAGCACTTTTATTAACCTAAGTAGGTACTTTCAAGTTTCTGTCCCGCCATTCTATGTATCTTTCTGTTTTTCACATTTTGATTACGATACATTCTTTATATCATTCCAATTTAGTCATATGTCTTTGAATAGACCTGAATTTTGAAAAATTTGTATTCAGGTAACATGTAAATGATCATGCTCAATGTTAATGGATTGCTTGTGCATCGTATGTGTCATTGAAAAAAATTGATTTCATTTACTGTGGATCCTTGTGCAAAGTTTGTTGATTCACAACGCTTTAACAGCATAATAATTTGACACAGAAGTGTGAGTAATCGGCTTGAGCTTCACTTATTCAAATCTATCTCTCTACATGGGATAGAGGTGACCAGCACGGCAACAGTATCCATCGACATTCGACCACCATGGTGGTCACTTGAAGCAGGGGTAGCGATGTCGACAACGGCTCAAAATAGAGTTTTCTTATATTCCCAGGTATATATTTTAGTTTATTTAAGTACAATCATATCATCTGCCAGGCATTTTATTGTATTTCTCGCTATCAGCCCTCATATCAGATCAAATACTTAAATCACATCACACCAAATCCAGTTCACCTTTAAATACTGACAAACCAAATGCCGCATTTGATAGATGAACTTATAACTACAGGTGAAAGGGAAAATCAAAGCATGTCACTTATTTAAATAGTAGCTTATACATATAACCGGGGACTTGCCCATCATTCAACTTATTGCAATTCAGATTACTTAGCTTTATGGATGGTAGCTTATTTGAATGGATACATATTGGAAAGAGTTTGATCTCGCACCGGGCTTCAAACTTGATCATTCCTGAAATGGATAATCTTCGACTCTCATTCTACAGGCTCCAAGTTGGACTTGAGCTCCAATGCTTGTGCCGCACAATTCATAAATAGCGTCTCGAGCTTCGGCCAGGCAAGTGGTGCAGTCATCTGCCCCCATACCTTCGTCGCAGTCTGCATGGCCATAGCAGGAACCATGTTGGTAGTAGTAATTGTTACCTTGGCTTGATGTAACTTCCGTTAATTGGTATATGACAGCATATTTATCTTGGGCGTAGGGGTCCTGCCCGGAAGGGTACGTCCTCGCACTGCATATTTTGTACTTCAGTCTAATATCAGGAGTTTGACACTTGACAACATTGCACGAGCAAAGTAACCAAAGTAGAAGCAGCAGTTTCACGATATGTTGTGAGAAGGTATTCATGGTTTGGCACTCTCTAACACCTTCACTTTCCTGCTTGATTTTTCTCGAAGTGGTTGTGTTATATAAGAGAAACTTCACATAGGTTTCTCCTCCTGCTCGTCCTTACTCAAGGGTGAAGAGCCTAGAGAACGTCAAAACCAATTATTCATTAAAATCTTTTTTTCTCTAATTCAGTTAATCTCTCCAGCTTGGACGTTCGAATATCTATTTTCCTGGAGCAAATTTCAAGATCAATATTAAAGGCAGGACGAATTTGTTGACATCATCTCTTACAACTACTAATTAATCTTACAAATAAAGTGGGATCAACGTATCTGTTTTTCACTCGCAAATACTCAGATATACATTATGCAAGACAGATTTCGTGACGTCATCCCTTACCATGATTGTTTCTTGTTATCCTTGTATTAGAGAAGAAGCATCCATTAGTTATTCCCATACTAAAAGAATTAAATAATCACCACACACCAAGAATTCTATTTCTTTGTTACAACAAATTAAGCTTTTAAAATAATTGGCTACACACCGATCGTGACGATATCATTTATGCGAGATTTTCTCAATTTAATTTTAAGGTTATCATTTTAAGATACTTTTTTTTTCTTTTTTATATTGTTTAAGGCTCAGATCAATTCATCAAGGTAAGGTTAACTTTTTAAATCTAGTTAAATTCTTCCAAAATTTGTGGCCGGGAATGCTCCCACAATTTCAAGTGACCCTTGAGCATTGGCGGGCCGGGCTTGGACCACATAAATGGGCTCTGGGGCTTCCGTCGATTGAAATTTCAGTTGCTGGACCTGAAGTCTTGAAACTGTAATGTCCTTGGTTCGTAAGTTTAGATAGAACTCTGCACTATGCTGAGAAAATGAATTTGGGATAACGAAATTGCAACATTGTTTATCAACAGTTGAATTCCGCTGATATTGGCAGATTCAATCCTTGAGAAAAATTTCTTTGAAAATTGATGGATTCAAAAGCGAAATTCAGGTGCCAACAAAGGTTTAGTAAACGTTCTTTTAACACTAAAGTTATAAGGTAATCCTTGCTAAGTAAAGAATTAGTTAACTTTAGTTGGTGTTCATGGATCTTAATTTACTATATATTATAAAAAAAAAAATTTAGGAGAGAAAATTAAGTCACACAATTGCTGTGTTATTTCAGCTTTGCCATTGTCCCTAAGGAAAGAACTTCAACAGTTTTTTTTTTTTTTTTTTTTTTTTTTTTGGTAAAAATATCTCAGTAGATACTTTCAAGTTTCTGTCGTGCCATTCATCTATGTATCTTTCTGCCTTTTCACATCTAGATTACAATAGATTCTCTGTAACATCCCAATTTAGTCGGACGTCTCTGAACAGACACGGATTCTAGCATATTTGTACTCAGGTAAGATGTAAATGATCATGCACACAATGTTAATGGATTGCTTCTGCCCTAATATGTGTCATTAAAAATAATGATTTAGTTATCGTGGGTCCTTGTGCAAGGTTTGATGATTCACAACACTTCAACAAAAAATTTAATTCAAAAGTTTGAATAATCTGCCCAAACTTGGCTTATTCAAAAGACACACACACTCTCTCTCTCCCTTCCTCTCTCACCGAGCGTGCGATAGAGGTGACTGGCACAGCAACAGTCTTCGATGACATTCGACCACCATGGTGGTGGTCATCGTCGCCATAGGGATCACCTAGAGCAGGGGCAGCGATGTCAACGACAGCTCAAAATAAGGTTTCTATTTTTTTTTAAATTATATATTTTAGTTTTATTTAAATACAATCATACCATCAATGGAGGTTTTTGTTGTATTACTCCATATCAGCCCTTATATCGAAACGTATACTTAGCGGAGGAATCTTCTTAAATCAAATCAAATCACATCAAATCCTACTCCGCTTTAAATGCCGACAAACCAAATGCTGCTGTTGATTGATGAACTCATAAATACGTAATAACCGCACATAAAAGAGAGAATTAAAGCAAGTCACTTCTTGAAATAGTAGCTTACGCAGATAATAGCGGACTCACCCATTCTTCAAGTTAGTGCAATTCAGTTTAGTTTATTTTTATGAACAGTAGATTATTTGTATATATACATAGTAGAAAGAGTTTAATTTGGCACCAGGCGTCAAACTTGATCATTCTTGAAATGGATAATCTTCATTTCTCATTCTACAGGTTCCAAGCTGGACTTGAGCTCCACGGCTCTGGCCACAGTCTTCATTGATGAGGCCTCGACATGCGTCTAGGCAACTGAAGCAGTCGTCTCTTGACAAAGTTCTGTCGCATACTACATGGCCATAGCAGGAACCGTTTTGGTAGTAGTAGTTGTAACCTTGGATTGGTGTTACTCTGATCAATTGGTCCATGACAGCACCTCTATCTTGGGCGAAGGGATCCCCAGAAGGGTATGTCCTTACATTGCATATTTCGGACACCACTGTAAATATAGGAATTCCACACTTGACAACATTGCACGAACAAAGAAACCAAAATAGAAGCAGCAGTTTCACAATATGTTGTAAGAAGGAATTCATGGTTCGGCACTCTCTACACCTTTCACTTTCCTCCTCGATTTTTCTTGAAGTTGAAGTGATTGTGTATACATAAGAGAAACCTCTTATAGCTTTCTCCAACTCGTCCTTACTCATGGGGAAAAAAGCCTAGAGAACGTCAAAAGAAAATATTAACTAAAGTCTTTTTCTCTTATCAATTCATTTATCTAGCTTGGATGTTTGAATATCCACTTTCCTGGAGTAAATTTCTAGATCAATAATAAAGGCAGGACAAATTTGTTGACATCATCTCTTAGAACTATTAAAAGCGGATTTATAATCTCTCTCTCTCTCTCTCTCTATCATGCAAGACATTCTATCTGACCGCTGTGTTTTGCGTGATCCTTCTCGTACTAAAGTGAAATGTCATTTCTGTTTAATTACCAAAGGCTGGACGAATTTGCTGACATCATCTTTTGTTAATTTCTCCAGCTTGGATGTTTAGCATTCATTCCCTGGAGCAAATTTCAAAGTCAATGTTAGTGGCAGGACAGATTTGCTGACATCATCTCTAATCGATGTCTATAGCTCGGATTATTTTTCTTTTTCAGAAGAAAATTGTATTTATTATTGAAAACGATTCATGAAAAGCATATGAACTTTTATGCTAAAACAAATCAAAGCAGATCAAAGGTCAAAGTACTACAAAATAAAGCGAAATCTAGAAAACAAGGATGATCAACATAGCACTAGCACCATTAATCATACACTTGTTTTATAAAAATGAATCTGTCAAGCAAAATAAATGATGGGCCGATCATTGGATCTCATATCTTGTCAGTGATGAGCACATGTTTAGAAATTTATTCTCCAATAACTACGATATAGCCATTTGGCAATATGTGCCTAAGTTGGGCTTCCTCTCTACACCATCACCATACAAAAACGACCAAAATAAGTTAATTAAACGTAGATCTAATTTTTTGAAAAATAAATCTTCGTAGTTTAGCGAGATGTCAGATTTCCTATGGTCATCATTGAAACTGGAGGCGCTAGACCTATACATGGAGAAGACACGGGAGTATCGAATTCCCAAAAACATTATAAACTCTCAAAATTTAAAGAGAGAAGAAATTCTAGATCTAAAACTAAATTAGAAGAGATTAAATTGTCAAATCTAGAATTAAACTAGGAGAAGAGAGCTCTTAGATCTAGATCGGAAGAGAAGAAAAAGGAAGGAAAAAATAAGAAAATTCAAATAAAATCAACAACAAATGGAGAGGAGAGTGAGACTAGTTCATATGTTTCCCCATGGTTGAAGGTTGAAGAAGACGATGGAGAGAGAAGAGAGAGGAAGAGAAAGACTTTTCGGTTGTGGCTCCTTAGTCCAGCTTGGACGTTTAATAGTCATTGCCCGGAGCAAATTTCAAGATCAATGTTAATGGCGGGACAAATTTGTTGACACCATCTCTTATTACCATGTTTTCGGGGATTCCTTGCACAGTAGAGAAGCGGATTTTCACTCCCTCTTTCTCCGACATATGCAACAAAAATCTGTCGGAGTTCTATCTTACCACTATGTTTTGCTTAATGCTTCTCTGTACTATAGTGAAATGACATGTCTGTTTATTTACCAAAGGACCAAAGGTATGGAGGGGATTTTATTGGTCTTAAACAACTCTTTCATTAGAATCAAGCATGCTTTGACCATTTAACCTATCATAGCTAGGGTAACAAGTGATTTGGTTGGTAGAATGAACAATTTGGCTCTGATTCAATAAAAAAACAGATATATCTTTTTCTCCATCACTTATTTGAAGAAAATACGTGTTTAGCAAATCCCTTAATAATGTTTTGAAGATGAAAAAATAATCAAAAGATACTATTATTTGTATTTGAATATGTAGATTAACTTCTATATACACAAGCCAATATGTAAATGGTATTGTAATGGGGACATCTTAAATCATAAAAAGAACCCACTTCCATAGAAGTAGAACGAGCTATTGAATAAGAAATGTGTAAATCTATAATGACTTTTGTCACACCCCAAAATCACAAAGAATGGGAATGACACGGCCGTCCTTCTTTACAAAGAACGCAGCCTCAAACACAACCGACAAACTGATATTAACTTATATATATCTCAAACCATATATATATCGAGATAAACCAACAAATTGGTTGCAATATCGGAGTTTCTATAATCCACCAAAAGAAAAAGAGATATATGTTTAAAACTCGGACAATCCAACTACTAGTAAGTATTATTTGCACCACTTCCTTGAACCATACCAAAAACAAAATAGAACTCCCCAAAAGTTCCCACCGACAACGCACTCGCTCTATTCGCCGCTAGCTGAGGAAGCTGAAAAGATTAAAGGAGGAATGGGATGAGCAACCACAGTTCAGTGAGTATATCTTCTAAGCTGATCGAACAACCACTATGCACGTATACAAAGCAATACCAAACTTCATAACGCCAACTCAATATATAAAATAAGTATTGAATCTTATAAGAGTTATTTCTTATCATCAAAGATTTATAGTAATAGGGAAAACTCATTTGAATTGCCATCAAAAGTCAAGTATCAATGGTCGAATCCATTGAATAATCTCCATCAAAAACACATGTCAATGGTCTATCCATTGATCAATCTTTTGCTCAATAACTAACCATGGTCACGACACAACGCCTTGTGACAAAGCGACCAAGATTCTCCCCTTGGTAAGGTCTCCACCTACAAAGCCGGTGGCTAGGCCCAGAAGGATATCCTAAACCTGGTATGCATACCTCAAAAACCCATCACTGGATTCACAGTCATATCGAGCATAAATAACCATTCTCCAATACCAGAAATCCAATCCAAAAATCAATATCTCAAACCAAACAAATAACATTTTGCAACATAGCCCATCATCCATTTCATATCCGTTTCTCAAATCATCATAAACCTTTTCATAAATCAATCGTAAAACAATTTCATATATGTTTCTCCACAAACTTTGTATAATGTGCTTTTCAAAGATTCACAATCAACCAAAGGGTAGCAATTGCTCGATCTGGCTTTTATGCAATAAAAATGCTCTTCTTGATTCAATATATATACATACATACTTCAAGACATGATTTTATAAATCCAAAGAAGATATAGTACCACTCACCTCGTCGTCGACGACCAAACGACGAACGATACTCGTATCGTCGAATTCAAGGTCCTATCAAATAACCGAGAAAAATGTTAAAATCTAATAAAACTCTGCCTCTACTATGAAACAACTAAATTACGTAAGGACTTCTACGCGCTAACAAATCGCATGACCAAAGTGATTGTTCAAGCCATTCGCAACACGAAATTTAAGTGAAAAACTTGATTGCCCTTAACTTCCTCTTCCGAACTCCGATCCGAACGTACTTATATTCAATAGAGAGCTCTTGAAACATATCACAAGAATCCCAACTTGGCCATCCCAAAATCAAGCCGAAAAATGACAAAATATGGGCCCAAAGCTGCTGGACGCGTACTGTTCACTGCGCGCGGGAAACTTTGAAATTTTGTTTCGGACAAACCATAGGCTCAAATCACAATCCGTAAAATCCCACGGCTCCACAACACCCTAAATTACCATTCTTGCAAAAATACACGGCTCAACGACTCCAAAATTAGACTTCGCCGCTCAGTTTTCCAAAAATTTCGAATTTAAGTGCTAAATCCAAAAATTACTTCAATCGGACAAACGAGGGCTTGATCTCTTACCGGGTGCTGTGTTATGGAGTCGAGTCGGCTTGGCGAGGCATCCGAGACGTGCACGTGCCAAGATTCCTTTCCTTTCTTCTCCCTTTCTCTTCTTCTTCTTCTTTTCTTTCTTTTCTTTTTGGTAGAGGACCCCTCAGCTTCTATTTAGCCGAGTCCTCTCCCCTCTCCTTTTTGTTTTACTAACTTTTCGGTTTCTTTTTCAGTTTCTTCTTTTGGGGCCCACTAACATAATATTACATTATTGCATAATATTACAACTTTTGTCAAAATATGAACAAGTTGTAGCGATGTTTAACTCAAGTAGAGTCATCGTTCTAATTAAAGCGCCTTTTTTTTTAATCCTTTTCGGCAATCAATGTTGCATGTAGGACGACAAATCTGATGATGTTATCTTTTAACCCTATGTTTTGTTTACTAATTGATTTTGTGAATAAAGTGGGATGAATATATTTATTTTCACACGCAAGTACTCACGTATACATCATGCAAGACAAATTTGCGTGACGTCCTCCCTTACCATGATTGGTCCTCCCTTACCATGATTGTTTCTTGTTGTCCTTGTATTAGAGAAGAAGCATCCATTAGTTATTCTCATACAAAAAAAAAAAGATAATTGCTGCAAACAAAGAATTCAATTTGTCTATTATAACTGATTAAGTTTTTAAAGTGATTGGTTGCACACTAGATATGATGATATCATTTGGATGAGATTTTCTCGATTTAATTGTTAGGGTATCGTGTTAAGATACTTTGCTTTTCTTCCTTTTTTTTTTTTTTTTATATTGTTTAAGATTCAGATCAATTTAATTGAGGTAAGGTTAACTTTATAAATCTAGTTAAATTCTTCCACAAATGTACCCGGAGTTTTAACCGGTTGCCTATAGTCCTCCATTGAAATTTGTCCGGGAATGCTCCGACAAGTTCGAGAATGACGGAATCACCCCAGAGAGGGGGCGCCGAAGGGACCCTTGCGCCTTGGTGGGCCGGGCTTGGACCGCCTTAGTGGGCTGCGGGGCTTTCGTCCGTTTTTCCTATTGATGTCACTACCCAATAAACAATGTTTAGCATTGCGCTTAAGCCTTAAAATTGAGTAGCTTGTTTTGCGCAGCTTCACAGCGAGAATGAAAATGACAAGCACATTAAGATCTTTCTAAATCATGCCTCTGTTTGGTCTCTGGTAATGCCAAAATTTGTGTTTGTACTTTCGCTGAAGGATGCAACTGGTAAACCAAACTGCCACATGACAATTACAAGAGGGTGGACGCCAAAAGGAATCACGAGTTCTAGGAAAACTCCCAAAGTGTCCAGTCAGAAAACCCATTTATGTATGTCCACGAAGTACAGCAATAGGGAGTTTGAGGCACAAGGTCCTTTTAGTCAGTTCATTGTGTGGGTAATTTGCACTGATATTATCTGGTGTCATGGGACTCAAACTTATGCATTTTCAATGCAACTGTTAAGTGTTGAGATATCAGTCTTATCTTCAAGCGCATGTTAATACATGTCATTGCACTAGTATAGTCACAGCACACTTCAGCAGCTAGCCCCATGGTGCATGTAAGGGCTAGGAGCCAATGAGAGAGAGAGAGAGAGAGAGAAAGAGAGTCTTCAAGAGAATGATCTTTTATTACTCAGTTATTTATTGGGAAGAAATTTTTAATGGAAGCTATAATGTATGGAGAATATAGGGTAATCTCTGTCTTGCAGGTGTATCCATCTAGTTGTTGTCATACCAAAACTGGGCTTGAAGGTAGTCAACAACCTTCTTATCCACTTGGAAGGCCTTGGTGAGAACATCAGCCGAAATGGGTGGCTTTGATCCGAACACGGCATTAGCAATGGTAATCACTCCTGGGTTCTGGCTGCTCAGCGCAGCAAAGGCCAATGCAGGGGTCTTTCCAATGTTCAGCTGGAAGTGGATGAGACCAATTGGGAACACAAACACATCCCCTTTGTACAACACTTTGGTGAAGAAGGTGTTGTTTAATTGGTTGGACGTGACGAAGCCGACAAGCAGTGTGCCCTCAGTGACAACCAGAATCTCAGTCCCACGAGGGTGAGTGTGGGGAGGATTCAGGCCACCTGGAGCGAAGTCAATACGAGCCATGGAAATGCCCAAAGTGTTGAGTCCTGCAAATTGGTCTACGAAAGCAGGTGTGACTTTTGATCCAAGCGGGTTCGCAGTGTTACCAGGATATCTAAACCCCTTAAAGAGGAAATCATCTGCTGTAACTTGTTTTGGGTCCTTGCAAAACTTTCCGTTCACAAATACTGCATAAGAAACAGAAAATTCATGTTATTAGGCTTATCTAAGCAGAAACTCCGTTCGCATAAATACTCGTAGCATCATTAAACAAAAAGAAAGATACGAATGATGCTTGAGTAGAGCTCCAACCTTTTGGGTCATTGATGGCCACACAGAAGTCCTGGAGAGGACTCGGGTCATAGGCAAAAGTGGTGGCAGTTGCTAGAGCCAAGATGAGAAGGCTAATCGGAAGAAACTTCATTGTGGTGGACAGGGTAGTCTCTGGTCAGGGCTTTGATATCTACCTCTTCTTTTGTTTGCTTGAGATGAGAGTACATGTTTTGCATGGAGACATGACCCCTTTTTATAGATGATGGTAGCGTTGACCCTGTATTTGATGTTCCGTAATAAGCAACGCTTCCCAGATCTATAACTCTACCAAGTCTCCTATGTGGTAGTTAATTTCTTATTCCAAGATATGAATTATTCCACAACTGCTCCAATAGAATGCCCCTTTCTTTGACCCATCCTCTTTCCCTGATAAGAAGAGGCATGATATCTCATTTGGAAGTTGACTTCTTCAATAATATGTAAATCTTCGGTTTTCTTTACTGTTTTGATGTCCTGCGCGTATTCAAGTTCAGCTGGATGGAGCGAGGGCCAATTATTCTCTTAATTGTTTCGTATGACCAAATCAATCTGCCAATTGAAAATGATGGAAGAACAATGTTTTCTCTTGCATCTCCATTCCTTACCATGAAAACACTTGCCAAGTTGCCGATTTAATTCCTATAGATATTGTGTTTACTTTCTTATACAAAGTATGCTAGGTTTTCACACCATCTAGTTGATGGTACTTCCATGATAAGATTTCTAATCAGAATCTCTTTGATCACAATCATTGGATTGGAGAGGTAAAATGCATGGTTTGACTCATTTTCAAATTTGTTGCCGTGAACGTGTTGTAAACCTATATTTCACAAACTCATATTATTCATCCATCTCTACATGATAAATTTTGCACCTTATTATAAGGACAACTGGCTTCCAACAAAAGTACAACCTGACAAACTCTTCACTATTCAAACTACTATCGATACAAATCCCCAAGAAGGTTACCAAGAATATCATCAAGTACATAATTTTTCAATGGTCGTCCTAAACATGGATTTTTCAAAAACATACAACATATGAGGCTAATCCATGGAGATCATGTGAAAAGTAAATTGTTGGCTTTATTTCGTTTGATAGCCTAGAGTACAGAGATTCGCCCTCCAATATAATCACAGCAATCAAACAGGGGTAATGAGAATGTAAAATTTAAAATTTGAGAATGTAAAAAGACGAAAAGTAAATAGGAATGCTTCATCGAATGACTAATTCTCAATAGGACCGGGTTTAGAAACAAGAGGTGGTTGAAGTTAGAGAATTGTTCACCAATCACACGGAAGAATAAACAATTGTTGTAGACCTAGCACTGTTCCTTGCTTCAGCTGCTTCCTGCAGGCCTGTTGACTGGGACTAAGTCAAATGACAAACTACTATAAATAGATGAGCCGCGTTTCACAACGATCCTCAACAGAACAGAATTTCCGAGACAGACTAATCGAAGCTCGGAAAATATTCCATAATGAAGTTCCTTCTAACATTTGTCCTCTTGGCTTTGGCATCATCCCTTGCCTTTGCCTCCGACCCAAGTCCTCTTCAGGACTTCTGTGTAGCCATCAACGACAGCAACTCTGCGCTGCTTGTGAATGGAAAGTTCTGCAAGGATCCAAAGCTTGCCGTAGCGGATGATTTCTCCTTCACAAAGTTCAGATATCCTGGGAACACGTCGAATCCGCTTGGATCCAAAGTATCGACTGCCTTTGTTGACCAATTCCCAGGACTCAACACTCTTGGCATCGCCATGGCCCGCCTTGACTTTGCTCCGCATGGTCTAAACCCTCCCCACATCCATCCTCATGGCACCGAGATGCTAGTGGTTGTGGAGGGTACGCTCTACGTCGGTTTTGTCACATCCAACCAATTGAACAACACTCTCCTCACGAAAGTCTTGACCAAAGGAGATGTTTTCGTGTTTCCACAAGGCCTCGTTCATTTCCAGCTGAACATTGGACAAGCTAATGCACTGGCCTTTGCTTTCTTGAGCAGCCAGAATCCAGGTCTCATAACCATAGCAAATTCAGTCTTTGGATCGAAGCCACTGATCAATGTTGATGTCCTTACAAAGGCTTTCCAAGTGGACAACAAACTGATCAATCATTTGCAAGCACAGAACTGGTTTGACAACCATTAGGCAGATGTTCACAAGAGTAATTGTGTTTGTTCATTATATTACAAAGAAGAATTCTTTCCAATAACATGCTGAACTTTGGGTACTAGTACAATTGTTTGTTATCTGATATTTGATAAGGTTCCACCGTTTGTTATCTCTCTCTCTCTCTCTCTCTCTCTCTCTCTCTCTCTCTGGTAAATCTTTCAGAGGGCTGTAATGAAATATTAATTCAAGGTCTCTTTCCATCTTGCTCGCTCCAGGTCTCTGACTAACTTTCCAAACGGGATATGTCACTTGATCACTGCATACTAATCTCATGTATCAGCGTGTGAATAATTTTGCTTTGATAGCATGGTTTAACTCAAGTAAATTCATCATTCTGATATAGAAGTACATCTTATGTAATTTTCTGCCTTACTTTGTTTTGTTAATTTTCTACAAGGATTAAGAGTTTGTATAAGACTGACTTTGCAATGGGGCCACCAAACATTAATCCTCCTTTTATTCCAATGTCAATAAATAGTGGTTTGCCTGTTTCACTCCACTTTTTCCAGCGCAAGAAGAGATGACACGCGCTTGGAGTTCCTTCAAGAGGATGGCTCTGCTTGGCCTCTGATAAAGCTCAAAACTGGTGTTTGTGCTCCAGGCGTAAGAAATCATGAATTAGCCACTGTTATAGTATTAAACATATGCTTGTTCCCTGTAACATTTAAATGTCAAGACAAAATAATAGTGTTATTGAGGTTCTTCTTATGTAATATTCTAGCTTGGCCAAACTTCATATTTTTCGTTAGTTGTTATTGCACCAGAATATTTAGCAAACTCAACCCGCTAGCCAAGGTGTGAATGTAATTGTTGTCAGGCATTACTCGGAATCCTTTCAATGCCTATATTGGCGCGGAGGAAGGGAAAAGAGAGAGAGAGAGAGAGAGAGAGAGAGAGAGAGAGAGAGAGAGAGAGAGAGAGAGAGAGATTCTTATTAAGAATCATCTTTTATTACTCAAACATTCATCATTGGTTTCATAGAGAGCAATTCTTTTATTGCAAAGCAATAATCAATCCCAGCAATCATGGATGGAGAATACAGGGGTAATCCGACGTCTTGGACATCAGTGTATCAACTTAATTGTTGTCATACCAAAACTGTGCTTGTAGATAGTCAACAACCTTCTTGTCCACTTGGAAGGCCTTCGTGAGAACATCAGCCGAAATGGGTGGCTTTGATCCGAATACTGCATTAGCAATGGTAATGACTCCTGGGTTCTGGCTGCTCAAAGCAGCAAAGGCCAGCGCAGGGGTCTTTCAATGTTCAGCTGGAAGTGGATGAGACCGATTGGGAACACAAACACATCCCCTTTGTACAACACTTTGGTGAAGAGGGTGTTGTTTAATTGGTTGGATGTAACGAAGCCGACAAGTAGTGTGCCCTCAGTAACAACCAGAACCTCAGTCCCACGAGGGTGAGTGTGGGGAGGGTTCAGGCCACCCGGAGCAAAGTCAATACGAGCCATGGAAATGCCAAGAGTGTTGAGTCCTGGAAATTGGTCGGAAAGCGGGCGTGACTTTTGATCCGAGTGGGTTTGCAGTATTCCCTGGGTATCTGAACCCCTTGAAGAGAAAATCATCTGCTGTGACTTGTTTTGGATCCTTGCAGAACTTCCCATTCACAAATACTGCAAAAGAAACAGAATTCACGTTGTTAGGCTTATCTAAGCATAAACACTTGTCAGGGTAGTTATTTTAGCATCATCAGAACGCAAAGATTCGATTCTCCCTAGAGCAGAGCTCCAACCTTCAGGGTCATTGATGGCCACACAGAAGTCCTGAAGAGGACTTGGGTCAAATGCAAAAGCGGTGGCGGTTGCCAGAGCCAAGATGAGAAGGCTAGTTGGAAGGAACTTCATTGCGGTTGCAGACAGGAGAGTTACAGGCCTGGATATCTTCTTCTTTTCTTTGCTTGAGATAGGAGTGGGATGTCTAGCATGGACACTTGATTCCTTTTATAGATGAAAGTAGTGCTGACCTGGTATTATGTTTCTATGGTAAGGAACGCCTGACAGGTACCAAGTCTCCGGTGTGCTGGTTAATTTCTTACTCCAGAAAAGAACTGTTCCACAGCTGCTACGTCGAAGCACCCATTACTTTGACCTGTCCTCTTTTCCGTTAATCCGATATGGAAGTGGTCTTCTCCGATGGAATTTACGTCTTTTTATTTCTGCTTTACTGTTTCGTATGCCCGGTGCAGATTCACGTTCAAAGAGGTATAATTCACGGTTTGACTTGTGTTTTGCCAACGTGGTCTAAAGCTAGGCTGCACAAGCTTATACGGTTCATCCATTCCGACCGCTTTCACAAAGGACGACTGGCTTTTACCAAGAATTATGATTGGCAAAACTCTTCAGTATTCAAATTATCATAGATAAGATTCTCCTAGAACTTTACTCAAGATAATTTAATAAGTAAAAAACAAATCACAATGTCAAGAAACTACGGAAACAGAGGCTCGTGACAATGAAATTGAGATCTTCTAGCTTAGTTTCTAAGGTGCAGGTGCCTTTTCACGCATAGAGAACGTTTGAGTCATGAAATTCTTCATAATTTCTGTAGTTTTATTTAACAAAGAACAGAAAATTTTGATTGTTGCTGAAGTTTCAGTATTTAAAAGGTGTTTAACAGAGATATGGGCAGGAAGTCACCATAATCTAACCATCTCAGCAACCTCTCCCACTATAATTTTTTAACCGGGTCTTACCTATGTGGGCCTCCTTCAGATGCTAAACTATTGTGCTTCTATTTATCATCGTTCGCCTCGGAACCCCAAAAAAGAAGCAAGTCCATATTCATGAATTTTTGCAGAAAAAAAATGAACGCTTGTACATGCCATGTACTTTGGTGCTAATTCGTACATTATTAATCATTACTAACGGGGATATATCAGCAACTTGAAAGTCTTCATGCTGCAGATGCGGAACATTTCTCCTCAAACAATCTCGATGGCCACCTCAATCTTCTTCTGATTGACCGAGACAATAAAATATGCAAACCAGAAGAGAAATGGTCCCAATCACAAACAAATCAAAATGTGTGATGCTGCCACGTATATTTTATTCAGAGAGTGCAGGAGTAGTTAAGTTCAAAACATGATCCGGAGGGAAGGATAAAAATAAATCTGTTCTCTGAATGGTTCAGCGGTTGAGAAGTTCTGCAATGGACCATTGACTGGAGCACCAGAGATACCGTTTTAAGATATCAACCACAGTTTGAGCACTCTCGACATCTCTTCCCCTTCTTCTCCAGTTGACAGGTCTGCTTTACAGGGGCCATGAGTAAATTTCTTATTCCAGTGATGAATCGTATCGTTGCTTTGACGAAACTCCAATCAGATTGAATTTCCTCCGTTCCAGCTGAGAGAAGCATGAATCTGATATGGCAGCGATCTCCAGGATTGACTCAGCAGCAGGATTGAGGGAGGACTGTTTCTTCAGAAAGAGCAACATATCCTGAAAAGATCAGATAATTCATTTACTAGGTGTTGAAAATACATCTTCACCACTAAAAGACTTGCCTAGTTGGTGATTTGCTTCCTGTTCTTCAGTATATCATGCCATTGTTACACAAAGCACCCAGGATGTTCACACTATTTGGTCACCTGCTGTGTACTTGTGTCATGATAACAAGAGCAAATGGAGCAATCATCTTAATATTAGAGGGGTAAAAGGCCTACGAGCCGAAAGTATGATCATAAAACTAATGAGTATTCAAACTTCTATATGTAGATATTACTCCCCAAGAAGAAAACTCAAGATTGTTAGTAATAAAAATTTGATATGTGAAGGTAAAGGCTTTGGCAATGTCCCTGCTCTTTTCTTTTTGTAATTTTTGTTTCCTTGAACAAAAAAATAATAGAAATTCATTTGATAATGTCAACTAATTTTTATATTTCTTGGAATAGATTTGCAATAAATAAAAAAATAAGTAGAAAAAAAATAATTTCTTGTTTCCGAAAATAATTTCTAGAAATAAGTTTTTTTTTTCCTTTCTTCTCCCTTGTCGCCCCCCACCCTTGGCCATTGCCCCCTATTGTCTAGCCACCACCAGCGGGCCACCGCTGCTCGCCACTGCCCGCTAGCCTCTGCCGCTGCCATCGGCTACCAACCGCCATTGGTAGCGATGGTGGTTAGCAAGGAAGAATAAGAAAAGAAAAAAAAAGAAAAAAATCTTAAAAAATATTTAAAAATTAAAAGAAATTATAGGTTATAAACAAAAAAAAAAATTGTGGATGGTACCAACACACATTCCTATTATTTTTTACTAGAATAAAAATTTTGTTTAGTTACAAAACTTGTTTTTTTACTCAGAAATTGTTATGGGAAATAGAAATAGAAAAAAATTACTTTTAGAAAGAAATTGTTTTCCGGAACAAAAGCTTTATCAAACGGATCTAAGAAACTGCGGAAGGAAGACTCGTTATTACTTACTTAAAAGTCTCCTAAACTTATTTTTGGGGAGCAGCTGCGCATTGGAATATCAAATAGCGTGAAATTAATCAAATAAATTTGTGCTTCTAGCAATCCTATTACTCAAAGATATAAGGCAGTGGGACTGTCTTTTCAACTTTCGTCTCTTAAAATGGTTAGCACAAAATCTCTCATGACAATTACAATTGGAAAGTTGCCTTCATCATCTGCCCATCTTTAACAACTCTCCCACTTCTCTGAGAAAATCTGTAGAGAAGCTTCGAGGTTAGAAACAATAGAGGGACAGTTGATAATTTCAAGGGAATTAGCTAAAATTCTTTGGTGTTGATAGCAAAAGCCTCTTTTGAATTCTAACCTTCCGCAGCTTCCTTTTTCCAACAGAATTAGGTGACTTAATTAATATCCACCAGCTCAACGTGGAAAGAATCACACCCTTTATCCTCAAGTAAGCGATGTCTTTTAAGTTCTAGAAGCCATTGGAATTTGGAATAAGATATTGCTTACAAGTTCTAACTTTCGTAAAACCTTTCTGCTCATAAGGTTGTAGAGAAGTCGTAGCTTTGGACAACAGCATCTTATTTCTGACCTCCCATGAACTTGTGTTCCCAAAGGTACTTAATGAATCCAGTTTTGTGCAACATAAGATTGAATCACTGCTATGTGGATTGCTACTAAGTTCAGTGTTTGGGATGTTAAATCACACGAAGTCCCCTAATTATTACTGATAGGAAATATTTGCAGCCCAAAAAATTCCATGGTGAAGATGAGTGTGAAAAGAGTTTTTCCTACTCTAGAAAGGGTCAATTCAATCCACTTTGGACGCATGAAATTGTGTTCAGAAAACAGTCCTTGTTTAATCATGCTGCTCCAAATTGATGCTGAAGAGCTGAAGAAGTGGAGGAGGAATAATGCAAGGTTGTAAAAGTTATGAATGAGCACTTCCATAGCTGATAATATGCGTTGTTTAAGCTGGAGATGAGAAAATCAAAGAGACTGCCACCCAGTCATAGTGGTTATGGAACGGTTCATTGTTTGGAATTAAGAAAGGGGAAATAAAGATAGAAACATTGAAAACTTGGTCTTCTGCAGGGAAACTTGTTGCATAAATTGTTTACCAGGTCAAGCACTGTCATCTATAAATAGAGACCATGTCATGCAAGGCACCTCACTCCTCCCTCGAGCAATAATACTCTGAGCTAGGAAATAGAACCTGAGATCAGCTCCAACTCCCGCCCACAATGAAGTCCTTTCCAGTTAGCCTTCTCATTTTGGCTTTCGCAACTGCAACTGCCTTTGCTTATGACCCAAGTCCTCTTCAGGACATATGCGTGGCCATCAACGACCCCAAGTCTGCAGGTTAAACTCTATTCTAGTGTTATTGACATACTGTTTTCTTCTTGTCAATGATGCTATAAACAGAACATGCAAAAAGGTTTTGTTTTGGTAGCATGACCACATTGTCATCGACTATAACTAGTACAATAGTCATCTCATATTGAGTGATGCATATTAAGATGAGTTCTGTTTTCTTATGCAGTGTTTGTGAACGGGGAGTTTTGCAAGGACCCTAAGCAAGCCAATGCAGATGACTTCACCTTTATGGGGTTCAGAAAGCCTGGGAATACTGCAAACCCACTTGGATCGAAAGTCACACCTGCAACCGTCAACGAGTTTCCAGGACTCAATACTTTGGGCATATCCGCGGCTCGCATTGACTTCGCTCCTGGAGGTTTAAACCCTCCCCACACTCACCCCCGTGGCACTGAGGTCTTGGTCGTCATTGAGGGCACACTCCTTGTCGGCTTCGTCACATCCAACCAATTGAACAACACTCTCTTCACCAAAGTCTTGTACAAAGGCGATGTGTTTGTTTTCCCAATTGGACTCATTCACTTCAGTTGAATACTGGAAAGACCCCTGCGCTGGCCTTCGCCGGTTTGAGCAGCCAAAATCCAGGAGTCATTACCATTGCTAACTCCGTCTTTGGAGCAAAGCCACCCATTTCTGCTGATGTTCTCACCAAGGCCTTCCAAGTGGACAAGAAAACTGTTGACTACCTCCAGGCACAGTTTTGGTACGACAACAACTAAATGGAATGGATGACCAGAAAAACACCAACAGAGCATCTAAGCCATTTAACTTACGCAAGCATTCCTAGTTTCCATGAGAGATTTCCAAGAATAAAAACACTGCTTTATGTCAGTGGTCAATGGGTATTTTTACCTCTTGTATGAGTAATTGATCAGTAAAGTATTATTTACTAAGAATCTCCTGTTTCTCGATCCCTGTTTCGACGAAAGTTTCTCATATGGACCGGAGCCAAATGCCCAGCAAAGTCATAATAGAAACAAAACACAGATTTCGATCAGATGCATATAAGCTCAGTGAAAACAATTGCAACGACTTTGGGCACTCGGATCAGCCTCAAAATGATCATTGAAGTGTTGCTTGTCAAATTATCGAGCACAAAAGGTTATTGCACGCTTTCCATTGCGGGACCTGAACTCTCGTATTGATCAGACATCCATCAAGAACGATCCATCCATATTCCATTGGTGTCAAATTTTCATACTCTGATTTTGTGATACTGCGGCACAGTAAGTCCCAATCCACGCTCAGCATGTCATGAAGATCAATGCTTCGTGCTGCCAAGTTGCTGACTTTGTTCCTATTGCCCGAATGTATCGTCGTTCTTGTAGAAAACATGCTGTACTTTCACAGTTCGACATCTGCTACCAATTTGGTGGGAACTCTTACTATTCTTGTATTTCACCGCCCGCTGAATTTCTGAAGATTTTCGAAATGATGACTACTATCAATAAACATCCCAATCTGAATAACCATTCACTATGAACTCGTGCCATATGCAAAGAATACTCTCTAAAATAACTCTAGATAAAGTAGTTGATTAAAAGAAGAATATCAAAAGTTGGAAAAAAAAATTAAAAAAGTAGGAGACTAAGGGTTTGTTCGTTTCGCGAAAAATATCACATTTTTGGAAAATATTTTCTAAGAAGTCATTTTTTTGGAAAATCACTATATTTTCCGGTATTTGGCCGAAACCTAACTTTGAGTGGAAAATATTTTCCACCGTTCGTTAGCTAATTTAATTGTTTGGGAAAAATTATCAAAAAATTTGAATTTTACTATGTTTAATTGACCAAAATATTAGTTTTATTTTTTATTTTTTTAAATGAATTTTTAATTATTTGTATTTTTTGGAAAATGACTCTATTTTCCAGTATTCCTTTTTCTTTCCTTCCCCTTCCTCCTCCTTCTTCCGCCGCCGCAGGCCTAACGATGGCCAGCTGCTCGGCAGCCGACCAAGATGCGGTCATTAGATCTGACGAGTTTGAGACTGGGCCGATCTTGCCGAAACTCGCCAGAGGTTCACGAGGCTCTATTAGGTAACATTATTTGTGGGCTGAGTCATTCACTACGGGTCGACAAAAGACCTCAAGGCAAGCATTTGCCTGATGAATAATCACTCGCATGATAAACAGCCACCCAAGCTCGTGCTACCAACTTTATCGTGTTGTATTTCTCTAACGAACTCCAGTTCAAGCTGTTAGGGTGTGGTTTATACTCCTCATCGACAATAAGACATGGGATCTCACTCCTTGATGAACGAGCGATGGATAAGGTCAAAAGAGTAGTTTGGGCTTGGGTCTATAAATAGCTATTGAATAGCTTAACGCTTTCTCAACCCTAGAGTTTTCTAGTGCCGCTTATATATATTCTATTTCTCTTGTAATTGAGTGATATACAAAGATGTGAGAGAAGCTAATTATAGCATAATCATCTGCTGGATGTAACCCTTGAGAGTAAACTAGGATAAAGTCTGTGTCTCAATTTCTCTTTCTTATATTTCGACTCTATTTTGTTGAATTTGTGCACCAATTCCTAACACGAGTAAACTTTAAAAGGAAAAAAAAAAACTCTTTTTAAGTATTATAAGATCCTAAGCAACTGAAAAGATGACCAAAGAATAGTGAAAACAGTTGTAAAAACAAAAATTTTGAATTGAGTAGCAACGTGCACAAAACTCTAAAAATTTGTTCCAATCGAACTGTAACTTGAAACTGATTTTTGTAAGATCTCACGGCTCCACAACACCATAATTATCATTTCCACATAATTTTCACAGCCAAACGACTCCTGAATCGACACGGTAACTCAAAATTAACATAGACCTAAACTTATGTCCTAACTCCAAAATTTCCCCTGATTAAATGAACCAAGGATTATAATCCTAGGGTGCTACAAAACAAAGGCAAACTTGAGTCATCGTAGCCTCCCGTGCGTGCATGCAAAAGCTCCATTTCTTCTTCTTTCTCTGGTTCGTGACAAGGGGGTGAAGAGAAGGAAACATTTTCAGATTTATCTGGACTGAAGGTGGAATGGGCTGAGGTCTTGGGCCTTTTCTTTTCTTTTGCAAGCCCAAGTATTACATATTATGCAATTCAAAGCAAAATAAACGTTGTGTTGAGAGCATATTTTAATGCTCAGTGGATGAAAACACCCACCTAATAACCCAATTCAAAAAGCACATTCTAGAGGTTGATAAGACCGTGCCAATAAAATATGTAAACCACAAGACTAATGGCCACAATCACAACAAATCAAAATTGGATGATGCTGCCACATGGTTTTATCGGTGCAGAGGGGAGAAAAGAGAGTGCATGAGTTGTTAGATAATGATCCTGAGAGAAGGATAAAGACGAACTGTTCTCTGAATGCATCGGTGTTTGAGAAGGTCAACAATGGACCTTTGACAACAGCAAACAGAGATAGGGTTTAGGAAATCAACCCCTGGGTGAGCGCTTTCAACAACTCTTTCCCTTATTTCTCCAATTGACTAGTCTGCTTCGCTGGTGCCGTAAGTAGATATCTAAATCCGGTGATGTGTCGTTCCGTTGCTGCTTCGACGAAACCCCGATCAGGTTAAATTTCCTCTGTTCCAGCTAAGAAATGCATGAATCTAAGGTGAGAATGATATTCACAGATTACGTCAGCGTCTTTCTTTTTTACCCCTGTACTTCACTGTTGCAGCCGTCCAGGGTCGACTCAGTAGCTGGATTGTGCGGACCATTTCCTCAGAAAAAGTATCAGATCCTTAAAAAGTTGAATAATTCATTTACGAGAAAATGCAGGAATAGGCGTTCCTAATACGCCTTCACCATGAAAGGACTTGCCTAGTTGCTGATTTGCTTCCGATTTTTCAGTGTATCATGCAGGACGTTCACACCATAAAATCACTTGCTGTGCATTTGCGTTGTGATAATATTGACAAGGATAAGCAGAGCAAGCATCTTAATATCAGAGGGGTAAAAGGCCGATTCCAGCCAAAAGTAGGATCTAGAAAACTAATGAGTATTTAAACTTCCGTATGTGGATAATACTCCCCAAGTAGAAAACACGAGATTACTAGTTATTGAAAATTCAATGTGCGGAAGGTAAGAAACCGGAGAACAAAGACTCACTCTGGCTGAGTTAAAGTCTTCTAAAATCTTATTTTTGGGGAGCAGATGCCCACTGGAATATTACATAGCGTCAAATTAATAAACAAAAATTGCGCTTCTAGCAATTTTATTAGGAAAAGAACACAAGTGTCATAAATTTTATGTAGTTTTCACTTAAGTATCATAACTTCTTCTTTTCTTCGCTCATTTAAATGCTATAACTTATGCACAGTACTCACATGAGCGCCATAACTTTCAATCGATCACTTTAATACTATAATTTTCATAAATATGCATCACAAGTATCATGTCATGTTGACTTTTCAACACTTGGACAAGCTTCAACCAAAAAAAAAAAAAACCTTGGATAAGCATTTTTAAAATTTACGACACTCAATTGAAAGCTATGACAATTAAGGAAACGTTTTAGAAATTATGTGCCCAAGTGGTCAAAAAAAAGTTGGAGTATTCAAGTAAGCGTCATACGAAAATTTTGATATTTATAATGTCCTTATTTCCAATTTCAATGCTCAAAGATGTAAGGTAATCATATTATCTTTTGAATTTTCTATCTCTTCAAATGGTTAGCATAAAATCTATCATGACAATTACGATTAGAAGGTTGCCTTCATCTAGCCACCCATAACAACTCTCCCACTTCTCTAAGAAAATTTGCGGAGGAGCTTCGAGATAAGAAACAATAAAGGGACATTGGGTAATTTCAAGGGAATTAGCAAAAATTCTTTGGGGTTGATAGCAAAGCCTCTTTTGAATTATAACCTTCCTAAGCTTCACTTTTCAACCGAATGAGGTGACTTACTTGATATCCACCAGCTCAACATGGAAACAGTCACACCCTTTATCCTCAGGTAGGCAATGTCCCATGAGTTCTAGAAGCCAGGATAAGGCATTGCTTATAAGTTCTAACCTTTAAAACATTTCTGCTCATTAGGTTACAGAGCAGTAGCAGCTTTGGACAACGGCATCTTATTTCCGACCTCCCATGAACCATAGGCAAAGTTGCACATAACCATCAATTAATGGACAAGGCACTAATTGTACTAAATGTTCATAACATCAGTGATGAGCTTGCATTGTGTATCCAAAGGTACATAATATATCAAGTTTTGTGCGACAGAAGAGTGAATCACTGCTATGTGTATTGTAACTAAGTTCAGTGTTTGGCATGTTAAATCGTATGAAATCCTCTAATTATTGCTGATAGGGAATATCGGCAGCCTCAAAATTTTCATGGTGAAGATATGTGTGAAAAGGGCTTTTCCTACTCCAGAGAGGGTCAATTCAATCCACTTTGGACGCATGAAACTGTGATCAGAGAACAGTCCTTGTTTGATCATGCTGCTCCAAATTGATGCCTGAAGAGCTGAAGCGGTGAAGGAGGAATAATGCAAGGCTGTAAAAGTTACGAATGAGCACTTCCATAGCTGATAATATGCATTGTTTAAGTGGATATGACTAAATCAAATTGACTGCCACCCGGTCATAGTGGTTATGGAACGGTTCATTGTTTGGAATTAAGAAAGGGGAAATAAAGATAGAAACATTGAAAACTTGGTCTTCTGCAGGGAAATTTGTTGCATAAATTGTTTACCAGGTCAAGCACTGTCATGTATAAATAGAGACCACGGCATGCAAGGCACCTCACTACTCCCTCGAGCAATAATACTCCCGCCCACAATGAAGTCCTTTCCAGTTAGCCTTCTCATTTTGGCTTTGGCAACTGCAACTGCCTTTGCTTATGACCCAAGTCCTCTTCAGGACATATGCGTGGCCATCAACGACCCCAAGTCTGCAGGTTAAACCTCTATTCTAGTGTTATTGACATACTGTTTTCTTCTTGTCGATGATGCTATAGACAGAACATGCTAAAAGGATTTGTTTTGGTAGCATGACGACATTGTCATCGACTATAACTAGTACAATAGTCATCGCATATTGAGTGATGCATATTAAGATGAGTTCTGTTTTCTTATGCAGTGTTTGTGAACGGGGAGTTTTGCAAGGACCCTAAGGAAGCCAATGCAGATGACTTCACCTTTATGGGGTTCAGAAAGCCTGGGAATACTGCAAACCCACTTGGATCGAAAGTCACACCTGCAACCGTCAACGAGTTTGCAGGACTCAATACTTTGGGCATATCCGCGGCTCGCATTGACTTCGCTCCTGGAGGTTTAAACCCTCCCCACACTCACCCTCGTGGAACTGAGGTCTTGGTCGTCATCGAGGGCACACTCCTTGTCGGCTTCGTCACATCCAACCAATTGAACAACACTCTCTTCACCAAAGTCTTGTACAAAGGCGATGTGTTTGTTTTCCCAATTGGACTCATTCACTTCCAGTTGAATACTGGAAAGACCCCTGCGCTGGCCTTTGCCGGTTTAAGCAGCCAAAATCCAGGAGTCATTACCATTGCTAACTCCGTCTTTGGAGCAAAGCCACCCATTTCTGCTGATGTTCTCACCAAGGCCTTCCAAGTGGACAAGAAAACTGTCGACTACCTCCAAGCACAGTTTTGGTACGACAACAACTAAATGGAACAGATGACTCAAGAAATGCCAACAGAGCATTTGAGCCATAGTACTTATGAAATCATTGCTATTTTCCATGAGAGGTTGCTAAGAATAAATGAATAATTTATCTCAATGTTTATAGGGTTGTTATATGCCTTGTTGTATAAATCATTGAGCAATAAAGATCATTTACTAAGAATCTCTTTCAACCCCCCTTCCCTCTCCCTCCCTTCCTCCCTTACTGTTTTGAGGATAATTTCTCATTCGAAAGGAGCCTAATCCCAAGCAAAGTCATTCCTCACATTTCATTACGGGGCGAGGATCCACAAAAATTCCATTGGTGTCACCTTTTTGCACAGGAAAGGAAGTCCCAGTCCACACACCGCTTGTCATCAGGATCATTGCTTTGTGTTGCCTTGTTGTCTACTTGTTTCCTACTAACCACGATGTATAGTCATTTTGTAGAAAGCATGCGGTATTATCACAGTTCAACATCTGCATATCTGCGAAAACTGTCCTATTGCAATTACGTGGGAGCTCTTACGATTCATGTGTTCCACTCCATGCTGAATTTCAGGCCATTTTTGAAAACATGGCTAGTTTCGACCAAAAGCCCGGTTTGGAAAACCATTCAGTAAGAAACTGTGCCACATAGCCAAAGAATACTCCCTAAAATAACTCAAGATAGAGTCGTTGATTAAAAGCAGAATATGGAAATTTAAAAGACGAAAAGAAGTGGGAGACAAAGGCTCACTATAACCAAATTAAAGTCGCATACGATATTTTATACGGATAAGGTGTTCGGAAAAGAATAGCGAGCACATTAAGTCATAGAACTTTCCATTCTTCGCAAGTAGAGAAGGACAATTATCTAATAAACATTCACTACCGAAAACGGATTGGATGTGAAGCTCACTACAGATATGCAAATTAAGTAGTCGCCATCATCTACACATCTTCAACAACTCTCCCATTTCTCCATGTTATATTAAGAAGTGTAAACTGCGTTTAAACCTCTCTGCTCCTCTTGCAATTTCCTATAAGCGAGTCCTTGTTAGCTGAAGTCAAAAAATAACCTTCTTTTTTTTTTTTTCCGAATATAGGTTAATTTTTCTTTCAATCATCGTCCGTAGTACATATTCGTTTTGGTAGGCTTCTGATTGGTGTTGCGGTTTTTACATCCTTGCAATAGATAAAAAAACAGCTAAAAAATGGAAGTACATGATTGAATCGTAATGCAATGCATACGCCTGGAAAAGCGATGAAGTTTATGCGTATTTCCCTTTTAAAAACTCTTCAAGTGATCCAATTTACTTCATCAAGAGGACTGGCTGACGTGTCGTATGCCGGAAAAGTCAACCAAAAATTACAAAAATTTGCAAACTCCCAAGGTCTGGTTGTTGTGACTAACATCATTTGAGGAAGGTGAAGCACAATCCACAAATTGAAACCATTGATTTTCAAAGTACTTTTTAGGAACCAAACGCGAATGGACCTATGGCGTATTCAAAGCTTTTTCAAGTGAAAACTAGTAAGTGCTTTTCTTAATTAAACCAAAGCATAAAGGTGTCAAGTAGGATGAACTGGATATTGAATTGTGTTTTTCTAATCGAAATGCCATATCTCTATTCAATTTGACTAGGGTTAGTGTTCTGCCTGATTCCTTGATCTATTCCCAGCATAGTTCTCTCACTTGTACGTTAATCAATGCATGCTTGCTAGATAATCCTTGCTCCAAGGACTTTTGAACTTTCAACAAAAACATAAAAACCAAAGTAAAGATCATGTTAATCCTCAAGTTCGCCGGTCTCAACAAGTCCATTCCAGAAACTACGAGACCATCTAGAAATCCATTCAACAGAATATGAGAACCTTATTAACAAAGCCTAACTATGTGAAACAACCTTAAGAAATGCTTTAGTTCAGGATGAGATATGTTTTTGGTCCAACATATAAAAGTGCATTGCAAGCAAGCATATGCTCTTAATATTCTTTTTAGTTTCCTCCAAATAACAGAGTGGATCAAATTTTCTAATTTAACGAGGGAGAACATCAGCAACCCTAAACTATTTCTTTCGCAAATGTAAAAGCAAATGCCCGGGAGACACGGAGGTTGACCCTTTCAACAACATACACTATTGTATCAGTCTTTACACAAACAAGTTGAGCTTGAAAAGGCGTCAGATATCAATTATATAAGACAAACAAGGGGGGACTCAATTACTTGGCTCAGTTTTAGGCCCCTAGATCACGTCTGATCACGCTCATCGGTACATGAATGGTCGTGATAAAGACCCATCACGCGAACATTCCTTGTCAAGACTTGGCCTCCATTGATTTAGTCCCGGGCCGTCGCGTCAATTTATGAAAGTTGCTGTTCATTTCTTTTTCCTAGGAATATAAAATCAAAGTAATGGACACGTGCTTGTAGTTGTTGTGAATGACCCGTCCATCGCGTCTAAAACCAAACTTGCATAATATCCGAAGATTTTCAATGTTGCCTATCACGCAGAAAGCGCTGTACTTGGTCAACAATCTGCATTTATATATAGAGCACTTGTCGCCATGCCTCGTCAAGTAGATTACCTGGAGAGAGCCTAAAGTATTTCTACTAATTTATCTAACAGGACTCACCTTTAACAAAAAGTTAAGCCAACAAATTTAGTATCAACCAAATAAATCAATTGCTCTTCACTATGAATTCGACGAAAAACCAAAATCACTAATACTCTTAATTGTAACCCTTAAAAAATTAGCTTGTTATTAGTTTATTTGGGACATTAATTATAGTTAATCCTTTAAATGTCCTTGTTTGCGCAATCTAATCCATTGACAATTTTATCATGCAGTGTAGTCTCCAACGTAAGATATGGGCTGTAAGTCACCATAATCTAACCATCGCAGCAATCTCTCCCACTTTAATTTTTTAACCGGGTCTTGCATATGTGGGCCTCCTTCAAAAGCCTAACTATTGTGCTTCTATTTATCATCGTTCGCCTCGAAACCCCAAAAAAGAAGAAAGTCCATATTCATTAATTTTTGCAGAAAAAAAGAATGCTTGGTTTCTAAGTACATCCCATGTACTTTGGTGCTAATTCGTACGTTATTAATCATTACTAACGGGGATATATCATCAACTTGAAAGTCTTCATGCTGCAGATGCGGAACATTTCTCCTCAAACAATCTCGATGGCCACCTCAATCTTCTTCTGATTGACCGTGACAATAAAATAGGGAAAATGTCACAAATAGTCCATATATTTTAACTCAATGTCCAATTTCGTCCCTAAACTTTCAATCGGCTCAATTTGGTCCATGAACTATTGATAAAATGTCCGATCTAGTCCCTGAACTTTCAAATGGCTCAATTTGGTCCCTGAACTATTAATAAAATGTCCGATCTAGTCCCTGAACTTTCGATCGGCTCAAGTTGGTCCCTGAACTATGATAAAATGTCCAATCTAGTCCTTCGTTACTATTTTTCTCTTTTTTTTTTTCCCTTTTTTTCCCCATTTTTTTCCTTTTTTTTTTTCGCTTTCCCTCTGCCGGAGCCGGCGGAGGGCCGGCGTCCGGCGAGGGAGCCCCTCGCCGGCGTCCCTCGCAAGCGGGCGAGTCCCTCGCCGATCTTGCGAGGAGCCCTCGCCGACGCCGGCGAGGGGCTCCCCCTCGCAGATCGGGCGAGGGGCCGTCCCGCCCGGCGTCTGCGAGGGAGAGCCCCTCGGCGGCGTCGGGCGAGGGGCTCTCCAGCGATCGGCGAGGGGCCGTCCCTCGCCGGCGTGGGAGCCCCGCCCACGCCGGCGCGGGACGGCCCCTCGCAGATCCGGGCAAGGGAGAGCCCCTCACGGATCCGGCGAGGGGCCGTCCTCGCCGGCGTCTGCGAGGGAGAGCCCTCGCCGGCGTCGGGCGAGGGCGGGCGAGGGCTCCCTCGCGCGGATCGGCGAGGGCCCCCGCCCGACGCCGGCGAGGGCCCCTCGCAGCGGGCGAGTGGCTCTCCTCGCAGATCCGGGCGAGGGAGAGCCCCCGTGCGTACGCCCGGCGAGGAGGGCCCCTTGCTCGCTTGCGAGGGACGCCGCGAGGGGCTCCTTGCCGGACGCCGCAGGCCCTCCGCCGGCTCCGGCAGAGGGAAAGCGAAAAAAAAGAGAGGAAAAAAACGGAAAAAAAAGGGAAAAAAAAAGGAAAAAAGGGAAAAAAAAGGAAAAAAAAAGAAAAATAGTAATTAAGGACTAGATCAGACATTTCATCATAGTTCAGGGACTACCTTGAGCCAATCGAAAGTTCAGGGACTAGATCGGACATTTTATTAATAGTTCGGGGGACCAAATTGAGCCATTCGAAAGTTGAGGGACTAGATCGGACATTTTATCAATAGTTCAGGGACCAAATTGAGCCGATTGAAAGTTCAGGGATGAAATTGGACATTGAGTAAAAATATAGGGACTATTTCTGACATTTTCCCAATAAAATAAGCAAACCGGAAGAGTAATGGTCATAATCACAAAAAGATCAAAATGTGTGCTGTTGCCGCGTATATTTTATTGGAGCAGGCGGAGAATAGAGAGTGCGGGAGTAGTTGAGTGCGGACCGTTTCTAGCAATCTCATTACTCAAAGACATAAGGCATTGGGAGCAAATTTGCGCATTGGAATATCATATAGCGTAAAATTAATTAAATAAATTTGTGCTTCTAACAATCTCATTACTCAAAGACATAAGGCGGTGGGACTGTCTTTTCAACTTTCGTCTCTTAAAATCGTTAATACAAAATCTATCATGACAATTACGATTGGAAAGTTGCCTTCATCATCTACCCATCTTTAACAACTCTCCCACTTCTCTGAAAATATCTGTAGAGGAGTTTTGAGGTTAGAAACAATAGAGGGACATTTGGTAATTTCAAGGAATTAGCAAAAATTCTTTGGTGTTGATAGCAAAAGCCTCTTTTGAATTATAACCTTCTGAAACTTCATTTTTCCAACAGAATTAGGTGACTTAATTAATATCCACCAGCTCACATGGAAACAATCACACCCTTAATCCGCAAGTAAGCGATGTCATGTAAGTTCTAGAAGCCATTGGAATTTGGAATAAGAAATTGCTTACAAGTTCTAACTTTCGTAAAACTTTTTTGTTAAAACTAATAAAAACAACAATTAAAACAGAAAAAAATTCTGTTTTTGAGAGAGAGAAAAGATAAAACAAACAGAGCACTTCATACGTCTTATGCTTAAGAAAAAAACTGTCGAGTACAACCACTAAATACAAAACAAAAACTGCTCACGTACGTGCAACACATAACTGCACAAAAACGTGCTATTAACTTCCTAGAAAATAGCAAAAACACTAAATACGTAACTAAATGAACTTGGCTGTTTTTTAATAATAAAAAAACAAAGTAAAACAGAGTAGAAAACAAAACAGAAAACAGCAGAAAACAGAGTAAAAAAAACAAAACAGAAAACAGCAACTGAGACATTATAATCCAACAAACTCCTCCTTGGATCGATTCTTTGCCGCAAACTCCAATTTTCTTTCTTAATACTTCAAATCTTTCAGCTTGAAGTGGTTTTGTGAACATATCTGCAAGCTGATCTTCAGATCTGCAATAGACCAACTTAACTTCGCCACTTTGTTGCACCTCACGCAGAAAGAAAAATTTGACTTTGAAATGCTTGGTTTTGCCATGGAAAATTGGATTTTGAGATATTGCTAACGCCGCCTGATTATCCACATTAACTTCAATGCAATCACTAGAATTCAACCACAGATCCTTCATTATCTTTTTCAGCCACAAAGCTTGATTTGCAGTTGCAAAGTATTTGCTATAAACTCAGCTTCTACAAGAGGCGAGCTACAATCTCTTGTTTTTTAGAACACCAGGAGAAACAAGTAGAACCAAGATCGAAACAATATCCAGACGTACTTTTCATGTCATCCACTTGAACCAGCCCGAGTCACTATCGAAAATCCTTGCAAATTAAATTTCTGACCTTTCTTAAACTTCACACCAAAGAACAATGTTCCTTTGAGATATCTCAATACCCTTTTTGCTGCAATCAAATGTAACTGACTAGGACTACTCATAAACCTGGATAAAACACTCACAGCAAATAGAATATCTGGTATGGTTGCTGTAAGATACATGAGACACCCAATTAGACTTCTATACATAGAAGCATCTACTGCATCTGTTCCATCATTCTTCTGCAGCTTCTCTTTAGCAGCCATAGGAGTGTTTACACTTCGACAATCTTCCATCTGAAACTTCTTTAGAATTTCCTTCATGTATTTTTTCTGACAGATGAAGATCTCATATGAAGCCTGTTTGACTTCCAAACCCAAAAAATAAGCCATCTTTCCCAAGTCTGACATCTCAAAAACTGCAAATAGATCTTGCTTCACCTTCTCTATCAATTCCATATCATTCCCCGTCACTAATAGATCATCTACATAAAGTGACAGAATTACAACACTGTGATTCACCTTCTTGACATAAAGAGTGAACTCACTTAAGCTTTTTACGAAGCCAAAATGCTGCAAATATCGATCTATCTTCCCATACCAAGCTCTTGGAGCCTGCTTCATCCATATAGAGCTTTCTTCAACTGTATACACTCTCTTCTTGCCCTTTGATACTAAAACCTTCAGGTTGTTCAACAAAAATCTCCTCCTCAAGCTCTCCATTCAAAAATGCAGACTTGACATCTAACTGAAATATAGGCCACCCCTTCTCTCTTTGCAATAGCTAACGGTAGCCTTATTGTATCAAGTCGTGCAACAAGAGCAAATGTTTAATAATAGTCTATTCCCCATATTTGTGCATAGCCTTTCACCACCAGTCTAGCTTTGTGTTTATTAACAGAACCATCATGATTAAGTTTTTGTTCTAAACACTCACTTAACCCCAATCACATTCTTATCAGATGGACTGTCAACAAGCTCCCATGTGTGGTTTTTCCGGATCATTGCAATCTCCTCTGCATTGCTTTGCAATCCACCTCGATCCTCCTTAGCTTCCACAAAGTTAGATGGTTCGAGCATTGCCACATTGCTTCTTTCATAAATTTCAGCAAGTGACCTTGTGCCTCTCACCGGTAAATCATCCACCTTGTCTCCCAATCCATCTATAACTCCATCAACCTCTACATCTGTTGCAGGTTGTTTTTCGAACTGCTGCTTTTCTGCACTCTTTCCTTCCATCCAATTCCACTCATCTTCTTATAGAAAAACAACATCTCTGCTTACAGTCACCTTCCTTGTCATAGGGTGAAAATTTTTGTAAGCCTTTGATTGGAGACTGTACCCGATGAAGATTCCAAGCTCTGCTTTCTTATCTTATCCAGCTTGTCCCTCTTAACCTCAGGAACATGAGTGTAACACAAACACCCAAAAACCTTCAAATTTTTCACGAAGGTTTAACACCATACCAAACTTCAAAAGGTGTTGACCTCTCTAAGGCCTTTGTGGGCAATGTTCAACAGAACACTTGCAATATTAGCCTGCTTCAGCCCGAACTTCTTAGGCAACATCTTCTCCCGCATCATACATCTAGCCATCTCCATAATACTTCTATTTTTCCTCTCATGACCCCATTCTGTTGAGATGAATAGGGAGCTTGATGAACTGCTACACAATTCCTGCTTGCTCACAATTCAACTTAAACTTGTGAGCAGTATACTCAGAACCATTATCAGACCTGAGCATTTTAATTTTCTTCCCACTCTGATTCTCAACTAAGGCTTTAAACTTCACAAACACATCAGCAACTTCAGACTTGACTCACAGAAAATAAATCCAACTCATCCTAGTCATATCATTAGTGAAGGTAATGAAATACCTGCTACCATTGAGAGAAGACTCAGACATAGGTCCACATAGATCTGTGTGGACTAATTGCAGCTTCTCACATGCTCTCCAGCCTCCTCCTTTGAAAGGAAATCTGGCTTGCTTGCCAAGAAGACAAGTTTTGCACTATGGAAATTCCTCCTCCAAACTTGGCAAGTCATCTGCCAAGCTATTTCTCTGCATAAACGACATGCTCTTTCTGTGAACATGCCCAAGTCTTTATGCCATATCTCTGCATTTTCTTCTTTGCACTTTAAAGCCATTTGTTGCATCTCTTGTGGCTTGAACATGAAACTCTTGTCCTCCATTGGGATTCTTAGCACTTCTTTGCTATCTCGCATTATTAATAAGACATTCATTCCCTTCGAACTTCACTTTATAGCCCTTCTCAACTAATTGACCAACACTTACAGATTATGGTCAATATTTGGCACAAACGAGAACATCACTAATCGCTTCACCTCCCGATTTCCTTCAATAGCCATTGTACCCTTCCCTTGCACTTCGATATGTCCGTTGCCAATTCGACTCGGACCGACCGACTGTCTAGACTCTAAACGACTTCAAATTGCCAGTCATATGATTGGTACAGCCACTATCCACAAGCCATGCATCATTCCCAACAAGAAGATTTAGAAAAAGAAGCTACAAAAAGTGCTCTTCCTCGTTTCATTCTTTGCTACACGGGCTTTTCCTACTTGCTAGTAATTTTTTTCTTTGCAGATGGCTTCCATGTGACCCAACTTGTGACATCTTCTGCATCTACCATCAAGCTTTCTCCAACATCTAAAAAACTGATGATTAGTTCCACCATAATATTGACAAGGCTTTTTGTTCATCTTCCATTTGCTAGACCCTCCAGAATTTCCTTCTTTTGCTACAAACTTGAAGTCACCGGCATTTTCTCTGGATTGAATCCATTTCTTCCCTTTGCCTCCATCATTTGACTTCACTCTAGCTTGCAGCGCACCCTCTACAAACTCTTCTCTTCTCATTAATCTTTTGTGCTCCTGTGCCTGCAGAGCATTTAACAATTCTGCAAGCTTTATATCAGGTAAGTCTCTTGTATTTTCCAGAGACGCTATGGTGGCTTCGAACTTCTGGAAGAGACACCAGGATCTTCGAACAAGCCTTTCATCCTTCAAGTCGAGTCCCTAAAACTCTGATTTTTTCAGCTATCCCAACCAACCTATCGAGTACTCCTTCACCGACTCGAATCCTTCATCTGCTTTGTCTCTCAAACTCCCTCAAGAGATTCAGCACCTTCATGCCTCTTATCTTCTCATCTCCCTCGTATTCATCCTTCAAGAAATCCCATATTGCCTTTGCAGAATCACATCTCATGATCCTTGTGAAGATAGTGGGTGAAACAAAGCGTACATGCATGATTTTGCCTTGGCCTTCCTTGTGATTCTCTCTTTATGGTACTTTATCGATTAAAGGTCGGATTGTCTCGGAAGTGGAGCAACCTCATAATCATCCTCCACAGCCTCCCATAAATCATGACCCTCCAAGAATGCCGTCATCTTGACAGCCCAAGCCCGATAATTTTCCCCAGAAAAGACTGGAGTTGCCATTGCAAAGAATCCACTCGATCCTGCCTCCATCAGCTTTTTCTTTGCAAATCGGAAGCAATCTTCACTCAATTACCCTCACTTCACAGTCCCTTAAGATCCCACAAACGCTCTGATACCAATGTTAAAACTCATAAAAACAACAATCAAAACAGAAAAATTTCTGTTTTTGAGAGAGAGAAAAGATAAAAAAAAAAACAGAGCACTTCATACGTCTTGTGCTTAAGAAAAAAACTGTCGAGTACAACCACTAAATACAAAACAAAAACTGCTCACGTACGTGCAACACATAACTGCACACAAACGTGCTACTAACTTCCTAGAAAATAGCAAAAACACTAAATACGTAACTAAATGAACTTGGCTGTTTTTTAATAATAAAAAACAGAGTAAAACAGAGCAGAAAACAGAACAGAAAACAGCATAAAACAGAGTAAAAAAAACAAAACAGAAAACAGCAACTGAGGCATTATAATCTAACACTTTTCTGCTCATAAGGTTGTACAGCAATCGCAGCTTTTTGGACAACAGCATCTTATTTCTGACCTCCCATGAACTTGTGTTCCCAAAGGTACTTAATGAATCGAGTTTTGTGCAACAGGAGAGTGAATCACTGCTATGTGGATTGCTACTAAGTTCAGTGTTTGGGATGTTAAATCGGGACGAAGTCCCCTAATTATTACCGATAGGAAATATCTGCAGCCCAAAAATTTCAATGGTGAAGATGAGTGTGAAAAGAGTTTTTCCTACTCTAGAAAGGGTCAATTCAATCCACTTTGGACGCATCAAAGCGTGTGTTCGGAAAACAGTCCTTGTTTAATCATGCTTGCTCCAAATTGATCTTTGAAGAGCTGAAGAAGTGAAGGAGGAATAATGCAAGGTTGTAAAAGTTATGAATGAGCACTTCCATAGCTGATAATATGCATTGTTTAAGCTGGAGATGAGAAAATCAAATTGACTGCCACCCGGTCATAGTGGTTATGGAACGGTTCATTGTTTGGAATTAAGAAGGGAAATAAAGATAGAAACATTGCAAACTTGGTCTTCTGCAGGGAAACTTGTTTCATAAATTGTTTACCAGGTCAAGCACTGTCATGTATAAATAGAGACCATGTCATGCAAGGCACCTCACTCCTCCCTCGAGCAATAATACTCGAGCTAGGAAATAGAACTGAGATCGGCTCCAACTCCCGCCCACAATGAAGTCCTTTCCAGTAAGCCTTCTCATTTTGGCTTTGGCAAGCAAATCGCCTTTGCTTATGACCCAAGTCCTCTTCGGGACATATGCGTGGCCATCAACGATCCGAAGTCTGCAGGTTAAACCTCTATTCTAGTGTTATTGACATGCTGTTTTCTTCTTGTCAGTGATGCTATAAACAGAACATGCAAAAAGGTTTTGTTTTGGTAGCATGACGACATTGTCATCGACTATAACTAGTACAATAGTCATCGCATATTGAGTGATGCATATTAAGATGAGTCCTGTTTTCTTATGCAGTGTTTGTGAACGGGGAGTTTTGCAAGGACCCTAAGGAAGCCAATGCGAGATGACTTCACCTTTATGGGGTTCGAAAGCACGGGAATACCGCAAACCCACTTGGATCGAAAGTCACACCCGCAACCGTCAACGAGTTTGCGGGACTCAATACTTTGGGCATATCCATGGCTCGCATTGACTTCGCTCCGGAGGTTTAAACCCTCCCCACACTCACCCTCGTGGCACCGAGGTCTTGGTCGTCATCGAGGGCACACTCCTTGTCGGCTTCGTCACGTCCAACCAATTGAACAACACTCTCTTCACCAAAGTCTTGTACAAAGGCGATGTGTTTGTTTTCCCAATTGGACTCATTCACTTCCAGTTGAATACCGGAAAGACCCCCGCGCCGGCCTTTGCCGGTTTAAGCAGCCAAAATCCAGGAGTCATTACAATTGCTAACTCCGTCTTTGGAGCAAAGCCACCCATTTCGCCGATGTTCTCACCAAGGCCTTCCAAGTGGACAAGAAAACTGTTGACTACCTCCGGGCACGGTTTTGGTACGACAACAACTAAATGGAATGGATGACCAGAAAAACACCAACAGAGCATCTAAGCCATTTAACTTACGCAAGCATTCGTAGTTTCCATGAGAGACTTCCAAGAATAAAAACACTGCTTTATGTCAGTGGTCAATGGGTATTTTTGCCTCTTGTATGAGTAATTGATCAGTAAAGTATTATTTACTAAGAATCTCCTGTTTCTTGATCCCTGTTTTGCCGAAAGTTTCTGATATGGACCGGAGCCAAATGCCAAGAAAAGTCATAATAGAAACAAAACGCAGATTTCGATTAGATGCATATAAGCTCAGTGAAAACAATTGCAACGACTTTGGGCACTCGAATCAGCCTCAAAATGATCATTGAAGTGTTGCTTGTCAAATTATCGAGCACGAAAGGTTATTGCACGCTTTCCACTGCGGGACCTGAACTCTCGTATTGATCAGACCCATCAAGAACGATCCATCCATATTCCATTGGTGTCAAATTTTCATGCTCTGATTTTGTGATACTGCGACACAGTAAGTCCCAATCCACACTCAGCATGTCATGAAGATCAATGCTTCGTGCTGCCAAGTTGCTGACTTTGTTCCTATTGCCTGGATGTATGGTCGTTCTTGTAGAAAACATGTTGTACTTTCTGTTGGTAGTTTGTTTATAAAACATATGAAGAGGTGCCTTGTCCCACATCAAAAAGATGTGAGTGTGCATGTGGACGAGATTTGGCACTAACCGACGATTATTTTTTATATCTTTTCAACGTAACCTTTGAAACGTACTTGTTCATTTTGCAACTTTTCCCGAAATGTTGCCTTTGTTCTTTTTTGCAATCTTTTGAAGAGTTGCATTTATTCGGAAAATAAAGATAAGTACCTTTGTTTTGAGATCAAACACACATCTTCTTTCATTTTTTCGTTTTTTCTTTCAAAAGAAACTATAGCCATTATTCCAGTTGTTTCCCATGAGAGACTCTAGAGAAATACTATAATTGCTATGTAGTAATCTCATTTGAAACTTTATTGTATCATGGAGGAAATTTGCCGTTGACCATTAGCAACTTTGTGGGGATAAATAAATCCTTAAAGAAAGTGATATCATGCCTCAAAGTCCGACTTGATTACTCTAAAGATCCGACTTCATTGTTCTACTCAATTCAAAACCATATTTTCCCAACAATTTTAAGGATTTATTTTTGCAACAATGGAGTTAGAGTCAAGCAAAGTCATGGTGGACCAACACTTCCACAGTTTGACATCTGCCACCAATTTGGTGGGAAACTCTTACTATTCTTGTATTTCACCGCCCGCTGAATTTCTGACAATTTTTGAAATGATGACTACTATCAATAAAAATCCCAATCTGAAAAATCATTCACTAAGAAATCGTGCCATATGCAAAGAATACTCTCTAAAGTAACTCTAGATAAAGTAGTTGATTAAAAGAAGAATATCAAAAGTTGGAAAAGAAAGTTTAAAAAGTAGGAGACTAAGGGTCCGTTCGTTTTTGCGAAAAATATCACATTTTCGGAAAATATTTTCTAAGAAGTCATTTTCTTGGAAAATGAATTTTGTTGAAACCTAACTCTAAGTGGAAAATATTTTCCACTGTTCGTTAGCTAATTTAATTGTTTGGGAAAAATTATCAAAAAATTGAATTTTAATATGTTTAATTGACCAAAAAATAGTTTTAGTTTTTAAATTTTTTAAATGAATTTTTAATTTTTCTTTTTGGTAAAAGTAAATAATAAATGTGGGAGAGACCAAACTGTACAAACGACACAGCTTCAAAAGACTTGCACTCAAGATGAGAAAATCATTATGAGTGGAAGGAAGCCGGGAGGAAAAGCCAAGTGGCTAAAACAAGAAAACAGAAACAGCAAAAACAAGCACAACGAAAGCAGCTGCCAACCAAAAACAAACGACCACAACGAGACAAGGCAAGGAAGGAGAGAAACACCCGCCTCCCACCAAAGGCAATAGTAGCCTAACACTAGGTATGAGACCAACAAAACCAACAGCGACAAGGTAGCTTAGACAGACGGTTGAAGATCTCCAGAGAGAAAATGATTGGGTCGGCGTCCCAACTGCGTAATTCTTAATTATTTGTATTTTTAAAAAATCGAAAATTTTATTATTTATTATTTTTTTCTTTCTTTTCTTTTTCCTTTTTCTTTTACTTTCTCCTTCCTCCTCCTTCTTCCTCCTCCTTCCTCCACCACCGTAGGCCTGACAATGGCCAGCTGCTTGGCGGCCAACCAAGACGTGGTCGCCAGATCCGGCGAGCTCGAGGCTCGGCAGATCTCGCCCGAGCTCGCTAGAGGTTCGCCAGACTCTGGCGAGTCATGAGCTCGCCGGATCTGGCGGCAAAGCTCGGGCTCACCTGGATCAGGAGCTCGAGCTCCGCCACTAGATCTGATGAGCTCAGGCGAGACCCGAGCCCTGCCTAGCTCGCTGGATTTGGCGAGGCCCGAGCTCCGCCCTCTGCCTTGCCCGATATAGTTAGGCCCAAGCTCGGCTTCCCCAGATCGGGCTAGGTGGAGCCTCGTCGACCTGGGGTGAGGCTCGAGCTAGGTCACGGTCGGTTGCCGGCTAGCGAATGGTCAAAATCATTTCTAACTATTTTGAATACCATAAAGGATAACAAATGTCTGATCCAATTTTTTTGCCACGGATATGCTCTTTAATCTTTACCACTTTCGAAATATGATCATTAGATATAAAGGAGATATAAGCACCAATCACCACTAACCAAAAGCCCAAATCGGAAGCTAGGCTACCTAGCAAGCTTCAAAATTCTACAAAAAAGAGAACATAATTTGAATATCAAATTTACACACCAACTAACTTTGACCGAGACTCTATTAGTAACACTATTTGTGGGCTGAGTCATTCACTACGGGTCGACAAAAGACCTCAAGGCAGGTAGTTGCATGACAAATAATCCCTCGCATGATAAACAACCACCCAAGCTCGTGCTACCAACTTTATTGTGTTGTATTTCTCTAACGAACTCCGGTTCAAGCTGTTAGGGTGTGGTTTATACTCCTCATCGATAAGAAGACATGGGATCTCACTCTTCGATGAACGAGCGACACATAAGGTCAAAAGAGTAGTTTGGGCTTGGGTCCATAAATAGCTACTGAATAGCTTAACGCTTTCTCAACCCAAGAGTTTTCTTGTGCTACCTATATATATTCTATTTCTCTCGTAATAGAGTGATATATAGAGATGTGAGAGAAGCTAATTATAGCATAATCATCTACTGGATGTACCCCTTGAGAGTAAATTAGGATAAAGTCTATGTCTCGATTTCTCTTTCTTATGTTTAGACTCTATTTTGTTGAATTTGTGCACCAAATCCTAACATGAGCAAACTTTAAAAGAAAAAAAAAATCTTTTTAAGTATTATAAGATCCTAAACTTTATCAACTCAAAAGATGACCAAAGAATAGTGAAAACCATTGTAAAAAAACAAAAATTTTGAATTGAGTAGCAATGTGCGCAAAACTCTAAAAATTTGTTCCAATCAAACCGTAACTTGAAACTGGTTTTTGTAAGATCTCACAGCTCCACAACATTATCATTATCATTTCCACATAATTTGCACAGCCAAACGCCTCTTGAATTGACACGGTAACTCAAAATTAATGTAGACCTGAATTTATGACTCCACAATTTCCCCTGATTAAATGAACCGAGTATTATAATCCTAGGGTGCTACAAAAGAAAGGCAAACTTGAGTCATCGTAGCCTCCCGTGCGTGCGTGCAAAAGCCCCATTTCTTCTTCTTTCTCTGGTTCGTGACAAGAGGGAGAAGAGAAGGAAACATTTTCAGATTTATCTGGACTGAAGGTGGAATGGGCTGAGGTCTTGGGCCTTTTCTTTTCTTTTGCAAGCCCAAGTATTACATATTATGCAATTCAAAGAAAAATAAACGTTGTATTGAGAGTATTTTTAATGCTCAGTGGATGAAAACACCCATCTAATAACCCAATTCAAAAAGCACATTCTAGAGGTTGATAAGACCGTGCCAATAAAATATGTAAACCACATGACTAATGGCCACAATCACAACAAATCAAAATTGGATGATGCTGCCGCATGGTTTTATCGGTGCAGAGGGGAGAAAAGAGACCGCATGAGTTGTTAGATAATGATCCTGAGAGAAGTATAAAGACGAACTGTTCTCTGAATGGATCAGTGTTTGAGAAGGTCAACAATGGACCTTTGACAACAGCAACAGAGATAGGGTTTAGGAAATCAACCCCTGGGTGAGCGCTTTCAACAACTCTTTCCCTTATTTCTCCAATTGACTAGTCTGCTTCGCTGGGGCCGTAAGTAGATATCTAAATCCGGTGATGTGTCGTTCCGTTACTGCTTCGACGAAACCCCGATCAGGTTAAATTTCCTCTGTTCCAGCTAAGGAATGCATGAATCTAAGGTGAGAATGATATTCACAGATAACGTCAGCGTCTTTCTTTTTTACCTCTGTACTTCACTGTTGCAGCCGACCAGGGTCGACTCAGCAGCGAAATGGTGCGGACCACTTCCTCAGAAAAAGTATCAGATCCTTAAAAAGTTGAATAATTCATTTACGAGAAAATGCAGGAATAGGCGTTCCTAATACGCCTTCACCATGAAAGGACTTGCCTAGTTGGTGATTTGCTTCCGATTTTTCAGTGTATCATGCAGGACGTTCACACCATAAAGTTCCTTGCTGTGCATTTGCGTTGTGATAATATAGACAAGGATAAGCAGAGCAAGCATCTTAATATCAGAGGGGTAAAAGGCCGATTCCAGCCAAAAGTAGGATCTAAAAAACTAATGAGTATTTAAACTTCCCTATGTGGATAATACTCCCCAAGAAGAAAAGTCGAGATTGCTAGTTATTGAAAATTCGATGTGCCGAAGGTAAGAAACCGGGGAACAAAGACTCACTATGGCTGAATTGAAGTCTTCTAACCTTATTTTTGGGGAGAAGATGCCCACTGAATTATTACATAGCGTCAAATTAATAAACAAAAATTGCGCTCTAGCAATTTTATTTGGAAAAGAACACAAATGTCATAACTTTTATATAGTGTTCACTTAAGTATCATAACTTTTCTTTCGCTCATTTAAATGCTATAACTTATATACAGTACTCACTTGAACACTATAACTTCCAATCGATCACTTTAATACTATAACTTTCATAAATATGCATCACAAGTGTCATGCCATGTTGGATAAGCCTTTTTAAAAGTTATGACACTCAATTGAAAGCTATGGCAATTAAGGAAACGTTATAGAAATTATGTGCCCAAATGATCAGAAAAAAAAGTTGAGGTATTCAAGTAAGCATCATAAAAAATTATCACATTTATAATGTCCATATTTCCAATTTCAATACTCAAAGATGTAAGGTAGTCATATTGTCTTTTGAATTTTCTATATCTTAAAATGGTTAGCGTGAAATCTATCATGACTATTACGATTAGAAACTTGCCTTCATCTAGACACCATTAACAAGTCTCCCACTTCTCTGAGAAAATCAGCGGAGGAGCTTTGAGATTAGAAACAATAAAGGGACATTTGGTAATTTCAAGGGAATTAGCTAAAATTCTTTGTGGTTGATAGCAAAGCCTCTTTTGAATTATAACCTTCCTAAGCTTCATTTTTCAACAGAATTAGGTGACTTATTTAATATCCACCAGCTCAACATGGAAACGGTCACACCCTTGATCCTCAAGTTGGCAATGTCCCATGAGTTCTAGACATTGCTTACAAGTTCTAACCTTTAAAACCTTTCTGCTCATTAGGTTACAGAGCAGAAGCAGCTTTGGACAACAGCATCTTACTTCTGACCTCCCATGAACCATAGGCAAAGTTGCACATAACCATCAGTTAATGGACAAGGCACTAATTGTACTAAAATGTTCATAACATCAGTGATGAGCTTGCATTGTGTATCCAAAGGTACATAATGTATCAAGTTTTGTGCGACAGAACAGTGAATCACTGCTATGTGTATGGTAACTAAGTTCAGTGTATGGCATGTTAAATCAGATGAAATCCTCTAATTATTACTAATAGGGAATATCGGCGGCCTCAAAATTTTCATGGTGAAGATATGTGTGAAAAGAGATTTTCCTACTCCAGATAGGGTCAATTCAATCCACTTCAGATGCATGAAACTGTATGTCAGATAACAGTCCTCGTTTGATCATGCTGCTCTGAATTGATGCCTGAAGAGCTGAAGCGGTGAAGGCGGAATAATGCAAGGTTGTAAGAGTTACGAATGAGCACTTCCATAGCTGATAATATGCATTGTTTAAGTGGATATGAGTAAATAAAATTGACTGCCACACGATCATAGTGGTTATGGAACAGTCCATTCTTTTGAATTAAGAAGGGGAAATAAAGACACGAACATTGAAGACATGGTAGTCTGCGGCGAAACTTCTTGCATAAATTGTTTACCAGGTCAAGCACTGTCATCTATAAATAGAGACCATGTTAGCATGCGAGGCACCTCACTTCTCCCTTGAGAAATAATACACTGAGCTAGGAAATAGAACCTGAGATCAAAGCCCTAACTCCTGCCCACAATGAAGTTCCTTCCAATTAGCCTTCTCATTTTGGCTTTGGCAACTGCAATTGCCTTTGCCTATGACCCAAGCCCTCTTCAGGACATATGCGTGGCCATCAACGACCCGAAGTCTGCAGGTTGAACCTCTATTTTAGTGTTATTGACATACTGTTTTCTTGTGATCCATGATGCTATAGACAGAACATGCTAAAAGGATTTGTTTTGGTAGCATGACAACATGGTTATCTATCATAACTTGTCTAATAGTCATCGCCTTGAGTGATGCATATTAAGATGAGTTCTGTCTTCTTATGCAGTGTTTGTGAACGGGGAGTTTTGCAAGGACCCTAAGCTAGCCACCGCAGAGCCACCGCAGATGACTTTGTCTTTACGAAGTTCAGAAAGCCTGGGAATACTGCAAACCCACTTGGATCAAAAGTCACACCTGCTATTGTCATGGAGTTTCCAGAACTCAATACTTTGGGCATATCCATGGCTCGCATTGACTTTGCTCCTGGCGGTCTAAACCCTCCCCACATTCACCCCCGTGGCACTGAGGTTCTGGTTGTAGTCGAGGGCACACTCCTGGTCGGCTTCGTCACATCCAACCAATTGAATAACACTCTCTTCACCAAAGTCTTGTACAAAGGTGACGTGTTTGTTTTCCCCATTGGGCTCATTCACTTCCAGTTGAATACTGGGAAGACCCCTGCACTGGCCTTTGCTGCTTTGAGCAGCCAAAACCCAGGAGTGATCACCATTGCTAAATCTGTCTTCGGAGCGAAGCCACCCATTTCTATTAATGTTCTCACCAAGGCTTTCCAAGTGGACAAGAAAACTGTCGACTACCTTCAAGCACAGTTTTGGTACGACAACAACTAAATGGAACGGATGACTCAAGAATTGCCGACAGAGCATTTGAGCCATAGTACTTATGAGATCATTGCTACTTTCCAATATTGCTAAGAATAAATGAATAATTTTTCTCAATGTTTATAGGGGTTATATACCTTGTTGTATGAATCATTTTACTAAGAATCTCTTTCAACAACCCAACCAACCACCCACCACCCCCCCCGGCCCGCGCGCTCTTTCGTCCCTCCATCCCTCCCTCCCTCCCTCACTGTTTTGAGGATAATTTCTCATTCGAAAGGAGCCAAATCCCAAGCAAAGTCATTTCTCACATTTAATTACGGGGCGAGGATCCATAAAAATTCTATCGATGTCATATTTTTCATGCTCTAATTTGGTGGACGCACAGGAAAGGAAGTCCCAGTCCACACACCGCTTGTCCTCAGGATCATTGCTTTGCTAATGTTGTCATGAATTCCACAAAATTCAATCAGGAAATCTAGGAAAGCTTGAAGATTGTAGGCTATTTGTTTCCTAATATATTTCCTAGATTTGGGTTTCAAATTTGATAGTATCTTTATGGTGGAATTCCTTTCCTACTAGGTTTAGGAAAGTGGGGATCTAAAGATCTATTTATTTCAGCATTGTACCTTGTACTCTTGCGATACGCTCAAATAAGAAATCATCTCTCTCTCTCTCCCATGGATGTAGGCAGATTTTTTCGCCGAACCACATAAATCTCCGTGTTCTTGATTATTCTTGTTTTCTTTCTCATTTAGTTAGTTTTTCTTCCGCACAACAATTGGTATCAAGAGCAATCTAGGTTCTCCGTTCCTGTATTGCGACTTCGAACATGATGGCTGGAAAGGTTCAATCATTCAATTTGATATTGAATGATTCACCGGGAAGAATAGTTTTACACTATGGTGGAAAAGTATGAAGGATATATTGATTCAACAAGGTTTATCAAAGGTTCTTCTGGGAAGATCAAACAAGCCGAACACCATCACTGATGATGATTGGGCTGACATAGAGGAGAGGGCGTGCAGCGCAATCTGATTGAACCTATCGGATGAGGCCCTTCAATATGTAGCGGAAATTGAATCTGCTCCGGAGGTATGGCTCAAACTCGAAAGCATTTACATGACGAAATCTCTTACAAACAAATTGTTCTTGAAGAAGAGATTGTATTCAATTCAGATGAGTGAAGGAGGAGATCTGTTGGAACACCTCAACGTGTTCAATAAGATGATTAGTGAACTTACAAGCTTGGAGGTAAAGTTTGAGGATAAAGACATAGCGCTTCTACTATTGGCATCGTTGCCGGATTCGTTTGACCATTTGGTGACTACGCTCCTTTATGGCAAGGAAACCCTGGAGATCGGAGAGGTGATTGCTGCCCTAATCTCAAACGACACTCGGAAAAGGGCAAGTAGTTCAAAATCTTCGGGAGAGGGACTCTTTGCAAAGGAGAAAAGCAATCAAGGAAGAGGAAGATCAACGAATCGAGGATCGAGCAATAGGGGTTGATCAAAATCCAAGGGAAAGTTCAAAGGAAGATGCTACGGGTGCAATTCTGTCCAAATAAGAACGAGAAAAAGAAGAAGAGCTCGGATGAGGCAAGTATAGCTGACAGCATTGAGACCAATGATGGGGACGTCTTGTCCATATCGTCGGGGAAGGACATCTTTGAAGATTCGTGGATCATGGACTCCGAATGCACTTTAAACATGTGTCCTCATTGAGAAGCCTTCGATGAGTACAAGGCATATGATGGTGGTTCAGTTCTCATGGGAAATGATACCTCGTGTGAGACTGTGGGTGTTGGAACTGTGAAAATCAAGATGTTTGATGGCATGATTAGAACCTTGGCAGACGTGCGTCATGTTCCGAGTCTAAGGAAGAATTTGATCTCATCGGGAGCACTTGAATCCAATGGATGCAAGTACACGGCTCGAGGTGGAGTCTTGAAGGTGATTAAGGGAGCTTTGGTTGTTCTTAAGGGACAAAGGCACGGGAACCTATATCGACTTATAGGAACCACAATGCAAGGTGGAGCATCTGTGTCCACGGATGCTAGCACGGAGATAGATAACACCTATCTATGGCATATGCGTCTCGAGCATATGGGAGAAAGAGGATTGATGGAGCTTCACAAGAGGAATGGACTCAAAGGTATAAAAACATGCAAATTAGATTTCTGCAAATTTTGTGTGTTTGGAAAACAATGCAGAGTACGGTTCAATGCTGCAACTCATACAAGCAAGGGCATGCTTGAGTATGTACACACGAATGTATGGGGTCCTTCACCGGTAAAGTCAAAAGGAGGGAAGGAATACTTCGTGACATTCATTGATGATTTCTCTCGCAAAGTTTGGGTCTACTTCATGTGACACAAAAGTGAAGTCTTTGAAAAGTTCAAAGAATGGAAAGCTGAAGTTGAGACTTCAATGGGGAAGAAGGTTAAGTTCTTGAGATTGGACAATGGAGGAGAGTACAAATCGACACTATTCATGGAGCTTTGCAAGAATGAAATGATTAAACGTCACTTCACAGTTCCAGATACGCCCCCAACAGAATGGCGTAGCAGAAAGGATGAATCGGACCTTATTAGAGAGAGCTAAAAGCATGAGGCTACATGCGGGACTGAGCAAGGAGTTTTGGGCAGAAGCTGTCTACATGGCATGTTATCTTGTGAATCGGTCTCCATCAACTGCAATTAAATGCAAAATTCCCGAAGAGGTATGGACTGGTAAAATTGTCAATTATTCTAATTTAAGAATATTCGGCTGTTCTACTTTTGTACATGTGTAGAGCTCGAAGCACTCAAAGTTGGATCCAAAATCAAAACAATGCATATTTCTCAGTTACGAGAAAGGAATGAAAGGCTACAAATTATGTGATCCAAGTGAGAAGAAAGTTCTAATGAGCAAGGATGTTATATTCGATGAATCTGCAATGTTGAAGTCAAGTTGCGTGCCACGCGCAGCTGCTAAAGAGGAGAGTGATAAATCTATCGTTAAGGTGGAGCTTGAAACCAGAGAATCTACAGAGAATGGTGAGTCATCCGATGAGGCTCCGGAAGTCAAAGAAACGGTAGAAGTTCCTCGTACCATTGCGATGGGTCGAGGAAGGCGCACTCCCAAAGCACTGGAGAGATACGGTTTTGAGGATATAGTTGCTTATACTCTTACCGTAGGCTCTGGCGATCCAAGCTCCTATCATGAAGCTTTGAAAAGTGATCACAAAGAAAAGTGGATGACCACAATGATGGAGGAGATGGAGTCATTACAAAAGAATGAGACATGGGAACTTGTGAAGAAGCCCAAGGATCAAAATGTCATTGGTTGCAAATGGGATCTTCGAAGAAAGGAAGCAGCAACGGAGAAAGAGCAAGAGAGATACAAGGCCTGACCTGTTGCTAAGGGCTATGCATTGAAGGAGGGGATTGATGTGGCACCTCGAAACGCCTACGGTCACCACAGATACCAAAGAAGAACCTTAGTTCCTAGGCATTTTTTATTTTTTTTATAACGGTCCCAGCGCATCTTATTTGCGGAAGCATAATCAAGTCTTACTAATTCTCTCTCCAACAATCATGATACAATTGCACACCACTAAACATAATAAGTAAAAATAAAGCCTAGAAGCTTTTATTTACATATTTTCATGATGGATTTTCTAGGGTCAATACAACAAAAGAAAGGCCAAGACTTTTGACTACACTCAGCCATAACCCCAAAAGGAGACAACTCGACCCACTATGTCGATCATGCAAAATCCTCCATCCACTAGTGTCGGCTATTGTCCAAAAAGTTGCAGCTCCTACTCCTCACACACGGGCCGTCACACCCATCCTAGTGCGTCAGGCGGTGGCGGCGGCAACATCCCCCGCATCACCCCATCTCGACGAACATGAACAAATATGAACTCTTAAATGATAGGGCCCTTAGCCAGGCCCACATCATACATCACTAATGCACGAACCCGAATGAACGTCAGACTAGGAATGGTGGGACAGTTGATCTCTACACACTCGATCTCCACGTCCGAAGGAAGGCTGTAAAAGATGCCCCGCGTGACAGCAGAGAGCGGCATCTTTCTAATTTGAAATGTTGGTCCCCGAAGGGGTGAGAACAGCCACTCAGCAGGTAAAAGACCCAATAAACCACTCAATGCATTACATAATACAATCATAACAATCATAGCATAACACATGTCATTCATGCATCCATGCATGACTTACCATGAAACCATGCATATGTCATCATACCGCATGTACATACATCCTTGCACTCACCATCATCATGTCACATATATCATCATGCCATAGGTGCACATACATCCATGCACTCACCATCATCATGTCACATATATCATCATGCCATAGGTGCACATACATCCATGCACTCACCAGCATCATGTCACATATATCATCATGCCATAGGTGCACATACATCCATGCATTCATGACTACATGTTACCATATCATGCATAATTCGATTTCAATTTTCCAATTTTATTCTTTCATTTTGGCCTGCCACATTTCTCTTTCCCGGGACCAGTATTTGCACCCCACATTTATCGCTCGTACCCCACCTGGCATCGCGAGGAACTTCCGGCACAAACCTCTAGGCATCTGGCACACACCCTCCGGGCATCTCGTACCCCAACTGGCATCATGAGGCATCCCCCGGCACAAACCTCCGGTCTTCCGGCTCCCCCACTCTCCGGGCATCTCGAAACTCCAGAGGACCCTTCGGAATTACGCCATCAGGCCACCAGGCATCCGGCATTTTCACTCCATGGTCGGGCATCTCGACACTCCCAGGGCATCATCGGCTCACACCTCCGACGGCCTTCTCATTTATCATAGTTCACATTCACAATTATGGTTCAATTTCAACATGGCATATGTTATGACGGCAAACAAGATTATTTTCAGCATTTGATTCTTATATGTAGTTTCGATCATCATCAAATATGCAGCAAGATCCAATCACTTATGACAATACAATCCAGGGGGTCCATGTAACTTAGGATAATCCATACATCATGACTTTTGAGATTTACCAAATTCCGGCTTGCACAATTTCGGAAAACATATAAATTAAATATCCATATGATCTTCAAAAATCATAAAATCAGAACATGTGATAGACAAGACATAAAGGTAGCAACTCCATGAAGAACACATGCCCAAAAGAACTTCACAAAAAAAGATATAGCTCACACAATACAGCTTGCAAAATTCGGATAAAATCAGATTGCACAGTTCTTGAAATATTTCCATTAAAATACCCGAATGGCCTCCAAAAATTATGAAATTTTACCAGATGATAGTCAAGACCATAAAATATATTTTTCATGAAGACATGAAGGCCAGATTCGTCCTAGATAATTTACTATGGACGGTCGAAGCCCCTGTTCCTAGTACAGAACAGTCCAGTTTAGTTGTCTCCGAAAAATCGAGGTTTTGCCTACTTATCTTCCTTCATTTCCTCTGAATTTTTTATATGTTTTGCCTCAAGAGATCCACTACAACTTTCATTAAGGGATCTAGGTGAGATTCTCAAAGGATAGTTACCATATAGTTCACGAAGTCGCGGGAGTCCAGTACAATACTTCCAGATCTGCTGTCTTCAAAAGAAAATCGTTTCACTAGGCTAAATTTTTTCGTTTTACCTCAAATTTGAGTATGTTAGTCTTCAAGATTTTCTCTATAACTTTTGTGAAGAAGTATAAGTGAAATTCGCAGTAAAAAGTGACATACAACACAAAACCATCAAGAGGTCAACAAAACAGTTCCAGATTTAGCGTTTTCGTAGAGGGAGGGTTTTACCCCTCAAAACTCAGCCCTTATGTCTCAAATTTTAGTATGTTATATTTTGAGATGTTTTCTACAACTTTCGTGAAGAAGTCGAAGCCAAAATCCGACTCAAACCACGCATGCAAGCCTCTACAACGTTCGGGGTCAGGCAGTATACTCGAAAACAGGATGCTATTTCAAAAACAACACACTCAAGCTTCGGTTTCTCATACCCTAAACGTCCGAGATTCATCACCATTCCAACACACATGCAAGATACAACATGCAAGAGCAGAATATGGATCCCAACTTGCCTCCAAATCGAGCAAACAACGGCACACGGATGGCAACGGACGGTCAACGGGTGAGTGGACGGACGGACGGCTTCTTCCTCCTCTCTCTTTGTTCTTCACTCTCTCAACAACCCTCTCTCTCTCTTTCTCACCTTGGACAACAGGCCCCCATAACCGGTCACTCCTTCCTTTTATTTCCCCCTAATCACAATCATTAGTCATCATTTGAAGCCACCCAAGAAGACCAATAGATGAAGCCTCCTTTTTGCCACTTGGCCTCTCCCGTGCATGATGGACTTGAGGGTTTGGGCCGGCTCCTCCCCCTTGTGGTCGACGGAAGCCCTCTTCATGGGCCTCATGGGCCAAGCCAATTTGGCCCACTTTAGGTCCAATACCCTTGGGCCTAAAGTTCAATCCTAATAAATCTCAATTTCACTTTTAATAATTCATTTTTAATTCTCTCTTTTATAGATTTCAAATTTTTAATTTCATATGGCCATAATCTTGTAACAACTAATCTATAGGGATTAAATCTATGAGGTGCATAGCCAAGAATAAATTCTTATTAATTCATCCTATAATGCTAATTTTAATAACTCAAGGACACAAGATACATATCATTTGGCCTTAAAAAAAACCAATGGATAAAGCATAAACCAAAGGTAATTTCATTACCTAACCATAGGCTTTGATAAATTTAGAGGTTGTCTTGAATTTTTTGGGATTCCACAATTGATTACGACGAGATATTTTCCCCGGTTGTAAAACACACATCAATTTGTGTTTTACTAGCTATGGTAGCCATGTATGACTTGGAGCTTGAGCAGCTAGATGTGAAGACGGTATTCCTTCATGGTGACTTTGAGGAGAAAATTTATATGGAGCAGCCCGAAGGCTTCAAGGTGGAAGGGAAAGAGGATCGTGTTTGTTTGCTCAAGAGATCACTTTACGGTTTGAAGCAATCTCCGAGGCAATGGAATAAAAGGTTTGATTCTTTTATGCTTCATATTAGCTACATGAGGAGTGTGCATGATTCTTGTGTTTACTACAAGGTTTTGGATGATAAGTCGCTTATTATGTTGATACTCTATGTTGATGACATGTTGGTTGCTGCAAGAAAAATGAGAGACATTATTTCCTTAAAGTCTCGGTTAAGTAGTGAGTTTGATATGAAGGATCTTGGTGCTACAAAGAGGATCCTTGGCATGGAAATCTTTCGAGATAGACATGCAAGTAAGCTTTGGGTAAATCAAAAGAAGTATGTTGAGAAGGTCTTGGAGCGGTTCAACATGGGTAAAGCTAAACCGGTTAGTACACCTTTAGCAAATTACTTCAAATTATCTGAGAAACAACGCCTTGTTTCACATGAGGAAGTTGTAAAGATGTCTCGAGTACCCTATGCCAGCACAATAGGGAGCCTCATGTATGCTATGGTTTGTAGCAGACCGGATTTGGCTCATGCGGTGAGTCTCGTCAGCCGATACATGAGCAATCCGGGTAAGGAGCATTAGGAAGCTGTTAAGTGGATCTTTCGTTATTTGGCTAGAACTGTCGGAATGGGTTTAATGTTCAGTTCCAAGGGAGGATTGATCAATTTAGCAGGTTATATTGATTTAGACTTCGCTGGTGATTTGGACAAGCGAAGGTCAATCACGGGATATGTCTTTACTCTTGGCGGTGGAGCTATTTCGTGGAAGGCAATGCTTCAACCGACTATAGCATTGTCTACAACTGAAGTTGAGTATATGGCAGTAACTGAGGCTGCGAAGGAGGGAATATGGCTGACTAGTTTGGTCATAGAGTTGGGTATAAAGCAAGAAAGTGTTACATTATATTGCAATAGCCAGAGCGCAATATGTCTCGCTAATAATCAAGTGTTCCATTCTAGAATGAAACACATTGGAGTTCGATACCACAAAATTCGAGAATTTGTGGAGAATGGTAGCATTGCTTTGAAGAAAATCGGCAAAAGAACATTTCAAGTGCCATAATTTTGCACAAAGGGATACTTAAGTGTCATAACTTACGAAAGATACACTTAAGTGCCATATTTGAAGAAAAAACGGATCACTTAAGTGCCACTCCGGCCAAAGTCCGGCCAAAACGTTGACGTGGCATTTTTCCGGCGAAGCGAGCCCAAAACGACGCCGTTTTGCACGCTGACATGGCCAAATAATGCAAAAATGGCGTCGTTTTGAGCTGACGCGGTAAAAAAAAATTATATAAAAATTCATTAAATTAAATTTAGTTAAAATATTAAAAAATAATAATTTAAAAAAATTTAAAAAAGGAAAGGGCGAGGCGGCCGGGGATTAGCCCTCGGCCGCGGCCCGCCGCCACCGGGAATGGCTGCCGACGGCGGGGAGGGTCGGCCGGGGTCGTCGGCCCTTGGCCGGGGGCCGGTGACCCCGACCAACCGGCGGCGAAGGCTCGCGAGCCCTCGCCTAGATCCGGCAAGGGTCGTAGCCCTCACCCAAATCAAGTGAGGGTCATGAGCCCTCGCCCGGCTAGGCCAAGGGCCGCCGCCTGCCGGGGGTCACCCCCGAGTGACGGCCCCTAGCCGGGTGAGGGCCGCGACCCTCCCTAAATCCATGGCCGCAGCGAGGGCTCGCGGCCCTCGCCCGGATTCAGCAAGGGTCGGTGGCCCTCGCCCGACCGGGCCAAGGGCCCGCAACCCTCACGGATCGGGCAAGGGCCGAAACCCTCGCCTTGATGCGGGGCGAGGGCTCTCGAGCCCTCGCGCCGGTCGGCTGGGGTCGTTGGCCCCGGTTAAGGCCCAGTGACCAGGCCAACCCTCCCCCACCATCACCGGCCCTTCCCGGTGACGGCGGCAACGGCTTAGGGCCGATCCCTCAACCGCCTCCCTCCTTTCCTTTTTTTCTTTTTAAATTTTAAGAATTTTAAATTTTTTCAAATATTTTAACTAAATTTAATTTTAAATTAAATTAAATTAATTTTTATAATATTTTTCCACGTCGGCGTGCAAAATGGCATCATTTTGGGCTCGCTTTGCTAGAAAATGCCACGTCGGCATTTTGGCCGGACTTTGGCCGTATTGGCACTCAAGTGATCTCTTTTGGCACTTAAGTGTACCTTTCGTAAATTATGGCAATTAAGTGTTCCTTTATGCAAAGTTATGACACTCCAGGGGTCCGCACGTCGAAGAAAATCCATACTAAAGATAATCCCGCAGATATGCTCACAAAGACAGTTACTACAGAGAAGTTCAAGTCCTATAGGGACTTGATTTCTCTCACTCATCATTGAAGTTGATGGAGGCCGCATCGATCCAGGTGCGGGCATACCTTTGCGAAGATACGGTGGAGGGAGAGATATATTTTTTTTTCTTGGTTCAAGTGGAGGCGTGTGGTTTATTCAAGCCAAAGGTGGAGATTTGCTAGTGTTGTCTTGAATTCCACAAAATTCAATCAGGAAATCTAGGAAGGCTTGAAGATTGTAGGCTATTTGTTTCCTAATATATTTCCTAGATTTGGGTTTCAAATTTGATAATATCTTTATGGTGGAATTCCTTTCCTACTATGTTTAAGAAAGTGGGGATCTAAATGTGGCACCCCTCGACGGCCCCCAATCCATTAGGGTCACCACAACCTGCCAATCGCTTTCTTTCCAAAGATATCCGTTACTTGTCTTTTATAAAATAAAATAAAAAAGGGGATTTAAAGAAGGACCGAGGTCCTTGGGCATTTTTTTTTTTTTTTAAAACGGTCCCAGCGCAATTTATTAGCGGAAGCATAATTGAGTCTCACCATCTCTCCCTCCAATAACCATAATGCAATACACACCAACTACGCGCCATAAGAGAAGATAAGACCGAAACACTTTTATTTATATATTTTCATGATGGATTTCTCAGGTCGGTACAACCAAAAAGAAAGCCAAGACTTTTAACTACACTTGGCCACAACCCAAAAGATATCTCGACCCCTATAACGATCACATGTCATCCTCCATCTATCAGTGTCGGCTACTCTAAAAAAACGTCAGCTCTCTACCCTTCACGCGGCCATTACACCCATCCTGGCGCGTCGGGCAGTGGTGGCGGCAACATCCCCCGAATCACTCCATCTCGGCGGACGTGGACCAACAAAAACTCCTGAATGACCGGGCCCCCAGCCAGGCCCACGTCGTACATGACCAGCACGCGAACTCACACAAACGTCAGACCAGGGATGGTAATGCAATCAATCTCCGAACACTCTACCTTCACATCAGATGAGAGGCCATAGAAGGTACCCCGCATGACTGGAGAGAGCGACATCTTCATAATCTGAAATGTTGGTCCCCGAAGGGGTGAGTACAGCCACTCAACAGGTAAAAGATCCAATAAACTACTCAATGCATCACATAATACAATCACAATATCATAGCATAGTACATGTCATCCATGCATCCAAGCATAACTTACCTTGCAGCCATGCATATGTCATCATACCATATGTGCATACAACCATGCACTCATCATCAAGCATCCACGCATATACCATGCCTCATGTACACATACCATCATGCCATAGGTGCACATACAACCATGCACTCATCATCAAGCATCCACGCATGTACCATGCCTCATGTACACATACCATCATGCCATAGGTGCACATACAACCCTGCGCTCATACACATCATGTCAAACAGCCATGAATACATGTCATCATACCATGCATGATTCAATTTCCACTTTTTATCTTTCAATTTGATCACCACATCTTTTTTTTCTTGGGATCAGTAATTGCATTCCACATTTTATCACTCGCACCCCAACCTAGCATCGCGAGAAAACCTCCGGCACACACCACCGGGCATCCGGCACCCCCACATTCCGGGCATCTCACATCCCAACTGGCATCACGAGGCATTCCCCGAGCACAAACCTCTGAGGCTTCCGGCGCCCAACCATTCCGGGCATCTCGAAACTCCCGAGGACATCCGGACATGTACCACAATATAACCGGGCATCCGGCACCCCCCATCCCAGTCATCCTGACACTCCTAGGGCATTATCGGCCCACCTCCAATAGTCTCCTCATTCATCATAATTCATATTCACCAATTTAGGTCTCACAATCAACATGACACATGATGTAATGGCAACAAAGTCAAATTCAGCATTTGATTCTACATGCAATGCCAAATATCATCACATGCTCAGCAAGATTCAATCACCTCAATCAATATAATTAATAGGGCTCATCCAAAACAGAATAATCATAAATTACAGCATTTGAAATTTGCTCAATCCAGCTTGCACAGTTTTAGAAAATATTTCCATTAAATACCCAAATGACCTTTAAAAATTATGAAATTCGAACATGTGATAGTCAAGACACAAAGGCAGATATTTCATGAAGGACACCACACCAAAAGACCCTCATAAAATTTGATATAGATCATGCATCACAGCATTTCTATTCTATCAATACAGCTTGCACAGTTTTTGAAACATTTTTTGGTTAAATAGGCAAATGAACTCCAAAAATTATGAACTTTGAATATGTATCAGGGAAGACATAAAGAAGATACTTCATGAAGAACACTTTGCCGAAAGAGCTTCATAAAAAAATGATATGACCCATGCATTGAAACTAACTAAGTCTGAACGCGTCAGATTACGCGGCTTTTGAAATATTTGCGATTAAATACCCTAAATATCTTCAAAATTCATGAAATTCGACTATGTTGTAGTAAAGATCCTAAGGTAGGTTTTTCATGTAGAAATTAAAGTCAAATTCGTTCTAGGTGATTTAATATAGACGGTTAAAACTTCTGTTTCAATACCGAAGTCTCCAGATCTGACTACTTCCGAAAAACTACGATTTAACCTATCTATTCTTGTTAGTTTTCTCTAAATTTTTGATATGTTAAACCTCAGGATATCCTTTACATTTTTTGTTAGAGATCGAAGTGAAATTTCAACAAGAAGATAGCCTTATAGTCCATGCATTCATCAAAGGTAGTTACCAAAATCTCCAGATTCAGTGTCTCCGAAAAATAAGGATTCCACCCACTTATTCTTGTTTGTTTTGTCCCAAATTTTAGTATGTTATATTTCAAGAAGTCCTTAACAACTTTCATTTAGAAGTCACGGCCAAAATCGAACTCGAACAACACATGCAAGCCCATAGAACATCCAAGGTCGAACTGTTTTCTCAAGAACAGTTTACTAGTCTCAAACATCCCTCTTAAAACTTCAACTTTTAACACCCTAAACATCCGGTTTCTATCACCATTCAAGCACACATAGTAGACACAACATGCAAGAGCAGATTAAGGATCCCAACTTGCCTCCAAACCGAGTAAACATGAGCACACGGCGACTGGACACGGCGACGACGAGCGACGGACGCACAGCGGACGATCGACGGACGGCTCTCCTCCTTTCCTCTCTTCTTCCTTTCTTCCTTTCTTTCTTCTCTTTCTCTCCTCTCTTTCTCTCTCGGTCGAACCTCTCTCTCTCCCTCTCATTCTCGGTTAAACCAGCACCATCATCCCTTAATTTCTTCCCCTCAATCATTAGCTATGATTAGGCATGCATGAAAGACACTTGGCACACTTCAAAGGACAAGTGAGGGAGGGCATGCAAAACCGGTCTCTTCCCCTCCCCTCTTCGTGCGGTCGACAGCCCTTTATGGGCTCTATGGGCCGGCCAGCTTGGCCCATCTTAGGCCCATCCCTCTTGGGCCTAAGACCCAAGTTTAATTAACCTAAGATTAACCCTTTTAAAAACTAATTAAATCCCTATTTAATTAAAGCACTAAATTGCAAATTAAGATAACTATATACTTGAAATAAATCCATAAGTTCCCATTTATCATACATATAGCCAAAGATAAAACTTCCTTTCCAAAATTCATCCATTAAAGACTTGGCCATACATCTCATCGCAAATCATGGATTAGAAGGCTACAAATTACAATATCGGTACTTCCATCGCCTATCCATGGTTCATGGCATATTTAGGGATTTTTATGAAATTTTAGGATGCCACACTAAAGATTTATTTATTTCAGCATTGTACCTTGTACTCTTGCGATACGCTCAAATAAGAAATTGTCTCTCTCTCTCCCGTGGACGTAGGCGGATTTTTTCGCCGAACCACGTAAATCTCCATGTTCTTAATTATTCTTGTTTTCTTTCTCATCTAGTTAGGGTTTCCTCCGCACAACATGCTTTGTGCTACCTAGTTGTCTACTTATTTCCTACTAACCACGATGTATCGTCATTTTGTAGAAAGCATGCGGTATTATCGCAGTTCAACATCTGCATATCTGTGAAAAATGTCCTATGGCAATTACGTGGGAGCTCTTACGATTCATGTGTTCCACTCCAAGCTGAATTTCAGGCCATTTTTGAAAACATGACTAGTTTCAACCAAAAGCTCGATTTGGAAAACCATTCACTAAGAAACTGTGCCACATAGCCAAAGAATACTCCCTAAAATAACTCAAGATAGAGTAGTTGATTAAAAGCATAATATGAGAATTTAAAAGACGAAAAGAATTGGGAGACAAAGACTCACTATAACAAAATTGAAGTCGCCTACAATATTTTATATTGATCAGGTGTTCGGAAAAGAATAGCGAGCACATTAAGTCGGAGAACTTTCCGTTCTTCGCAAGTAGAGAAGGACAATTATCTAATAAACATTCACTACCGAAAATGGATTGGATGTGAAGCTCACTACAGATATGCAAATTAAGTAGTAGCCGTCATCTACACATCTTCAACAACTCTCCCATTTCTCCATGTTATATTAAGAAGTGTAAACTGCGTTTAAACCTCTCTGCTACTCTTGCAATTTCCTATAAGCGAGTCCTCATTAGCAGAAGTCAAAAAATAACCTTCTTTTTTCCGAGTATAGGTTTTGTTTCTTCCAATCATCGTCCACGATACATATTCGTTTTGGTAGGCTTCTGATTGGTGCTGCAGTTTTTACATCCTTGGAATGGATAAAAAAACAGCTCAAAAATGGAAAACCATTCACTAAGAAACTTGTCCTATGGCAATTACGTGGGAGCTCTTACGATTCATGTGTTCCACTCCATGCTGAATTTCAGGCTATTTTTGAAAACATGACTAGTTTCAACCAAAAGCCCGATTTGGAAAACCATTCACTAAGAGACCATGCCACATAGCCAAAGAATACTCCCTAAAATAACTCAAGATACGGTAGTTGATTAAAAGCAGAATATGGAAATTTAAAAGACGAAAAGTGTGACATCCTAAAATTCGAGCCCTTTGTGAGATAAATGAATGTGAGTTTTGTTGGTTGATCTCACTTGGAATTGATCACTCCTGAGATACTGATCTTGAGAGGAAAGGCTAATGAGAACAGAACTCATATGACTAAAGAACTTGACCTGAGAAAACGACTTGACCGTGAGACTTGCGAGAGGATGATCCTATAGATAGGCAGGCCAATTTCAAGGACAACTAGAAGTCAATTCGCGGACAGAACATAATGGAATGACGGGTGATTTTGTTTACAGTTATCGAGGCCGCGAACGACCCTAGGTCGATCTTCAGTAATCGTGTACTTTGAAATAAGAATCTATCATCCGCAATTTCAGGTAGTCAAGGACGTCCATGTGTCGAGATGTCTTGAACGCGATTTGGCATGAGTTGGTTATGCGTGAACCCTCAAAGCCGTCTATCAGTCTGAGTTGTACCTAAAATGGCATTAGGGCGAAATTGATACGGCATGAGAACCCAAGATTAGACTTCGAATTATCGGGAATGTCCAGGATGGACTTTGGGTGATGCTACTTCGACAATCAGCAATGCAAGGCAAGCCGAGTGTGAGGAAAAATGGCTTACAGATCGAGAAATCAAGCCTATGAGGAAATGGGCTGAGCAAAGCTAGTGTGGGCCTTAGGCCCAAGGTGGAACAACCACCATGGTAGGCCCAAGGCAAGCAAGTGAGCCCATTGGGCCCAACCAACTATTTCTTCTTTCAAGCCTATTAGTAAACCTTAAGCCCATTTGAGCCCAATCAATTCACAAGCCCATTTCTATTCATGCCTAGCCCATTTCTTAGGCCCATACATCAATTTCAGCCCAAGGGCAGATGGGGAAATTGTGCAAGGTGGAAATGACCAAATTGCCCCTAAAAGCATTTGGATAAGGGTAAGAGAAGAGAGAGAAAGATGAGGTCATCTTTGCATGGGGATTTGAGGCATACTTGATGGCCTTCTAAAAGGGTGCAGCCAGCCCTCCAATCACCCTCTCTCTCCTTCCTTCAGCCCTCTCTCAACTGACCTCTCTCTCTCTCGTCGTTTTTCCTTTCTTCTTCCTTTTGCTCCTACAGACCTTCTTGTGAAAAGCTGAATTGATTGTTGCCTTCCCGACGAATTAGCTCTCGTGCCACCCACCACCGTGCTCAAGATATCCAGACCATCCGCCCTGACTTAGCCATTCGCCAGTTGAAGCCATCGGATGACCCGCCGGTCGGCCAGAAGCCAACGCAAGTCTAACTGTCTAGCCTTGTTCTGCTCCAGCAGACCTTTTTCAAAAACCCGATTTAAAAGTTGTCTTTCAGTGAGAATCAGCCTTCGTGCCACCCACCACCGTGTCTAGGAGAGCCAATCCGTACGAACTAACTCGGCTGCTCACCGAACGGAGCCGCCGGTTGACCCGCTCGCCGGCGAGAAGCCATCGCTTGCTAGACCGCCTAGAGTCCGCCTAGTCCACCTATTTCGTGGTTTCAACCTGTTTTCTCCCATTTCGACCAAGCTTTCACCTAGCTCAGCTACCAACCACTCCCCCTCGACCCCTTAGTGCCGCCAGTTGCTAGGCAACCCCTTGCCGAAGCTCCGATCAGTTGCCCAACTTCTTTCCCACCTTTGCAATCTAGTTTTTGGGAGTTTTAATGGGAGTTCGAGCTGTTGTTGCTATTCTGAGCTTGGGACCGCCTTGGATCGTCGTGGTTGAGGTCCCAATGCGTCGCCTTCATCGTTGCCGCCACGTCTGTGTCTTCAGCCCATTTAACGAGTGAATTTAGCTCATAATCTCTTGATTAGTGCCTAAACTTGCTTAGAATTGGTTTAATTAGTGTTAATTCTAGCTTTTGAGGTTTAATTAAGTTATATTAGTCCTAAGATAGGTGGTTAGATTAATGGTTAAGATTAGATTAGTTTAATATTGCTTTACTTGCTTAATGTGGCTTATGTGGTTAATTAAACATGTTTAGCTTTAATTGATTGGTTGTTTAATTTAAATATTGTTTTAATGATTTTTGGATTTAATTTATTAGTTATTAAATTCTGAAATTTTATTGTTCACGATACTATTCACGTGGTATTGATCATGGAGTACTACTTTGTTCATGAGCACTATTCACCCAAGAATGAAAAGTGCCTAATTTCATGTGTTTTGATCTTATAAGGTGATTTGAGTGTATACATGCATGGGCATCCACATGAATTGAGTGATTTTCATAAAAAGGGAAATATGCCTAGTCTAAGGGACATTAGAGATGGACCGTCTTTATGAGAGAAGGATTTGAGGAGGTATGTTTGCGTGATCAAATGTTGGACTGTCACCCAACGGGAGTTTGGGGGCGATACCTAGCGGGAGTCAGAAGCCGATCGCAATAGATTCTGAACCGATATCCCTTTTTGGGAAACCATCTGAATGGGAGTTCTAGATGTAGCCGTGCTCAACAGGGTTGGACAAAGCCCGATCTTTTTATCGCTAGCCCAACAAGAGTAGGATGATCGCTGACTGGAAAGTTAGCCATGGCTGGGAGGTCATTAATAACTAGAGCACGCATGAGTGTTAAGGTGGATGAGCACTAATCGGAAAGTTAGCTATGGCCGGTAGGTCATTAGTAACTGAAGTACTCATGAGGGTTGTGTCAGTTAGGCCTTATTATGGGGTAAAATTGTGTGGCGTGGTATGGATCGTGTCATGACGATTTTATCTTATAATCGGGACCCGTGTGATTGATTGATGCATGATAGGTGGCGCACTAAAGTGCAATAGCGTATGAGAATCATGGCATCATTAGTTTCGGTTATACATGTTGATCATATTATTTATGGCACACACGCATGAATCGATAACGTGCAGGGTATAGCAATGGCTAGGTGAGATTGCTTGTGATGCGACTCGTATATGATTAATGAATTGTATCATCTAATGGCCATGTGCATTGCGTGTATTGTACTGAGATTCAACGTGTAGGGTATGGCATACCAGGTAAGGTTGCATGTGAATCGACTATGTAGTTGGTGGTTGACCCTTGTTGTTGTAATTTGTTGGTTGTTCGTTGTTAGTCATGGCTTGTTTGTGGGGTGTTTCTAGAGAGATGCCTTGAGTTGAGTTGAGTTAGAGTTCTAATGAGGGGCTTAGGGGAGGATTCATTGAGATTTATATCTTGCTAGTTATTGTATAACCACTTTCAACTCCTTAGAATGGCACTTTCGACAATGAGATTCGGTATCCCCAAGGACTGGGATATTGTCGTGACGCACCACTGCTTTCCGAGTCGGGCATATCTATACGAGAAGTATCTCACCACCATTTGGGTAGATGAGGGACCCGGGCAATGGATACCCCATAGATTCTTGGAATGGTTCATTCGGAAATGGAGATATGATGATCGGTCCTCTGCAATGCCATGACGGGCCGCCGAGTAAGGGCCTTAAAGATGCCAAATGGGATCCCATGGAGTTGGACCCTCTTGACGATACAGTGGAGAATCCTAGCCCCGCTTCACCAGCAACTGACCCGTACGGCTCCATTATTGAATTGATGGAGTCTGAGTCCATCGGACCTGAGTGACTGTAGTGTCGAGCCTGAGGGTTCTTTTTGGTGTATAGTTGGGTTTGCCTAGCCTAGCTTCTTTTTGGTCTGGCTTAAAGGATGAATCGGTCCTTTGTCGGGCTTGTAAATGGGAAATGATCCTCCGTAGGTTAATTTAATATGAAAAATGTAAATATGTGTATATATCAGTAGATGTTGTGTTTCTGCTATTCATCACACTATCCCTGTTTTCTTGCTTGATTGTTTGTTGATAGGGAGATGGTTCGCTTTCCGCTTGTGCATAATGAAAGATTAAAAATGAAGGGTTGGCGATGAGTCCTGGGATATCGCTTTCTATCAACCAAGGAAAGGGTTGTTGTGTGCACAGGATTCGGGGCATGACAAAAAGAAGTGGGAGACAAAGACTCACTATAACCAAATTGAAGTCGCCTATGATATTTTACATGGATTGGGTGTTCGGAAAAGAATAGCGAGCATGTCAAGTCATAGAACTTTCCGTTCTTCACAAGTAGAGAAGGACAATTATCTAATAAACATTCACTACCGAAAACATATTGGATGTGAAGCTCACTACAGATATGCAAATTAAGTAGTCGCCATCATCTACACATCTTCAACAACTCTCCCATTTCTCCATGTTATATTAAGAAGTGTAAATTGCGTTTAAACCTCTCTACTCCTCTTGCAATTTCCTATAAGCGAGTCCTCGTTCGCAGAAGTCAAAAAATAACCTCTTTTTTTTTTCCGAGTATAGGTTTTTTTTTTCTTTCAATCATCGTCCGTAGTACATGTTCATTTGGGTAGGCTTCTAATTGGTGTTGCGGTTTTCACATCCTTGTAATGGATAAAAAACAGCTAAAAATGGAAGTACATGATTGAATCATAATGCAATGCATACGCTTGGCAAAGCGATGAAGTTCCTGCGTTTTTCCCTTTTAAAAACTCTTCATGTGATCCAATTTACTTCATCAAGAGGACTGGCTGACGTGTCATATGCCGGAAAAGTCAAACAAAAATTGCAAAAATTTGCAAACTCCCAAGGTCTGGTTGTTGTGACTTACATCATTTGAGGAAGGTGGAGCACAATCCACAAATTGAAACCATTGATTTTCAAAGTACTTTTTAGGAACCAAACGCGAATGGACCTATGGTGTATTCAAAGCTTTTTCAAATGAAAAACTAGTAAGCGATTTTCTTAATTAAACCAAAGCATAAAGGTGTCAAGCAGGATGAGCTGGATATCGAATTGTGTTTTTCTAATCAAAATGCCATATCTCTATTCAATTTGACTAGGGTTAGTGTTCTGCCTTATTCCTTGATCCATTCCCAGCATAGTTCTCTCACTTGTACAATAATCAATGCATGCTTGCTAGATAATCCTTGCTCCAAGGACTTTTGAACTTTCAACAAAAACATAAAAACCAAAGTAAAAATCATGTTAATCCTCAAGTTCGCCGGTCTCAACAAGTCCATTCCAGAAACTACGAGACCATCTAGAAATCCATTCAACAGAATAGATGATAACCTTATTAACAAAGCCTAGCTATGTGAAACAACCTTAAGAAATGCTTTAGTCCAAGATGAGATATGTTTTTGGTCCAACATATAAAAGTGCATTGCAAGCAAGCATATGCTCTAAATATTCTTTTTAGTTTCCTCCAAATAATAGAGTGGATCAAATTTTCTAATTTAACGAGGGAGAACATCAGCAACCCTAAGCTATTTCTTTCGCAAATGTAAAAGCAAATGCTCGGGAGACACGGAGATTGACCCTTTCAACAACATACACTATTGTATCAGTCTTTACACAAACAAGTTGAGCCTGAAAAGGCGTCAGATATCAATTATATAAGACAAACAAGGGGGACTCAATTACTTGGCTCAGTTTTAGTGTCACGCCCCGAACCCTGAGCGCATGCCCATCCCTCTCTGGTCGATAATATTTTGCGACTTCCCAAGACGAGTCACCTTCCCATTTATTTTTAACACATGCGGAAGCAAAAATAAATCCACTGACAATAATCATCTTTGGATAGAAAAGCATGACATCAATTCACAAAAGCACACTTTTATAAGCAACGAGATTCAAGTACGAAACGAGTCTAGTCGAAAGCCTACAAAAAGGTCTACTCTCAAAAGAGGCTGTCCTATGACATACTAATAGGACACATCCACCGATCCTCCATACTCCTCCTCCTCAGACTTTGGGGCCTTGGTCCTCCACGACCACCTTCTAAAAACCTAAAAATGGTTATTCAATAACTAGTAAGATAATGTCTCAGCAAGTCCATGCTCTAAACCCCGATTATGAGGGTAATATACCCAGAGGCATCCTAACCACATAATCACGCATTTTGTATAGAGGACTTACCTCGCCTCAGATCCACCCTGCAGGTCAGTACAGTTTAAATAGGCACCCACACAAATTCACGCAGATCGAAGCATCAATCAAATCAATCTAGTCGATTACATGTCAATCGTATCATTCCCAGGTCAATCAATCAATACCATACATTCTCCACAATGTATATCTAGTCATCGAGCACACGTGCATTCTCTTAGGCACTAGTTCACCAAAGTGATTCATCAAATCGCAAAGCCCACGTGTCTCTTCCAAGATGCCAAACTTGATTCCCTCGGCCCACGTGCATTCTCTTAGGCACTAGTTCGCCAAAGTGATGCATCAAATCACCAAGCCCACGTGCCCTTTTTACGATGCCCAGGCCGACGTGCCTTCTCTTAGGTGCTAACTCACCAAAGTGACACATCAGATCACCAAGCCCACGTGCCCATTTTACGATACCATACTCTGTCACCGAGCCACGTGCATTCTCTAGGAAGACATACCGAGTCTCCGAGCCACGTGCGTTCTCTAAGGTGACCTCTTCGCCAAGATGACATATTCAATCACTGAACTCATGTGCATTCTCCAGGTGATATTCTAATTCACCGAGCCCACATATTTTCTTTCAAATGATAACCAACTTATTTTCGATACCAATAACCAATACCCGACGATTTTTCAATCAAACAATTAACAATCAACTCAATAGGAATAAATCCTAAAAATTCATAATTAAATCAATTCCATACAAATTGAAGCTCAATTAAATAAACAGACTGCACCACGACAATCAGCATGAAATTCCGGTCACCAGCCATCCCGGTTGAATTTCCGAAAAAATTAAATAATTAATTAATTGATTTCGAAAATTAATAAATAAATACTAAAAATCCAATTTAGGACCATAATGCATAATTGAAGCCCTATAAGAGTCGGGAAAAATCCCGAGATGCATTCAGCAAATACTATAGGTAATTCTCTAACTAAGTACACTAACTACCTAACTGATATGCAATACAATTAACTACTAATCACTAATCCATTCTAATCTAACCATCTAATTACACTTAAATAAATCTAAACACCCCTTAAACGTTATTAGCCTACTAAGAAGAGTTTAGTGTATAAACTCACCGATTTAGCGCAACAACCGGTTCACGGCGACAACAACGCGATGGTGAGAGGTTCGGAAGCTCGCAGCTTCACGGACGCGGTTGAGGCTGTGGGACGGCTGGATCGGCACGACGGGGACGGCAGCTGTGCATACACGACGAAGGGAGCAGTCCCTTTCTTTTCTCTCGCCACTCATTCTCTCGCGCCCTCTATTCTCTCTCTCAGTTTCTCTCTTCTCACTTGCCGCTCTATCTCTTTCTCTCCCTCTGTTTTCTCTTTCTTCTACTGGCGGTCTTGTCCTTTCGAAGATTGGCTTGTTGACTCTTCTAGTCAACAGCCGAAGACACCGAGGCAGCAAGAGCTGCGGGCTGCTTCCACGTCGATCATGGCATGCAGACGTGTCTCCCTGCATGGGAGGTCTTCGACCGCTGGCCATTATTCGGGTCTTCTCTTGCCAGCGCAAGAAGGGCTGATGCGTGGCTTCCATTTGATCGACATCCCCGGCTTCGCTGTCCAGCTGAAGAGAAGCCAACCTTCATGCAGAGCACACGCCACCTTGCTCCCTCATGCAAGGACGTGGCAGCCTGGTCAACTCCCCTCCAATTGTTGACCCACGAAGAGGAGAACGTGCACGGAGCATCTCGGTTCCACGGCCCTCATTCGTGTGGGCCACATACGTGGGCTTCAATCACCGCATGGAGGAGGGAATTTTACGTGGATGCATGGCCGAAAATGTTGGCATCGGTGGGCCGTCTAAGAAGAAGGACGGTGGTGGCAGGGAGGTACGAAATCGAGGTCTTCGACTCCGTTGATTTTCGAGGCTGCTCAGGGTTAACGTGTCTTCATACCTGATTGTGTTAAGCGAGAAATTTAGACGAGGAGCTATCACGAGAACGTGACGAAATTACGGCGAGTGTGGTGATGAAGCAGGGTCGTAATTGGTGTCAGCAACATAGTCTGACGACAAATTCGTCAACCCGACACAAATCGTTACATACGCGAGATCCGGCGAAATTCGGATGTCACCTTTAGGCCTCTAGATCACGTCAAATCACGCTCATTGGTACATGAATGGTCGTGATAAAGACCCATCACGCGAACATTCCTTGTCAAGACTTGGCCTCCATTGATTTAGTCCCGGGCCGTCGCGTCAATTTATGAAAGTTGCTGTTCATTTCTTTTTCCTAGGAATATAAAATCAAAGTAATGGACACGTGCTTGTAGTTGTTGTGGAATGACCCGTCCATCGCGTCTAAAACCAAACTTGCATAATATCCGAAGATTTTCAATGTTGCCTATCACGCAGAAAGCGCTGTACTTGCTCAACAATCTGCATTTATATATAGAGCACTTATCGCCATGCCTCGTCAAGTAGATTACCTGGAGAGAGCCTAAAGTCTTTCTACTAATTTATCTAACAGGACTCACCTTTAACAAAAAGTTAATCCAACAAATTTAGTATCAACCAAATAAATCAATTGCTCTTCACTATGATGTGCATTCGACGAAAAACCAAAAATCACTAATGCTCTTCATTGTAACCCTTAAAAAATTAGCTTGTTAGTACTTTATGTGGGACATTAATTATAGTTAATCCTTTAAATGTCCTTGTTTGCGCAATCTAATCCATTGACAATTTTATCATGCAGTGTAGTCTCCAACGTAAGATATGGGCTGTAAGTCACCATAATCTAACCATCGCAGCAATCTCTCCCACTTTAATTTTTTAACCGGGTCTTGCATATGTGGGCCTCCTTCAGAAGCCAAACTATTGTGCTTCTATTTATCATCGTTCGCCTCGAAACCCCAAAAAAGAAGAAAGTCCATATTCATGAATTACTGACCAAAAAAAATATATAATTTTTGCAGAAAAAAAAATGAATGCTTGGTTTCTAAGTACATCCCATGTACTTTGGTGCTAATTCGTACGTTATTAATCATTACCAACGGGGATATATCAGCAACTTGAAAGTCTTCATGCTGCAGATGCGGAACATTTCTCCTCAAACAATCTCGATGGCCACCTCAATCTTCTTCTGATTGACCTTGACAATAAAATATGCAAACCAGAAGAGTAATGGTCATAATCACAAAAAGATCAAAATGTGTGATGCTGCCACGTATATTTTATTGGAGCAGGCGGAGAATAGAGAGTGCAGGAGTAGTTGAGTGCGGACCGTTTCTAGCAATCTCATTACTCAAAGACATAAGGCATTGGGGAGCAGCTGCCCATTGGAATATCATATAGCGTAAAATTAATTAAATCAATTTGTGCTTTTAGCAGTCTCATTACTCAAAGACATAAGGCAGCGGGATAATTACGATTGGAAAGCTGCCTTCATCATCTACCCATCTTTAACAACTCTCCCACCTCTCTGGGAAAATCTGTAGAGGAGTTTCGAGGTTAGAAACAATAGAGGGACATTTGGTAATTTCAAGGAATTAGCTAAAATTCTTTGGTGTTGATAGCAAAAGCCTCTTTTGAATTATAACCTTCCAAAGCTTCGTTTTTCCAACAGAATTAGGTGACTTAATTAATATCCACCAGCTCAACATGGAAACAATCACACCCTTGATCCTCAAGAAAGCGACGTCATGTAAGTTCTAGAAGCCATTGGAATTTGGAATAAGAAATTGCTTACAAGTTCTAACTTTCGTAAAACTTTTTCTGCTCATAAGGTTGTACAGCAGTCGCAGCTTTGGACAACAGCATCTTATTTCTGACCTCCCATGAACTTGTGTTCCCAAAGGTACTTAATGAATCAAGTTTTGTGCAACAGGAGAGTGAATCACTGCTATGTGGATTGCTACTAGGTTCAGTGTTTGGGATGTTAAATCAAAGTCCCCTAATTATTACTGATAGGAAATATCTGCAGCCCAAAAATTTCCATGGTGAAGATGAGTGTGAAAAGAGTTTTTCCTACTCTAGAAAGGGTCAATTCAATCCACATTGGACGCATGAAACTGTGTTCACAAAACAGTCCTTGTGTAATCATGCTGCTCCAAATTGATGCTGAAGAGCTGAAGAAGTGAAGGAGGAATAATGCAAGGTTGTAAAAGTTATGAATGAGCACTTCCATAGCTGATAATATGCATTGTTTAAGCTGGAGATGAGAAAATCAAATTGACTGCCACCCGGTCATAGTGGTTATGCAACGGTTCATTGTTTGGAATTAAGAAAGGGGAAATAAAGATAGAAACATTGAAAACTTGGTTTTCTGCAAGGAAACTTGTTGCATAAATTGTTTACCAGGTCAAGCACTGTCGTGTATAAATAGAGACCATGTCATGCAAGGCACCTCACTCCTCCCTCGAGCAATAATACTCTGAGCTAGGAAATAGAACCTGAGATCAGCCCCAACTCCCGCCCACAATGAAGTCCTTTCCAGTTAGCCTTCTCATTTTGGCTTTGGCAACCGCAACGCCTTTGCTTATGACCCAAGCCCCCTTCGGGACATATGCGTGGCCATCAACGACCCCAAGTCTGCGGGTTAAACCTCTATTCTAGTGTTATTGACATACTGTTTTCTTCTTGTCGATGATGCTATAGACAGAACATGCTAAAAGGATTTGTTTTGGTAGCATGACGACATTGTCATCGACCATAACTAGTACAATAGTCATTGCATATTGAGTGATGCATATTAAGATGAGTTCTGTTTTCTTATGCAGTGTTTGTGAACGGGGAGTTTTGCAAGGACCCCAAGCAAGCCAATGCAGATGACTTCACCTTTATGGGGTTCGAAAGCCGGGAATACTGCAAACCCACTTGGATCGAAAGTCACACCTGCAACCGTCAACGAGTTTGCAGGACTCAATACTTTGGGCATATCCATGGCTCGCATTGACTTCGCTCTTGGAGGTTTAAACCCTCCCCACACTCACCCTCGTGGCACTGAGGTCTTGGTCGTCATCGAGGGCACACTCCTTGTCGGCTTCGTCACGTCCAACCAATTGAACAACACTCTCTTCACCAAAGTCTTGTACAAAGGCGATGTGTTTGTTTTCCCAATTGGACTCATTCACTTCCAGTTGAATACTTTGGAAAGACCCCCGCGCTGGCCTTTGCCGGTTTGAGCAGCCAAAATCCAGGAGTCATTACCATTGCTAACTCCGTCTTTGGAGCAAAGCCACCCATTTCTGCTGATGTTCTCACCAAGGCCTTCCAAGTGGACAAGAAAACTGTTGACTACCTCCAAGCACAGTTTTGGTACGACAACAACTAAATGGAATGGATGACCAGAAAAACACCAACAGAGTATTGAGCCATTTAACTTACGCAAGCATTCCTAGTTTCCACGAGAGACTTCCAAGAATAAAAACACTGCTTTATGTCAGTGGTCAATGGGTATTTTTACCTCTTGTATGAGTAATTGATCAGTAAAGTATTATTTACTAAGAATCTCCTGTTTCTTTATCCCTGTTTTGACGAAAGTTTCTCATATGGACCGGTGCCAAATGCCAAGCAAAGTCATATTAGAAACAAAACACAGATTTCGATCAGATGCATATAAGCTCAGTGAAAACAATTGCAACGACTTTGGGCACTCGAATCAGCCTCAAAATGATCATTGAAGTGTTGCTTGTCAAATTATCGAGCACAAAAGGTTATTGCACGCTTTCCATTGCGGGACCTGAACTCTCGTATTGATCAGACATCCATCAAGAACGATCCATCCATATTCCATTGGCGTCAAATTTTCATGCTCTGATTTTGTGATATCTTTGCGGCACAAAGTAAGTCCCAATCCACGCTCAACATGTCACGAAGATCAATGCTTCGTGCTGCCAAGTTGCTGACTTTGTTCCTATTGCCCGGATGTATCGTCGTTCTTGTAGAAAACATGCTGTACTTTCACAGTTCGACATCTGCTACCAATTTGGTGGGAACTCTTACTATTCTTGTATTTCACCGCCCGCTGAATTTCTGATGATTTTCAAAATGATGACTACTATCAATAAAAATCCCAATCTGAAAAGCCATTCACTAAGAAATCATGCCATATGCAAAGAATACTCTCTAAAGTAACTCTAGATAAAGTAGTTGATTAAAAGAAGAATATCAAAAGTTGGAAAAAAAAAATTTAAAAGTGGGAGACTAAGGGTCCGTTGGTTTCGCGGAAAATATCATGTTTTCGGAAAATATTTTCTAGAAAGTCATTTTTTTTAAATGACTATATTTTCCGGTATTCGACTAAAACCTAACTTTAAGTGGAAAATATTTTTCACCGTTTGTTAGCTAATTTAATTATTTGTGAAAAATTATCAAAAAATTGAATTTTAATATGTTTAATTGACAAAAAATTAGTTCTACTTTTTTAAAAATTAATTTTAAATTGTTTGTATTTTTTCAAAATCGAAAATGTTATTATTTATTATTTTTTCTTTCTTTTTCTTTTCCTTCCTCCTCCCTTCTCCTTCTTCCTCCTCCTTCCTCCATCGCCGCAGCTTGACGATGGCCGGCTACCCGGAGGCGACCAAGATGCGGTTGCTAGATTCGGCGAGCTCGAGGCTTGGCCGATCTCGCCCGAGCTCGCGAGATCTAGCGACAAAGCTGGGCTCGCCCGGATCTAGAGCCCAATATCCGCCACTAGATCCGGTGAGCTCACGGCTCACTAGAGCCCGGCGAACCTCTAGTGAGCTCGGGCGAGGCCCAAGCCCCGCCCAGCTCGCCGGATTTGGCCAGGTCCAAGCTCCACCCCAGGCCAACGATGCTCCACCTCGTTTGATTTGGCGAGGCTTGAGCTCACCAAGCTCTAGTGAGCTCAGCTTAGATCGGGCTAGGCAGAGCCTCGCCGGCCTGGGGCGAGGCTCGAGCTGGCTCAACCGATCGCCGGGCCGCCACTATAGTCGGCGACTGGCCAAGGTCGAGGAAGAAGATGGAAAGGAAAGAAAGAAAAAAACAAAAACAAAAACTCTATTTTAAAAGAAAAAGAAAAAAGAAAAAGAAAGCATAAAAATTAAATGAAAATGTGTTGATGAAAAGAAGTAAGGTGGAAGAAGTTATGGAAAATGTTTTCAACTTTTGAAAAGTGGAAAATATTTTCCTCACTTTTAAAGATTGTTTTTTCAATGATGGAAAACATTTTCCTTGACTAATTCACTTTCCGTGAAATGAACACTGGAACATCCGAAAAATGTTTTCCTAAAAGTCATTTTCTGTTAAACAAACGGAGCCTAAGACTTACTATAACCAATTGAAGTCCCCTACCATACTTCATGTGGAGTGGGCGTTCAGTGCATAATAGAGACTTAACCATCGAATTTCCCATACTTCGCAAGTAGATATGGACAATTATCTCATAAACTCTCAGCATCGAAAACGGTTTGGATGTGAAGCTCGCAGTAGAGATATCTACTCATTTTCAACAAATCTCTTATATCTCCATGTTATATTCAAAAGCATTGATGACTTGGGGCCACATCACTTAGTCTTCGAGAAGTATATATCAATGGTACAAGATTTTAAAGGTGGCTCTCACGAGGCTCACATTATCAAGTGGCACTTAGTCCTTGACCAATTTGTATCGATAATACAAGATTTTAGAGATGGCTCCCACAAGACTTGTGTCATGGTATAGCACTTAGTCCTTGGCAACCTCGTAAGGTAATACAAGGTTTTAAAGATGGCTCCTACAAAACTGGCATCACTATGTAGAACTTAGTTCTTCACCAACGCATATCAATAGTATAAGATTCTCAAACCCTATTAGGTTTCACAAACCAAGTTCATAAATCAATTCGTATAACCTTTCACAATTCTTCTCATATACTAGTTCTCCTACCAATCAAAAGTATTTAAATCAAACTATTTCAAATGGTCAAAATCATTTCTAACTATTTCGAATACCATAAAGGATAACAAATGTCTGATCCAATTTTTATACCACGGATATGCTCTTTAATCTTTACCACTTTCGAAATATGAATCATCATATATAAAGGAGATATAAGCACCAATCACCTCTAACCAAAAGCCCAAATCGGAAGCTAGGCTGCCTAGCAAGCTTCAAAATTCTACGAAAAAGAGAACATAATTTGAATATCAAATTTACACACCAATTAACTTCAACTGAGACTCTATTAGGTAACACTCTTTGTGGGCTGAGTCATTCACTATGGGTCGACAAAAGACCTCAAGGTAGGCAGTTGCATGATGAATAATCACTCGCATGATAAACAACCACCCAAGCTCATGCTACCAACTTTATTGTGTTGTATTTCTCTAACGAACTCCAGTTCAAGCTGTTAGGGTGTGGTTTATACTCCTCGTCGACAAGAAGACATGGGATCTCACTCCTCGATGAACGAGCGATGGATAAGGTCAAAAGAGTAGTTTGGGCTTGGGTCCATAAATAGCTACTAAATAGCTTAACGCTTTCTCAACCCTAGAGTTTTCTTGTGCCTCCTATATATATTCTATTTCTCTTGTAATTGAGTGATATATAGAGATGTGAGAGAAGCTAATTATAGCATAATCATATGCTGGATGTACCCCTTGAGAGTAAACAAGGATAAAGTCTGCGTCTCGATTTCTCTTTCTTATGTTTAGACTCTATTTTGCTGAATTTGTGCACCAATTCCTAACAGAGTAAACTTTAAAAGGAAAAAAGAAAAAAACAAACTCTTTTTAAGTATTATAAGATCCTAAGCAAATCAAAAGATGACTAAAGAATAGTGAAAACCATTGTAAAAAACAAAAATTTTGAACTGAGTAGCAATGTGCGCAAAACTCTAAAAATTCGTTCCAATCGAACCGTTACTTGAAACTGATTTTCGTAAGATCTCACGGCTCCACAACACCATAATTATCATTTCCACATAATTTGCACAGCCAAACGACTCCCGAATCGACACTATAACTCAAAATTAACATAGACCTGAATTTATGTCCTTACTCCAAAATTTCCCCTGATTAAATGAACGTAGGATTATAATCCTAGGGTGCTACAAAACAAAGGCAAACTTGAGTCATCGTAGCCTCCCGTGCGTGCATGCAAAAGCCCCATTTCTTCTTCTTTCTCTGGTTCGTGACAAGAGGGAGAAGAGAAGGAAACATTTTCAGATTTATCTGGACTGAAGGTGGAATGGGCTGAGGTCTTGGGCCTTTTCTTTTCTTTTGCAAGCCCAAGTATTACATATTATGCAATTCAAAGCAAAATAAACGTTGTGTTCAGAGCATTTTTAATGCTCAGTGGATGAAAACACCCACCTAATAACCCAATTCAAAAAGCACATTCTAGAGGTTGATAAGACCGTGCCAATAAAGTATGTAAACCACAAGACTAATGGCCACAATCACAACAAATCAAAATTGGATGATGCTGCCACATGGTTTTATCGGTGCAGAGGGGAGAAAAGAGAGTGCATGAGTTGTTAGATAATGATCCTGAGAGAAGGATAAAGACGAACTGTTCTCTGAATGGATCGGTGTTTGAGAAGGTCAACAATGGACCTTTGACAACAGCAACAGAGATAGGGTTTAGGAAATCAACCCCTGGGTGAGCGCTTTCAACAACTCTTTCCCTTATTTCTCCAATTGACTAGTCTGCTTCGCTGGTGCCGTAAGTAGATATCTAAATCCGGTGATGTGTCGTTCCGTTGCTGCTTCGACGAAACCCCGATCAGGTTAAATTTCCTCTGTTCCAGCTAAGAAATGCATGAATCTAAGGTGAGAAAGATATTCACAGATAACGTCAGCGACTTTCTTTTTTACCCCTGTACTTCACTGTTGCAGCCGTCCAGGGTCGACTCAGCAGCGGGATTGTGCGGACCATTTCCTCAGAAAAAGTATTAGATCCTTAAAAAGTTGAATAATTCATTTACGAGAAAATGCAGGAATAGGCGTTCCTAATACGCCTTCACCATGAAAGGACTTGCCTAGTTGCTGATTTGCTTCCGATTTTTCAGTGTATCATGCAGGACATTCACACCATAAAGTCCCTTGCTGTGCATTTGCGTTGTGATAATATTGACAAGGATAAGCAGAGCAAGCATCTTAATATCAGAGGGGTAAAAGGCCGATTCCAGCCAAAAGTAGGATCTAGAAGACTAATGAGTATTTAAACTTCCGTATGTGGATAATACTCCCCAAGAAGAAAACACGAGATTACTAGTTATTGAAAATTCAATGTGCGGAAGGTAAGAAACCGGGGAACAAAGACTCACTCTGGCTGAATTAAAGTCTTCTAATCTTATTTTTGGGGAGCAGATGCCCACTGGAATATTACATAGCGTCAAATTAATAAACAAAAATTGCGCTTCTGGCAATTTTATTAGGAAAAGAACACAAGTGTCATAATTTTTATGTAGTGTTCACTTAAGTATCATAAATTTTTATTTTCGCTCATTTAAATGCTATAACTTATGTACAGTATTCACATGAGCTCCATAACTTTCCATCAATCACTTAAATACTATAACTTTTATAAATATGCATCACAAGTGTCATGCCACATTGACTTTTCAACACTTGGATAAGTTTCAACCAAAAAAAAACCTTGGATAAGCATTTTTAAAATTTACGACACTCAATTGAAAGCTACGACAATTAAGGAAACGTTTTAGAAATTATGTGCCCAAGTGGTCAAAAAAAAGTTGGAGTATTCAAGTAAGCATCATACGAAAATTTTGATATTTATAATGTCCTTATTTCCAATTTCAATGCTCAAAGATATAAGGTAATCATATTATCTTTTGAATTTTCTATCTCTTCAAATGGTTAGCATAAAATCTATCATGACAATTACGATTAGAAGGTTGCCTTCATCTAGCCACCTGTAACAACTCTACCACTTCTCTAAGAAAATTTGCGGAGGAGCTTCGAGATTAGAAACAATAAAGGGACATTGGGTAATTTCAAGGGAATTAGCTAAAATTCTTTGGGGTTGATAGCAAAGCCTCTTTTGAATTATAACCTTCCTAAGCTTCACTTTTCAACCGAATTAGGTGACTAAGTTGATCTCCACCAGCTCAACATGGAAACAGTCACCCCCTTTATCCTCAAGTAGGCAATGTCCCATGAGTTCTAGAAGCCAGAATAAGACATTGCTTACAAGTTCTAACCTTTAAAACATTTCTGCTCATTAGGTTACAGAGCAGTAGCAGCTTTGGACAAGGGCATCTTATTTCTGACCTCCCATGAACCATAGGCATAGTTGCACATAACCATCTGTTAATGGACAAGGCACTTATTGTACTAAATGTTCATAACATCAGTGATGAGCTTGCATTGTGTATCCAAAGGTACATAATATATCAAGTTTTGTGCGACAGGAGTGAATCACTGCTATGTGTATTGTAACTAAGTTCAGTGTTTGGCATGTTAAACCAGATGAAATCCTCTACTTATTGCTGATAGGGAATATCGGCAGCTTCAAAATTTTCATGGTGAAGATATGTGTGAAAACGGCTTTTCCTACTCCAGAGAGGGTCAATTCAATCCACTTCAGACGCAGAAACTGTGATCAGAGAACAGTCCTTGTTTGATCATGCTGCTCCAAATTGATGCCTGAAGAGCTGAAGCGGTGAAGGAGGAATAATGCAAGGTTGTAAAAGCTATGAATGAGCACTTCCATAGCTGATAATATGCATTGTTTAAGTGGATATGACTAAATCAAATTGACTGCCACCCGATCATAGTGGTTATGGAACGGTTCATTGTTTGGAATTAAGAAAGGGAAATAAAGATAGAGACATTGAAAACTTGGTGTTCTGCAGGGAAACTTGTTGCATAAATTGTTTACCAGGTCAAGCACTGTCATCTATAAATAGAGACCATGTTAGCATGCAAGGCACCTCACTCTCCCCTTCAGCAATAATACACTGAGCTAGGAAATAGAACCTGAGATCAAAGTCCTAACTCCCGCCCACAATGAAGTTCCTTCCAATTAGCCTTCTCATTTTGGCTTTGGTGGCTGCAACTGCCTTTGCTTATGACCCAAGCCCCCTTCAGGACATATGCGTGGCCATCAACGACCCCAAGTCTGCAGGTTAAACCTCTATTCTAGTGTTATTGACATACTGTTTTCTTCTTGTCGATGATGCTATAGACAGAACATGCTAAAAGGATTTGTTTTGGTAGCATGACGACATTGTCATCGACTATAACTAGGACAATAGTCATCGCATATTGAGTGATGCATATTAAGATGAGTTCTGTTTTCTTTTGCAGTGTTTGTGAACGGGGAGTTTTGCAAGGACCCTAAGCAAGCCAATGCAGATGACTTCACCTTTATGGGGTTCAGAAAGCCTGGGAATACTGCAAACCCACTTGGATCGAAAGTCACACCTGCAACCGTCAACGAGTTTCCAGGACTCAATACTTTGGGCATATCCGCGGCTCGCATTGACTTCGCTCCTGGAGGTTTAAACCCTCCCCATACTCACCCCCGTGGAACTGAGGTCCTGGTTGTCATCGAGGGCACACTCCTTGTCGGCTTCGTCACATCCAACCAATTGAACAACACTCTCTTCACCAAAGTCTTGTACAAAGGTGACGTGTTTGTTTTCCCAATTGGACTCATTCACTTCCAGTTGAATACTGGAAAGACCCCTGCACTGGCCTTTGCCGGTTTGAGCAGCCAAAATCCAGGAGTCATTACCATTGCTAACTCCGTCTTCGGAGCAAAGCCACCCATTTCTGCTGATGTTCTCATCAAGGCCTTCCAAGTGGACAAGAAAACTGTCGACTACCTCCAAGCACAGTTTTGGTACGACAACAACTAAATGGAACAGATGACTCAAGAAATGCCGACAGAGCATTTGAGCCATAGTACTTATGAGATCATTGCTACTTTCCAAGATTGCTAAGAATAAATGAATAATTTTTCTGAATGTTTTTAGAGTTGTTATATACCTTGTTGTATGAATCATTGAGCAATAAAGATCATTTACTAAGAATCTCTTTCAACCCCCCCCCCTTCCCTCTCCCTCCCTCCCTTCCTTACTGTTTTGAGGATAATTTCTCATTCGAAAAGAGCCAAATCCCAAGCAAAGTCATTCCTCACATTTCATTACGGGGCGAGGATCCATAAAAATTCCAATGGTGTCACCTTTTTCATGCTCTAATTAGGTGGAAGCACAGGAAAGGAAGTCCCAGTCCACACACCACTTGTCATCAGGATCATTGCTTTGGGTTGCCTTGTTGTCTACTTGTTTCCTACTAACCACGATGTATCGTCATTTTGTAGAAAGCATGCGGTATTATCTCAGTTCAACATCTGCATATCTGTGAAAACTGTCCTATTGTAATGACGTGGGAGCTCTCACGATTCATGTGTTCTACTCCATGCTGAATTTCAGGCCATTTTTTAAAACATGACTAGTTTCGACCAAAAGCCCGATTTGGAAAACCATTCAGTAAGAGACTGTGCCACATAGCCAAAGAATACTCCCTAAAATAACTCAAGATAGAGTAGTTGATTAAAAGCAGAATATGGAAATTTAAAAGACGAAAAGAAGTGGGAGACAAAGACTCACTATTACCACATTGAAGTCGCCTATGATATTTTATATGGATCAGGTGTTCGGAAAAGAATAGCAAGCACATTAAGTCATAGAACTTTCCGTTCTTCGCTAGTAGAGAAGGACAATTATCTAATAAACATTCACTACCGAAAACGGATTGGATGTGAAGCTCACTACAGATATGCAAATTAAGTAGTCGCCATCATCTACACATCTTCAACAGCTCTCCCATTTCTCCATGTTATATTAAGAAGTGTAAAACTCCGTTTAAACCCCTCTGCTCCTCTTGCAATTTCCTATAAGCGAGTCCTCGTTAGCAGAAGTCAAAAAATAACCTTTTTTTTTTTCCGAGTATAGGTTTTTTTTTTCTTTCAATTATCGTCCGCAGTACATATTCGTTTTGGTAGGCTTCTGATTGGTGCTGCGGTTTTTACATCCTTGCAATGGATAAAAAACAGTTCAAAAATGGAAGTACATGATTGAATCGTAATGCAATGCATACGCCTGGCAAAGGGATGAACTTCCTGCGTATTTCCCTTTTAAAAACGCTTCATGTGATCCTATTTACTTCATCAAGAGGGCTGGCTGACGTGTCGTATGCCGGAAAAGTCAAACAAAAATTACAAAAATTTGCAAACTCCCAAGGTCTGGTTGTTGTGACTTACATCATTTGAGGAAGGTGAAGCACAATCGAAAAATTGAAATCATTAATTTTCGAAGTACTTTTTTAGGAACCAAACACGAATGGACCTATGGCATATTCAAAGCTTTTTCAAGTAAAAAACTAGTAAGTGCTTTTCTTAATTAAACCAAAGCATAACGGTGTCAAGCAGGATGAACTGGATATTGAATTGTGTTTTTCTAATCGAATTGCCATATCTCTATTCAATTTGACTAGGGTTAGTGTTCCGCCTGAGTCCTTGATCTATTCCCAGCATAGTTCTCTCACTTGTACATTAATCAATGCATGCTTGCTAGATAATCCTTGCTCCAAGGACTTTTGAACTTTCAACAAAAACATAAAAACCAAAGTAAAGATCATGTTAATCCTCAAGTTCGCCGATCTCAACAAGTCCATTCCAGAAACTACGTGACCATCTAGAAATCCATTCAACAGAATAGGAGATAACCTTATTAACAAAGCCTAGCTATGTGAAACAGCCTTAAGAAATGCTTTAGTCCAGGATGAGATATGTTTTTGGTCCAACATATAAAAGTGCATTGCAAGCAAGCATATGCTCTAAATATTCTTTTTAGTTTCCTCCAAATAACAGAGTGGATCAAATTTTCTAATTTAACGAGGGAGAACATCAGCAAACCTAAACTATTTCTTTAGCAAATGTAAAAGCAAATGCTCGGGAGACACGGAGATTGACCCTTTCAACAACATTTGCAGAGACACTATTGTATCAATCTTTACACAAACAAGTTGAGCTTGAAAAGGTGTCAGATATCAATTATATAAGACAAACAAGGGTGGACTCAATTACTTGGCTCAGTTTTAGGCCCCTAGATCACGTCAAATCACGCTCATTGGTACATGAATGCTCGTGATAGACCCATCACGCGAACATTCCTTGTCAAGACTTGGCCTCCATTGATTTAGTCCGGGCTCGTGGCGTCGCTTCATGAAAGTTGTTGTTCATTTCTTTTTCCTAGGAATATAAAATCAAAGTAATGGACACGTGCTTGTAGTTGTTGTGGAATGACCCGTCCATCGCGTCTACAACCAAACTTGCATAATATCCGAAGATTTTCAATGTTGCCTATCACGCAGAAAGCGCCGTACTTGGTCAACAATCTGCATTTATATATAGAGCACGTGTCGCCATGCCTCGTCAAGTAGATTACCTGGAGAGAGACTAAAGTCTTTCTACTAATTTATTTAACAGGACTCACCTTTAACAAAAAGTTAAGCCAACAAATTTAGTATCAACCAAATAAATCAATTGCTCTTCGCCGTGATGTGCATCCGACCAAAAACCAGAATCACTAATACTCTCAATTGTAACCCTTAAAAAATTAGCTTGTTAGTACTTTATGTGGGACATTAATTATAGTTAATCCTTTAAATGTCCTTGTTTGAGCGATTTAATCCAATGACAATTTTATTATGCAGTGTAGTCTCCAACGTAAGATATGGGACCATAATCTAACCATCTCAGCAATCTCTCCCACTTTAATTTTTTAACCGGGTCTTGCATATGTGGGCCTCCTTCAGAAGCCAAACTATTGTGCTTCTATTTATCATCGTCCGCCTCGAAACCCCAAAAAAGAAGAAAGTCCATATTCATGAATTTTTGCAGGAAAAAAAGAATGCTTGGTTTCTAAGTACATCCCATGTACTTCTGGTGCTAATTCGTACGTTATTAATCATTACTAACGGGGATATATCAGCAACTTGAAAGTCTTCATGCTGCAGATGCGGAACATTTCTCCTCAAGCAATCTCGATGGCCACCTCAATCTTCTTCTGATTGACCGTGACAATAAAATATGCAAACCAGAAGAGTAATGGTCATAATCACAAAAAGATCAAAATGTGTGATGCTGCCACGTATATTTTATTGGTGCGGGCGGAGAATAGAGTGCAGGAGTAGTTGAGTGCGGACCGTTTCTTCAAAAAGAGCAACATAGCCTGAAAAAGTCAAATATTTCATTTACTAGGTGTTCCAAATACATCTTCACCACTGAAAGACTTGCCTAGTTGGTGATTCGCTTCCTGTTATTCAGCATATTATGCCATTGTTACATAAAGCACACAGGATGTTCATACTATTTGGTCACCTCCTGTGTACTTGTGTCATGATAACAAGAACAAATGGAGCAAGCATCTTAATATCAGAGAGGCAAAAGGCCTATCAGTCGAAAGTATGATTTGAGAACTAATGAGTATTCAAACTTCTGTATGTAGATACTACTCCCCAGGGAGAGAACTCAAGATTGTTAGTAATAAAAAATTTGATATGTGGAAGGTAAGAGCCTGTTTGGCAATGTCCTACTCTTTTGTCTTTCAAATTTTTCGTTCCCGGAAAAAAAAAATTATTTGATAACGTCAACTAATTTTTATATTTCTTGAAATAGAAAAGTGGTTGGGGAATAGATTTGTAAAAGAAATAAGAACTAGAAAAAAAGTATTTTATTGTTTCCGAAAATAATTTCTAGAAATAAGTTATTTCTTCTTTTTTTATTTTCTTTTCTTCTTCCTTGTCGCCCCCTCGCCCTTGGCCACTGCCCCCTGTTGTCCAACCAACAATGGCTAGCCACCGCCACCCATCACCCGCCACCCGCCACCCACCTTCCACTGTTGGCGGTAGCAACAACAAGGAAGAATAAAAAAAAAGAAAAAAATCTTAAAAATTATTAAAAAGTTAAAAGAAATTATACATTCAAAAAAATTGTGGATCATACCAAACACATTTCTATTCTTTTTTCACTAAGAGAATGAAAATTTTGTATAGTTATCAAATACATTATTTTATTTAGAAATTATTCTTAAGAATATAAATAGAAAAAAAAACTATTTTGGAAAAGAAATTGTTCTCCGGAATATAAGTGTTACCAAACAGACCTAAAAAACCACAAAAAGAAGACTCGCTATTACTAACTTAAAAATCTCCTAAACTTATTTTTGGGGAGCAACTATGCATTGGAATATCATATAGTGTAAAATTAATTAAATAAATTTGTGCTTCTAGAAATCTCATTACTCAAAGACATAATGCAGCGGGACTGTCTTTTCAACTTTCATCTCTTAAATTGGTTAGCACAAAATCTATCATGACAAAATTATGATTGGAAAGTTCCCTTAATCATCTACCCATCTTTAACAACTCTACCACTTCTCTGAGAAAATCTGTAGAGGAGCTTCGAGGTTAGAAATAATAGAGGGACATTTGGTAATTTCAAGGAAATTAGCTAAAATTCTTTGGTGTTGATAGCAAAAGCCTCTTTTGAATTATAACCTTCCGAAGCTTCGTTTTTCCAACAAGAATTAGGTGACTTAATTAATATCCACCAGCTCAACATGGAAACTGAAGGCTTTATAAGAATTGGGCTTAAGGCCCTGTCCGCCCAAGTTGGGCCCAGAAAGCCCGGCCCACGGGAAAAGGGCCCGTGGAAAGAATGGGGTATAAAAGGGAGGAGAGAGAGAGAAAAACATACCGTTTTGTTCAAAAAGAAAACGACGTACGTTCTTTCTCTCAACGCACTCTCTCTCTCTCTCCTGTTTTCTTCAAAGCACGAACAGTGAATCGCTCGTAGGATTTTTTGCTTCCTCGGATCGAACAGGCCTAGTTTCTCTTCCTCCATTGGCGTCGGTGTTTAATCTGTGGCTAAAAGGTACGCTCGAATCCGTGGTGTGCTTTAGGAACGGTGATGCGTGTTCGTTTTCCCGGGCTTGTCTTCCGCATTGATTTAGGGGTTCGATTCAGTGTCGAATTCGTTTTTCGGGGATCCGTCATTCCCAACATTGGTATCAGAGCCCTAGTTCACGTTTTCCCGACCTGTATGATGTTTTTTCTTTGATTTTTCGCAAAAAAAAAATTATCGGCCGTACGGATCAGGGCAAAAATCCTGACACCCGAGCGCTGTTCGGCCTTTTCTCCGAGTTTGCGTAACTCGAAATCAAATTCTAATGGCATAGGAAGAAAGGCGACGTTGAGACGAGTCTGGCGACACCTCGAGCGCCGTCGGGCGACGCCGCACGCACCCGGAAGCGCTGGATCGCCAAGCGCGTGCGGCACACGTGCCGGTCGGCGAACCGGCGCGTGCGGCACACGTGCCGGTCAGCGAACCGGCGCGTGCGCGCCGCCGGCCGATGAACCGGCACGCGCCGGTCCACGGACCGACGCGTGCGGCGTCATCGATGAGGTCAGCACGTGACGGTTGGCCGGCGGTCACCGGCCGGCGCGACCCGGCCGGCGACCCGACCCGGCCCGGCCGTGGACGCCGGCACGCGCGCGGCATGTGCCGGGCCGACGTCTGCGTGACGTCAGCCCGCGCATGTGCCGACGGTTCGCCCGAACTGGCCCGACCGGAGCGACCGGTCCGACCGGTCCGACGACCGACGACCTGACCGTTGACCGTTGACCCGCTGACCGTTGACCGTTGACCCGACGACCGTTGACCGTTGACCAAAAAAAAATGGAAAAAGAATGTGTTTCTTTTTTCAATTAAGTCTATGTGGATTATAAGTAATCCCTTAATTTTTGTTCTGCATTTGTTGCAGGAACAATGCCTCCCCTGAGGTTGCGCACACCTATTCGTGCAGTTACCGATGAACAAAAGGATAGGCTGTCTATGTGACATCCCGATTTTCCAATTCTGGTTTCAATTAAATAAGTCGGGCATTTCATCTTCGCGTTTATAGCTTTCTTCTCTGAGTTGGCCACTCACGAGATAACTAGTCTATCAGGTGAAGCCGTTAAGGAATCTAAACGCAATAGACTTGAGAATTCGATCAGGAAACGACTGCTCGACCGTACTAATATGCAAGGGTCATTACGGCACAGACCGATTAGAGACCGGAGATAGGTCGATTCAACAGAACCATGCAATTTAGTGTGGGTGATTCCACCTAATTGCACAATTTTTGTTGATCGGCACTGGACCGATTTCTTTATCGTTTTGGTACCCTGTGTCCGTATTTGAAACCTCGAGATTTCTACGACAATCGAGAGTCGCCAATGTGTCGAAGATGCACTTTGTGGCTTGAGAATAATCAACCACGGGTCAATTGCACAGAAAATTCCTAAAAGCTACCCCTGTAGATTAGGACGCGCTAAAGTCGCGCCAGATTGAATTTAACCGTGAAATTGAACCCGATTACAGAAATTGGAAGTTCTGTCGAGTCACAATTCATTTTAGGAATGTCGACTCATCTCCAGAAGATTTTTTCTACAAACCGAGATTTTTGGCGGAAAAGCAAAGTAATACCGTTTTTGTTCGGGATTGTCAGAGGGCCGTTTTTAATCGAATCTTCGGGATGCAAGTTGGATCATTTGACGGAGAAATGTCATGAGAAGGCCGAGGACACATGGGTTAATTTAATTGAGCTTCAATTGGATGGAATTGAGTGAGAATTGATTGAATTTGATGTACAAATGTCTAAAATTCGTATGCCATGGGGCTAGGGACATTTTGCACCTATTAACAAGCTTGTGGAGGAAGCTTGAGGGAGAGAGTGGCTGATGGCATGTGATGTCATGGTGGGGGCAAGTGGAAGGAGAGATTGACAAGTGTTGCAAGCTAGAGAGCCATCAAGGGAGCCCCCCCTCTTCAGCAGCTTCTTCTCCCTTAATCCAAGGCTTTCTCCATTGTTGTTGAAGGAGAGAAGCTCAGCAAAAACCAGAGGAAACCGAGCTCACCAGCCCCTCCATCGTCGCACGCCCGGAAGGCCATCGTCGGCCGTTTTCCTCCCTTGTTTTCCCCTCGTTCCAGTTTCTGCTCCAGCCGACCTTTCGCCAAAGATCCGAATAAAAAGTTAACTTCCCGGTTGAATCAGCGAACGAGCCACCCATCGCCGCGAAGAGGACATCAAGACCGTTCCGGAGCACCTCGCCGATTGCCGGAACGATTCTCCGGCCGTCCCGTACGACCGCCCGAAGCCGCCGCCCGCCGGACCGTCTGGTTCCGCCCTGCTCCGCCTGTTTCGGGTTTTCTTGCTGTTTCGCCCCTTTCCGACCCTTCCTTTGCCCATCCCAACCTCCTACAAGATCCCCAAGACCCCGGGAGCCATTGGTTGCCAACCACCCGCTCGCCGGAGCTCCGATCGGCCCGTTTTCGCCGTTGAAGTTGCTGGTTTCTTCTCTGCAGTTCAGCCCAGATCAGAAGCAGAAAACCAGAAAGCCGTGAGGTCTTTGAGGCCCGTTTTCAGTGTCTTCCCGGCCTCCGTTGGTGTCGCCGCTTTGGGGTTTATCGACCGCCTTGGTGTCGTGGTCGCCGTGGACTCGCCGGAACGTTAATCCGGTGAGTTTATCCTCTAATTCTTGCTTAGTGAGTTAATGACGCTTAAGGGGTGTTTAGATTAGTCTAATTAGGTTTAGGTGATTAGATTAGATTATTTTAATGTAAATTAGATTAGTTGTATGATTAGCTTAATGGATATTTAATTATGGCTAATTGTATGATTAAATTAGTGTAATCTTGTTTAAGCCCTAATTAATTATTTTTAATTAATTAATTATTTCGAATTTATAAATATTATTTTATTAAATTATATTATTATAATATAATATTTAATTATTTAATTTTCGGAATTAAATTTAATTATTTAATAATTTCGAAAATTATCTTAGGGATAGTAGGTTGTTAGAATTTCACCGATCGCGCGGTGCGGTCGGTTTGTGCTAATTGTATGTTTAAATTGAGAAATTGAGTGATTGATGATTGTGGTTAATAATTCAACTAATGTGGAATTAAGTGAAATTGGAGAAGTTTTGGTATTTAACTTGAAAATACCCGGTGCCAGCTATTGGTATCGTAATTGGTTGGTAGGACCAGTTTGAATCTATTGATTGATTTGATTGAGGATTGGTTTGGGTTATTGTTAAATTGATAGCTTTGGCGAGCAGTTGTTTATATATGTATCAGCTTGGTTGAGCAAATATTATATATATATACGCTACAGCTTCAGTGAGCTATATATATACGCTACAGCTTCAGGGAGCTATCTATACGCTACAGCTTCAGTGAGCTATATATATACGCTACAGCTTCAGTGAGCTATCTATACGCTACAGCTTCAGTGAGCTATATATATACGCTACAGCTTCAGTGAGCTATCTATACGCTACAGCTTCAGCGAGCTACCGTCTATATACTACAGCTTTGGAAAGCATATGTCGTATTAACGACTGGTTTGATAGACGGTATGGAAAGATAGATAATATGATTGAATTGAATCATTGCGAATGATTGGATTGATTGAATTGATAGACCGATATAAGTGTCGGTAGTTTCAGCTTGTACGAGCATTGCTTGAATATGAATCGTGCGCGTGCGGGGAAAGGGGCGAGGCGAGGTAAGTCCTCTGTCCTATTTGTGTGGCTAGAGCGCCACGAGGCGTATTTTCTTCCTAATTGAGTTTTAGAGGGTAGGACTCGGCGAGACGTAGTCTCATCCCGGTTGTGGGATAATATTTCAGGTCCCTAGATGACGGTCGTGGAGGACCGGAAGTCTGGAGTTCGAAAGGTGGAGGCTGAAGAATCGGCGAACGTGTCGACAAGTTGGTCATAGGACGGTTCCTACTTATTGAGCTTTGTCTATTTTGTAGACAATCCAGTGTTGTATATAAACCTATGTGTTTATAGAAAGCTTGTTTGGTTGTGATTGATTGCCTGTTTTTCTATCCCAAGTTAAATGTTGTCAGGGGATTTGTTTCGCTTCCGCATGTGCAATATAAAAATGAATGGGTCGGCGACGTGTCCTGGGAAGTCGCATTTGTATCGACCAGAGTGGGATGTTCGCGCGCTCGGAGGATCGGGGTGTGACAGTCTAAGCTGATAGCTGAGCTGACTGATCATCGATGGGAGAGAGATGACTTAATTGATCACGTCCTTGAAGTCAACGGGAAAATTCAACAAGTCATATGGAATGGTCGTCCTATGTCACAGTCAGAGATTGTGCGATTTTTTATAAACACTCTTCCACCCGAATGGCAAGATGTGTTGAATCGCATATGGGATGTCAACGGAGCTGCTTCCTATAAGAAAATTATAATAGATTTTGTAAATGAATATTACTATACTATGACAAGGTAAAAGATCAAGAAATTGAACAAAAGAGGATCTTTCCCGGTTCGTGTGCTGACTTTGTGTTAGTTGTATTGGCTGATTTTTGTTAAGTGTGTTTATGGACATATTATGTAATGTTGACTACCTTATTGTTATTGATGTAACAACCGATATCTTGATTCTATAAATTGAAAGCATATTGTTTTATTGGATGCCGATTATATGTTGCTTTCTGTTATTCTTTGAGTTCTTGTGGGTAATTAGGCTGTGGGTAGTTATAGAAGTTTTTGTAACTTCATAGAATTAATTTTGCATATGACAATCATATTAATGATAGTTTTAAGTTAGGATTTTGGAGGATGATTGGAAACGTAGTGACCTTTTGATTCTAAAGCCTTACTTGAAATTATTCATTAATATGATGGGTCTATGCAAATAGGGATGCATAAATGATAGGCATTAATAATTCGTGCATATTTTTCTGATGTGTTAAGATCAATGGCTTCAGCCACAAAGAGCATAGTTGCCGAGCTGAACAAAGGTGAAAAGCTCAATGGTGACAACTATGAGATATGGCACATGAAAATCCAATATGTGCTGGAAGAGCAAGAGGCACTTGAAGCTCTTATCCTGACCATGGTTGAACCTGAAGATGGAAATATTGCGCAGCACAAAAGAGATAAAGAAGCTTTTGCTGCTTGGAAACGAAAGAACTCTCTCGCTCGCATCACGTTGCTGAGCAGCATGGAAAATGATGTCATGCGGGAGTTTAGGCGTTTCGACAATGCCAAAGAAATGTGGGAGGCATTGGCAGCTAGATTTGGTCATACTTCGGTGACCAGATTGAGACAGCTCACTATTAGGTTTGACTCCTATAAGAAGCCTCATGGTCAGACCATGAAGCAACATCTTAGAAAGATGTCAAACATGATAATTGAGCTGAAAGATGCTGGCCATGTCCTCACAGATGAGCAGCAGGTGCAAGCAGTGATTCGTTCCTTGCCTCAGAGTTGGGAGCATATGAAGGTGCACCTGACCCATAATGAGTCTATCAAAACTTTAGAGGATGCTGTGCGCCATCTTGAGCTGTAAGAGGATCGCCTTTTGGCGGCTAAGCCAGATGCTGAACTCTACCATGCTAGTTCTAGCTCAAATGGAGCTTCGAGCTCCAAGCGCAAGCGCCCTAGCTGGTTTAATAAGGGGAAAGGCAAGGAAGAAGCTGGTCCTTCAAGGAAGAAACCCAAGTTTAACCAACATGATAGAGGAAAGCGTCCTCGCATGAAGAAACTTGCAAGGGTGAAATGCTACAACTGTGACAAGAAGGGTCACTATGCTCGCGATATGTCGTGAGCCAAAGAAGGTATGCACCCCTTGTACTTTTCAGAACTTTACTTTTGTGTCGAGTTACGTGTTCTTAAGCGAGTCTAATCCTTTGTGAACCTGTAGATTCGGGAGCGACGGACCATGTAGCGAAGGATAGAGGATCCTTCGTGGAATTCCGACAGTACCTCCGGAACTAAGTGGATCTATGTGGGAAACAACTCCGAGCTGAAGTGAAAGGAATTGGCACTGCCAACCGAACATGCGTGGTGGACGCACTTTGTTCCTTCATGATGTCTGTATGCTCTCGGAGATTCGTCGGAATTTAGTGTCCATTTTAATGTTGGTTAGACTAGGTTTTAATGTGAACTTCGTAAAGAGGTGTGAATTTGTTTTTGAATACAAATTACTATGGTTGTGGTTATTTTCTTGATGGTTTCATTGTATTAGATATTGATTATGTTAATGCAAATGTTTGTTATTCCCTTATCACGTCTTCTAATACCTATGATAATGATGTGAATGTGTGGCATGTTAGGCTTGGTCACATTAGCCAACAACGTATGAATAGACTAGCCAAAGAGGGCTTGTTGGGCAACATTGAAAAAGTCGATTCGCATATATGTAAGCATTGCCTAGAAGGGAAAACAACACGGAAACCATTTGGAAAAAGGGAAAAGAGCTGAATTTCCTCTGCATTTAATCCATTATGATGTCTGTGGTCCAATGAATGTGAGAGGAAGGCATGGGGCTGTTTATTTCATCACATTTATTGATGATTATACTCGATTCGGATATGTCTATTTGATTTCTCACAAATCTGAAGCAATAAGTTGTTTCAAAAGGTTTATGACCTTGGTAGAAAATCAATTAAACAAGAAAATAAAAGCATTGAGATCCGATCGAGGTCGAGAATATTTATCTGATGAGTTCAGAAAATTATGTGATGAAAAAGGAATAGAAAGACAGTTGTCTATTCCATATACTCCTCAACAAAATGGTGTTGCGGAGAGAAGAAACAGAACCCTACTGGAAATGGTTAGGTCCATGATGGCGCATGCTAACTTCCCTATCACCTTTTGGAGTGATGCGTTGTTAACTGCTGCCTATATACTTAACCGTGTGCCCTCCAAATCAGTTACTTCCACTCCATATGAGTTATGGACAAGTAGAAAACCGGACTTAAGCTTTCTTAAGCCATGGGGTTGTGCTGCCTATACACATGAGTCCTCTCACAAGTTTGGGAAATTAGGTCCTAGAGGAAATAAGAGTATTTTCATAAAGTACTCTGAACACTCGAAAGGGTATGTGTTCATAGGTGAGAAGGAAAGTGGGAGTATAACTGAGTTTGAATCACGAGATGTCACATTCTTAGAGGATGAATTTCCTAAGAAGGGCGAAATAGGGGTAGATCACTCCCTATTTGAGACCTTGGATCAAGATAATGATGTTAGTGGAGTTCATCCAAGTGGGAGTAATATGAGAAATGATGAATTGAATTCAACTCATTCTCAATTGCAACAACATGATGAGACGACATTATCATTACCTAATCCAAGTGGGAGCATGATGGGAAATGATGTGCAAAGTGTGCAATCTCCCATACGGCGAACAAGTCGCCAAAGTATTCCCCGTCGACGTTTTGACATTGAAGGGGAAACTTTTATGGTTGCTCCACAAGATGAGGATGAGCCAAGAAATATTAATGAGGCTCTAAATTGCCCTAGTAAGGAAAAATGGATTAATGCAATGGAAGAGGAAATTGAGTCAATGAAATCAAACCAAGTCACAGGAACTAGTTGATCTTCCAAAAGGACGCAGAGCTATTGGGAACAAATGGGTTCTCAAAATAAAGCGAAAGGCTGATGGCTCGATAGAAAGGCATAAGGCTCGCCTTGTAGCGAAGGGGTATAATCAACAGGAAGGAATTGAGTATGAAGATACATTTTCTCCTGTAGTGAGATTTACTTCGATTCGCATTATTCTGGCAATTGTGGCTAGTCTAGATCTTGAGTTACATCAAATGGATGTAAAGACTACTTTCCTCAATGGAGAATTAGAGGAAAAAATATATATGGAACAACCTGCTGGTTTTATAGTGAAAGGCCAAGAAGAAAAGGTATGTCGACTTTTGAGGTCGATATATGGCCTTAAGCAGTCTTCGAGGCAATGGTATATACGTTTTCATAACGCCATAATGGCATATGATTTTACAATGATTGATGATGATCATTGTGTATATATCAAAAGATCCAAGGATCAATTTGTGATCATATCATTATATGTTGATGATATACTAATTGCCGGAAGCAATATGGAGTTTGTTAAGACTGTCAAGAGTTGGTTGTCTTCCAACTTTGAGATGAAGGATATGGGTGATGCTACATACATTCTTGGAGTTAAGATTTCAAGAGATCGTTCGAAGAGATCGTTGTCTCTTTCGCAAGAAACCTATAGAAATAAGGTTCTTGAACGATTTCGTATGCAAGATTGTAAATCCATAGACACTCATATTGCGAAAAGTGAATGATTGAGCCATAGACTGTGTCCAGGGACTCCACAAGAGAAGGAACAAATGAAGCATGTTCCTTATGCAAGTGCTGTTGGGAGCTTGATGTACGCTATGATGTGTACAAAACCCGACATATGTTTTGCAGTTGGAATGGTGAGTAAATACCAATCCAATCCAGGTCCAGCACATTGGAAAGCCGTCAAGAGAATACTGAGGTATCCGAAGGGAGCTGCTGATTTCAAGTTGAATTACCAAGGAAAGGATCTGCGACTTGAAGGCTATTCGATCTTGATTGGGGAGGAGATTTAGATGAAAGGAAATCTATCTCGGGATTTGCTTTCTTGCGAGCAATGGCGCCATATCATGGAGCAGTAAGAAGCAAACGTGTATAGCCTTGTCCACGATGGAAGCTGAGTTCGTGGCATTATCAGCAGTAGTACAAGAAGGAGTTTGGCTTAAGAGATTCTTGGATCATTTAGGTGTTATTGAGAAAGCTGCAAATCAATTATTGGTTAACCTGTGATAGCCAAGCGGCTATAGCGTACACCAAAGATCCAAAGTATCATGGCAAGACCAAACATATAGATACCAAGTATAACTTTGTAAAAGATATGGTTGCACGAAATGATGTGAACTTGCAGTACATATCTACGCATAAAATGGTTGCAGATCCTATGACAAAGCCAATACCTAGAGAAGTGTTTTGTGGTCATGTAAAATCTCTAGGATTGCGTAGAGTCTGATGTACTGAATTTGTATTTTCCCTGAATTGTTCACATTTAATGAAATTTTGTTTTTTCATTGATTAATGCCTATGAATCTTTGTATGATCTTTATGCATCTTAATACTCAGTGTATTATTATAAGTTAAGGAAGTATGTCGGACAGATAAAATATTAGCCCACTCACACGGGTAATCGCCTCTATTTACTGTGTGATAAATAGATATGAGACTGTATTTAAGCTTATTATCTAGATGATAATCGAGAGCTCAAGCTTAAAATACGCATGTCGCCTTAACTAAGTGTTAAGATGAGGACATAATACTTGTGATGTCTGAAAGTAAAATACCCCACATATTTTACTTTATCTGTCTAAGATGCCAGATGTGAGTTCTGATGAATTTTGTGAATGAGTAGATAGGTGAACTCAAGTTAGACATTGGGTATGTCGAACTATCATCGTACGGTATTGAACAGTGTAGACATACGCTCCATGGGAAATGAGTTAATACCGTAATACGTATTTCATACTACGTATGCATGAGACGACCAATAAGAGTGGCAAAAAGTTTGATCTCAACTTTTATGACGTGTGAGACTCTTGAGGAAAAGAGTTCCTCAATTATTTGTCACCTCATGACTCTTACTTATTCTTAAGATTTCTATTTAGTGTTTGCTATCTTAGGATGTTGTCAATGGTCATGAGTTTGATTTGATCTAATGGGACATTTCTAAAAAAGCAAGCTGAACTGAAATTGAGAGTTTGAAGGAAAGAGGAAGATCGATTTTGGAGTATCACATTGTAGTTTTTGTATTCACAGGTCGACCAATTATAACTATCTTTGTGATAATTATAATTGTGAATACAATATATATCATTGTTTAAAAGAGATCAAGAGAGATATAAATGTGATCGATCAATCTAGGGCACTGCATACTAAATATTCTCGGAGTGTGACGCCCAATTATGAGCTGCTATATATTCCTAACATATGTATAGCAACGAGCTCTCAAAGTATGCTGGTCGCACGGATTATTCACCGGTATGAATGTTGAAGAGAGGTAAAGAGAATCATGTTTGGCCCACCTTGTGTGAGTGGAAGATGAAGGCTTTATAAGAATTGGGCTTAAGGCCTTGTCCGCCCAAGTTGGGCCCAGAAAGCCCGGCCCACGGGAATAGGGCCCGTGGAAAGAAGGGGGTATAAAAGGGAGGAGAGAGAGAGAAAAACATACCGTTTTGTTCAAAAAGAAAACGACATACATTCTTTCTCTCAACGCACTCTCTCTCTCTCCCGTTTTCTTCAAAGCACGAACAGTGAATCGCTCGTAGGATTTTTTGCTTCCTCGGATTGAACAGGCCTAGTTTCTCTTCCTCCATTAGCGTCGGTGTTTAATCTGTGGCTAAAAGGTACGCTCGAATCCGTGGTGTGCTTTAGGATCGGTGATGCGTGTTCGTTTTCCCGGGCTTGTCTTCCGCATTGATTTAAGGGTTCGATTCAGTGTCGAATTCGTTTTTCGGGGATCCGTCATTCCCAACAGAAACATTCACACCCTTGATCCTCAAGTAAGCAATGTCATGTAAGTTCTAGAAGCCATTGGAATTTGGAATAAGATATTGCTCACAAGTTCTAACTTTCGTAAAACTTTTCTCCTCATAAGGTTGTGAAGCAGTCGCAGCTTTGGACAACATCATCTTATTTCTGACCTCCCATGAACTTGTGTTCCCAGAGGTACTTAATGAATCAAGTTTTGTGCAACAGGAGAGTGAATCACTGCTATGTGGATTGCTACTAAGTTCAGTGTTTGGGATGTTAAATCAAACGAAGTCCCCTAATTATTACTGATACGAAATATCTGCAGCCCAAAAATTTCCATGGTGAAGATGAGTGTGAAAAGAGTTTTTCCTACTCTAGGAAGGGTCAATTCAATCCACTTTGGACGCATGAAACTGTGTTCAGAGAACAGTCCTTGTGTAATCATGCTGCTCCAAATTGATGCTGAAGAGCTCAAGAAGTGAAGGAGGAATAATGCAAGGTTGTAAAAGCTATGAATGAGCACTTCCATAGCTGATAATATGCATTGTTTAAGCTGGAGATGAGAAAATCAAATAGCGCCACCCGGTCATAGTGGTTATGGAACGGTTCATTGTTTGGAATTAAGAAAGGGAAATAAAGATAGAAACATTGAAAACTTGGGGTGCGCATGGTTTCATTTCTGTTCCTTTTCTGTTCCCAGGAACAGAAACAAAAAAAAGTGTTTCTGTTCCGGGGAACAGTTTTTGAACAAAAGAACGCGTTTGGTAAGTGTAAAAAAACTGTTCTTGGAATAAAAAAGAACAGAAACATGTTTGGTAGAATCTGCATCAATTTCTGTTCTTAGAATAGAAAAAGAACAGAAACACGTTTGGTAATGACAAAACAATTTCTTTTTTTTTTTTAATAAAGTTTAAAATTGATATTAAATTGTCATTCTTATGAAATGCTCATTAATTTTATTTTGTTCATGGTTAGTGAAGACAAACATTTTTAGCATGATCATATGGCATATTTCGTATAAAATTTTGTAATTAAAGTTTGTATCTAGTAAATTCAAGTACATTTTTTTTTTTTTTTTTTTAGTTTTAAAGCATATAAACTTGATATTGATTTCTTTTACCAAAAAAACTTGATATTGATTTCTCATTCTCATTAAATGCTTATAAATTTAATTTTTGAAAAATGTGATGTGAAATGAAAAATATTTTCAACATGCTCATATGTGCACCCTTAAACGAAAATTTCATACATCTCAACATGAACTTTTCCATACATAACATCACAATAATTGAGTAACATAGTTCATTGTTCAACTGCATTACAGTGAATACGTAAAAGCAATATTACAAAAGTCAACAAATCTCAGTCATATTGTGATCCCTTGCCATTTTATTTGCAATTCTTATCCTAACGCTATTCATCTCGGATGCCTGCTCACCCGATGTATCATCTGCAACTTCCCTCCTATAGGTCCAAATGGATACTCCGGATCTCCATACATGGAAAAATTTCTGTCCATCCTATCTTGATCACGAATGTAATTATGAAGAGCACAACATGCAATTACAACAAGGGCTTGCTTCCGAATTGTAAATGGAGGCATATGTCTCAAAATGGTGAAGCGATTCTTTAGTGCCCCAAATGACCTCTCAATTACATTTCTTAGTGAAGAGTGCTTATAGTTGAATAACTCTTTTGCTGTTCTTGGCCGTCTCCCACTCCCTCTATAATCGCTAAGATGATACCGTTCCCTTCTAAAAGGAGTTAAAAATCCCGGAAGTACTGCATAACCGGAATCTGCCACGTAGTATTTCCCTATAACATGATATATAAAAATTTGTTATGATATTAAACCATAATATAATCACAAATGGCAATATAAACAAAGTAATACCGGGCGGTGGTCGGGGAAATTGCAATTGAGGAGTTTCGAGTGCTGCCGAAAGCACTCGACAATCATTGGCAGATCCTTCCCATCCAGCATACACGTAAGTAAATTTCATATCAAATGAGCAAACACACAACACGTTCTGTGTTGTAGTCCTCTCCTGCCTCGAAATCGAACTCGCTCGACACCGGGACAATAGCATCTATATGGGTGCCATCCGAGCACCTACGCAGTCTGTCAATTTAATATCAATCTAAGATTATAAAAGATTATGAAGTACATGTATTTGATAATATAAAGTTGATATAGAAATCATACCTTGAAGTAGCGTTTATGCCTAGGATCCATAAGAATTTCTTGAGGGATGACATCAAATGACGGTGGTTTGATTATCTCTTTTGAAAGTTTGATAATTGCTTTCAACACTTTGCTGAAGTATTTGCTGATTGTTTCTCGGAATGTTGAAATCTCTCACATAAAATTCTATTTGAGCTACCATGACAAACCATTGATAAGAATATCCCCACTTGTTCGTCAATTCTAATATATCGACTATCTTTTAACCAACCTCTTACTCTCATCAAATCACATAAATTCAGAAAAACATGCCTCTCCATCCTGAAGGCTTCATATATCCTATCTGAATGTCCAGTAATAATCTCCCTTATCCATTCGGATCCTAATAATTTACTGTCCCTAATTGGTTCCATTGTATGCATGGACGCGTCAATGGCAACCGTGCACAACCATACTAGCAATACGGCTAACTCATCCTCATCCAAGACTTGTTCAACTTGTTCTACCTCTTCACTACATATACTATCTGATCCCTCTTCCATAGTACCTATATCATCGAAGAATATAAAAACATCAATAACATAAGTCATAGTTCCAATTGAAGATGCCATTACATATAAGTAGGAAGAGTCTCAACACTTAAAACGACATATAAAAAGATAACATAAATAATACAATCTCTACGTTACCCCACTCAATTCATAAATCTACTAAAGATGATAAAGAAGTCCAATTCTCCTTTCAGGTGTAGATTTAATGAAAGCCACCCTCCACGAGGCACTTTCGCATGCCCGATCCACTTTGCTTTATTATAAAGATCTTGGTCTATCTCAGGCATAGTAAGCAGAATATCCATCACAGCAGCGACGGAGAAAGGATCTTCGGGTGATGGCATAACCCCGAGGTCGCAGAGGCACTACCGGATTGACTGGACTTAACTTTCAAAAAGTCTTGGATAGCTTTGCAAGTGTCATCAATCTTTGTTTTGTGTACTCCTCCTTCTCCTCTTAGTAGTTGGAGTCCTATCCAATTTGTGCTTTCCTCGAGCGGAAGTTCCAGCATCTTCTGGTGTAAAGACTCTTTCATTAGTGTGATGATCACTGAAGTCATCTGTATGGCCACCACCAGCATCACCATAGGCATTGCCACCACTGTTGTCAGCATATGCATTGTAACCACTGTTGTCAGCACCTACATTGGCATCACCAGTGTCATCTTCCTCCGACCCCTGCCCACCTTCAGCAGTTGCAATGCCATATTCCCCAGTAGCATATGTACCACCAAATACAATACAAAGCTCGGGATATTGGGGAAATCCATCCTTCCTGAATTTTGCCCAATCTGCATTCTCCTACAATTTTGACAATAATGACATTTGAGGTATATAATCATACATTTTTAAATTAATATACATAATGACATAAAAAATGATCAAAAAAGTTTAAAAAAAATATACCTTGATGTGCTCTTCCCATACGCTTGGATCGTCGACAGAAACTCTTTTATTGACACTATCCCAACCGAAGCCAGACTGAGACATAAGTTTTTGGAAACTGCTATACTGTTTTCTCAGTTTGTTGACCTTGTTTCGCATCTGGATCATGGTATATTGGCATCCTGTCTGTCTAACGAATTCAGTATGTATATTCCTCCACCCCGCCTTATTGAAAGTTGAAGTGGTCCGATTTCCTTTTTCACCTCATCCACCAACAAACCAATAAATATGTTGGTAATGCAGACTCGGTCCACTTCGCATTGCATGTCTGTCTCTCGGATGCCATTTAATCTTTCATCGGTTGAGCAACATATGAGTTACGAGTTAAATCAATAACATAATACTATATATGCCAAACACAAAATCATTCTCAAGAGATGCAAGCCAAGAAGACTATATAATGAGACAATTGAAAATTGTTGAACTAACTTGTGTGAAACAGATCATAAGTTGCATTTTCTGCTACAACAAGTACATAACAATGCTACATATAGAATGCACCATGAAATTCAGGCAACACAAGGCAGTATTACCCTTGGTTATACCTTCTTACGATGCCGCACAACCACGCTGCACCCCGACTTCAGCTAAATCTCCCCCTTGGTGGTGAAATCGTCCTTCAACGCCCTCGCCACGTGCTTCACCAGCCTGTCCATTCCACATCACCATGAGCAACAAAATAACAATCAAAGGAAACCACATCACCAGCCTACTCATTCAAAATCACCAGCCCTTGTCCACCTCGCTAGAGCTGCAGCAGCAGCTGCTGCACGAGCAGCTCGAGCGAGCAGCTGCAGCAGCTGCACGAGCAGCTCGAGCGAGCAGCTGCAGCAGCTGCACGAGCAGCTCGAGCGAGCTGGCCGAGCTGCAGAATTCTGCAGCCGCAGCAGCTACCGCTCGCCGAGCAGCTCGAGCCGCTTTGCAGCTCGCCATTTCTTCGCAGCTCGGCGGAGTCGAGCTGCTCGGCAGCTCAGTGCTTCAGCTCATTTGCTCGAGTAGCTTGACTGCTGCTGCAGTGGCCGGAGTCGAGCCGTAGCTCGCTCGAGCTCTTGCTCCAACAGCTACAACTCGAGCTCGCGGCGGCTCGAGCCGCCGCAGCCTGCTGGAGTCGAGCTGCAGCTCGCTCGAGCTCTTGCTCCAGAAATGCCGCAACTCGAGCTCGCGGCAGGCAACTCGAGCTCGAGCAAGCTCGCAGCAGCTCGAGCGAGCGTTGCTCCCCTTCGGCGTGGCGAGATCCGGGCGAGCAACGCCGCTCAAGCCTTGAGCGAGCAATGCTCGGCCAGATCTTCGGCGGACTCGGGCGACCAATGCTCGCTCGAGGGACGGCTCGCCGCGCCGAAGGGGGAGCTTGATGCCGACCGAGAGAAGAAGCGCCGAAGGGGAGCGACGCTGACCGGAGGAGGAGGGCCGAACGGAGAGCAACGCCGACCGGAAACGCACTGAGTCGCCGGAGTGAGGAGTCGCGGAGAGTCGGCCGAGTGGGAGCCGCCGGAGAGATGGAAGACACGCCGGAAACGGAAGAACGAAGCTTCAGCCGAGAGGAGCGCGACGACGAGCACGCACGAAGAGTTCTTGCTTTGTTCCGAATTTGTTCTTTTGTTTCTTTCGTTTTTGTTCTTTTGTTCCGTCGAAGAAGTGTTTCTTTCCAAAAGAAACAACTTTTTTGTTTCTTTTTTCTATTTCTATTTCGTTTCGAAACAAAAAAACAAAAAAGGAAAGAAAACGCAACCAAACGCGTTTCTGTTCCTTTTTTGTTCCCGGGCACACTTTCCGTACAGAAGTGTGCCAGAAACGTTTCCATGCACGCCCTTGGTCTTCGGCAGGGAAACTTGTTGCATAAATTGTTTACCAGGTCAAGCGCTTTCCTGTATAAATAGAGACCATGTCATGCAAGGCACCTCACTCCTCCCTCGAGCAATAATACTCTGAGCTAGGAAATAGAACCTGAGATCAGCCCCAACTCCCGCCCACAATGAAGTCCTTTCCAGTTAGCCTTCTCATTTTGGCTTTGGCAACTGCAACTGCCTTTGCTTATGACCCAAGTCCTCTTCAGGACATATGCGTGGCCCTCAACGACCCCAAGTCTGCAGGTTAAACCTCTATTGTAGTGTTATTGACATGCTGTTTTCTTCTTGTCAACGATGCTATAAACAGAACATGCAAAAAGGTTTTGTTTTGGTAGCATGACGACATTGTCATCGACTATAACTAGTACAATAGTCATCGCATATTGAGTGATGCATATTAAGATGAGTTCTGTTTTCTTATGCAGTGTTTGTGAACGGGGAGTTTTGCAAGGACCCTAAGCAAGCCAATGCAGATGACTTCACCTTTATGGGGTTCGAAAGCCGGGAATACCGCAAACCCACTTGGATCGAAAGTCACACCCGCAACCGTCAACGAGTTTGCAGGACTCAATAGTTTGGGCATATCCGCGGCTCGCATTGACTTCGCTCCCGGAGGTTTAAACCCTCCCCACACTCACCCTCGAGGAACCGAGGTCTTGGTCGTCATCGAGGGCACACTCCTTGTCGGCTTCGTCACATCCAACCAATTGAACAACACTCTCTTCACCAAAGTCTTGTACAAAGGCGATGTGTTTGTTTTCCCAATTGGACTCATTCACTTCCAATTGAATCTTGGAAAGACCCTGCGCTGGCCTTTGCCGGTTTGAGCAGCCAAAATCCAGGAGTCATTACCATTGCTAACTCCGTCTTTGGAGCAAAGCCACCCATTTCGCGATGTTCTCACCAAGGCCTTCCAAGTGGACAAGAAAACTGTGGGCTACCTCCAGGCACAGTTTTGGTACGACAACAACTAAATGGAATGGATGACCAGAAAAACACCAACAGAGTATTGAGCCATTTAACTTATGCAAGCATTCCTTGTTTCCATGAGAGACTTCCAAGAATAAAAACACCGCTTTATGTCAGTGGTCAATGGGTATTTTTACCTCTTGTATGAGTAATTGATCAGTAAAGTATTATTTACTAAGAATCTCCTGTTTCTCGATCCCTGTTTTGACGAAAGTTTCTCATATGGACAGGAGCCAAATGCCAAGCAAAGTCATAATAGAAACAAAACACAGATTTCGATCAGATGCATATAAGCTCAGTGAAAACAATTGCAACGACTTTGGGCACTCGGATTAGCCTCAAAATGATCATTGAAGTGTTGCTTGTCAAATTATCGAGCACAAAAGGTTATTGCACGCTTTTCATTGCGGGACCTACACTCTTGTATTGATCAGACATCCATCAAGAACGATCCATCCATATTCCATTGGTGTCAAATTTTCATGCTCTATTTTGTGATACTGCGGCACAGTAAGTCCCAATCCACACTCAGCATGTCATGAAGATCAATGCTTCGTGCTGCCAAGTTGCTGACTTTGTTCCTATTGCCTGGATGTATCATCGTTCTTGTAGAAAACATGCTGTACTTTCACAGTTCGACATTTGCTAGATTGCAACCAATTTGGTGGGAACTCTTACTATTCTTGTATTTCACCGCCCGCTGAATTTCTGACGATTTTCACAATGATGACTACTATCAATAAAAATCCCAATCTGAAAAACCATTCACTAAGAAATCATGCCATATGCAAAGAATACTCTCTAAAGTAACTCTAGATAAAGTAGTTGATTAAAAGAAGAATATCAAAAGTTGGAAAAAAAAAAAATTAAAAAGTGGAAGACTAAGGGTGCATTCGTTTCGCGGAAAATATGACATTTTTAGAAAATATTTTCGAGGAAGTTAGTTTTTTTGGAAAATAACTATTTTCCAGTATTCGACTGAAACCTAACTTTGAGTGGAAAATATTTTTCACCGTTCATTTGCTAATTTAATTGTTTGGGAAAAATTATCAAAAAATTGAATTTTAATATGTTTAATTGACAAAAAAATTTTTTTTAAAAAAATGAATTTTAAATTATTTGTATTTTTAAAAATAAAAAAATTTATTATTTATTTTTTTCTCTCTTTTCTTTTCCTTCCTCCTTCCTCCTCCTTCTTCCTCCACCTTCCTCCGCCACCGTTGGCCGACGATGGCCGGTTGCCTAGCGATCGACCAAGACGACGTCACCAAATCCGGCAAGCTTGAGTGTCACCGATCTTGCCCGAGCTTGTCGGATCTAGCGGCGGAGCTTAGGCCCGCCCGGATCAAGAGCCCGATATCCGCCATCAGCTTCGGTGAGCTTGCAGCTTGCAAGAGTCAGGGGAACCTCTAGCAAGCTCAAGCGAGGCTCAAGCCCCGCCCAGCTCGCCAGATTTAGCGAAGCCTGAGCTCCGCCCCAGGTCAGCGACGCTCCGCCTTGCCCGATTTGGCGAGGCCTGAGCTTGCCGAGCTCAGGTGAGCTCAGTTCCTCAAATTGGGCTAGGCAGAGCCTCGCCGGCCTAGGGCAAGGCTCAAGCTGGCTTGTGGCCGATTGCCGATTGCCGCCATGGCCAGTGACCAGCCAAGGCCGAGGAAGAAGATGAAAAGGAAAGAAAGAAAAATATAAAAATAAAAACTCGATTTTTTTAAAAAAGAAAAAGAAAGCATAAAAATAAAATGAAAATGTGTTGGTGAAATGAAGTACGGTGGAAGAAGTTATGGAAAATATTTTCCACTTTTGAGGAAGAAGATGAAAAGGAAAGAAAGAAAAATATAAAAATAAAAACTCGATTTTTTTAAAAAAGAAAAAGAAAGCATAAAAATAAAATGAAAATGTGTTGGTGAAATGAAGTACGGTGGAAGAAGTTATGGAAAATGTTTTCCACTTTTGAAAAGTGGAAAATATTTTCCTCACTTTTAAAGATTGTTTTTTTCAATGATGGAAAACATTTTCCTTAACCGATTCATTTTCCGTAAAACGAACACTGGAAAATCTGGAAAATATTTTCCTGAAAGTCATTTTCCGTGAAATGAATGGAGCCTAAGACTTACTATAACCATTTGAAGTCCCCTACCGTACTTCATGTGGAGCGGGCGTTCAGTGCATAATAGAGACTTAACCATCGGACTTCCCATACTTCGCAAGTAGATACGGACAATTATCTCATAAACTCTCAGCATCAAAAACGGTTTGGATGTGAAGCTTGCAGCAGAGATATCTACTCATTTTCAACAAATCTCTTATATCTCCATGTTATATTTAGAAGCATTGAAGACTTGGGGCCACATCACTTAGTCTTCAAGAAGTGTATATCAATGGTACAATATTTCAAAGGTGGCTCTCACGGGGCTCACATTACCAAATGGCACTTAGTCCTTGATCAATTTGTATCGATAATACAAGATTTTAGAGATGGCTCCCACAAGACTTGTGTCATGGTATAGCACTTAGTCCTTGGCAACCTCGTAACGTAATACAAGGTTTTAAAGGTGGCTCCTACAAAACTCGCATCACCATGTTGAACTTAGTCATTGACCAACGCACATCAATAGTATAAGATTCTCAAAAAACCAAGTTCATAAATCAATTCGTATAACCTTTCACAATTCGTTTCATATACTAGTTCTCCTACCAATCACAAGTATTTTAATCAAACTATTTCAAATGGTCAAAATCATTTCTAACTATTTCGAATACCATAAAGGATAACAAATGTCTGATCCAATTTTTATGCCATGGATATGCTCTTTAATCTTTACCACTTTCGAAATATGAATCATCAGATATAAAGGAAATATAAGCGCCAATCACCTCTAACCGAAAGGCCAAACCGGAAGCTAGGCTGCCTAGGAAGCTTCAAAATTCTATGTAAAAAAGAACATAATTTGAATATCAAATTTACACACCAACTAACTTCGATCGAGACTCTATCAGGTAACACTATTTGTGGGGCTGAGTCATTCGCTACGGTCAACAAAAGACATCAAGGCAGGTAGTTGCATGACGAATAATCACTTGCATGATAAACAGCCACCCAAGCTCCTGCTACTAACTTTATCATGCTGTATTTCTCTAACGAACTCCGGTTCAAGCTGTTAGGATGTGGTTTATACTTCTCATCGGCAAGAAGACATGTGATCTCACTCCTCAATGAACGAGCGACGGATAAGGTCAAAAGAGTAGTTTGGGCTTGGGTCCATAAATAGTTACTACATAGCTTAACACTTTCTCAACCCTAGAGTTTTCTTGTGCTGCCTATATATATTCTATTTCTCTCGTAATAGAGAGATATATAGAGAAGTGAGAGAAGGTAATTATAGCATAATCATCTACTGCATGTACCCCTTGAGAGTAAACTAGGATAAAGTCTGTGTCTTGATTTCTCTTTCTTATGTTTAGACTCTATCTTGTTGAATTTGTCCACCAAATCCTAACATGAGCAAACTTTAAAAGAAAAAAAAATCTTTTTAAGTATTATAAGATCCTAAACTTTTTTAACTCAAAAGATGACCAAAGAATAGTGAAAACCATTGTAAAAAACAAAAATTTTGAAGTGGGTAGCAATGTGCGCAAAACTCTAAAAATTTGTTCCACTCAAACCATAACTTGAAACTGGTTTTTGTAAGATCTCATAGCTCCACAACACCATAATTATCATTTCCACATAATTTGCACAGCCAAACGACTCATGAATCGACATGGGAACTCAAAATTTGTAATGACCCGGGCTCACTGTGTGATATTGTTTGCTTTGGACATTGAGTCCTCACGGCTTTAAAACGCGTTATGTAGGTTAAGGGGCCCAAGTCTTTATAAACTGGCCCTGGACTCCCTTCCTAAGCGATGTGGGACAAGAGGGAGAGGAACCATTCCTTGCGCACGTCCGGGGACCGAGGCGCGGACGCACCGCCATCCCTCCTCCCCGCGCACCGCGCTTGAGCCGTCACACTCTCCCCCCCTTAGCAGAACAACGTCTTCACTGTGGCCCCACACGCTCTCGGGAGTCGGCTCTGATAAAATTAACGTAGACCTGAATTTATGTCCTAACTCCAAAATTTCCCCTAATTAAATGAACAAAAGATTATAATCCTAGGGTGCTACAAAACAAAGGCAAACTTGAGTCATCGTAGCCTCCCGTGCGTCCGTGCAAAAGCCTCATTTCTTCTTCTTTCTCTGGTTCGTGACAAGAGGGAGAAGAGAAGGAAACATTTTCAGATTTATCTGGACTGAAGGTGGAATGGGCTGAGGTCTTGGGCCTTTTCTTTTCTTTTGCAAGCCCAAGTATTACATATTATGTAATTCAAAGCAAAATAAACGCTGTATTGAGAGCATTTTTAATGCTCAGTGGATGAAAACACCCACCTAATAACCCAATTCAAAAAGCACATTCTAGAGGTTGATAAGACCGTGCCAATAAAATATGTAAACCACAAGACTAATGGCCACAATCACAACAAATCAAAATTGGATGATGCTGCCACATGGTTTTATCGGTGCAGAGGGGAGAAAAGAGAGTGCATGAGTTGTTAGATAATGATCCTGAGAGAAGGGTAAAGACGAACTGTTCTCTGAATGGATCAGTGTTTGAGAAGGTCAACAATGGACCTTTGACAACAGCAACAGAGATAGGGTTTAGGAAATCAACCCCTGGGTGAGCGCTTTCAACAACTCTTTCCCTTATTTCTCCAATTGACTAGTCTGCTTCGCTGGGGCCGTAAGTAGATATCTAAATCCGGTGATGTGTCGTTCCGTTGCTGCTTCGACAAAACCCCGATCAGGTTAAATTTCCTCTGTCCCAGCTAAGAAATGCATGAATCTAAGGTGAGAATGATATTCACAGATAACGTCAGCGTCTTTCTTTTTTACCTCTGTACTTCACTGTTGCAGCCGTCCTGGGTCGACTCAGCAGCGGGATGGTGCGGACCACTTCCTCAGAAAAAGTATCAGATCCTTAAAAGTTGAATAATTCATTTACGAGAAAATGCAGGAATAGGCGTTCCTAATACGCCTTCACCATGAAAGGACTTGCCTAGTTGGTGATTTGCTTCCGATTTTTCAGTGTATCATGCAGGACGTTCACACCATAAAATCACTTGCTGTGCATTTGCGTTGTGATAATATTGACAAGGATAAGCAGAGCAAGCATCTTAATATCAGAGGGGTAAAAGGCCGATTCCAGCCAAAAGTAGGATCTAAAAAACTAGTGAGTATATAATTTTCCGTATGTGGATAATAATCCCCAAGAAGAAAACTCGAGATTACTAGTTATTGAAAATTCGATGTGCCGAAGGTAAGAAACCGGGGAACAAAGACTCACTGTGGCTGAATTGAAGTCTTCTAATCTCATTTTTGGGGAAAAGATGCCCACTGAATTATTACATAGCGTCAAGTTAATAAACAAATTGCGCTCTAGCAATTTTATTAGGAAAAGAATGCAAGTATCATAACTTTTATATAGTGTTCACTTAAGTATCATAATTTTTTTTCGCTCATTTAAATGCTATAACTTATATACAGTACTCACTTGAACACTATGACTTCCAATCGTTCACTTTAATACTATAACTTTCATAAATATGCATCAGAAGTGTCATGCCATGTTGGATAAGCGTTTTTAAAAGTTATGACACTCAATTGAAAGCTATGACAATTAAGGAAACGTTGTAGAAATTATGTGCCCAAGTGGTCAGAAAAAAAAGTCAAGGTATTCAAGTAAGCGTCATAAAAAATTATCACATTTATAATGTCCATACCAATTTCAATACTAAAAGATGTGAGGTAGTCATTCTGTCTTTTGAATTTTCTATCTCTTAAAATGGATAGCGTAAAATCTATCATGACAATTACGATTAGAAACTTGCCTTCGTCTAGCCACCCTTAACAAGTCTCCCCCTTCTCTGAGAAAATCTGTGGAGGAGCTTCAAGATTAGAAACAATAAAGGGACATTTGGTAATTTCGAGGGAATTAGCTAAAATTCTTTGTGGTTGATAGCAAAGCCTCTTTTGAATTATAACCTTCCTAAGCTTCATTTTTCAACAGAATTAGGTGACTTATTTAATATCCACCGGCTCAACATGGAAACGGTCACACCCTTGATCCTCAAGTTGGCAATGTCCCATGAGTTCTAGAAGCCATTGGAATAAGACATTGCTCACAAGTTCTAACCTTTAAAACCTTTCTGCTCATTAGGTTACAGAGCAGAAGCAGCTTTGGACAACAGCATCTTACTTCTGACCTCCCATGAACCTTAGGCAAAGTTGCACATAACCATCAGTTAATGGACAAGGCGCTAATTGTGCTAAATGTTCATAACATCAGTGATGAGCTTGCATTGTCTATCCAAAGGTACATAATGCGAGGAAACAATCAGGCCCTTGATCCTCAAGTAAGCGATGTCATGTAAGTTCTAGAAGCCATTGGAATTTGGAATAAGATATTGCTCACAAGTTCTATTTTTCGTAAAACTTTTCTGCTCATAAGGTTGTGAAGCAGTCGCAGCTTTGGACAACAGCATCTTAATTCTGATCTCCCATGAACTTGTGTTCCCAAAGGTACTTAATGAATCAAGTTTTGTGCAACAGGAGAGTGAATCACTGCTATGTGGATTGCTACTAAGTTCAGTTGTTTGGGATGTTAAATCAGAGGAAGCCCCCTAATTATTACTGATAGGATATATCTGCAGCCCAAAAATTTCCATGGTGAAGATGAGTGTGAAAAAAGCTTTTCCTACTCTAGAAAGGGTCAATTCAATCCACTTTGGACGCATGAAACTGTGTTAAAAAAATAGTGCTTATTTAATCATGCTGCTCCAAGTTGATGCTGAAGAGCTGAAGAAGTGAAGGAGGAATAATGCAAGGTTGTAAAAGTTATGAATGAGCACTTCCATAGCTGATAATATGCATTGTTTAAGCTGGAGAAGAGAAAATCAATTGACTGCCACCCGGTCATAGTGGTTACGGAACGGTTCATTGTTTGGAATTAAGAATGGGGAAATAAAGATAGAAACATTGAAAACTTGGTCTTCTGCAGGGAAACTTGTTGCAAAAATTGTTTACCAGGTCAAGCACTGTCGTGTATAAATAGAGACCATGTCATGCAAGGCACCTCACTCCTCCCTCGAGCAATAATACTCTGAGCTAGGAAATAGAACCTGAGATCAGCCCCAACTCCCGCCCACAATGAAGTCCTTTCCAGTTAGCCTTCTCATTTTGGCTTTGGCAACTGCAACTGCCTTTGCTTATGACCCAAGTCCTCTTCAGGACATATGCGTGGCCATCAACGACCCCAAGTCTGCAGGTTAAACCTCTATTGTAGTGTTATTGACATGCTGTTTTCTTCTTGTCAGTGATGCTATAAACAGAACATGCAAAAAGGTTTTGTTTTTTGGGTAGCATGACGACATTGTCATCGACTATAACTAGGACAATAGTCATCGCGTATTGAGTGATGCATATTAAGATGAGTTCTGTTTTCTTATGCAGTGTTTGTGAACGGGGAGTTTTGCAAGGACCCTAAGCAAGCCAATGCAGATGACTTCACCTTTATGGGGTTCAGAAAGCCTGGGAATACTGCAAACCCACTTGGATCGAAAGTCACACCTGCAACCGTCAACGAGTTTCCAGGACTCAATACTTTGGGCATATCCGCGGCTCGCATTGACTTCGCTCCCGGAGGTTTAAACCCTCCCCACACTCACCCTCGTGGCACTGAGGTCTTGGTCGTCATCGAGGGCACACTCCTTGTCGGCTTCGTCACATCCAACCAATTGAACAACACTCTCTTCACCAAAGTCTTGTACAAAGGCGATGTGTTTGTTTTCCCAATTGGACTCATTCACTTCCAGTTGAATACTGGAAAGACCCCTGCGCTGGCCTTTGCCGGTTTGAGCAGCCAAAATCCAGGAGTCATTACCATTGCTAACTCCGTCTTTGGAGCAAAGCCACCCATTTCTGCTGATGTTCTCACCAAGGCCTTCCAAGTGGACAAGAAAACTGTCGACTACCTCCAGGCACAGTTTTGGTACGACAACAACTAAATGGAATGGATGACCAGAAAACATCAACAGAGCATTTGAGCCATTTAACTTACGCAAGCATTCCTAGTTTCCATGAGAGACTTCCAAGAATAAAAACACTGCTTTATGTCAGTGGTCAATGGGTATTTTTACCTCTTGTATGAGTAATTGATCAGTAAAGTATTATTTACCAAGAATCTCCTGTTTCTCGATCCCTGTTTTGACGAAAGTTTCTCATATGGACCGGAGCCAAATGCCAAACAAAGTCATAATAGAAACAAAACACAGATTTCGATCAGATGCATATAAGCTCAGTGAAAACAATTGCAACGACTTTGGGCACTCGAATCAGCCTCAAAATGATCATTGAAGTGTTGCTTGTCAAATTATCGAGCACAAAAAGTTATTGCACGCTTTCCATTGCGGGACCTGAACTCTCGTATTGATCAGACATCCATCAAGAACGATCCATCCATATTCCATTGGCGTCAAATTTTCATGCTCTGATTTTGTGATACTGCGGCACAGTATGTCATGAAGATCAATGCTTCGTGCTGCCAAGTTGTTGACTTTGTTCCTATTGCCCGGATGTATCGTCGTTCTTGTAGAAAACATGCTGTACTTTCACAGTTCGACATCTGCTACCAATTTGGTGGGAACTCTTACTATTCTTGTATTTCACCGCCCGCTGAATTTCTGACGATTTTCGAATTGATGACTACTATCAATAAAAAGCCCAATCTTAAAAACTAATCACTAAGAAATTGTGCCATGTGCAAAGAATACTCTCTAAAATAACTCTAGATAAGAAGAATATCAAAAGTTGGAATTTTCTTTTTTCTTTTTTTAAAAGTGGGAGACTAAGACTTACTATAACCAATTGAAGTCCCCTACCGTATTTCATGTGGAGAGGGCGTTCAGTGCAGAATAGAGACTTAACCATAAGACTTCCCATACTTCGCAAGTAGATACGGACAATTATCTCATAAACTTTCAGCATCAAAAGCGGTTTGGATGTGAAGCTCGCAGCAGAGATATCTACTATTTTCAACAAATCTCTTATATCTCCATGTTATATTAAGAAGCATTGTTGACTTGGGGCCACAGCTCAAGAAGTATATATCAATGGTACAAGATTTTAGAGGTGGCTCTCATGGGGCTCACATTACCAAGTGGCACCTAGTCCTTGACCAATTTGTATCAATAATACAAGATTTCAGAGATGGCTCCCACAAGACTTATGTCATGGCATAGCACTTAGTCCTGGGCAACCTCATAATGTAATACAAGGTTTTAAAGGTGGCTCCTACAAAACTCGCATCACCATGTAGAACTTAGTTCTTGACCAATGCATAACAATAGTATAAGATTCTCAAATCTTATTAGGTTTCACAAACCAAGTTCATAAATCAATTCATATAACCTTTCACAATTTGTTTCATATGCTAGTTCTCCTACCAATCACAAGTATTTTAATCAAACTATTTCAAATGGTCAAAATCATTTCTAACTATTTCGAATACCATAAAAGATAAGAAATGTCTGATCCAATTTCTATGCCACGAATATACTCTCTAATCTTTACCACTTTCGAAATATGAATCATCAAATAAAAAGAAGATATAAGCACCAATCACCACTAACCAAAAGCCCAAATGGAAGCTAGGCTACCTAGCAAGCTTCAAAGTTCTACGAAAAAGAGAACATAATTTGAATATCAAATTTACACACCAACTAACTTCGACCGAGACTCTATTAGTTAACACTATTTGTGGGCTGAGTCATTCACTATGGATCGACAAAAGACCTCAAGGCAGGCAGCTGCGTGACGAATAATCACTTGCATGATAAACAGCCACCCAAGCTCGTGCTACCAATTTTATTGTGTTGTATTTCTCTAACAAACTCTTGTTCAAGCTGTTAGGGTGTGGTTTATACTCCTCATCGACAAGAAGACATGGGATCTCACTGGTCGATGAACGAGTGACGGACTAGGTCAAAAGTATCACGCCCTAATCCTCAGGCACACGCCCATCCCTTACCTTGGTCGATTAATAATGACGTCCGATGACACATCGCCGACCCCTTTATTGTAATACGCATGCGGAAGTAGATATAAAATCCCCAGACAATAAAACAATGGGATAGAAAAGTAGAGTTATATTTTTCACAACTGAAAAATCACAACCACACTTTTATACAACAAAACCTCATAGTATATTTTACAATGATATTCATAAAAGTCTGATCTAACACCTATCAGTTCACACATTGGGTTTGCAAAACAGGGTGGAGGTTTCAATCCTTATCCGGGTCCTATTCTAAATGATCCTCGAAATCCTCCTCCAGTTCCTCATCAAAGTCCTCATCTTCGGGTTCTTTCTCCTCAAGTTCCTCCTGAAATGTTGTCCCACAATCAAGATGAAATTATGTCTCAGCAACTTCTACCCCCTAAGACCCAATTAGTAAACCAATACACTATCGGGGCTGCCTATGCACACACGAGTTAGGGGATTTACCTTGACCTCATATTACACCTGCATATTAGCATAATTCAATAGGCACCCAAGCAATCACATCACAAATCGATATATCGATCAATTAATCTAGTCGATTACTTGTTAGTCGAACCATTCACCGGTCATTTCCATTCATACTATACAACTTCCAGTATAATATATTTAGTCATCGAGCCACGTGCATTCCCTTAGGTGCCATAAACGATGTACTTAACTCATGCCTTTAAATTAATTTCGGCTACACAGGCACGATACCTAGCACACATAGAAATACAGCCTAGCAAGCTCAATATTCACCACACAAGCACGTTCTACGTCACACATGCATGATTAATTATCGCCACATAGGCATGATCAATTATTGCCAGGCATGTTCTACGTGATATATATTCAACAATTTACGTGCATTCTCTTTTCAAGCGCCGTTTTCACCATGGTGATGTACTTAATCACCGAGCCGTGCTACCTAATTCTTCCTTAACTTTAACATACCTGATAACATCGTACCCGATTGGTCTTAGCCAAAAGTATATTTAATTCGTTCACACGACTTTCTCCACTTTATAGCCCATCAAAGCATTACTGGCGCTATATACCCATACCCGGCCATCTACCAATCAATTACTCAAATTCCATATAATATAGGAAAGATTCCTAAAATTCCACAATCAATTCAATTTAACACAACGTAGAGCTCAAATAAATAAATAAACTGCACCACGACAATCAGCATAAAAATTCCGGTCGTCGACTATCCCTGCTTAATTTCCATATATTAATTAATTTCGAAAATTAATTAATAAATAATAAAAATCCAATTTAGGCCCGTAATGCCTGATTGGACGCTAGAATGGATCAAGAAAAATCCTAAGTTGCAATCAGTAAATACGAGCATGTCTCTACTTGCTAATTACACTAACCAATTGCCTAACATGCATTGAGATTAACTAATAATCACTAATTTACTCTAATCTAACCACCTAATCATACTTAATTAATACTAATCAACCCTTAAGCATCATTAGAAAACTAAGAAATGATTAGTGAGCTAAACTCACTCAATTAACAATCCGCTCGGATTGAAATATCGGGAACATCGTAGGGAACGTTATACTCCAAAGCGGGCCTACAAGCTACTGCGATACCCACAAAAACTCTCTCTGCTTTGGCTGCAAAAACAGGAGAAAACAAGCTGAAATGGGCAATAATGACCAGTGGAGACTTCGGCAGCTTGAAAGGGCAGTCTATGGCGAACGAATGGCCTCTAACAGACTTCCATAGCCCCTCACGGCTGCTGGACAATCCCTCAAACACACAAACAAGAGCTGGTAGATGGTGGTAAAGCGAGAGGGAGCGGTGGTGCACGTGGCACGCAAGTGGGGGCGGAACCGGCAACAGCAGCATGAGCGACGTGCAACAGCTTGAGGGGCTGCTCCACTTCTTCTTTGCATTTTCTGGATTCCGAACAGTAGCAAGGAGAAGAGAATGGGCTGGTCAGCTGCCTTGGTGAGGAAGAAAGGCAAGAGGGGGGCCTATCAAGCTTATTTTCCACAAGTTTGTCCCCCTTCAAGCTTGTCCATCAAGCCAAGGTTCTATAGCTGTCATTGAGCCACCAAAACACTCCATACAACCCTTGGAATGGTCCACTTTGGCTAGGGGGAGGGGGAGTTACCAATTTCCAATAAATCTCCCTCAATTGGATACTGGATCCATCTCAAATCAACCTCATTTGGCCCTCATATTTTCAATTGACACCTCAATACTTCAATTGATATTTTTCCTCACCCATAAATCTATCTTGCATCTCAAATGTGCGACCAAAAACAATCATTGGCTTTTTCTACACAAAAGCGATCCTACAACTACTTTTTTTCCAAAAAGCCTCATTTGTCATAAAAATCTTTTGAGATCGAGTCGATGTTCCTAAACTTTATTTTGACATGACAGAATCTTCCATTTCTGAAATCGAACTTGAATTCATAGTTAATTTCACCCGGGCTCAATTTTAGCATGACATAGGCTACCGAGTAGTTTTTAGAGATTTTTAGTACAAATAACCCGTGATCGATTTTCTTCGAGTCACAATGAACCTATTCAACAAATTGGCGACTCTCGATTGTCGTGAAAATCTCGAGGATTCAAAAACGGACTCACGGTACCAAAACGACAGAAAAATCAAATTAGTGCTGGTCAACAAGAATTTTCCAATTTAGTGGAGTCACCCATAATTAACCACACATCTCCATCGAACCGAGCTATCTCTGATCTCAATTCGATTTTTAACTGTGCTGTAATGGCCTCAAAAGATAAACACGGTCGAGAAGCCGATTCCTAGTCGAATTTTCAAGTCTATTGCATTAAAATTCTTTAATGGCTTTACCAAATAGTCTAGTTATCTTATGAGTGGCAATCTCAGAGAAAAGTACTATAGGCGCATCAATGAAATGCCCGATTTATTCAATAGAAAAAATGACTAAAAATCTGGGATGTCATAAAAAGAGTAGTTTGGGCTTGGGTCCATAAATAGCTACTGAATAGCCTAATGCTTTCTCAACCCTAGAGTTTTCTTGTGCCGCCTATATATATTATATTTCTCTTGTAATTGATTGATACATAGAGATGTGAGAGAAGCTAATTATAGCATAATCATCTGTTGGATGTACCCCTTGAGGGTAAACTAGGATAAAGTCTGTGTGTTGATTTCTCTTTCTTATGTTTAGACTCTATTTTGTTGTATTTGTTCACCAAATCCTAACACGAGCAAAATTTGAATGAAAAGAAAAAACTCTTTTTAAGTATTATAAGATCCTAAGCTTTATCAACTCAAAAGATGACCAGAGAAGAGTGAAAACCATTGTAAAAAACAAAAATTTTGAATTGAGTAGCAACGTGCACAAAACTCTGAAAATTTGTTCCAATTGAACTGTAACTTGAAACTGAATTTTGTAAAATCTCACAGCTCCACAACACCATAATTATCATTTCCGCAATATTTTCACATCCAAACGACTCATGAATCGACACAGTAACTCAAAATTAATATAGACCTAAATTTATGTCCTAACTCCAAAATTTCCCCTGATTAAATGAACCAAGGATTATAATCCTAGAGTGCTACAAAACAAAGGCAAACTTGAGTCATCGTAGCCTCCCGTGCGTGCATGCAAAAGCCCCATTTCTTTTTCTTTCTCTGGTTCGTGACAAAAGGAGAAGAGAAGGAAACATTTTCAGATTTATCTGGACTGAAGGTGGAATGGGCTGCGGTCTTCGGCCTTTTCTTTTCTTTTGCAAGCCCAGGTATTACATATTATGCAATTCAAAGCAAAATAAACGTTGTATTGAGAGCATTTTTAATGCTCAATGGATGTAAACACCCGCCTAATAACCCAATTCAAAAAGCACATTCTAGAGGTTGATAAGACGTGCCAATAAAATATGTAAACCACAAGACTAATGGCCACAATCACGACAAATCAAATTTGGATGATGCTACCGACCAAAAAAAAAAATGGATGATGCTGCCACATGGTTTTATCGGTGCAGAGGGGAGAAAAGAGAGTGCATGAGTTGTTAGATAATGATCCTGAGAGAAGGATAAAGACGAACTGCTCTCTGAATGGATCAGTGTTTGAGAAGGTCAACAATGGACCTTTGACAATAGCGACAGAGATAGGGTTTAGGAAATCAACCCCTGGGTGAGCGCTTTCAACAGCTCTTTCCCTTATTTCTCCAATTGACTAGTCTGCTTCGCGGGGCCATAAGTAGATTTCTAAATCCGGTGATGGGTCGTTCCGTTGCTGCTTCGACGAAACCCCGATCAGGTTAGATTTCCTCTGTTCCAGCTAAGGAATGCATGAATCTAAGGTGGGAATGATATTCACAGATAACGTCAGCGTCTTTCTTTTTTATCTCTGTACTTCACTGTTGCAGCCGTCCAGGGTCGACTCAGCAGCGGGATTGTGCGGACCATTTCCTCAGAAAAAGTATCAGATCCTTAAAAAGTTGAATAATTCATTTACGAGAAAATGCAGGAATAGGCGTTCCTAATACGCCTTCACCATGAAAGGACTTGCCTAGTTGCTGATTTGCTTCCGATTTTTCAGTGTATCATGCAGGACGTTCACACCATAAAGTCCCTTGCTGTGCATTTGCGTTGTGATAATATTGGCAAGGATAAGCAGAGCAAGCATCTTAATATCAGAGAGCTAAAAGGCCGATTCTAGCCAAAAGTAGGATCTAGAAAACTAATGAGTATTTAAACTCCCAAGAAGAAAACACGACATTACTAGTTATTGAAAATTCAATGTGCGGAAGGTAAGAAACCAGGGAACAAAGACTCACTCGGGCTGAATTAAAGTCTTCTAGTCTTATTTTTGGGGAGCAGATGCCCACTGGAATATTACATAGCGTCAAATTAATAAACAAAAATTGCGCTTCTAGCAATTTTATTAGGAAAAGAACACGAGTGTCATAACTTTTATGTAGTGTTCACTTAAGTATCATAACTTCTTCTTTTTTTCGCTCATTAAATGCTATAACTTATGTACAGTACTCACATGAGCGCCATAACTTTCAATCGATTACTTTAATACTACAACTTCCATAAATATGCATCGCAAGTGTCATGTCATGTTGACTTTTCAACACTTGGACAAGCTTCAACCGAAGAAAAAGAAATGAACCTGGGATAAGTGTTTTTAAAATTTACGACACTCAATTGAAAGCTATGACAATTAAGGAAACGTTTTAGAAATTATGCACCCATGTGGTCAAAAAAAATTTGGAGTATTCAAGTAAGCGGAAAATTTTGATATTTATAATGTCTTTATTTCCAATTTCAATACTCAAAGATCTAAGGTAATCATATTATCTTTTGAATTTTCTATCTCTTCAAAATGGTTAGCATAAAATCTATCATGACAATTACGATTAGAAGGTTGCCTTCATCTTGCCACCCTTAACAACTCTCCCACTTCTCTAAGAAAATTTGCGGAGGAGCTTCGAGATTAGAAACAATAAAGAGAAATTGGATAATTTCAAGAGAATTAGTTAAAATTCTTTGGGGTTGATAGCGAAGCCTCTTTTGAATTATAACCTTCCTAAGCTTCACTTTTCAACCGAATTAGGTAACTTATTTGATATCCACCAGCTCAACATGGAAACAGTCACACCCTTTATCCTCAAGTAGGCAATGTCCCATGAGTTCTAGAAGCCAGAATAAGACATTGCTTGCAAGTTCTAACCTTTAAAACATTTCTGCTCATTAGGTTATAGAGCAGTAGCAGCTTTGGACAACGGCATCTTATTTCTGACCTCCCATGAACCATAGGCAAAGTTGCACAGAACCATCTGTTAATGGACAAGGCACTTATTGTACTAAATGTTCATAACATCAGTGATGAGCTTGCATTGTGTATCCAAAGGTACATAATATATCAAGTTTTGTGCGACAGAAGAGTGAATCACCGCTATGTGTATTGTAACTAAGTTCAGTGTTTGGCATGTTAAATCAGATGAAATCCTCTAATTATTGCTGATAGGGAATATCGGCAGCCTCAAAATTTTCATGGTGAAGATATGTGTGAAAACGGCTTTTCCTACTCCAGAGAGGGTCAATTCAATCCACTTCAGACGCAGAAACTGTGATCAGAGAACAGTCCTTGTTTGATCATGCTGCTCCAAATTGATGCCTGAAGAGCTGAAGCGGTGAAGGAGGAATAATGCAAGGTTGTAAAAGTTATGAATGAGCACTTCCATAGCTGATAATATGCATTGTTTAAGTGGATATGACTAAATCAAATTGACTGCCTCCCGGTCATAGTGGTTATGGAACGGTTCATTGTTTGGAATTAAGAAAGGGGAAATAAAGATTGAAACATTGAAAACTTGGTCTTCTGCAGGGAAACTTGTTGCATAAATTGTTTACCAGGTCAAGCACTGTCATCTATAAGTAGAGACCATTTTAGCATGCAAGGCACCTCACTCTCCCCTTGAGCAATAATACATTGAGCTAGGAAATAGAACCTGAGTTCAAAGCCCTAACTCCTGCCCACAATGAAGTTCCTTCCAATTAGCCTTCTCATTTTGGCTTTGGTGGCTGCCACTGCCTTTGCTTATGACCCAAGTCCTCTTCAGGACATATGCGTGGCCATCAACGACCCGAAGTCTGCAGGTTGAACCTCTATTCTAGTGTTATTGACATACTGTTTTCTTCTGATCCACGATGCTATAGACAGAACATGCTAAAAGGATTTGTTTTGGTAGTATGACGACATTGTCATCCACTATAACCAGTACAATAGTCATCGCATATTGAGTGATGCATATTAAGATGAGTTCTGTTTTCTTATGCAGTGTTTGTGAACGGGGAGTTTTGCAAGGACCCTAAGCAAGCCAATGCAGATGACTTCACCTTTATGGGGTTCAGAAAGCCTGGGAATACTGCAAACCCACTAGGATCAAAAGTCACACCTGCTACCGTCATGGAGTTTCCAGGACTCAATACTTTGGGCATATCCATGGCTCGCATTGACTTTGCTCACGGCGGTCTAAACCCTCCTCACATTCACCCCCGTGGCACCGAGGTTCTGGTCGTCATCGGGCACACTCCTGGTCGGCTTCGTCACATCCAACCAATTGAACAACACTCTCTTCACCAAAGTCTTGTACAAAGGTGATGTGTTTGTTTTCCCCATAGGGCTCATTCACTTCCAATTGAATATTGGGAAGACCCCGCATCGGCCTTCGCTGCTTTGAGCAGCCAAAACCCAGGAGTCATCACCATTGCTAACTCTGTCTTCGGAGCGAAGCCACCCATTTCTGTTGATGTTCTCACCAAGGCCTTCCAAGTGGACAAGAAAACTGTCGACTACCTCCAAGCACAGTTTTGGTACGACAACAACTAAATGGAACAGATGACTCAAGAAATGCCAACAGAGCATTTGAGCCATAGTACTTATGAAATCATTGCTATTTTCCATGAGAGATTGATAAGAATAAATGAATAATTTATCTCAATGTTTATAGGGTTGTTATATGCCTTGTTGTATGAATCATTGAGCAATAAAGATCATTCACTAAGAATCTCTTTTAACCGTACCCCCCCCCCCCTCCTCCCCTCTCCCTCTCCCTCCCTCCCTCCCTCCCTTACTGTTTTGAGGATAATTTCTCATTCGAAAGGAGCCAAATCCCAAGCAAAGTCATTCCTCACATTTCATTACGGGGCGAGGATCCATAAAAATTCCGTTGGTATCACCTTTTTCATGCTCTAATTGGGTGGAAGCACAGGAAAGGAAGTCCCATCCACACACCGCTTGTCGTCAGGATCATTGCTTTGTGTTGCCTTGTTGTCTACTTGTTTCCTACTAACCACGATGTATCGTCATTTTGTAGAAAGCATGTCTAGTCTTATGACAGTTCAACATCTGCATGTCTTGTGAAAACGATCCTGTTGAAATTACGTGGGAGCTCTTACGATTCATGCGTTCCATTCCATGCTGAATTTCAGGCCATTTTTGAAACCACGACTAGTCTCGACCAAAAGCCCGATTTGGAAAACCATTCACTGTTCCACATAGCCAAAGAATACTCCCTAAAATAACTCAAGATAAAGTAGTTGATTAAAAGCAGAATATGGAAATTTAAAAGACAAAAGAAGTGGGGGACAAAGACTCACCGTAACCAAATTGAAGTCCCCTATAATATTTTATATGGATCGGGTGTTCGGAAAAGAATAGCGAGCACATTAAGTCATAGAACTTTCCGTTCTTCGCAAGTAGAGAAGGACAATTATCTAATAAACTTTCAGTACCGAAAACGGTTTGGATGTGAAGCTCACTTCAGATATGCAAATTATGTAGTCGCCATCATTTACACATCTTCCACAGCTCTCCCATTTCTCCATGTTATATTAAGAAGTGTAAACTGCCTTTTAACAGCTCTGCTCCTCCTGCAATGTCCTATGAGTGAGTCCTCGTTAGCAGAAGTCAAAAAATAACTTCTTTTTTTTCTTTTCCTATTATAGTTTTCTTTTCTTTTCTTTTCAATCATCGCCCGCCCGTACATATTCGTTTTGGTAGGCTTCTGGTTGGTGCTTCGGTTTTAAATCCTTGCAATGGATAAAAAAAACAGCTAAAAATGGAAGTACATGATTGAATCGTACTGCAATGCATACACCTGGCAAAGCGATGAAGTTCCTGCGTATTTCCCTTTTAAAAACTTTTCACGTGATCCAATTTACTTCATCAAGAGGACTGGCTGACGTGTCGTATGCCGGAAAAGTCAAACAAAAATTACAAAGATTTGCAAACTCCCAAGGTGGTTGTTGTGACTTACATCATTTGAGGAAGGTGAAGCACAATCCAAAAGTTGAAACCATTGATTATCAAAGTACTTTTTTAGGAACCAAACGCGAATGGACCTATGGCGTATTCAAAGATTTTTCAAGTGAAAAACTAGTGAGCGCTTTTCTTAATTAAACCAAAGCAGGGTGAATTGGATATCGAATTGTGTTTTTCTAATCGAAATGCCATATCTCTGTTCAATTTGACTAGGTTTAGTGTTCTGCCAGATTCCTTGATCTATTCCCAGCATAGTTCTCTCACTTGTACATTAATCGCATTAATCAATGCATGCTTGCTAGATAATCCTTGCTCCAAGGACTTTTGAACTTTCAACAAAAACATGAAATCCAAAGTAAAGATCATGTTAATCCTCAAGTTCGCCGGTCTCAACAAATCCATTCCAGAAACTACGAGACCATCTAGAAATCCATTCAACGGAATAGGAGATAACCTTATTAACAAAGCCTAGCTATGTGAAACCACCTTAAGAAATGCCTTAGTCCAGGGATGAGATATGTTTTTGGTCCAACATATAAAAGTGCATTGCAAGCAAGCATATGCTCTAAATATTCTTTTTAGTTTCCTCCAAATAACATAATGGATCAAATTTTCTAATTTGACGAGGGAGAACATCAACAACCCTAAACTTTACCAAAAAGAAAACGTCAACAACCCTAAACTATTTCTTGCGCAAATGTAAAAGCAAATGTTCGGGAGACACGGAGATTGGCCCTTTCAACAACATTTGCAGAGACACTATTGTATCAGTCTTTACACAAACAAATTGAGCTTAAAAAGGCGTCAGATGTCAATTATATAAGACAAACAAAGGTGGACTCAATTATTTGGCGCAGTTTTAGGCCCCTAGATCACGTCAAATCACGCTCATTAGTACATGAATGGTCGTGATAAAGACCCATCACTCGAACATTCCTTGTCAAGACTTGGCCCCCATTGATTTTGTCCCGGGTCGTCCCGTCACTTCATGAAAGTTGCTGTTCATTTCTTTTTCTTAGGAACATAAAATCAAAGTAATGGACACGTGCTTGTAGTTGTTGTGGAATGACCCGTCCATTGCGTCTAAAACCAAACTTGCATAATATCCGAAGATTTTCAATGTTGCCTATCACACAAAAGGCGCTGTACTTGGTCCACAATCTGCATTTATATAAGAGCACTTGTCATCATGCCTCGTCGAGTAAATTACCTGGAGAGAGCCTAAAGTCTTTCTATTGATTTATATAACTGGACTCACATTTACCAAAAAGTTAAACCAGCAAATTTAGTATCAACTAAATAAATCAATTGCTCTTCATCATGATGCGCATCCGATGTGGAACCCAAATCACTAGTACTCTTAATTGTAACCCTTAAAAAATTAGGTTGTTAGTACTTTATGTACAGTTGATCCTTTAAATATCCTTATTTGAGGGATCTAATCCATTGACAATTTTATTAGGCAATGTAGTCTCTAAGGTGAACATATTTGTGCAATTGAGTTGTCCAGTCATCTAAGTGTTACTCCTATTGCCAAATCGCTGATGTAGCAATATACGAAAATATGTTTTGATGTGGCCCCACTCCAGAAAAAAAAAAAAAAAACACAAAAGTATCAAAGAGAAATTTTGTAGAGAGAGAGAGAGGACTGGACGCTCCACGCGCAGAGGATTGGACGCTCCAACCCTGCTCGCGAGGGTCCAGCGCCCCGGCTGAGCTGCAGCAGAGGTCAGGCAACCTCGTCGTCCATAGGCAACGTTGCTGGTGGTGGTCGGGCGGCAGCACACCGGGCTGGCGAGCCCTAGACAAGGCACAGCGACGGCCTACCAGTGCTCTCTTGGATGGCGGAGGGCTAGCAACACTTTCCCAAAGCAAGGGGTTCCCGACCTTCTATCATTTTTAAAAAAACAATACTTTTTAATTTTTTAAGCAATTTTTTTAATGTATCCTCTAGTTGATTTGCATGATCAGAGGAAAGATGACAGGCTAATTGAGCCATATAACTTATGAGATCATTCCTAGTTTCCCTCGGAGATTGTCAAGAATAAATAAAAAATTTACCTTCAATGGTCATTGAGCAATAACATATCATCTACCAAGGAGCTCTCTCCCTCCTCTCCCTCCTTGATTTGAGGAAAGTCCAATATGGAAAGTTGAAAATAAGTGGGAGACCAAGACTTACTATAACAAAACCGAAGTCCCCTACAGCATTTCTTACGGAGCAGGTGATCGGTGGAGAATAGAGAGCACCTAAGCCATAGAACTTCTCCACACTTCACAAGCAGAGAAGGACAATTATCTCAAGGAACTTTATCCGAAACGGTTCGGATGTGAAGCTCCCAGCAGAGGTACAGGTTAAAAGTCACCATCATCTAGACAGACATCTTCAACAACTCTCCCATTTCTTCAGGTTACATTAAAGTATGATATGGTAAAATGGAATGCTGTTATCAGGATTCTAAAAGTTGTTAATACCCTTAGTAGTAGATTGATTTGATAAATCAATACATTACTACCCCAAGATTCTCAGTTAACTTCAACGTTTAACAGATTGGGTATTTTGCAAGCACAAATGGGCTCCGACAAGGTGACCCGCTTTCTCCCTACTTCTTTGTTCTAGTTAGGGAAATCCTTTAGAATTATCGCAGGGAAAATTGCTACCTCATCTTTTAAGTTCTATTGGTGTGGCAAATCGCAAATCCTGCTTTGCTGATGACCTGTTCTTATTTGCTCATGAGGATGTGTACACCATCCTTTGCCTTGCGCAAATGTAAAAGCAAATGTATCAGTCTTTAGAAGAACAAGTTGAGCTTGAAAAGGCGTCAGATATCAATTATATAAGACAAACAAGGGTGGACTCGATCATTTGGCTCAGTTTTAGGCCCCTAGATCACGTCAAATCACGCTCATTAGTACATCAATGGTCGTGATAAAGACCCATCACGCGAACATTCCTTGTCAAAGACTTGGCCTCCATTGATTTAGCCCCGGGTTGTCGCGTCACTTCATGAAAGTTGCTGTTCATTTCCTTTTTCCTAGGAATATCAAATCAAAGTAATGGACACGTGTTTGTAGTTGTTGTGGAATGACCCGCCCATCGCGTCTAAAACCAAACTTGCATAATATCCGAAGATTTTCAATGTTGCCTAATTACGCAGAAAGCGCTGTAGTTGGTCAACAATCTGCATTTATATATAGAGCACTTGTCGCCATGCCTCGTCAAGTAGATTACCTGGAGAGAGCCTAAAGTCTTTCTACTAATTTATTTAACAGGACTCACCTTTAACAAAAAGTTAAGCCAACAAATTTAGTATCAACCAAATAAATCAATTGCTCTTCACCATGATGTGCATTCGACGGAAAACCAAAATCACTAATACTCTTATTTGTGACCCTTAAAAAATTGGCTTGTTAGTACTTTATGTGGGACATTAATTATAGTTAATCCTTTAAATGTCCTTGTTTGCGCAATCTAATCCGTTGACAATTTTATTATGCAGTGTAGTCTCCAACGTAAGATATAGGCTGTAAGTCACCATAATCTAACCATCTCAGCAATCTCTCCCACTTTAATTTTTTAACCGGGTCTTGCATATGTGGGCTTCCTTCAGAAGCCAAACTATTGTGCTTCTATTTATCATCGTCCGCCTCAAAACCCAAAAAAGAAAAAAGTCCATATTCATGAATTTTTGCAGGACAAAAAGAATGCTTGGTTTCTAAGTACATCCCATGTACTTCTGGTGCTAATTCGTACGTTATTAATCATTACTAACGGGGATATATCAGCAACTTGAAAGTCTTCATGCTGCAGATGCGGAACATTTCTCCTCAAGCAATCTCGATGGCCACCTCAATCTTCTTCTGATTGACCGTGACAATAAAATATGCAAACCAGAAGAGTAATGGTCATAATCACAAAAAAAAAAAAAAAAAAATCAAAATGTGTGATGCTGCCACGTATATTTTATTGGTGCGGGCGGAGAATAGGAGTGCAGGAGTAGTTGAGTGCGGACCGTTTCTTCAAAAAGAGCAACATATCCTGAAAAAATCAAATATTTCATTTACTAGGTGTTCCAAATACATCTTCAGTATATCATGCCATCGTTACATAAAGCACCCAGGATGTTCACACTATTTGGTCACCTCCTGTGTACTTGTGTCATGATAACAAGAACAAATGGCGCAAGCATCTTAATATCAGAGAGGTAAAAGGCCTATCAGCCGAAAGTATGATTTGAAAACTAATGAGTATTCAAACTTCTGTACGTAGATACTACTCCCCAGGAAGAAAACTCAAGATTGTTAGTAATAAAAATTTGATATGTGGAAGCTAAGGGCTTGTTTGGCAATGTCCTACTCTTTTGTTTTTCTAATTTTTCGGTCCCGCAAAAAAAAAAAAAAAAAAAAAAAAAAAACAAATTATTTGATAACGTCAACTATTTTTTATGTTTCTTAAAATAGAAAAGTGGTCAGAAAATAGATTTGTAATAGAAAAAAGAACTATAAAAAGCATTTTATTGTTTCCGAAAATAATTTCTAGAAATAAGTTATTTCTTTTTTTTTATTTTCTTTTCTTCTTCCTTGTCACCCCCTCGCCCTTGGCCACTGTCCCCTGTTGTCTGACCAACACTAGCCAGTCGCGGCCACCCAACGCCTGCCACCCACCACCCACTGCCTGATGTTGGCGGTAGCAATGGCAAGGAAGAATAAAAAAAGAAAAAAAAAGTCTTAAAAATTATTTAAAAAATTAAAAGAAATTATACGTTACAAAAAAAAAATTGTGGATCATACCAAACACATTTCTATTATTTTTTCACTACGAGAATGGAAATTTTGTATAATTACCAAATGCGTGATTTTATTTAGAAATTATTCTGAAGAATATAAATAGAAAAAAGCTATTTTTAAAAAGAAATTGTCCTCCGAAATAGAAGTGCTACCAAACAAACTTAAGAAACCACGGAAGGAAGACTCACTATTACTAACTTCAAAGTCTCCTAGACTTATTTTTGGGGAATGGTTGCGTATTGGAATATCATATAGCGTAAAACTAATTAAATAAATTTGTGCTTCTAGCAATCTCATTACTCAAAGACATAAGGCAGCGGGAATGTCTTTTCAACTTTCGTCTCAGGAAAATTGTTAGTACAAAATCTATCATGACAATTACTGTTGGAAAGTTGCCTTCATCATCTACCCTTCTTTAACAACTCTCCCACTTCTCTGAGAAAATCTGTAGAGGAGCTTCGAGGTTAGAAACAATAGAGGGACATTTGGTAATTTCAAGGAATTAGCTAAAATTCTTCGGTATTGATAGCAAAAGCCTCTTTTGAATTATAACCTTCCGAAGCTTCGTTTTTCCAACAGAATTAGGTGACTTAATTAATATCCACCAGCTCAACATGGAAACAATCACACCCTTGATCCGAAAGTAAGCGATGTCATGTAAGTTCTAGAAGCCATTGGAATTTGGAATAAGGTATTGCTTACATGTTCTAACTTTCGTAAAACTTTTCTACTCATAAGGTTGTAAAGCAGTCGCAGCTTTGGACAGCAGAATCTTATTTCTGACCTCCCATGAACTTGTGTTCCCAAAGGTACTTAATGAATCAAGTTTTGTGCAACAGGAGAGTGAATCACTGCTATGTGGATTGCTACTAAGTTCAGTGTTTGGGATGTTAAATAAGACGAAGTCCCCTAATTATTACTGATAGGAAATATCTGCAGCCCAAAAATTTCCATGATGAAATCATGCTGCTCCAAATTGATGCTGAAGAGCTGAACAGCTGAAGAAGTGAAGGAGGAATAATGCAAGGTTGTAAAAGTTATGAATGAGCACTTCCATAGCTGATAATATGCATTGTTTAAGCTGGAGATGAGAAAATCAAATTGACTGCCACCCGGTCATAGTGGTTATGGAATGGTTCATTGTTTGGAGTTAAGAAAGGGGAAATAAAGATAGAAACATTGAAAACTCAGTCGTCTGCAGGGAAACTTGTTGCATAAATTGTTTACCAAGTCAAGCACTGTCGTGTATAAATAGAGACCATGTCATGCAAGGCACCTCACTCCTCCCTCGAGCAATAATACTCTGCGCTAGGAAATAGAACCTGAGATCAGACCCAACTCCCGCCCACAATGAAGTCCTTTCCAGTTAGCCTTCTCATTTTGGCTTTGGCAACTGCAACTGCCTTTGCTTATGACCCAAGTCCTCTTCAGGACATATGCGTGGCCATCAACGACCCCAAGTCTGCAGGTTAAACCTCTATTCTAGTGTTCTTGACATGCTGTTTTCTTCTTGTCAGCGATGCTATAAACAGAACATGCAAAAAGGTTTTGTTTTGGTAGCATGACGACACTGTCATCGACTATAACTAGGACAATAGTCATCGCATATTGAGTGATGCATATTAAGATGAGTTCTGTTTTCTTATGCAGTGTTTGTGAACGGGGAGTTTTGCAAGGACCCTAAGCAAGCCAATGCAGATGACTTCACCTTTATGGGGTTCAGAAAGCCTGGGAATACTGCAAACCCACTTGGATCGAAAGTCACACCTGCAACCGTCAACGAGTTTGCAGGACTCAATACTTTGGGCATATCGGCGGCTCGCATTGACTTCGCTCCTGGAGGTTTAAACCCTCCCCACACTCACCCTCGTGGAACTGAGGTCTTGGTCGTCATCGAGGGCACACTCCTTGTCGGCTTCGTCACATCCAACCAATTGAACAACACTCTCTTCACCAAAGTCTTGTACAAAGGCGATGTGTTTGTTTTCCCAATTGGACTCATTCACTTTCAGTTGAATACTGGAAAGACCCCTGCGCTGGCCTTTGCCGGTTTGAGCAGCCAAAATCCAGGAGTCATTACCATTGCTAACTCTGTCTTTGGAGCAAAGCCACCCATTTCTGCTGATGTTCTCACCAAGGCCTTCCAAGTGGACAAGAAAACTGTCGACTACCTCCAGGCACAGTTTTGGTACGACAACAACTAAATGGAATGGATGACCAGAAAAACATCAACAGAGCATTTGAGCCATTTAACTTACGCAAGCATTCCTAGTTTCCATGAGAGACTTCCAAGAATAAAAACACTGCTTTATGTCAGTGGTCAATGGGTATTTTTACCTCTTGTATGAGTAAATTGATCAGTAAAGTATTATTTACTAAGAATCTCCTGTTTCTGGATCCCCGTTTTGACGAAAGTTTCTCATATGGACCGGAGCCAAATGCCAAGCAAAGTCATAATAGAAACAAAACACAGATTTCGATCAGATGCATATAAGCTCAGTGAAAACAATTGCAATGACTTTGGGCATTCGGATCAGCCTTAAAAAGTTATTGCACGCTTTCCATTGCGGGACCTGAACTCTCGTATTGATCAGACATCCATGAAGAAAGATCCATCCATATTCCATTGGTGTCAAATTTTCATGCTCTGATTTTGTGATACTACGGCACAGTAAGTCCCAATCCACGCTCAGCATGTCATGAAGATCAATGCTTCGTGCTGCCAAGTTGCTGACTTTGTTCCTATTGCCTGGATGTATCGTCGTTCTAGGAGAAAACATGCTGTACTTTCACAGTTCGACATCTGCCACCAATTTGGTGGGAACTCTTAGGATTCTTGTATTTCACCGCACGCTGAATTTTGGACGATTTTCGAAATGATGACTACTATCAATAAAAAGCCCAATCTGAAAAACCATTCACTAAGAAATCGTGCCATATGCAAAAAATGCTCTCTAAAATAACTCTAGATAAAGTAGTTGATTAAAAGAAGAATATCAAAAGTTGGGATTTTTTTTTTTCTTTTAAAGTGGGAGACTGAGACTTACTATAACCAATTGAAGTCCCCTACCGTACTTCATGTGGAGAGGGCGTTCAGTGCAGAATAGAGACTTAACCATAAGACTTCCCATACTTCGCAAGTAGATACGGACAATTATCTCATAAACTTTTAGCATCGAAAAGGGTTTGGGTGTGAAGCTCGCAGCAGAGATATCTACTCATTTTCAACAAATCTCTTATATCTCCTGTTATATTAAGAAGCATTGATGACTTGGGGCCACAGCTCGAGAAGTATATATCAATGGTACAAGATTTTAGAGGTGGCTCTCATGGGACTCACATTACCAAGTGGCACTTAGTCCTTGACCAATTTGTACCGATAATACAAGATATTAGAGATGGCTCCCACAAGACTTATGTCACGGTATAGCAGTTAGTCCTTGGCAACCTCGTAACGTAATATAAGGTTTTAAATGTGGCTCCTACAAAACTCGCATCACCATGTAGAACTTAGTTCTTGACCAATGCAAACCCTATTAGGTTTCACAAACCAAGTTCATAAATCAATTCATATAACCTTTCACAATTCGTTTCATATACTAGTTCTCCTACCAATCGCAAGTATTTAAATCAAACTATTTCAAATGGTCAAAATCGTTTCTAACTATTGCGAATACCATAAAGGATAACAAATGTTTGATCCAGTTTTTATGTCACGGATATGCTCTCTAATCTTTACCACTTTTGAAATATGAATCATCAAATATAAAGAAGATATAAGCACCAATCACCACTAACCAAAAGCCCGAATGGAAGCTAGGCTGCCTAGCAAGCTTCAAAGTTCTACGAAAAAGAGAACATAATTTGAATATCAAATTTACACACTAAGTAACTTTGACTGAGACTCTATTAGGTAACACTATTGTTGGGATGAGTCATTCACTATGGATCAACAAGAGACATCAAGGCAGGCAGTTGCGTGACGAATAATCACTTGCATGATAAACAGCCACCCAAGCTCGTGCTATCAACTTTATCGTGTTGTATTTCTCTAACAAACTCCGGTTCAAGCTGTTAGAGTGTGGTTTATACTCCTCATCCACAAGAAGACATGGGATCTCACTCCTTGATGAAAGAGTGACGGATTAGGTCAAAAGTGTCATGCTCCGATCCTCGAGCACGCACCTATTCCTCACCTTGGTTGATTGATAGCAACGTCCCAGGACGCATCGCCGGCCTCTTTCATTTTAATACGCATGCGGAAGCAGATATAAAATCCCCAGACAATAAAACAATGGGATAGAAAAGTAGGATTATATTTTTCACAACTGAAAAACCACAACCACACTTTTATACAACCAAATCTCATAGTATATTTTACAATGATATTCACTATAATCTAACACATATCAGTTCACACATTGGGTTTGCAAAACAGGGTGGGGGTTTCAATCCTTACCCGGGTCCTATTCTGAATCATCCTCAGAATCTTTCTCCGGTTCCTCATTAGGGTCCTCCTCTTTGGGTTCTTTCTCCTCAAGTTCCTCCTGAAATGTTGTCCCATAATCGGGATGAGACTATATCTCAGCAAGTTCTACCCCCTAAGACCAGATTAGTAAATCAATACGCTATCCAGGCCGCCTATGTACACACGGGTCAGAAGATTTACCTTGGCCTCAGATTTCACCTGCATATTAGCATAATTCAATAGGCACCCAAGCAATCACATCACTAATCGTTATCTCGATCAATCAACCTAATCGATTACATGTTAGTCGGACCATTCACCGGTCATTTCCATTCATAGTATACAACTTCCAATATAATATATTTAGTCATCGAGCCACGTGCATTCCCTTAGGCGCCATAAATGATGTACTTAACTCATGCCTTTAAATTAATTTCAGCCACACAGGCACGATACCCAACACGCACAGAAATATAGCCTAGCAGGCTCGATATTACGCCACATAAGCACATTCTACGCCACATAGGCATGATTAATTATCACCACATAGGCATGATCAATTATCACCACACAAGCATGTTCTACGTGATATATATTGAACAATTTACATGCATTCTCTTTCAGGCGCCGTTTTCGCCATGGTGATGTACTTAATCACTGAGTCACGTGCTACCTAATTCTTCCTTAACTTTAACATACCCAATAACACCATACCCAGTTGGTCTTAGCCAAGAGTATATTTAATTCGTTCACATGACTTTCTCCACTTTATAGCCCATCAAAACATTATTGGCACTATATACCCATACCCAGCCATCTACCAATCAATTACTCAAATTCCATACAATATAGGAAAGATTCCTAAAATTTCACAATCAATTCAATTCAACACAACGTAGAGCTCAAATAAATAAATGGACTGCACCACGACAATCAGCATAAAAATTTCGATCGTAGGAAAATAATTAATTAATTAATTAATTTCGAAAATTAATAAATAAATACTAAAAATCCAATTTAGGCCCATTATGCCTTATTGGACGCCAGAACTGATTGGGAAAAATCTCGAGATGCAATCAGTAAATACGAGCATGTCTCTACTTGCTAATTACACTAACCAATTGCCTAACATGCATTGAGATTAACTAATAATCACTAATTTACTCTAATCTAACCACATAATCCTATTTAATTAACACTAATCAACCCTTAAGCATAATTAGCAAACTAAGAAAGGATTAGTGAGCTAAACTCACTCAATTAACAATCCGCTCGGATTGAAACGTCGGGAACGTCGCGAGGGACGTTTTACTCCAAAGCATGCCTAAGATCCAAGGCCCGGAACACCTCCAAAGCGGGCCTACAAGCTGCTGCGATACCCACAAAAACTCTCTGTTTTCACCGCAAAAACAGGAGAAAACAAGCTGAAATGGATGGTAATGACTGGTAGAGACTTCAGTAGCTTGAAAGGGTGGTCTATGGTGGTCAAACGACCTCCGGCGGACTTCCACAGCCCCTCACGGCTACTGGACAATCCCTCAAACACACGAACAAGGGCTGCTAGATGGTGGTAAGGCGAGAGGGAGTGGTGGTGCACACGGCACGCAAGTGGGGGCGGAACCAGCGACGACAGAATGAGCGACGTGCAACAGCTTGAGGGGCTACTCCGGCTTCTTCTTTGCGTTTTCTGGATTTCAAACAGCAACAAGGAGAAGAGAATGGGCTGGTCGGCTGCCTTGGTGAGGAAGAAAGGCAAGAGGGTGGCCTACCAAGTTTATTTTCCACAAGTTTGTCCCCCTTCAAGCTTGTCCATCAAGCTAAGGTTCTATGGCTGCCATTGAGCCACCAAAACACTCCATACAACCCTTGGAATGGTTCACTTTGGCTAGGGAAAGGGAGAGTTACGAATTTCCAATAAATCTCCCTCAATTGGACACTTGATCCACCTCGAATCAACCTCATTTGGTCCTCATAATTTCAATTGACACTTCAATACTTCAATTGATATTTTTCCTCAATCATGAATCTATCTTGCATCTCAAATGTGCGACCAAAAACAATCATTGGCTTTTTCTGCACAAAAATGATCTTGCAACGACTTTTTCCCAAAAAGTCTCGCTTGTCAGAAAAATCTTTCGAGACTAAGTCGACGTTCCTAGAATTTATTGTGATATGACAGAATCTTCAATTTCTGAAATCGAACTTGAATTCAAAGTTAATTTCACGCGGGCATTTTTTAGCGTGACCTAAGCTACCGAGTAGTTTTTAGAGATTTTTAGTACAAATGACCCGTGGTCGATTTCTTCAAGCCACAATGAACCTACTCGACACATTAACAACTCTCGGTTGTCTTGAAAATCTCGAAGATTCAAATATGGACACAGGGTACCAAAACAACAGAAAAATCAAACTAATACTGGTCGACGAGAATTTTCTAATTTAGTGGAATCACCCACGATCAACCACACATTTCCGTCGAACCGACCTATCTCTGATCTCAATTCAATTTTCAACTGTGTCGTAATAGCCTCTAAAGATAAGCATGGCCGAGAAGCCGATTCCTAGTCAAATTCTCAAGTCTATTGCATTAAAATTCCTTGATGGCTTCCACAAATAGTCTAGTTATCTCATGAGTGGCCATCTCAGAGAAAAGTACTATAGGCACGTCGATGAAATGCCCGATTTATTCAGTAGAAAACAGGACTAAAAATCCGGGATGTCATAAAAAAGAAAAAGAGTAGTTTGGGATTGGGTCCATAAATAGCTATTGAATAGCCTAATGCTTTCTCAACCCTGGAGTTTTCTTGTGCCGCCTATACATATTATATTTCTCTTGTGATATAGAGAGATGTGAGAGAAGTTAATTATAGCATAATCATCTGTTGGATGTACCCCTTGAGGGTAAACTAGGATAAAGTATGTGTCTCAATTTCTCTTTCTTACATTTAGACTCTATTTTGTTGTATTTGTGCACCAAATCCTAACACGAGCAAACTTTGAAAGAAAAAAAAATTATTTTTATAAATTATAAGATCCTAAGCTTTATCAACTCAAAAGATGACCGGAGAAGAGTGAAAACCATTGTAAAAAACAAAAAATTTGAATTGAGTAGCAACGTGCACAAAACTCTAAAAATTTGTTCCAATCGAACTGTAACTTGAAACTGATTTTTGTAAAATCTTACGGCTCCACAACACTATAATTATCATTTCCATATAATTTTCACAGCCACACAACTCCTAAATCGACACGGTAACTCAAAATTAACATAGCCCTAAATTTATGTCCTAACTCCAAAATTTCCCCTGATTAAATGAACCCAGGATTATAATCCTTGGGTGCTACAAAACAAAGGCAAACTTGAGTCATCGTAGCCTCCCGTGCGTGCATGCAAAAGCCCCATTTCTTTTTCTTTCTCTGGTTCGTGACAAGAGGGAGAAGAGAAGGAAACATTTTCAGATTTATCTGGACTGAAGGTGGAATGGGCTGAGGTCTTCGCCCTTTTCTTTTCTTCTGAAGCCCAGGTATTACATTTTATGCAATTCAAAGAAAAATAAACATTGTATTGAGAACATTTTTAATGTTCAGTGGATGTAAACACCCACCTAATAACCCAATTCAAAAAGCACAATCTAGAGGTTGATAAGACAGTGCCAATAAAATATGTAAACCACAAGACTAATGGCCACAATCACGACAAATCAAAATTGGATGATGCTACCGACCAAAAAAAAAAAAATGGATGATGCTGCCACATGGTTTTATCGGTGCAGAGGGGAGAAAAGAGAGTGCATGAGTTGTTAGATAATGAAGGGAATGACTGATCCCCGATAACGCGGATTCGACACTGAATCGAACCCCTAAAACTATGCGGAAGCGAGGCCCGGGAAATCAACACGAATCACCGATCCTAAAGCACACCACGGATTCGAGCGTACCTTTTAGCCACAGATTAAACACCGATGTTGATGGAGGAAGAGAAACCGTGCAATTCGATCCGATGAAGCCTTGAAGGGAGGAAGAACAAGCCGTTTGCTTACTGTCCTTTTTGGTTTCCTTTTGAGAGAGAATACGCGCGGGAGAGAGGAGACGTGAATTCTGTATTTCCAATAGGTACAATCTCTCTCTCTCTCCTCCCTTTTATACCCCCTTCTTTCCACGGGCCTTATTCCCGTGGGCCGGGCTTCCTGGGCCCAACTTAGCCGGACGGGCCTTAAGCCCAACTAATAGATAAATCCTTCATCTCCCACTCGCACATGGTGGTCCAAAACCAACATGGGCGGACATGGCCTACTCAGCCCCATCAGAGACAACATAGACTCTCTCTTAACATGGTGGGCCGAACAGAATTCTCTTTACCTCTCTTCAACATTCATACTGGTGAATAATCCGTGCGACCAGCATACTTTGAGAGCTCGTTGCTATACATCTGTTAGGAATATATAGCAGCTCATAATTGGGCGTCATACTCCGAGTAGATTTAGTATGCAGTACCCTAGATCGATCGATCACATTTATATCTCTCTTGATCTCTTTTAAACATGATATATACATTGTATTCACAATTATAATTATCACAAAGACAGTTATAATTGGTCAACCAGTGAATACAAAACCATAATGTGATTCTCCAAAATCGATCTTCCTCTTTACTTCAAACTCTCAATTTCAGTTCAGCTTGCTTTTCTAGAAATGTCCCATTAGATCGAATCAAACACATGACCATTGGCAACATCCTAAGATAGCAAACACTAAATAGAAATCTTGAGAATAAGTAAGAGTCATGAGGGGACAAATAATTGAGGAACTCTTTTCCTCAAGAGTCTCACACGTCATAAAAGTTGAGATCAAACTTTTTGCCACTCTTATTGGTCGTATCATGCATACGTAGTATGAAATACGTATTACGGTATTTACTCCTTTCCCATGGAGCGTATGTCTATACTGTTCAATACCGTACGGATGATAGTTCGACATACCCAATGTCTAACTTGAGTTCACCTATCTACTCATTCACAAAATCCATCAGAACTCACATCTGGCATCTTAGACAGATAAAGTAAAATATGTCGGGTATTTTACTTTCGGACATCACTACTATTATGTCCTCATATTAACACTTAGTTAATGCGACATGTGTATTTTAAGCTTGAGCTCTCGATTATCACCTAGATAATAAGCTTAAATACAGTCTCATCCCTATTTATCACATAGTAAATAGAGGCGATCACCCGTGTGAGTGGGCTAATCTTATATATGTCCGACATACTCCTCTTAACTTAAAGTAATGCACTAAGCATTGAGATGCATAAAGATCACATAAAGATTCATAGGCATTAATCAATGAAAATCAAAATTTCATAAATGTGAACTACTCGGGAAATTACAATCCAAAGACATCGACTCTACGCAATCCTAGAGATTTTACATGACCACAAAACACATCTCTAGGTATTGGCTTTGTCATCAGATATGCGTAGATATGTACTGCAAGTTCACATCCTTTCGTGCAACCATATCTTTTACAAAGTTATACTTGGTATCTATATGTTTGGTCTTGCCATGATACTTTGGATCTTTGGTGTATGCTATAGCTGCTTGGCTATCACAGTTAACCAATAATGGATTTGCAGCTTTCTCAATAACACCTAAATGATCCAAGAATCTCTTAAGCCAAACTCCTTCTTGTACCGCTGCGATAATGCCACGAACTCAGCTTCCATCGTGGACAAGGCTATACACGTTTGCTTCTTACTTTGCTCCATGATATGGCGTCATTGCTCGGCAAGAAAGCATATCCCGAGGTAGATTTTCTTTCATCTAAATCTCCTCCCCAATCAGCATCGAATAGCCTTCAAGTCGCAGATCCTTTCCTTGGTAATTCAACTTGAAATCAGCAGTTCCCTTCGGATACCTCGGTATTCTCTTAACGGCTTTCCAATGTTTGGACTGGATTGGATTGGTATCTACTCACCATTCCAACTGCAAAACATATGTCGGGTCTTGTACACATCATAGCGTACATCAAGCTCCCAACAGCACTTGCATAAGGAACATGCTTCATTTGTTCCTTTTCTTGTGGAGTCCCTGGACACAGCCTATGGCTCAACCCTTCACCTTTTGCAATAGGAGTGTCTATGGGTTTACAATCTTGCATACGAAATCGTTCAAGAACTTTGTTTATATAAGTTTCTTGCGAAAGAGACAACGATCTCTTCGAACGATCTCTTGAAATCTTAACTCCAAGAATATATGCAGCCTCACCCATATCCTTCATCTCAAAGTTGGAAGACAACCAACTCTTGACGGTATTAACAAACTCCATATTGCTTCCGGCAATTAGTATATCATCAACATATAATGATATGATCACAAATTGATCCTTGGATCTTTTGATATATACACAATGATCCTCATCAATCATCGCAAAATCATATGCCCTTATGGCATTATGAAAACGTATATACCATTGCCTCGATGATTGCTTAAGGCCATATATCGACCTCAAAAGTCGACATACTTTTTCTTCTTGGCCTTTCACTATGAAACCAGCGGGTTGTTCCATATATATTTCTTCCTCTAATTCTCCATTGAGGAAAGCAGTCTTTACATCCATTTGATGTAACTCAAGATCCAGACTAGCCACAATTGCCGAATAATGCGAATCGAAGTAAATCTTACTACGGGAGAAAACGTATCTTCATAATCAATTCCTTCCGTTGATTATACCCCTTCGCCACAAGGCGAGCCTTATGCCTTTCTATTGAGCCATCAGCCTTTCGCTTTATTTTGAGAACCCATTTGTTCCCAATAGCTCTGCGTCCTTTAGGAAGATCAACCGGTTCCCGGACTTGGTTTGATTTCATTGACTCCATTTCCTCTTCCATTGCATTAATCCATTTTTCCTTACTAGGGCAATTCGAGCCTCATTAATATTTCTTGGCTCATCTTCATCTTATGGAGCAACCATAAAAGTTTCCCCTTCAATGCTAAAACGTCGACGGGAATACTTTGGCGACTTGTTCGCCGTATAGGAGATTGTACACTTTGCACATCATTCCCCATCATGCTCCCACTTGGATTAGGTAATAATGATGCCGTCTCATCAAGTGGTTGTAATTGGGAATGAGTAGAATTCAATTCATCACTTCTCATATTACTCCCACTTGGACGAACTCCACTAAGGTCATTATCTTGATCCAAGGTTTCAAATAGGGAACAATATTCCCCTATTTCGCCCTTCTTAGGAAATTCATCCTCTAAGAATGTGACATCTCGTGATTCAAACTCAGTTACACTCCCACTTTCCTGCTCACCTATGAACACATACCCTTTTGAGTGTTCCGAGTACCTTATAAAAATACTCTTCTTTCCTCCGGGGACCCAATTTCCCAAACTTGTGAGAGGACTCATGTGTGTAGGCAGCACAACCCCATGGCTTAAGGAAACTTAAGTTCGGTTTTCTACCTGTCCATAACTCATATGGAGTGGAAGTAACTGATTTGGAAGGCACACGGTTAAGTATATAGGCAGCAGTTAACAACGCATCACTCCAAAATGTGATAGGTAAGTTAGCATGTGCCATCATGGACCTAACCATTTCCAGTAGGGTTCTATTTCTTCTCTCTGCAACACCATTTTGTTGAGGAGTATACGGAATAGACAACTGTCTTTCTATTCCTTTTTCATCACATAATTTTCTGAACTCATCAGATAAATATTCTCGACCTCGATCGGATCTCAATGCTTTTATTTTCTTGTCTAATTGATTTTCTACCAAGGTCATAAACCTTTTGAAACAACTTATTGCTTCGGATTTGTGAGAAATCAAATAGACATATTCGAATCGAGTATAATCATCAATAAAGGTGATGAAATAAACAGCCCCATGCCTTCCTCTCACATTCATTGGACCACAGACATCAGTATGGATTAAATGCAGAGGAAATTCAGCTCTTTTCCCTTTCCCAAATGGTTTCCGTGTTGTTTTCCCTTCTAGGCAATGCTTACATATAGGCAAATCGACTTTTTCAATGTTGCCCAACAAGCCCTCTTTGGCTAATCTATTCATACGTTGTTGGCCAATGTGACCAAGCCTAGCATGCCACACATTCACATCATTATCATAGGTATTAGAAGACGTGATAAGGGAATAACAAACTTTAGCATTAACATAATCAATATCTAATACAATGAAACCATCAAGAAAATAACCACAACCATAGTAATTTGTATTCAAAAACAAATTCACACCTCTATTAGAAGTTCACATTAAAACCTAGTCTAACCAACATTAATACGGACACTAAATTCCGACGAATCTCCGGAGCATACAGCACATCATGAAGGAACAAAGTGCGTCCACCACGCATGTTAAGTTGGCAGGTGCCAATTCCTTTCACTTCAGCTCTGGAGTTGTTTCCCACATAGATCCACTTAGTTCTAGTTGGTACTCGTCGGAATTCCACGAAGGATCCTCTATCCTTCGCTACATGGTCCGTCGCTCCTGAATCCACAGTCCACAAAGGATTAGACTCAGTCAAGAACACAGAACTCAACACAAGAGTAAAGTTCTGAAAAGTACAAGGGGTGCATACTTTCTTTGGCTCACGACAGTCGCGAGCATAGTGACCCTTCTTGTCACGCTTGTAGCATTTCACCCTTGCCGGCTTCTTCATGCGAGGACGCTTTCCTCGATCATGTTGGTTAAACTTGGGTTTCTTTCCTGAAGGACCAGCTTCTTCCTTACTTTTCCCCTTATCAAACCAGCTAGGGCGCTTGCGCTTGGAGCCCGAAGCTCCACTTGAGCTAGAACTAGCATGGTATAGTTTAGCATCCGGCTTAGACGCCAAGAGGCGGTCCTCTTCCAGCTCAAGATGACGCATTGCATCCTCGAAGGTTTTGATAGACTCATTATGGGTCAGGTGCACCTTCATATGCTCCCAACTCTGAGGCAAGGAACGGATCACCGCTTGCACCCGCTGCTCATACGTGAGGACATGGCCAGCATCTTTCAGCTCGTTATCATGTTTGACATCTTTTAAGATGTTGCTTCATGGTCTCGACCATGAGGCTTCTTATAGGAGTCAAACCCGATAGTGAGCTGCCTCGCCTAGTCACCGAAGTATGACCAAATCTTGCTGCCAATGCCTCCCACATTTCCTTAGCATTGTCGAAACGCCTAAACTCCCGCATGACATCATTTTCCATGCTGCTCGCAACGTGATGCGAGCGAGAGAGTTCTTTCGTTTCCAAGCAGCAAAAGCTTCTTTATCTCTTTTGTGCTGCGCAAAGTATTTCCCTCTTCGGGTTCAACCATGGTCGGGTTAAGAGCTTCAAGTGCCTCTTGCTCTTCCAAAGACATATTGGATTTTTATGTGCCATATCTCATAGTTGTCACCATTGAGCTTTTCACCTTTGTTCAGCTCGGCAACTATGCTCTTTGTGGTGAAGCCATTGATCCGAACACATCGACAAATATGCACGAATTATTAATGCCTATCATCTATGCATCCCTATTTGCATAGACCCATCATATTAATGAATAATTTCAAGTAAGGCTTCAGAATCAAAAGGTCACTACGTTTCCAATCATCCTCCAAAAATCCTAACTTAAAATTATCATTAATATAGTTGTCATATGCAAAATCAATTTTTATGAAGCTACAAAAACTTCTAAAACTACCCACAGCTTATTACCCACAGCAACCAGCAGTCATTGAAAGCAATTGATAATATACATAAAATAAAAACAATAATGCTTTCAATTAATACAAACAATACATATAAGTTGCTTCATCAACAACAAACAGGTAGTATTCATTACAAAATATGTCCACAAAGCACACTTAACAAAAATCAGCCAATACAACTAACACAAAGTCAAGACACGAACGGGAAAGATCCTCTTTTGTTCAATTTCTTGATCTTTTCCCTTGAAACAATACAATAATATTCATTGACAAAATCCATGACAATTTTCTTATAGGAAGCAGCTCCGTTGACATCCCATATGCAATTCAACACGTCTTGCCACTCAGGCGGAAGAGTGCTTATGAAAAATCGCACCATCTCCGCGTGACATAGGACGACCTTTTATATGACTGTTGAATTTTCCCGTTGACTTCAATGACGTGATCAATTAAGTCACCTCTCTCCCATCGATGATCGCCGCCTCGGCTATCAACTTAGACAGCCTTTCCTTTTGTTCATCGGTAACTGCGCGAGTAGGTGTGCGCAACCTCAGGGGAGGCATTGTTCCTGCAACAAATGCAGAACAAAAATAAGGGATTACTTATAACCCACATAAACTTAATTGAAAAAGAAACACATTCTTTTTCCAACTTAATTTCACCCGGGCTCAATTTTAGCATGACATAGGCTACCGAGTAGTTTTTAGAGATTTTTAGTACAAATAACCCGTGATCGATTTTCTTCGAGTCACAATGAACCTATTCAACAAATTGGCGACTCTCGATTGTCGTGAAAATCTCGAGGATTCAAAAACGGACTCACGGTACCAAAACGACAGAAAAATCAAATTAGTGCTGGTCAACAAGAATTTTCCAATTTAGTGGAGTCACCCATAATTAACTACACATCTCCACCGAACCGACCTATCTCTGATCTCAATTCGATTTTTAACTGTGCTGTAATGGCCTCAAAAGATAAACACGGTCGAGAAGCCGATTCCTAGTCGAATTTTCAAGTCTATTGCATTAAAATTCTTTAATGGCTTTACCAAATAGTCTAGTTATCTTATGAGTGGCAATCTCAGAGAAAAGTACTATAGGCGCATCAATGAAATGCCCGATTTATTCAATAGAAAAAAGGACTAAAAATCTGGGATGTCATAAAAAGAGTAGTTTGGGCTTGGGTCCATAAATAGCTACTGAATAGCCTAATGCTTTCTCAACCCTAGAGTTTTCTTGTGCCGCCTATATATATTATATTTCTCTTGTAATTGATTGATACATAGAGATGTGAGAGAAGCTAATTATAGCATAATCATCTGTTGGATGTACCCTTGAGGGTAAACTAGGATAAAGTCTGTGTGTTGATTTCTCTTTCTTATGTTTAGACTCTATTTTGTTGTATTTGTGCACCAAATCCTAACACGAGCAAAATTTGAATGAAAAGAAAAACTCTTTTTAAGTATTATAAGATCCTAAGCTTTATCAACTCAAAAGATGACCAGAGAAGAGTGAAAACCATTGTAAAAAACAAAAATTTTGAATTGAGTAGCAACGTGCACAAAACTCTGAAAATTTGTTCCAATTGAACTGTAACTTGAAACTGAATTTTGTAAAATCTCACAGCTCCACAACACCATAATTATCATTTCCGCAATATTTTCACATCCAAACGACTCATGAATCGACACAGTAACTCAAAATTAATATAGACCTAAATTTATGTCCTAACTCCAAAATTTCCCCTGATTAAATGAACCAAGGATTATAATCCTAGAGTGCTACAAAACAAAGGCAAACTTGAGTCATCGTAGCCTCCCGTGCGTGCATGCAAAAGCCCCATTTCTTTTTCTTTCTCTGGTTCGTGACAAAAGGGAGAAGAGAAGGAAACATTTTCAGATTTATCTGGACTGAAGGTGGAATGGGCTGCGGTCTTCGGCCTTTTCTTTTCTTTTGCAAGCCCAGGTATTACATATTATGCAATTCAAAGCAAAATAAACGTTGTATTGAGAGCATTTTTAATGCTCAATGGATGTAAACACCCGCCTAATAACCCAATTCAAAAAGCACATTCTAGAGGTTGATAAGACGTGCCAATAAAATATGTAAACCACAAGACTAATGGCCACAATCACGACAAATCAAATTTGGATGATGCTACCGACCAAAAAAAAAAAATGGATGATGCTGCCACATGGTTTTATCGGTGCAGAGGGGAGAAAAGAGAGTGCATGAGTTGTTAGATAATGATCCTGAGAGAAGGATAAAGACGAACTGCTCTCTGAATGGATCAGTGTTTGAGAAGGTCAACAATGGACCTTTGACAATAGCGACAGAGATAGGGTTTAGGAAATCAACCCCTGGGTGAGCGCTTTCAACAGCTCTTTCCCTTATTTCTCCAATTGACTAGTCTGCTTCGCGGGGGCCATAAGTAGATTTCTAAATCCGGTGATGGGTCGTTCCGTTGCTGCTTCGACGAAACCCCGATCAGGTTAGATTTCCTCTGTTCCAGCTAAGGAATGCATGAATCTAAGGTGGGAATGATATTCACAGATAACGTCAGCGTCTTTCTTTTTATCTCTGTACTTCACTGTTGCAGCCGTCCAGGGTCGACTCAGCAGCGGGATTGTGCGGACCATTTCCTCAGAAAAAGTATCAGATCCTTAAAAAGTTGAATAATTCATTTACGAGAAAATGCAGGAATAGGCGTTCCTAATACGCCTTCACCATGAAAGGACTTGCCTAGTTGCTGATTTGCTTCCGATTTTTCAGTGTATCATGCAGGACGTTCACACCATAAAGTCCCTTGCTGTGCATTTGCGTTGTGATAATATTGGCAAGGATAAGCAGAGCAAGCATCTTAATATCAGAGAGCTAAAAGGCCGATTCTAGCCAAAAGTAGGATCTAGAAAACTAATGAGTATTTAAACTCCCAAGAAGAAAACACGACATTACTAGTTATTGAAAATTCAATGTGCGGAAGGTAAGAAACCAGGGAACAAAGACTCACTCGGGCTGAATTAAAGTCTTCTAGTCTTATTTTTGGGGAGCAGATGCCCACTGGAATATTACATAGCGTCAAATTAATAAACAAAAATTGCGCTTCTAGCAATTTTATTAGGAAAAGAACACGAGTGTCATAACTTTTATGTAGTGTTCACTTAAGTATCATAACTTCTTCTTTTTTCGCTCATTAAATGCTATAACTTATGTACAGTACTCACATGAGCGCCATAACTTTCAATCGATTACTTTAATACTACAACTTCCATAAATATGCATCGCAAGTGTCATGTCATGTTGACTTTTCAACACTTGGACAAGCTTCAACCGAAGAAAAAAGAAATGAACCTGGGATAAGTGTTTTTAAAATTTACGACACTCAATTGAAAGCTATGACAATTAAGGAAACGTTTTAGAAATTATGCACCCATGTGGTCAAAAAAAATTTGGAGTATTCAAGTAAGCGGAAAATTTTGATATTTATAATGTCTTTATTTCCAATTTCAATACTCAAAGATCTAAGGTAATCATATTATCTTTTGAATTTTCTATCTCTTCAAAATGGTTAGCATAAAATCTATCATGACAATTACGATTAGAAGGTTGCCTTCATCTTGCCACCCTTAACAACTCTCCCACTTCTCTAAGAAAATTTGCGGAGGAGCTTCGAGATTAGAAACAATAAAGAGAAATTGGATAATTTCAAGAGAATTAGTTAAAATTCTTTGGGGTTGATAGCGAAGCCTCTTTTGAATTATAACCTTCCTAAGCTTCACTTTTCAACCGAATTAGGTAACTTATTTGATATCCACCAGCTCAACATGGAAACAGTCACACCCTTTATCCTCAAGTAGGCAATGTCCCATGAGTTCTAGAAGCCAGAATAAGACATTGCTTGCAAGTTCTAACCTTTAAAACATTTCTGCTCATTAGGTTATAGAGCAGTAGCAGCTTTGGACAACGGCATCTTATTTCTGACCTCCCATGAACCATAGGCAAAGTTGCACAGAACCATCTGTTAATGGACAAGGCACTTATTGTACTAAATGTTCATAACATCAGTGATGAGCTTGCATTGTGTATCCAAAGGTACATAATATATCAAGTTTTGTGCGACAGAAGAGTGAATCACCGCTATGTGTATTGTAACTAAGTTCAGTGTTTGGCATGTTAAATCAGATGAAATCCTCTAATTATTGCTGATAGGGAATATCGGCAGCCTCAAAATTTTCATGGTGAAGATATGTGTGAAAACGGCTTTTCCTACTCCAGAGAGGGTCAATTCAATCCACTTCAGACGCAGAAACTGTGATCAGAGAACAGTCCTTGTTTGATCATGCTGCTCCAAATTGATGCCTGAAGAGCTGAAGCGGTGAAGGAGGAATAATGCAAGGTTGTAAAAGTTATGAATGAGCACTTCCATAGCTGATAATATGCATTGTTTAAGTGGATATGACTAAATCAAATTGACTGCCTCCCGGTCATAGTGGTTATGGAACGGTTCATTGTTTGGAATTAAGAAAAGGGAAATAAAGATTGAAACATTGAAAACTTGGTCTTCTGCAGGGAAACTTGTTGCATAAATTGTTTACCAGGTCAAGCACTGTCATCTATAAGTAGAGACCATTTTAGCATGCAAGGCACCTCACTCTCCCCTTGAGCAATAATACATTGAGCTAGGAAATAGAACCTGAGTTCAAAGCCCTAACTCCTGCCCACAATGAAGTTCCTTCCAATTAGCCTTCTCATTTTGGCTTTGGTGGCTGCCACTGCCTTTGCTTATGACCCAAGTCCTCTTCAGGACATATGCGTGGCCATCAACGACCCGAAGTCTGCAGGTTGAACCTCTATTCTAGTGTTATTGACATACTGTTTTCTTCGATCCACGATGCTATAGACAGAACATGCTAAAAGGATTTGTTTTGGTAGTATGACGACATTGTCATCCACTATAACCAGTACAATAGTCATCGCATATTGAGTGATGCATATTAAGATGAGTTCTGTTTTCTTATGCAGTGTTTGTGAACGGGAGTTTTGCAAGGACCCTAAGCAAGCCAATGCAGATGACTTCACCTTTATGGGGTTCGAAAGCACGGGAATACTGCAAACCCACTAGGATCAAAAGTCACACCTGCTACCGTCATGGAGTTTCCAGGACTCAATACTTTGGGCATATCCATGGCTCGCATTGACTTTGCTCACGGCGGTCTAAACCCTCCTCACATTCACCCCCGTGGCACTGAGGTTCTGGTCGTCATCGAGGGCACACTCCTGGTCGGCTTCGTCACATCCAACCAATTGAACAACACTCTCTTCACCAAAGTCTTGTACAAAGGTGATGTGTTTGTTTTCCCCATAGGGCTCATTCACTTCCAATTGAATATTGGGAAGACCCCTGCACTGGCCTTCGCTGCTTTGAGCAGCCAAAACCCAGGAGTCATCACCATTGCTAACTCTGTCTTCGGAGCGAAGCCACCCATTTCTGTTGATGTTCTCACCAAGGCCTTCCAAGTGGACAAGAAAACTGTCGACTACCTCCAAGCACAGTTTTGGTACGACAACAACTAAATGGAACAGATGACTCAAGAAATGCCAACAGAGCATTTGAGCCATAGTACTTATGAAATCATTGCTATTTTCCATGAGAGATTGATAAGAATAAATGAATAATTTATCTCAATGTTTATAGGGTTGTTATATGCCTTGTTGTATGAATCATTGAGCAATAAAGATCATTCACTAAGAATCTCTTTTAACCGTACCCCCCCCCTCCCCCTCCTCCCCTCTCCCTCTCCCTCCCTCCCTCCCTCCCTTACTGTTTTGAGGATAATTTCTCATTCGAAAGGAGCCAAATCCCAAGCAAAGTCATTCCTCACATTTCATTACGGGGCGAGGATCCATAAAAATTCCGTTGGTATCACCTTTTTCATGCTCTAATTGGGTGGAAGCACAGGAAAGGAAGTCCCATCCACACACCGCTTGTCGTCAGGATCATTGCTTTGTGTTGCCTTGTTGTCTACTTGTTTCCTACTAACCACGATGTATCGTCATTTTGTAGAAAGCATGTCTAGTCTTATGACAGTTCAACATCTGCATGTCTTGTGAAAACGATCCTGTTGAAATTACGTGGGAGCTCTTACGATTCATGCGTTCCATTCCATGCTGAATTTCAGGCCATTTTGAAACCACGACTAGTCTCGACCAAAAGCCCGATTTGGAAAACCATTCACTGTTCCACATAGCCAAAGAATACTCCCTAAAATAACTCAAGATAAAGTAGTTGATTAAAAGCAGAATATGGAAATTTAAAAGACAAAAGAAGTGGGGGACAAAGACTCACCGTAACCAAATTGAAGTCCCCTATAATATTTTATATGGATCGGGTGTTCGGAAAAGAATAGCGAGCACATTAAGTCATAGAACTTTCCGTTCTTCGCAAGTAGAGAAGGACAATTATCTAATAAACTTTCAGTACCGAAAACGGTTTGGATGTGAAGCTCACTTCAGATATGCAAATTATGTAGTCGCCATCATTTACACATCTTCCACAGCTCTCCCATTTCTCCATGTTATATTAAGAAGTGTAAACTGCCTTTTAACAGCTCTGCTCCTCCTGCAATGTCCTATGAGTGAGTCCTCGTTAGCAGAAGTCAAAAAATAACTTCTTTTTTTTTCTTTTCCTATTATAGTTTTCTTTTCTTTTCTTTTCAATCATCGTCCGCCCGTACATATTCGTTTTGGTAGGCTTCTGGTTGGTGCTTCGGTTTTTAAATCCTTGCAATGGATAAAAAAAACAGCTAAAAATGGAAGTACATGATTGAATCGTACTGCAATGCATACACCTGGCAAAGCGATGAAGTTCCTGCGTATTTCCCTTTTAAAAACTTTTCACGTGATCCAATTTACTTCATCAAGAGGACTGGCTGACGTGTCGTATGCCGGAAAAGTCAAACAAAAATTACAAAGATTTGCAAACTCCCAAGGTGGTTGTTGTGACTTACATCATTTGAGGAAGGTGAAGCACAATCCAAAAGTTGAAACCATTGATTATCAAAGTACTTTTTTAGGAACCAAACGCGAATGGACCTATGGCGTATTCAAAGATTTTTCAAGTGAAAAACTAGTGAGCGCTTTTCTTAATTAAACCAAAGCAGGGTGAATTGGATATCGAATTGTGTTTTTCTAATCGAAATGCCATATCTCTGTTCAATTTGACTAGGTTTAGTGTTCTGCCAGATTCCTTGATCTATTCCCAGCATAGTTCTCTCACTTGTACATTAATCGCATTAATCAATGCATGCTTGCTAGATAATCCTTGCTCCAAGGACTTTTGAACTTTCAACAAAAACATGAAATCCAAAGTAAAGATCATGTTAATCCTCAAGTTCGCCGGTCTCAACAAATCCATTCCAGAAACTACGAGACCATCTAGAAATCCATTCAACGGAATAGGAGATAACCTTATTAACAAAGCCTAGCTATGTGAAACCACCTTAAGAAATGCCTTAGTCCAGGGATGAGATATGTTTTTGGTCCAACATATAAAAGTGCATTGCAAGCAAGCATATGCTCTAAATATTCTTTTTAGTTTCCTCCAAATAACATAATGGATCAAATTTTCTAATTTGACGAGGGAGAACATCAACAACCCTAAACTTTACCAAAAAGAAAACGTCAACAACCCTAAACTATTTCTTGCGCAAATGTAAAAGCAAATGTTCGGGAGACACGGAGATTGGCCCTTTCAACAACATTTGCAGAGACACTATCGTATCAGTCTTTACAAGAACAAGTTGAGCTTGAAAAGGCGTCAGATATCAATTACATAAGACAAACAAGGGTGGACTCGATCATTTGGCTCAGTTTTAGGCCCCTAGATCACGTCAAATCACGCTCATTAGTACATCAATGGTCGTGATAAAGACCCATCACGCGAACATTCCTTGTCAAGACTTGTCCTCCATTGATTTAGTCCCGGGTCGTCGCGTCACTTCATGAAAGTTGCTGTTCATTTCTTTTTTCTTAGGAATATAAAATCAAAGTAATGGACACGTGTTTGTATTTGTTGTGGAATGACCCGTCCATTGCGTCTAAAACCAAACTTGCATAATATCCGAAGATTTTCAATGTTGCCTATCACACAAAAGGCGCTGTACTTGGTCCACAATCTGCATTTATATAAGAGCACTTGTCATCATGCCTCGTCGAGTAAATTACCTGGAGAGAGCCTAAAGTCTTTCTATTGATTTATATAACTGGACTCACATTTACCAAAAAGTTAAACCAGCAAATTTAGTATCAACTAAATAAATCAATTGCTCTTCATCATGATGCGCATCCGATGTGGAACCCAAATCACTAGTACTCTTAATTGTAACCCTTAAAAAATTAGGTTGTTAGTACTTTATGTACAGTTGATCCTTTAAATATCCTTATTTGAGGGATCTAATCCATTGACAATTTTATTAGGCAATGTAGTCTCTAAGGTGAACATATTTGTGCAATTGAGTTGTCCAGTCATCTAAGTGTTACTCCTATTGCCAAATCGCTGATGTAGCAATATACGAAAATATGTTTTGATGTGGCCCCACTCCAGAAAAAAAAAAACACAAAAGTACCAAAGAGAAGATTTGTAGAGATAGAGAGAGGACTGGAGGCTCCACACGCAGAGGATTGGACACTCCAACCCTGCTCACGAGGGTCCAGCGCTCAGCTGAGCTGCAGCAGAGATCAGGCAACCTCGTCGTCCATAGGCAACGTTGCTGGTGGTGGTCGGGCGGCAGCACACCGGGCTGGCGAGCCCTAGACAAGGCACAGCGACGGCCTACCAGTGCTCTCTTGGATGGCGGAGGGCTAGCAACACTTTCCCAAAGCAAGGGGTTCCCGACCTTCTATCATTTTTAAAAAACAATACTTTTTAATTTTTTAAGCAATTTTTTTAATGTATCCTCTAGTTGATTTGCATGATCAGAGGAAAGATGACAGGCTAATTGAGCCATATAACTTATGAGATCATTCCTAGTTTCCCTCGGAGATTGTCAAGAATAAATAAAAAATTTACCTTCAATGGTCATTGAGCAATAACATATCATCTACCAAGGAGCTCTCTCCCTCCTCTCCCTCCTTGATTTGAGGAAAGTCCAATATGGAAAGTTGAAAATAAGTGGGAGACCAAGACTTACTATAACAAAACCGAAGTCCCCTACAGCATTTCTTACGGAGCAGGTGATCGGTGGAGAATAGAGAGCACCTAAGCCATAGAACTTCTCCATACTTCACAAGCAGAGAAGGACAATTATCTCAAGGAATTTTATCCGAAACGGTTCGGATGTGAAGCTCCCAGCAGAGGTACAGGTTAAAAGTCACCATCATCTAGACAGACATCTTCAACAACTCTCCCATTTCTTCAGGTCACATTAAAGTATGATATGGTAAAATGGAATGCTGTTATCAGGATTCTAAAAGTTGTTAATACCCCTTAGTAGTAGATTGATTTGATAAATCAATACATTACTACCCCAAGATTCTCAGTTAACTTCAACGTTTAACAGATTGGGTATTTTGCAAGCACAAATGGGCTCCGACAAGGTGACCCGCTTTCTCCCTACTTCTTTGTTCTAGTTAGGGAAATCCTTAATAGAATTATCGCAGGGAAAATTGCTACCTCATCTTTTAAGTTCTATTGGTGTGGCAAATCGCAAATCCTGCTTTGCTGATGACCTGTTCTTATTTGCTCATGAGGATGTGTACACCATCCTTTGCCTTGTTGATGCACTTGATGATTTTGCTGCTCTTATAGAACTTAGCTTTAACCTAGACAAATACCATATCTTTTTCTTTATATTGTCTGAGGATGAAAAACTCCTTACATTGGATCACACACCTTTCTCCATGGGCACCCTCCTCATTAGATACCTCGGTGTCCCACTTATTAAACGAAGGCTCACTCATGTAGATTGTAAGGGCCTAACAGAAAAGATATTCCAAAAAATAAATGGGTGAGACATTAATTATATCAACTACATAGGAAGACTTCAATTAGCTAAATTAGTGCTTATTTCTATTTGCACTTACTGGATGCAAATGTTTTTCCTAAAGCAAACTATCTACGAGATTGAAAAGAAGATTAGGCAATTCTTATGTGTAGGAAATGATTAAACTCATAGATCTCACAAAGTTGCGTGGCATTATGCTCACCAAAAAAGGAGGGAGGACTAGGCTTGCTCGATCAAAAACTTTGGAATAAAGTATTGATGGGTTGCATGCTTTGGAGCATCATGATTCTTCCATCCTCATTCCTACGGAGTACTTGGGTTCATCATATTAAATGCAGAGGTACTCCCATTATGCAACTCAACATAAAAAGTAGTATGGCTTAGAGTTGGCGATGTATTCTCAAGTTAAGACTTGCTCTAGCACCTATTATCTCTCACCAAAGATACTCTTTTGTTGCAAAGAGATATACAATGAATTCAAACAAAAAGGATCTGTTGTGGATTGGTACCAATTAATTTGGATCAACAACATTAGCAAGCATAATTTGATCAGGTGGCTGGCTTGTAGAGATAGACTACCAACAACAGTAGCCATATCACGATAGTTGTCTTCAGTAAATACTAAGTGTGACTTTTATGTGACTAGTATAAAAGACAGAAACCACTTGTTCTTTAAGTGCACTTGGACAACCGCATTAGAATCCCTAAAAGCCATCCGATGGTTTAGTCATATCAAAATCGCATTAGATAGATGTTAACCATGAAATTTAATTCGATTTTAGGTATTAAACTTTTGAGGATTTCAAGACTAATTTATTGGATAAAGCATGGATGTTGCCTCACTATCTATCGAATCATTGGCAAGTTCGAAATTTTTGGAAAAAGAAATGAATTATCATACCAAAATTGGAAACTAGAAAGGGAATCGGGCCCAAAGCCAAAATTAGAAAGTTTAAACAAAAAGTGTGTGAAATGTCCAAAATGGCCTTGCATTTATGGACTAGAGGACAAAAGAAATAAAGGAAAGGAGGAGAGGATTTTAAGGGATTTTGTTGTATTTTGTACTGATAAAGATTTTGGAAAATATCTTGGAAAATCTCTCTCTCTCTCTCTCTCTCTCATGTTACTCCCTAGACAAACCATCTCCTTCTTCTTCTTTTTCTTTTTCATTTTCCATCTTCATCTTCTTCTTTTTCTTCTTCCATTTTCCTCCATAGCCGCCCCTCCCTTGCCGTGACCACCGCCACTCACCACCACTTTTACTTCCACTCATCCACCATCCTTTGCACAACCCCTCAATCCACCACCACAAGCCGTCGAGCCTCCCAAGTTTCACCGCCCGCTCAAGCCACTAGTTGCCACCATTCTTCACCGCCGCTTACTCTACCGTCCACCATGCCGTTGCCATCCCTCACCTCCACCGCAAACCACCACTGAACCACCCTTGGTAGCCACGGGCTTCAAGAGTCGAACCGTTGTCATTCGTTTCCCCATTCGAGTCGAGAACGGCATATCCTCGATGCCATCACACTATCGTCGCCATGAGCTCGCCGTCGCCGTAAAACGATGAGTAAACTCCTAATCCTTGGTTAGGAAGTTAATTGCATTTAGGGGTAAGATTTAATTATGGTTAATTTCAGTTAGTATTAGTTAATTATGGTTAAGTATAGATTAGATTTAGGCTAAGGGAGATTTTTCTTAATTAAGGATGATTATTTTAAGTAACCATGGTTAGTTTAAGTGATCATGGTAAGGTTAAGTAACCATAATTAGTGTAAAGTAACCGTGGTTGGGTTAATTAACCTTAGTTGGTTTAAAATAACCGTAGTTAGTTTAAATTAATCATGGTTAATTTAATTAATATTGTTTTAGATTAATAAAGCATGGTTAACTTTATTAATCACAGTTAGTTTAATTAATCGTAGTTAGTTTAATTGCAATTAATCTTAATTAATCATAGTTATATTAATCAATGACAATTAGTCTTAATTGGTTATAATTAGTCTTAATTAAGTGTAGTTAATCCATGTTAGCTTAATTAATGGTGTTTAGCGCTAATTAATCGTGATTAGTGAAAATTAATGACAGATTAGCCGTTATGTAGAATTTTATGCTTGATTTATTGGGTGAAATTATGCATAATCATGACTGTCTGAGCTTGTAATGTCATGTTATTGATTGCCCAAATTATGAGTTTTAATACTTCAAATAAGGTTTATTTAAAAAGAAAATAGCAACAAATTTTGAGCTTTAAAGTTATTTTCAAAGAAGGTTTATTTGAAAATAAAATGGCAAATTTTGAGGTGTCATGTTTGGACACTGTGTTTTATATGCTAAATGGGGCGATGGGGTTCTAAAAATGAAGGCATGCAAAATTTGGCGGATTGATTTTAAGTACATGACTACGTATGATTATTTTTGGAATATTAAATGTAAAGATTTTCCAAGGTTTGTTATTTAACCACAAACTTTATACTAGGTTAATTGACGGTAGATAAACATTGGCTTGAGTATTGACGTACTTGTATGGTCACTTAATTAAACCCTTCACCCAACGGGAGTTTGGAGACAATGCCTGATATATATCGGATGCCTGGTAGGGGTCCGGATGCTGAGTCGTGATTGAGGCTGGACTAATACTCCTCTATGGAGTAACAAATTTTGAGTTTAAATGTTATTTTCAAAGAAGGTGTATTTGAAAAGAAAATGGCAAACTTTGAGATGTCGTGTTTAGACGCCGTGTTTTATATGTTAAATGAGGCAATGGGGTTTTAAAAATGAAAGCATACAAAATTTGGCGGGTTGATTCTAAGTACATGACCACGTACGATTATTTTACCGGAATTTTAAATGTAAAGATGTTCTAAAGTTTGTTATTTGCACACGAACTCTTTTATACTGGGTTAATTGACGGTAGATAAGAATTGGCTTGAGTATTGACGTACTTGTGTTGTCACTTAATTGAACCCCTTGTCCAACCAGAGTTTGGGGACAATGCCCGATATTTATCAAACGCCCAATAGAGATCCGGATGTTGAGTCGTGGTTGAAGCCGGACTAATACTCCTCTTTAGAATACCGTCTGGGTGGGGATTCTAGACAATGCCATGCCCAATGAGACGGGACGATACTAGGTTATGCCGCAAGACTGCTAACTCTTATGTTGGACATAGCCCAAGGGATCATAATAATCGAAACACACGTGAATAATTATATTGTACTGCGCTTGATTATGGGGTAAAACTGTGAGGCACAATATGGGACGGGCTGAAACAGGTTTTACCTTATAATCAAGACTTGTGTGGATGCTTGGTGCTTGAGGGTTATGTGTTCTAGTTATTGATTATGCTTATTGCCCTAATAATAACATATGTTATGTGCTAATATGCAAGGGTGTGCCAAGATGAGGTAAAATTGTATGTTGTTACATGTTTAAGCTGCCTCCAAGTCGAATATGCGTCCTAATCGAGGCTTAAGCTATTAACTCGCTGAAATTTATATCTCACTCATTGTTGTTTATTATTTTCAAATCCGTAATAGGGAGAACCATCGCGTGCGGTTTGGGGTCTCGATGGACCAAGACATAGATATGTCTGGCGTCACTTTGGTTGACCTCGTCATTAGTGAAGTTTAGGTTATCCCTAACCCCTAAATGTTTTTGAGTTGGTCGATAGGTAAAAAGGCTTGTAATTATTAAACTTCCTAGAGTTAACAGCAAATAATAAAAGCAATATTTTGGAAATGTTGATATGTTTACAATCTCTTAGATTGGTTGATTGAGTGCTTATATCAAATGCTTCCACTAGTGTTTAATTAAAAATAAAAAGAATGGGTCAGCGACACATTCTGGAATATCGCAGCTAATCAACTGTTGAGGGATGTTTGCGTGCTCGGGGTTCGGGGTGTGACATCCTTCATGATGACAATGACCTCGGTGGCCTAAGGGTGATAGTGGGAAAGGTTTAGGCCTCTGGGAGCAAAGTTGATGTGAGCCATGGTTATGCCTAAAGTATTGAGCTCAAGGAACTATTTGTCAAAGCAAGCGTAACTATAATCTAAACAAGTTTGAGGTCTTCCATGGAATTCCGAACCCAAAGAAATCAGCAGGTAGCTTTTGAGATGAAAGTGTAACACCCGGGTCTCTATTGTACACATATTGTCTACTTTGGACACTAAGTCTTCACGGTTTTGTTCCTTTCAGGACAGCTCATACTACCCCAAGAAAATGCATATGTACAGTTAGAGAGCCCATTGCCTTATAAGTTAGCCTAGGACTTCCTCCCTAGGCGATGTGGGACAAGAGAGGAACTCCTTCCTTGCGCACGTCCGGGGACTGAGGCATGGACGCACCACCATCCCTCCTCCCCGCGCACCGCCACTCAGGCCGTCACACTCTCCTCACCCGCATACTGCCAAGGGGATCTTAGTCCATCCCTCCGTACTGCCCCGAGTCTGGCTTCTTACAAGTGGTATTAGAGCCGACTCCCAACCGCATGTGGGGCCATAGCGAGGACGTTGTGCTTCTAAGAGATGGAGAGTGTGACGAGCCGACCTGTGGCAGTACAAAAGGATGGACTAAGATCGTCTTAGCAATACGCGGGCGAGGAGAGTGTGACGGCCCAAGCGACGGGGCGTGAGGAGGAGGGATGGCGGTGCGTCCACGCCTTAGTCCACGGACGTGCGCAAGGAAGGAGTTCCTCTCTTGTCTCACACCACCTAGGGATGGAGTCTTGAGCTAGCTTATAAAGCAATGGGCCCTCTAATTGTACATACGCATTTTCTTGGAGTAGTATGAGCTGCCCTGAGAAGAACAAAACCATGAGAACTTACTGTCCAAAACGAACAATATGTGTATAGTGGAGACCCTGGGTCATTACAGAATGAGTCCCAAGACTGCCTAATACTAGTATCAAAGCCCAGTTTATCAACAAGTCTAAATCTAGTAGTCAAATGGGAGATACAATTTATTGCTACTCCAAGCAAGGGACCGAAGTTCGAGGGGAAATTGTTGGGGTTCCTATATCAATTGTGGAAGAGACATGTCATTTAATAAGTGTAAGAGAAAATCTCACCCTTTCAATTAGCTTTTGAGATGAGCGAAGTAAGAGAGGTTCAAGACCATCCAACAATTACAAAATTTATCATTCACAAACACTGCATCGTAACGAAATTGATCATATTGATATGCACATCTTAGTAGCTTCTCTCATTTAGTGTTGCTTTTGCCAACACACTTCGAATCAAGAACAATGGTGCGACTGATCAATTTTCTTTCTTGGAATTCAAACTGCCTTATCATTTATTTGACAAAAATCTTTTAATGTTTCATGCGCTAAACATTGTTGTGAGGAGGAAGATATTGTTTAGACTCATTCCATCGGATCAAACAGCTGGACCCGCAATATAAGGACATTGAACACATGGAATGAATCTAAAATATTTTATCGTCAGAAGAGAAGGATGTGGCTAATGCTAAGGAAATACCAAAGAACTAGGTTAATCCTCCCCAGATTACCAAATTTCGTTTCTGTTTTAGGCTTTGAAGTTCTTGATAAAGAAAAAAATCAGGACTCGAGAGGATGAACGACGAAAAACTTGTATGCAGGATTCAGACGAAGAAATGGCAAATAAGCAGAGTCCACTATTGCGGTCAGCTCTGCTATGGCCTGGAATCAGCAATACTTTAATGTAACATAAAGAAATGGGAGAGTTGTTGAAGATGTCTATCTAGATGGGGACTTTTTAACTAGTACCTCTGCTGTGAGCTTCACATCCGAACCGTTTTGGATAAAATTTCATGAGATAGTTGTCCTTCTCTGCTTGTAAAGTTTGGAAAGTTCTACGGCTTAGGTGCTCTCTATTCTTCACTGACCACCTGCTCCGTATGAAATATGGTAGGGGACCTCAATTTTGTCATAGTAAGTCTTGGTCTCGCACTTAGTTTGAACTTTCCATATTGAACTTTCCTCAAAACAAGTAGAGGGAGGGAGGGAGGGAGGGAGTTCCTCAGTAGATGATACGTTATTGCTCAATGACCATTGAGATGAAATATTGATTTATTCTTGACAATCTCATGGACTAGGTTGGCTGAGCACGACGAGGTTGGCTGACCTCTGCTACGGGTCAGGACGCTGGACCCTTGTGAGCAGGGTCTCTCTCCAAATCTTCCCTTTGGTGCTTTGTGTTTTTTATTCTAGCGTGGGGCCACAATTAGACACATTTTTTAATATCGCTACATCAGCAATTTGCATAAAAAATTGTTAATGGATTAGATATCTCAAACGAGGATATTTAAAGGACAAGACTGTAATTAATGCCCCACATAAAGTACTAATAATCTAATTTTTTAAGGGGTACAATTAAGAGTATTAGTCAAATGGGTTCGATATTTGTCATGGTGAAGAGCAGTTCAATAATTCAGTTGATACTAAACTTTGTTGTCTTTAGTTTTTGTTAAAGGTGAGTCCGGTTGAATAAGTTTAGTAAGCCTACGTAGGCTCTCTCCATATAATTTACTTGACGAGGCATGTCAACGAGTGCTCTATATATAAATGGAGATCGTTGACCAAGTAAGCGCCCTCTGCGCGATAGGCAACATGGAATTGACAAATCTTCAGGCATTATGCAAATTTAGTTTTAAACACAATGGACGAATCATTCCACAACAACTACAAGCACATGTCCATTACTTTGATTTCCTGTTCCTCGGATAAAAAATGAACGGCAACCTCCATGAAATGGCGCGACGACCCAGGACTAAATTAATGAAGGCCAAGCCTTGAAAATGAACGTTCAAGTGATGGATGGGTCTTATCACAATCATTCAGTACTAACGAGGGTGATTTGACATAACATTTGACGTAATCTAGGGGCCTAAAACCGAGCCAAGTTATCGAGACAACTAATCCATGTTTGTCTTATATAATTGCTATATGACGCCTTTTCAAGCACAACATGTTTGATTAAGGACAGACACGATATTGTCTCCGCAAATGATGTTGAAAGGGTCAATATTCATGTCTTAGGAACATTTGCTTTTACATTTGCGAAAGAAATAGTTTTGGGGTTGCTGATGTTCTCCTTGTTAGATCAGAATATTTTGATTATTTGAAGGAAACTACAAAGAATATTCAGAGCATATGCTTGCTTGCAATGCACTTTTATATGTTGGATCTTATCCAGGGCTAAAGCATTTCTTAAGGTTGTTTCACATAGCTAGGCTTTGTTAAGAAGATTGTCTCATACTCTGTTGAATGGATTTCTAGATGGTTTGGTAGTTTCTGGAATGGACTTGTAGACAGGGTCGGAAGAGCCTGCTTGAGGTCAGCATGACTTTGACTTTGGTTTTTATGTTTTTGTTGAAAGTTCAAAAGTTCTTTGAGCTTGGAATTTCTAGCAAGCATGCATTGATTAATGTACAATGTACAAGAGAGACTATGCTGGGAATATATCAAGGACTCAGGCAGAACACTTGGACATGATTGTATTGTCCTCAGTTAAAACCCAAGTCAAATTGAACAGAAATATGGCATTTCAGATTAAATAGACATAATTCGATGTACATTTTATCCTTCTCAACACCATTATGTTTTTGTTTTAATTAAGAAAAGCGCTTACTAGTTTTTCACTAGAAAAAAGCTTCAAAGGTCCTATAGCGTTTGTCTCCTGAAAGAGTACTTTGAAAATCAATAGTTTCAATTTTAGGATTGTGCTTCACCTACCTCCATATAATGTAACTCACGACAACTGGACCTTGGGATATTGCAAATTTTTGTTGACTATTCCTGCATACAACACGTCAGGCAGTCCGCTTGATGAAGTAAATCGGATCACTTGAAGCTTTTTGAAAGAGAAATATGCAGGAACTTCATCGCTTTGCCTGGTGTATGCAATGCATTACGATTCATGTACTTCCATTTTTTAGACGTTTTTTATGCATTGCAAGGATGTAAAAAGTGCAGCACCAATCATAAGCCAACAAATCTTGGTTCTGTTAATCAGATCCAAAACGAATATGTACTGGGGACGATGATTGAAAAAGAGACAAAACCTATAACATGGAAAAAAAAAGAGGTTATATTTCGACTTCTGCCAACGAGGACTTGCTTATAGGAAATTGCAGAAGAAGGAGCAGAGCTGTTAAAACTTAAAAGGCAGTTTACACTTCTTAATATAACATGGAGAAATAAGAGAGTGGTTGAAGATGTGTAGATGATGGTGACTTTTTAATTTGCATCTCTGCTGTGAGCTTCACATCCAAACCGTTTCCGATACTGAAAGTTTAGGGCCTGTTTGGCAACGTGCCAAATCAAAGTGCCAGATTCTGATTTTTGTTAGAATCGGTTTGGGACGAAAATCGCGTTTGGTAAAATTTTGTTCCGGGAACAATTTTGGACAAGATTTGAGAATAAATAAAAATATGATTCTCCGTCCGAGAATCGAAAAGAATCAAAACGGTGAAACCCTCGCTCTTCCCTTTCGTCATCCCGGTTGCCGTCCGCCACCGCCCGCCACCGTCTGCCGCCGCCCGCTGCCGCCGCCGTCCGCTGTCCGCCGCCGGTCGCCGGAGGCTCGGCCTCGCCAGATCTAGCGAGGCCCGGCCTCGCCGCCGGTGGCGGGCGGGCTCGCCCGGCCCGGCGAGGCCGGCCTGGCCACCGACAAGGCTAGGCGAGCCTCGCCGGTGGCCGGCGAGGTCAAGCCTCGTCGATGGCCGGGCGAGCCTCGCCAGTGCCGGTGAAGCTCGCCCGGCCACCGACGAGGCTCGCCCGCCCGCCGGTGGCCAAGCTGGCCTCGCCGAGGCCGGGCGAGGCCGAGCCTCAGGGGCTGGGCGAGGCTCGCCACCGCCCGCGAGGCTCGGCCCGATGAAAGCGTCGCCGGCCCTTGTCCGGCCGGTCGCCGGTCCGGCAACCGGCCGAGATGAAGAAGAAGAAGAATAGGAAAAAGGGAAAGAAAAAAAAAAGGAAAAAGAAAAAAAAAAAAAAAAAGGAAAAAAAAAGTAAAAAGTAAAAAAATTATTTAAAATTTATTTAAAAATTAAAAGAAATTAATTTGGAACATAATCAATTAACACGGTATCAAACGCAATTCTATTCCAGAATAAAAAATTTTGGACAGTTACCAAACGTGCTTTTTTACTCATAATCAGTTCCCGGGAACAGAATCAAAAATAATCATTTCTAGTCAGAATCAGCTCCCGGGAACAAAATCGTTACCAAACGCGCCCTTGGTAGATAAGTGTCCTTCTCTACTTGCGGAGAATGGAAAGTTCGTGGCCTAAGCGCTCTCTTTTTTTTTCCAAACACCCGATCCATATAAAATATTGGAAGGGACTTCAATTTAGTGAGTCTTTGTCTTCCACCTCTTTTCGTCTTTTAAATTTCCATATTCTGCTTTTAATCAACTACTTTGTCTTGAGTTATTTTAGGGAGTATTTTTTGCCTATGGTACGGTTTCTTAGTGAATGGTTTTCCAAATCTCTTTTGGTTGAAACTAGTCAAGGTTTCGAAAATGATCCGAAATTCAGCATGGAGTGGAACACATAAATTGTAAGTGCTCCCACGTAATTGCAATAGGACAATTTTCACAGATATGCAGATGTTGAACTGTGATAATACCGCATGTTTTCTGCAAAGGGACGATACATCCTGGTTAACAGAAAAAAGTTGGCAACTAGGCAGCACAAAGCATCGATTCTGATGACAAGCGGCGTGTGGACTGGCACTTCCTTTCCCGTGCATCCGCACAACTGGAGCATGGAAAAGGCGATAGCAATGGAATTCTTATGGATCCTCCAAGCCCCTTAATCAAGTGTATGCAATGACTTTGCTTGGGATCTGGCGCCTTTGGAATGAGAAAATATCCTCAAAAGAGGGAGGGAGGGAGGGAGAAAGAGGGGGTGAAAGAGATTCTTAGTGAATAATCTTTATTGCTCAATGATTCATACAACGAGGTATATAACTACCCCCATAAACATTGAGATAGATTATTCATTTATTCTTATCAATCTCTAATGGAAAGTAGCAATGATCTCATAAGTAATATGGCTCAAATGCTCTATTGGCATTTCTTGAGTCATCTATTCCATTTAGTTGTTGTCGTACCAAAACTGTGCCTGGAGGTACTCAACAGTTTTCTTGTCCACTTGGAAGGCCTTGGTGAGAACATCAACAGAAATTGGTGGCTTCGCTCCGAAGACTGAGTTAGCTATGGTGATGACTCCTGGGTTTTGGCTGCTCAAAGCAGCAAAGGCCAGTGCAGGGGTCTTTCCAGTATTCAACTGGAAGTGAATGAGCCCAATGGGGAAGACAAACACATCACCTTTGTACAAGACTTTGGTGAAGAGAGTGTTGTTCAATTGGTTGGATGTGACGAAACCGACCAGGAGTGTGCCCTCGATGACGACCAGAACCTCAGTGCCACGGGGGTGGGTGTGGGGAGGGTTTAGACCGTCAGGAGCGAAGTCAATGCGAGCCATGGATATGCCCAAAGTATTGAGTCCTGGAAACTCCATGACAGTAGCAGGTGTGACTTTTGATCCAAGTGGGTTTGCAGTATTCCCAGGCTTTCTGAACCCCATAAAGGTGAAGTCATCTGCATTGGCTTGCTTAGGGTCCTTGCAAAACTCCCCGTTCACAAACACTGCATAAGAAAACAGAACTCATCTTAATATGCATCACTCAATATGCAATGACTATTGTACTAGTTATAGTCGATGACAATGTCATCATGCTACCAAAACAAAATCTTTTTGCATGTTCTGTTTATAGCATCATTGACAAGAAGAAAACAGTATGTCAATAACACTAGAATAGAGGTTTAACCTGCAGACTTTGGGTCGTTGATGGCCACGCATATGTCCTGAAGAGGACTTGGGTCATAAGCAAAGGCAGTTGCAGTCGCCAAAGCCAAAATGAGAAGGCTAATTGGAAAGGACTTCATCGTGGGCAGGAGTTGGGGCTTTGATCGCAAATTCTATTTCCTAGCTCAGAGTGTTATTGCTCGAGGGAGGAGTGAGGTGCCTTGCATGACATGGTCTCTATTTATAGATGACAGTGCTTGACCTGGTAAACAATTTATGCAACAAGTTTCCCTGCAGAAGACCAAGTTTATTGACCTGGTCTATCTTTATTTCCCCTTTCTTAATTCCAAACAATGAACCGTTCCATAACCACTATGACCGCGCGGCAGTCAATTTAATTTTCTCATCTCCATCTTAAACAATGCATATTATCAGCTATGGAAGTGCTCATTCGTAACTTTTACGACCTTGCATTATTCCTCCTTCACCTCTTCAGCTCTTCAGCATCAATTTGGAGCGGCATGATCAAACAAGGACTGTTCTCTGATCACACTTTCATGCGTCTGAAGTGGATTGAATTGGCCTTTTCTAGAGAAGGAAAAGCTCTTTTCACACATATCTTCGCCATGAAAATTTTGAGGCTGCCGATATTTCCTATCAGTAATAATTAGAGGATTTCATCTGTTTAACATGCCAAAAACTGAACTTCGTTACAATACACATAGCAGTGATTCACTCTTCTGTCACATAAAACTTGATACATTAAGTACCTTCAGATACACAATGCGAGCTCATCACTGGATGTTATGAACATTTAGTATAATTAGTGCCGTGTCCATTAATTCATGGTTATGTGCAACTTTGCCTCTTTTGTTGGAAAATGGTTCAGGGGAGGTCAGAAATAAGATGCTGTTGTCCAAAGCTGCTACTGCTCTGTAGCCTAATAAGCACAAAGGTTTTACAAAAGTTAGAACTTGTAAGCGGTGTCTTATTCCAATGGCTTCTAGAACTAATACGACAGTGCTTGCTTGAGAATCGAGGGTGTGAATGTTTCCGTGTTGAGCTGGTGGATATTAAATAAGTCACCTAATTCTGTTGAAAAATGAAGCTTAGGAAGATTATAATTCAAAAGAGGCTTCTGATATCAGCAACAAAGAACTTCAGCTAATTCCCTTGGAATTACCTAATGTCCCTCTGTTGCTTCTGACCTCGAGGCTCCTCTGCAGATTTTCTCATAGAAGTGGGAGAGTTGTCAAAGGTGGCTGGATGAAGGCAGCTTTATAATCTAAGTTGTCATGATAGGTTTTATGCCGACCATCTTAAGAGATAGAAAATTCAAAAGGCAATCCGACTACCTATATCTTTGAGTAATAAAATCAAAAATAAGAATACCATTAATCTCATAATTTTTGTACAATACTCACTTTGAGTGCCACAATTTTTTTTTTTACCACTTGAGTATCATAATTTCTGAAAAAAATGTACCCTTGAATGTCATAACTTCCAATTGATCACTTGTTGAATGTTATAACTTGTTAAAACACTTACTCAAGTGATGAAAATTCAACTTGGCATGACACTTGTGATGAAAGTTTTTAAAAAATTATAGCACTTAAGTGATTAATAGAAAAGTTATATGGCAATCAAGTGATCAGAAAAAAGGTTATGGCACCATACAAAAGTTATGGCACTTGTCGTGTTCTTCTCCTAATAATTAATTAATTTTACACTATGCAATATTCCAACGGGCGTCTGCTACACAAAAATAAGTTTAGAAGACTTTAATTCAGCCATAGTGAGTCTTTGTTGCCCGGTTTCTTACCTTCTACACATCGAATCTTCAATTACTACTAATCTCGAGTCATCTTCTTGGGGAGCATTATCCACACAATTTTTCAGATTCTACTTTTGGATGGAATCGGCCTTTTACCTCTCTGATATTAAGATGCTTGCTCTGCTTATCCTTGTTAATATTATCATAACACAAATGCACAGCAAGTGACTTTATGGTGTGAACGTCCTGCATAATACACCGAAAAAGATTAAGCAATTCACCAACTGGGCAAGTCCTTTCATGATGAAGGCGTATTGGGAACATCCATTCCTGCGTTTTCTCGTAAATCAGTTATTTAACTTTTTAAGGATACGATACTTCTTCTGAGGAAATGGTCCGCACAATCCCGACGATGAGTCGACCCTGGACGGCTGCAACACACTGACGTTATCAGTGAATATCATTCCCACTTCAGATTCATGCATTTCTCAGCTGGAACAGAGGAAATTCAACCTGATCGCCCTTTCGTCGAAGCAGTAGCAGAACAACGCATCACCGGATTAAGAAATCTACCGATGGCCCCAGCAAAGCAGACTAGTCAATCGGAGAAAAAAGGGAAAGAGCTGTTGAAAGTGCTCATACGATGGTTGATTTCCTGAACCCTATCTCTGTTGCTGCTGTCAAAGGTCTATTGCTGACCTTCTCAAACACTGATCCATCTAGAAAAAAGTTTATCTTTATTCTTCTCTCAGGATCATTATCTAACAACTCATGCACTCTCTTTTCTCCCATCTACACCTATAAAACTATGTGGCAGCATCATCCAATCTTGATTTGTTGCGATTGTGACCGTTAGTCTCGTGGTTTGCGTATTTTATTGGCACTGTCTTATCAACCTCTAGAATGTGCTGTCTGAATTGGGTTATTAGGTGGCTGTTCACATCCACTGTGCATTAACAAAATGCCCTCAGTACAACATTTTATTTTGCTTTGGATTGCATATTACGTAATGCTTGGGCTTATAAAAGAAAAAGAAAAGGCCCAACCCTCAGCCCAATCCACCTTCAGCCCAAACAAATCTAAAAAACTTTCCTCCTCTCGTCCCTCTTGTCACGAGCCAGAGGAATAAGAAGAAAGGGGGGTTTTCTTGCATGCACGCACGGGAGGCCTCGACGACTCAAATTTACCTTTGTTTTGCAGCCATTTCCACAGTTGCTTTAGCAACATGAAGGTAACGAAACGATACGTCACCCGATTAAGAGTAAGAACAAGGCTAAGCAACAGAAAACAAAGAACGAAGAACTCATAGATTCAGCCATCAAACACTAGCATCAAAACGTTTCAGAGAGAGAGAGAGAGAGAGATGGAGGATGTCTTCTCGTTTTGGAGCTTGGAAATGGCGGAGGAATGTGAGGAACCGGGGAAGCGATAGAGCGACTTGTGAATACGATGTGAACATTACGTACGTCGAGGGGGATTAGATGTTCGGGTGTTTCCAACAGTCAAATGCATGGTAGGCTGGCGTTTGCTTTTGGCCGCGGCCGCAAGAGAGCGAGGTCTCCAAATTTCAATGGTCGGGGTGTGAGGATGTCTTCTCTGCCCAGATAAGAGTTTGGCATAGGGAGGGAAGGGGAGAACGAGGGTCTGGACGGAGGGGTGGACGGAGAGGAGAGGGTTAAGGAGGGGGAAGTTCTTAGAGTGACCACCACGACGAGGGAGAGTCTGCGGAGGGAGAGCTAGTGGGCAAGGTTTAGGTGTGGAAGCATGTGGCCGTGCTCTCTGGGTAGGGAAATAGGAGCATCTGTCCAGATCTCAATTTTATGGAATCAGGAATCAAATCTGCCCCCCTAGGAACGCCTAAAACCAGCTATCCGGTCCGGACGGTTCCTATTGCATACCCTTAGTGTCAACAAATGTTCATAATCAAAATAAATATAGAACATTAGATGAAATATCCTAAATAAGAAATATCTCTAAAAAGATATTTAAATGTCTCTAATATATTCTTTCTTTTTTTTCCTAAAATCGTATTTGACATTTTAAATTAATCAAAATGACACAATGTCCGATCTTATTTGTCAAGATATGGGTAATGTCTTGAACAAACATATAATTACTCATCATTTCCTATATTTGAATTGGTGAGTTAATATAAACTCTATATTATGGACATATTAAAGAGGTGTCTCTTCAATTTGTTCATGTGATGTGACAAAATTATGTTGGATGCTTAAAGCGCCATTCACTTAAATAACAACTTATTAAGTGGCACATCTATATGAAAAGTAATTTATCAGATAGATTTTAGTACCTTCAGTATTGTTCAGATAACTTTTATTGACTGGGTCAAGCTGAACCGATTTAACTAACTTAGACTTGACATAAGAGGAATTTATTTTCTATTTAACTCAAATTACTATAACTATAGTTGAAAAAACAAATTGGTAAGGGATAGTTGAAAATTTAGTATATCAAAAAATGTATAATGTTCATTCTTGTTCGCTAAGGTGTGGGTAATATCTTGAAGAAAAATATGATTTACACAAAACTATAATTAGTTTGCGATAGATATATAAACGATCTATCTATTCATTTGTCGAGGATATATATTATGGCAAGACTCGCACATTAAAAATAGGCTTGAGCATCTTTTAACCCACATATGGTTGTAGACATCCTCATCAATTTGGATGGATGATATTACCCTACAAAAATTAGGGATGTCAAAATCAAACCGAAACGGAAACCGAACCAATATATCATGCATTTTCGGTCCGGTTAGATTTTCGATTTAGATAACCGAAAAACAACTATTCTTTTTTTTTTCGGTTCGGTTTGGTTTCTAGTTTGGTTCAATTAACGAGCCGAACCGAAATTCTCAACAAAAATTAAACGCCCAACTTAAAATTTCTCTTCTTTCTCACCCTTAATTCAATTTGATATCATAAGCAAGGGAAAAAAAGGAAAACCGAAAAACAAAACTGAACCAAATCGGGTTTTTAGTTCGGGTTGGACTTGTACCCTATCAATTCGTTTTGGTTTGGATTTCTTCAAAACCCAAAACCGAACCTAACCATTGATACCCTAACAAAAAATATAAGAATAAGTAAATAAACTCCTATTAACAAATTAATGGATTGCCTTTCCATTTTACCAAAAGGCAACTACCATTGCCCCTCTCAAAAGACTATTTTTCAACCAAAGCCGCTTCTTCCACACCCCTTTCAAATGTAAGTTTTAGGGAGTCTTTTCTTTTGAATTTGCATGATTATAACGGATGTTGAGAATTTTTTATATACTCAACTCTGTAACGTTGTTAATTTTTTTTTTTAAATGTCTATCAAAAAATCATGTAGTGATGACATGAAATGTAAGTAAAGATTGGACCATTAGATTCAATGAATAAAATGAAACTTTATACGGGTTATAAAGTAAAACATATATTAAAATTTTAACTAAAACAAATGCATTTAATAAAAACTAGTAGATAATGCTCTTCATTCTTACTTGTGCTTGGGTTAATTAAAAAATAATAGTTTCCTAGCCCAATACAATTTTTTCTTGTTTTGCAAAAGAGAGTCACTGGCAGATGGATTCAAACAAAGGCAATAATTAAGCCTAAATCAAGAGCGGACCCCACATTTGGCATCAACCTTCATTCCTGAAATGGAACTCAAAGGGAATAATGTGGTAAATAAGGTGATAGGCGGTGTCTGCGGTCACATTTGAGGTGAAAAAATATGAGCTTGAAAATATGGTCCATTTTCTAAAGAAAAAATGGGATAAAAAAAAAGGGTTAACTCGTTTTGAATAGGGTCCGATTTCTAATGATCAAATCTCAACGCATTCGAAATGACCCGCTTAATGACTCAGATGTATTAACCCACGCCCCGATAACCCAGACTCAAACCCACCCGAACTTGCTGTTTGCAGGTCTACTTCGAACATCTCTTTTTCCATCAACCTGAATTGTCATGTGCTCTCCCTGTCTATGACCCCTGTCTATGAACCAAAAGGCATAGACATTGACAGATTTGAATGGCAAAATATGGTAAACCCCAACCATCAGTTAAAACTTTTTTAAGTCTGTGTATGCTATTGCTACGCTTCATGTACGAGCTACAACAAAATGACCGTAATGAGAAGTTATTGGCTTTTCGGAGGATGTATCTCCGAAATTTTGCACTCTCATGACTTCGTGTCGCTTCATAAATTTTATATATATATATATAAAACCAAATTTGAACCATTAAATCTGATGAAACCCACCATTTTCAGCAGTCCAGATTTGACTCAATTTATTTGTTGTATATTGATTAATAGCTTAGATGACCGGCACATGATCAATTACATATCAGTTTGTCACACGGAATTGGTTCTCATGAATGGCTCTCTAGAAGTTTTCTGCAATCCGAGGCAATTTAATGAGAGCCTGAAAGGTAGGTCAATCTTATACCCAGCAATTCAAGGGAGATCATTTATTGGAAAGGGTGTTTGTTCAACTACTTGGTTCTCCAGCTAAGTCACCCTAAAAAGGGAATCGCTCTAAACAAGGAAAGTTATGTAGGTAAGGTAGTTGGCTCGGGGTGGTCCACGAGTGATACCTAAGTAGGAGTGTTTACTAGAGGAGGGATTTAGGGTTTTAGATCCATGTCTTTTCAAGTACTAAAGCCCTGGCCATATGATAAAACATGATGAAACTCAGCAATTACTCCATGCATCATCATGGCTCCCAAAGAGGCAAGTGGGGCTGTTTTTCCAGATTCGTTGTTAATACAGATTAATCCTAGCTGAAATCAAGTCTAGCTGCAAGTCAGCATGAGAGCTGTGAGAGAGCAGTTGCTGACCGTTAAAGATTTTGCAGGGTTGGACCGTGGGTGATTTTGTAAACACTGTTTGTGATACAGCATCAGCTATAGGTAGGTTACATAGTTAATGGGCTACATATTATTCTTGAGTAGCAGGTCAAGTCGTTGAGACAACTCATTGATGTCGATCATGTGTGACCTCTGTCTATCTTTCCCAAATAGGTCTAATGGACGAAAAAGACATCCTAAATATTAGTTTAACAACTGACGTAATACAAAAAAAAAAAAAAATTGATTTCTGATTGAGACAATATTGAATACAACCGATCAATCATGATGCATATATAATATACATCATTTGCCAACTTTTACATTTGAGTTTCGAATCTCTTGTTTCATAAATAACTTCTTCTCGCGGAGGCCGAGCCCCTAGAACCCCCTTATAACATTGTCCTTGTTATCAATTTGCGAGAACTTATTTTCTTAATTTATGTTGATATGAAGTCAATCGTATATCAAGAAATATTAAGCACGAAATTTATACCCTGAAACCTTTTCGGAAGAACTTCTACTGTATCCACCACCAAAAAAAAAGAAAAAAGAAATGATTTCTGATTGAGACAATATCCAGAATGTGCAGCACAAAACAGAAGGGAACTCATTTATTGCTTAACGTATGGTCAACAGTTCAGCTAGCGATTATTTCCACAGTAGCTGGTGACACTTAATGCTATGGGAGATCATGAAAGCCAGGGTGTAATTTGCTTTAAGAAATTGCAAGGTGATGCTTTTTGGATCCAGTAATAGAAACGAGGACTGTGTTTCCAACCAAGATCAATGAGCTGTTTTTTTTTTTTTTTTTTTTTTTTTTTGGTAAAAGTCAATGAGCTGTTTTCAGTTCATGGCAATGAAATAAGTTCATAAATGCAACAATATCCACCTGTAAAAATAATCCGTGTCGTAAGGAATTGTAGGAGGACTTGGTGCCACGCTTAAATTTTATCCTTGTTTGTAATTAACAATGCAAACACCTCAAATTTTCTTTCCATTCCATGTTGGGTTCCAATGCATTGCCATTAAATCTCTCTTTTCAAAACCCTAAAGAACTTGAGGATTCATTAACCTATCCATTTGTGGAGGCGCTCGAGCTCTGAATCTAGGCAGCAAGTCTGAGTCTCGAGACCTCAAATCTAAGATGAGCAACCTCAAACGTGAGATCGTGCACCTCAACCGTAGAAGGCGACCTCCATTAATGGAGATCGACCCTGAGCGAGAGCGAGAAGCATGGCCGCGGCTATTGAGTTAACGGTGTTTGTAATGGCAGTGGTCAGAGTTTAGTTTTAAAGCTGATGGAAGCTGAATTTCGATTCGTTGGGGGTGGGGGCTTAAAAGCGATATCTAACATGTAGAAAAAGTGCAACATTACCCAAACCATTATCTAAAATTAAGTTAGACGACAACTAGTACTACAAATTAACTTTGAGAGACTGCTTAAAGGAGGAAGATGATGTTGATGTTCGTGGTTTCTTAATCACTAAAAAGCAGGTGAACCTGCACAAAAACTCTAGTCCCCCATACTTATCGAGTTGCGTCTCTTTAATTAATTGAGTACCTTTTGTAAACCTCTCATTCTTTCTTTAACCCCCCTAAAAAAAAGAGAAAAAAAAAAAAAACCTCTCAGTTATATGTTGACATACATTCTTTTTGAATAATAATTCGACTTTAATTATGTAGTGTCGCGACCTCTTTTTTTTCTCGGCGCCCGCGATCGGGTACGAGCGCCTAAGGGAGGCTAATGGCTCGGCTGAAATTAGTTATGCCCGGACTCTCCCAAGTCCACCAATTCGCAACTTAATGGTTCAAGTTTTTAACCTGTAAATCAATTTTTAAAATGGAGTCGCCACTAATCGATTTGGGATGGGTCGATTAGAAACCCAGTGAAGTATCGGGAGAAATACTCACTCTGCTAAAACTGAGAGAAATTAGGATCGGGGACTTGATTACACTAGTTAATCACTAATGCCCTTTCGATCACCTAATCTTGTTTAAACCCCGAGGTTTTTGGATGTTCGGGGATTTTCCATGCATTTTGAGGAGGAAAAACATTTTCTAGATCTTTTCTAATTTTTTAGACACAAAAGGGATTTTTAGGAATTTTTTGGTATTTTTGGAAAAATACAAGTCTTTTTGGCTTTTCTGAATTTTTTGGCTTTTTCATGAATTTTTGACTTTTTTTGGATTTTTGGCATTTTTTGGAAAATATGAAATATTTTTGATTTTTTGATTTTTTGGAAAATAAAATATTTTTATCATTTTTCGATTTTCTGGAAATTAAAACATTTTTAATATTTTTGAAAATAAAATACTTATTATTTATTTATTTATTTAAAATATTATTTTATATTAAAATAATATAAAAACTGACCCGGGTCAGATCCGCGGGTTGGGTCCGACCCGGGTCGACGACCCAAAATGCGGACGGGCCCGCAACGCGGGCCCGACTCGGATTCTTTGCTTCTTTTTTTTTTTTTTAAATACAAGCCCGGCCCAAAATTTTTAATCGAAGCCCAAGGAACAAAAGGAGTCCCTATCCGCGTGAGACCGGCCCACCTGCATCCAAACCCGCTCGGCCCAGACTGACCGGAACCCTACCCGGTCAAGATCCACGCCCGACCCGACGACCGGCCCGGTTCCCGCGAGGAACCCTACCCAGATCCGACCCGGTCGCGACCCGGCCTTTCGCCGCTCCAAATCGCCCAAAACCCTACCCGGCTCTCGGCCCGGGTCCGATCCGATGACCCGAGGCCAGGACCCGGAAAATCGGGAACCCTAGGGTTCCCGATTCGCGGCGCCGAGGGGGGGGACGAGGCGTCCCGGCTGCAGCGCCGGCGACGGCAGCGACACGAACGGAGGACAGCAGCGGCAGGAGGACGGCGCGGTGGTACGACGGCGGCGACGGATGGTGATGCCGACGGGAACGGCGGATAGAGAGCGACCGGGGATTGGATCTCGCGGTGGCTCAAGGCAGCGACACGGCGAACGACGGCTAGGGTTTCCGACAGGGCATCAACGGCGGATTGACGAGGACGATGCATTAGAAGGCATCTGTTACCTGTTTGCGGCGTCTGGGCTCGGTTGGCGGTGTCGACAACGAGGCGGCGGCACGGCGAGATTCGGCACAGCAGCGACGTCGGGGGAGGGGGGGGACCTCTTCTTCCGCCCCTCTTCGCGGATCTAGAACTCCTTCGCCTTCTCTGACCTCGCTTCTCTCTCACTCCGGTCAGATCCGAGCCTCCACCGGCCAGATCTGACCTCCTCGGACTCGCTCGCCGGCGGCCTCCCCCGAAGTCTCTCAGTGGGAGGTCGGCCGAGCTCGCGACCCGATCCCTCTCTCGCTCGCTCTTCAATTCCTCCCCCGAAGTCTCTCAGTGGGAAGATCTCCAAGCTTGCGATGCCCTTTCGTCGACGGAGGTGCTCCTCTATTTATAGGCGAGGAGGAGGCCGGTCGACGGAGGTTCGGCCGTCGGCCCTCGCACGCCGGCCGGCCCTGGGTGCGGGCTGAACCGGCGTCAAATCTTCCCCCTTCCACGGAGGCATGCTCGCCTTCAATGTGCGTCCTCTCAGCCACCGGCCTACGCGCTCCTCTCTCTGTTGTAGGCTGTGCTCGAGCGCGTCTTCGTCGCCGCGCGTGACCTGCAGAGGCGGAAGAAGGAGGAAGGAAGAAGAAGATGGGAGGAAGAAGACAGAGGAGAAAGAAGGGGCCGGGCCAGGGGAGAAATAGGGCTGGGCCCTAGGCCCCGCGGGGGAGAGAAAAAGGAGGGTCTGGGCGCGAAGGCCCAGCTCAATGGGCTGCAAATTTTTTGTTTTTCTTGTTTTTATTTATTTTTTTGTTGTTTTCATTATTTATTATTATCCGAAGGAAAAACAAAATTTAAGAGAGATTAAGGCCTAATTTAAAACCCTAATCAAAATTTAGGTGTCAACAGCTGCCCCTCTTTGAAGGTGAGTTCGCAGAGGTTGCATTCAAAGACAAACTGATACCCAAATTTTGTCCGTTCATATGCAGTAGATTATATTTTATTTGGGACCTATTGTCTTATGCAGAAAATGAGCAATATAACATTACACATACTAAGACAGATAAGAAAATACCTGTAGTTACTTACCGGGAGTGAGTGAGATAGGGTGTGAGCAGAGTTTTGGCAAGTATCAAGGCGTCATCTTACCATTACATGAGGAGATTGCTTCTCTAGGACCGAACCATTCTTGGTCGCCTATTGGAGCAATAAGTGATTTGTCTAGGACCCGAACCTTTCTTCTGGTCGCCTTGACGAGAATTGCTTTCCAGACCCGAACCTTTCTTGGTCGCTGTTAGAGCAATAAGTGGTTTGTCTAGGACCCGAACCTTTCTTCTCGGTCGCCTTGACGGGAATTGCTTTTCAGGACCCGAACCTTTCTTCGGTCACTGTTAGAGCAATAAGTTGGTTTGTCTAGGACCCGAACCTTTCTTCGGTCACCTTGACGAGGAATCGCTTTTCCAGGACCCGAACCTTTCTTCGGTCGCGCTGTTAGAAAGCAATAAGTTGTTTGTCTAGGACCCGAACCTTTCTTCGGTCGCCTTGACGGGGAATCGCTTTTCCAGGACCCGAACCTTTCTTCGGTCGCCTGTTAGAGCAATAAGTGGTTTGTCTAGGACCCGAACCTTTCTTCGGTCGCCTTGACGGGGAATTGCTTTCCCAGGACCCGAACCTTTCTTCGGTCGCCTGTTAGAGCAATAAGTTGGTTTGTCTAGGACCCGAACCTTTCTTCGGTCGCCTTGACGGGGGATGCGCTGACCTTTCTCAGGGCATCTGCTTGTTGGGAGATAATACCTGGATGATCACAGGTACAAACTCTTGGAGGATACCTGGACGATCACAGATATCGATGGGGTACTTGGACGATCACAAGTACAAACTCTTGGAGAGGACACCTGGATGATCACAGGCATCGAAGGGGTACCTGGACGATCACAGTACAAACTCTTTGGAGATACTTGGATGATCACAAGATCGAAGGGGTGCAGACGATCACGAGCACAAACTCTTTGGAGATACTTGGATGATCACAAGCATCGAAGGGGTACCTGGACGATCACAGGCACAAACTCTTGGGGATACTTGGATGATCACAAGCATCGAAGGGGTACCTGGATGATCACAGGCACAAACTCTTGGGGATACTTGGATGATCACAAGCACCGAAGGGGTACCTGGACGATCACAGGCACAAACTCTTTGGAGATACTTGGATGATCACAAGCATCGAAGGGGTACCTGGACGATCACAGGTACAAACTTGGAGATACTTGGATGATCACAAGCATCGAAGGGGTACCTGGACGATCACAGGTACAAACTTGGAGATACCTGGATAATCACAAGTATCAAAGGGATACCTGGATGATCACAGGTACAAACTCTTTGGAGATATCTGGATGATCACAAGTATCGAAGGGGTACTTGGATGATCACAAGTACAAAACTCTGAAGGAAGAATCAAGGGCGTACCTAAAATATTCGTGAAGGTCTCTCACCTCCTGGTATGTGGGGATATCGAGGACGTACCTGAGATATTCTTGAAGATCTCTTGCCTCCTGGTAGTTAGAATATCGAGGACGTACCTTGGATATTCATGAAGGTCTCTCACCTCCTGGTAATTGGGAATATCGAGGGCGTGCCTCACATATTCGTGAAGGTCTCCCACCTCCCGGCAACATAAACTTGAATGTAGCACAAGGCTAACTTTGGATGGTCGCGAGGCACTCAAAAGTGGAACACTGGGTAGCCGCAGTGTAGAAATCTTGGAATACTTGGATGAACACAAGTATTTGATGATACGATCTGGGACCACTCTGGCTGGTCCAAGTGCTAGAAAGCATACCTGGACAATGGTGGGTACTTGATGATATGGGGATACCTAAACAGCAGTAGGTATTCAATGGTAAAGGGATACTTGGTCAGTCACAAGTATCAATATTCTTGGGACAACTCGAACAGGTCGAGTGTCAGGAAAAGGGAGTATCCGAACGGTGGCCGGTACTCAAAGACAATAGGATGCTAAGACAGCTGCAAGCGTTCAACGATAAAGGGATACTTGGTCAATCACAAGTATCAATACTCTGGGGACAATTCGACCAGGTCGAGTGTCAGGAAAATGGAGTATCCGAACGGTGGCCGGTACTCAAAGACAATGGGGATACCTAGACAGCAGTAGGCATCCAAACTCAAGGGACGACTCGAATAGGTCGAGTGTCGAGAAGAGAGTACCTGGACAGGGGTAGGTACTTTAAGACAAATGGGGATAAGGATATGCTTACCTAGCAATATCTTTGATCTCGACGAGAGTATGTTTGCTATATGCACAATATGCACACATGATTGTATATCTTTGTAAATTCATGAGCTCAAATGAGATTCATGCATGATAATTTTGTCGGTTTTGCATCTTTTGATTTCCAGGGAAGATTTTGAAAGACAACCTTCATTTAGAATGTAGATGTCTTGAGCATGCCAGATGAGGGACTTTCAGTCTGAAAGGACTTTCCGCTCACTCTCATGGAAAAGGCTATCCTGACCATTGATGCAGGATTTATAAGGACCACACTATCTTACTGTCATCATGTCCACAGGGGTCTGAGTATTCTCGCAAACGGTACGACTTTACCAATGTGAGAGGTCTTTGTTGAAATTGTGATGAAGTCTTGGTCAATGGCTCATCAAAGGGGACCATCAAGGTCGAAGCCGATGGACAAAAATGATGCACGATCATCTCCGGGTTTACAAGTCAAGAACCCTGCGAAAAGAGATAGAGTAATCTTGCTCGTACTTCTTCGAGCGATGTTTATAGACATATGAAATCCTACGTTAATTGAAGTGCCCTAGTCTGAAGAGACTTTTATAATGGGATGCAACGTAGACTTGGCTCACATGTAAGAGGGTGAGAGTTGGTGACTGTCTTGGCATTTGTCACTAGTCTTTCTTGTCAGATGGAGGCTCTACCAATTGAACCACAACAACAATTTTTTTCTTGGCTGTATTTTTGAGTGGAGGGCATTGGCCTTGCTTTTACCCGGGCACACGTTTTTTTTATGCCCCTATTTTTTATTCCAGTTCTTCATTCATGGGCATTGACCTTGCTTTTACTAGGTACACTGCTTTTTTATGCCCCTGTTTTTTCATTCTTGTCGTTAGAGGAACTAGCCTAGGCAAGTTCAATCACGACACTGTTGTTAGACTCTTGAGTCTTCATCTTCAGCTAGCGCTCTAGACTATGCTGCTTAAATGGCAGTAACTTCTGCTTTGCCTCCATGTGGCGGTGAAATTACAGACTCGACTGGGTGGTACAGTGAATACAAGTGCAGAAAGAATTGCTCTTCGTCATTCTAGGGCACTTAAATTAACGCGGGTGTTCATATGCAATAAAGACACCCGAAGATTGATGCAAGTGCGAGCAAGAAAATTTCTATCTCTCTTCTCACCTTGTGATGCTGCTTTGTCTCCGATCTGCCCCAGTGTGGGGTGGTTCTTGACGAGAATATGAGAGAAGCTTCACCAGTGTATGGGGCTCAATGGGGTGAGCGATGGAATGCCTCTCACTGTTTTGGTTATCGTACCATTCGCGAGAGAACTCTTTACCCTGCAGCCATGGAATCTTCTGCACTCATCTCACAAGTGTATAGATGGGGGATTGTGTGTAGGATATGGCTTGCCTGTCATCATTCGACGCGCCTCATCCAAAGCATGCTCAATTAATCTTGTATTCTTCACTTAGTTGTCTATTCGATAATCCTTAGTGGAATCAGTGACTTAGACAGGCAAAATCATCATGCAGAATTCATCTGGAAGTGACATGCAACATTTTGAATATGATGGAGTTTGAACTTTTCAAAACAAGTGAAAGGTTCTGACTCAAAAAAGACCATATTGACAACTTTAGGAGTTAACATAATTGTGTTTCCAAATATGTTAAATTTTGAATACTAAAAGGGTCATTCACAAAGGGGTGTCTATGGTTGTCCCTATTGATTAGGGATATGACACATGAAGGATCAGCCGGGGTTGGGGATCTGATTGGGCATCTCTGTTTTTGCCCCTGAGAAGAGAAGATGAAAATAAATCAATTAACAGGGCCAAAATTAAAGGTCAATTGAGGCCTGAAGGATCTCTGTCATTTGCTTTGGCGATTACTCAGGACGTCATTTCGTTTAGGAGAGTTTGTCATGCCTCTCATTGATTTGTTATCCTTGTTTTTGACAGTCAGGTGATCCTGCAACAAACAAGAGGGAATGTGTTAGTCACGAATTTTTTTAGAAGTCAAACAACTAGAAGCGATACAACATTACCCTTCACTAGATTGGATGGACCTGAAGTGCAAGTGGGACACAAAGTCCTATGTCTTTTGCTTCGTTAGGTCACCTGTTCTCTCATAATTTGCAAGTGCAGGAGAAGCAAAAAAAAAAAAAAATTTATTATTTTTTACCAAGCGGCTAACTGCCGCGTCGGGGATTCGAACCCCCGACTTCGGACCATTTCGCTTCTTCCCGGGTATCACTCGGCTAGAGGTGCCGACGGTGTCCGTAGGGCGCTGCCCTTTTTATTTAACCGAACCGGCTCTTGGACGACACATCCTTTTATACCAAGTTAGGTAAATTGATATGGGTCACTTGATTTGTCCAAATTATCCTTTAAGCTTGTTTCTTGAATCCTATGCTTCTGTCAATAGGAGAAAATATGTCAAAAGTGAGTTTAAATAATGGGAGTATTGGAAACGATACCAAATTACCCTTCCCGAGTTTATATTTGCTGACTCCTAGGGATCTACGAATGTTGATGACGGCCTCTTCGTCTTGACACGATTCGATATTTCTTTCAATTGGCCTTCCTCATTCGTGGCCATGCATGCATGATTGATGGTTGTTGATTCATCTTCAACGCCTTCCTTCGTGGAATTTTCTTGTCTTTGATTATATGATGATTAGCGGCATTGGGCAAAGTCATGTACTTCAAGCTTCTATGGAATCGAGATGGACAATCAAAACTTCCAATTCTTTGATGGCAATCACTTCTTGGGAGAGCATGTGTCTGGAGCATGAAGTGAGGTTTCTAGGCCTTAAGTCATTGTCTGAAATAAGGGGCTAGAGACTGCCTCGACTGTCTAGATTTCCTCCATGTTGACAATAGCCAATTCAAAGGAAGACAAGAAATTTCTTCTTTGTGCTTCTTGGCTCGTTGAAGCTGGAAATCCCATTGATGAAACCACAGCATCTAGCTGCTCGGGCACGTTGAGGGAAGAAGATGCTGCTCCGGCTTGAGAAGGAGTTGGGCAGGAGCGAGACGGAGTGCACAGAGCTCCTGGGGACGGCTTGATTTCAACCGTATGCTTGTACCTATTATGTCTTATCTTCCGTTTCCTGTAAATAGAAGAGAGAGGACATCATTTCCAAATTATATTCAGAGAATAAGACTTACCCTCTTTTGGTGTAGGACGAACTTCTTGCCCCACTGCCTTCTTGAAATGGTGTTTTTGAATTTGGCGAGCTCACATGATGCGCTTGCTTCAAATGCCCCCCGTCACACTAAGTCAAAAGTGACAAGAATGATCTTCTGAGACATGAAGTGAGTGAGTGAAAGACAAACATGATTAATCATCTTGTTTTAACAAAAGCTTTTGGGTGATGAAATATTTTTTATTTTCAAAATACGTTTTTTGGGGGAGAAAAAGCATGAGGAAGCCCAGCCCTCAGTATTCTCCTTGGATGATATTTTCTTTTCATGGTTGGATAACATCACTGGGCCGGTTTGGGATACCGCCTCATACTTTCAAAACAAAATATTAGAACTGTACATTAGATTACTGGAATGGAAAATACAACAGTAGCACACTAGACAGGATAAGAAACAAGCAACACCCAGGAAAACTCCTATGAAAAGGAGCACTTTGATAGTGTTGGTTTTGAAATCAAGCGCCTTTGAGTTCTTCGCCTCCAGTAGACTCGAAGTATTCGCATGAGAGGACCACTTCATTGAAGCTACGGAAATGCAACCCATGCAACCAACAGCGATGCTTGCGGGGTAAAGCTCCTATGAACAGCTTTATCATTTCTTCTTCGGCCAGCTGAGGGTAGGTTTGCATCATAAAAGCTTCCCACCTCCTTGCATACGCTCGGGAATCCTCCATGGGTCTTCTTTTGAAGTGAACCAAGTTCTGACAAGGCACTTCGGTTCCAATCGCTTTGATATCGAAGCGGGAATGCGAAGACAGCTCATTCCAATCTCTCATGAGGTAGATATCTGTTTGTGATGAACCATTGTAATGCGAGACCCGTAAGACTCTCTTGGAAGGTCCTGGGTTGTGAATGACATTGGGCCATAGTACCGACTTATTTCAAAGCATGGAGTGCGCAAGTGGGCCACGGGGCAAGTCGTGCCGTTATACTTGCGGAGATTAGGTATCCACATCTCTCCGGGGTCATGATCCTATAAGCGCAAGACGGGCTTGATGTATCTTGGTTAGGCCCTTTGGTTTTCCCCCTTTACATATCTCTGTTGTAGCGGTGAATTTTTCTGTTTCAGGAAAGTTGGATTCTACCGAGATTATCCCATTGCTTTCTTCTTGGTTAAAATTTCCGAATGAGGATGAAGTATTGAAGCTATCCTCATGGTCAGAGGACAAGCTTAGTACTTCGTTAGGATCGTAGCGGATAAAGACGTATGCTTCCTCTTCTGACGGGCCTTCATCCCCGGGTGAGAGTAGGAAACTTGATTATACGATGAATCGTCGTTTCATTGTCGAAATAACTTATTTGGAAGTTCTTGGGATTGTATTCTAGGGCCGGGAAGTCTTCAGGGTTGTATTCTTGGGGATGGTAGCCTTCAAAGTTGTATTCTTGGGAATGCTCGAAGCTTTGGTGCGGTGACTCGTCGGCAGATGCTGCATTGATCTGCTTAGGCTTTCTTTTCTTGGCTCCTGATCCAGACCTTTTGAGTAAGGCCCTTCGCTTTGCCAGCTTGATTCTGTCAAGGGAAGTGGGAGACATTAGAGTTTCACTGTCTGATTCACTTTCCAGGTTGATAGGGGTTGGTATTCTTTGGACCCTAGCTCTTGGAGTAAGCTTGGGGAGTTGTCTAGTTGTGCCCCGCTCTTGAACAGGCTCTAAGTTTATGATTTCGTACAAAAGCTCCTTGCCTTTCCTAGTGGGAAATTTTCCAGTAACAGGATGTTGCTCAGCTGCCCATTTATCATGCAAGGCTTCATTGACATGCTCTTCTCCTATCTCAGCGACTAACGGCTCCTCATGCTCCGCGATCATCGGCTCTTCGTAGGGCAGGGTGATGTCAGGGGTGATGTCAATATTATACTCTTGGTGAAAAACATGAATTAGTTCCCTCCAGGTTTTAAGGGGACTAATCTTCCTGACAATGTACCATCGCAAGGCAGGGCCAATCAAGCTCGATTGGTACGATTGAATCATCCTTCGGACCAGGTAGGCCTGCAAGTAGGTCTCTGGGCGGGCGGTATCAGCATACCTTTCGCATTCAGGTGCTTTGAGCTTTTCAGGGATCTCAATGCCGGCGTAATTGGACAGGTCCATGGGATTCTGCTCCTGCAGCTGGCTTAACTTTTTCATGATCCTTTCAAACTGTCTATGGTACTGGCTATTTTCTGGCAAATTTGCGGGTGTCATGACAGTGCTTAAGGCAACTACAGAGTTGGGCTCAGCTTGAGTGGATTTCATTTGTCTCGAGAGTTGTTGAAGGACAATGGACATCTGTCCCACGCCGTCTTCAATGTTAATGAGATGATTTTGTACATCATTCTGATCGGGTCCTATTGCATGAGGCCAATCACGGGCGATTGGTGGCCGGCCATTCATAATTACCTGTTTGTTGTGAAAACAATGAATGAGCACGAAAGTAAACAAAGATTGACCCATGGCAATGGTCTAAGTTTTTTATTTATCAAAAGAGGATTTATAGGCCAACTCCTAACATCTAGAACTTGAAATTGAAAAGACAGGATGAAATACTAGATATTAAACAAGAGTCCCTAAACAAAGGGACAAAACTTTCACACTATTTACACTAAGGGGCACACGATTGCCAATTTATATGCGACGGGGAGCCTTGTTCTTGCGAGGATGCCTACTTCCTTGAACTGGCTCTGAGGTGTGCATCCAGTCCATTCCCAAATCCCTTTCCATGAGCTCTGCTTGCTCGTGATGGCTGCTCTTGCTGATTGAGTGAGGGACTAATGGCTTCCATCTTTTCGGGATGCGATGGTTATGGATGTAGGCTGCAGAGGCATGGTGGGCTTTTTCTTCTCCCTCAAGCCCTTCAGGTACCACGATTCTTTTGCGATGGCACCTGTCTCAGGTTTCCTCAGCAATAGAAATTTCGATTGCATAGTCACGGCTTGTGTTGAAAAGAACTGGAGGGATCATCCCTTTGAAGGGCGGTGGAATCTCTTGAAGGGCTCCATATTGTCGTGCCACCCGATATGGATAATAGGGAATGGCGTCGGTGAGGCCGAGCAACGGAATTGGGCGGTTGCGCATGTAAGCAAAGCGGGCCCTCTTTTCATGGAACCAACCAGCATACCATTGGAATGCCTCAGGAGATGGGTTTCTTAAGAAGTTTACCCAATTTAAACAGCTTTGATTGGGAATGTATGGTCCTAAAACCATAAATTTTTGTAATGGATTTTCAAAAGCATTTGTTTCAGGCGATCGCATGAAGTCTCGAAATTCGCTTAGGTGAGAAAAGAACCGAGACTTGTAAAATTTCGGGGAGAGGCTCGCATGATTTTCTCCGAGTTGTCTTTAAAACGATTAAAGGACAAGAATGTTTCAGTTAAAATCATGTTGACATAATTCCCCCTCTTAAGATCGAGCAACTATCCATGCCATCTTGGGAGTTATGGCATTTCTTTGATGGGGAAGATGATGAGCCCGAAAAGGCTAGGAGGAAAATCTCACTTTTCGGGTCATAGGCTGATTTTGGAAACAGGCACTCATAAATTCTAGTGGGCGGGTATTATGGTTGTCTTCGAGAATTTGTCTCATGACATGGATTTCGGTTCCTAAAAATCGTGCTAACCCGCGCCATGGGAGGGCGCCTATCGATGGCTTGACAAGCTTTTTCTCAAGAGGCATTCCAAAGTGATGATCTTTGTATTCTTCCAGGGTTGGGGTTAGCTCAAACCTACCGAATATAAAAGTAATTGTCTTCGGGCACCAAAAATGTGCCATGGCTTGTATGACTTCAGGACGAACAGTGATTTGGATCAATGATAGGAGATGACCAATTTTGGCCTTTACGCGCTCTTGGGCAAACTGATCTAATTGACCCCACCATCTGAAGAGCTCTGCCTTGGGAGCAGGAATGAACTGGATATCGTCTTTCCCCATCGCATATAAACTAGGACTTGAAAAGTTTATCCTAAATTGCCATGGGCCAAAATAGAAAGACTGAGTAAAAAGAAATCACTTTGCTTTTAAAGAAAAATGGCAAGCACAAAGACATGCGCATGGGACGTGCGGCTCGATTTCTAACTCAGAAGGCTTGTTGAAATTAAAAGGATATCCGCCCGTCGCAGTCTCGCGTTAGCAGCATACCCTCCTAACCTCGGCTAAGAAATTCGGGGAAAAGAAGGGCAACCTCTACATCGCAGTCTCGCGTTCGAGGTCGTATCATTCTTAACACCATCCTAAAAATCCTATGGCGGCCCAGTCCGTGGCGGCGGGTTGTGTGTGCCATGTGTAGTGTTCAAAACAAGAAAGCATGCACAACGCAGGTTTATAATCACAAGATAATCTATTTTAAGCAAAATTAAAATAAATTTCTAAGCTTTTGACTGCATAAAGAAAAAAACCTAAGTTAGTAAAGAATTTAAACAAGACAAAAATGGCCTAAGTCCTCAAAGTCCCCACGGGTCGCCAATTGTCGCGCGACCTCTTTTTCTCGGCGCCCGCGATCGGGCACGAGCGCCTAAGGGAGGCTAATGGCTCCTGAAATTAGTTATGCCTTAGGACTCTCCCAAGTCCACCACTCCGCAACTTAATGGTTCAAGTTTTTAACCCGTAAATCAATTTTTAAAATGGAGTCGCCACTAATCGATTTGGGATGGGTCGATTAGAAACCCAAACAAGATCGGGAGAAATACTCACTCCCGCGCAAGAGAGAAATTAGGATCGACTGATTACACTAGTTAATCACTAATCCCTTTGGTACCTAATCTTGTTTAAACCCCGAGGTTTTGGATGTTCGGGGATTTTCCATGCATTTTGAGGAGGAAAAACATTTTTAGATCTTTTCTAATTTTTTAGACACAAAAGGGATTTTTTAGGAATTTTTTGGTATTTTGGAAAAATACAAGTCTTTTGGCTTTTTCTGAATTTTTTTGGCTTTTTCATGAATTTTTGACTTTTTTTGGATTTTTGGCATTTTTGGAAAATATGAAATATTTTTGATTTTTTGATTTTTTGGAAAATAAAATATTTTTATCATTTTCGATTTTCTGGAAATTAAAACATTTTTTAATATTTTTGAAAATAAAATACTTATTATTTATTTATTTATTTAAAATATTATTTTATATTAAAATAATATAAAAACTGACCCGGGTCAGATCCGCGGGTTGGGTCCGACCCGGGTCGACGACCCAAAATGCGGACGGGCCCGCAACGCGGGCCCGACTCGGATTCTTTGCTTTTTTTTTTTTTTTTTAAATACAAGCCCGGCCCAAAATTTTTAATCGAAGCCCAAGGAACAAAAGGAGTCCCTATCCGCGTGAGACCGGCCCACCTGCATCCAAACCCGCTCGGCCCAGACTGACCGGAACCCTACCCGGTCAAGATCCACGCCCGACCCGACGACCGGCCCGGTTCCCGCGAGGAACCCTACCCAGATCCGACCCGGTCGCGACCCGGCCTTTCGCCGCTCCAAATCGCCCAAAACCCTACCCGGCTCTCGGCCCGGGTCCGATCCGATGACCCGAGGCCAGGACCCGGAAAATCGGGAACCCTAGGGTTCCCGATTCGCGGCGCCGAGGGAGGGGACGAGGCGTCCCGGCTGCAGCGCCGGCGACGGCAGCGACACGAACGGAGGACAGCAGCGGCAGGAGGACGGCGCGGTGGTACGACGGCGGCGACGGATGGTGATGCCGACGGGAACGGCGGATAGAGAGCGACCGGGGATTGGATCTCGCGGTGGCTCAAGGCAGCGACACGGCGAACGACGGCTAGGGTTTCCGACAGGGCATCAACGGCGGATTGACGAGGACGATGCATTAGAAGGCATCTGTTACCTGTTTGCGGCGTCTGGGCTCGGTTGGCGGTGTCGACGACGAGGCGGCGGCACGGCGAGATTCGGCACAGCAGCGGCGTCGGGGGGGACCTCTTCTTCCGCCCCTCTTCGCGGATCCAGAACTCCTTCACCTTCTCTGACCTCGCTTCTCTCTCACTCCGGTCAGATCCGAGCCTCCACCGGCCAGATCTGACCTCCTCGGACTCGCTCGCCGGCGGCCTCCCCTGAAGTCTCTCAGTGGGAGGTCGGCCGAGCTCGCGACCCGATCCCTCTCTCGCTCGCTCTTCAATTCCTCCCCCGAAGTCTCTCAGTGGGAAGATCTCCAAGCTTGCGATGCCCTTTCGTCGACGGAGGTGCTCCTCTATTTATAGGCGAGGAGGAGGCCGGTCAACGGAGGTTCGGCCGTCGGCCCTCGCACGCCGACCGGCCCTGGGTGCGGCTGAACCGGCGTCAAATCTTCCCCCTTCCACGGAGGCATGCTCGCCTTCAATGTGCGTCCTCTCAGCCACCGGCCTACGCTCCTCTCTCTGTTGTAGGCTGTGCTCGAGCGCGTCTTCGTCGCCGCGCGTGACCTGCAGAGGCGGAAGAAGGAGGAAGGAAGAAGAAGATGGGAGGAAGAAGACAGAGGAGAAAGAAGGGGCCGGGCCAGGGGAGAAATAGGGCTGGGCCCTAGGCCCGCGCGGGGGGGAGAGAAAAAGGAGGGGGTCTGGGCGCGAAGGCCCAGCTCCAATGGGCTGCAAATTTTTTGTTTTTCTTGTTTTTATTTATTTTTTTGTTGTTTTCATTATTTATTATTATCCGAAGGAAAAACAAAATTTAAGAGAGATTAAGGCCTAATTTAAAACCCTAATCAAAATTTAGGTGTCAACATGTAGCCAATCCAAAAATTCAATGTCAAGACATTGACTTTTCAATAAATAAAAGTTGCTTTCGTCGTATCTTATGATTGTGCATGATTTCTTGTGTAGGTGAGATTTGAGATATAGTTTGAGACATTTCAAACGGATCCAACTAAGTCTTAAATCTTTTGTATTTATATTAATTCAGTCTATTTAGTCAATTTTGGCCGACCAATACTAACTTGGACATCGGTCGTCTTACGTGATGCCATTGAGGTTGGCAAAAAGAAAAAAATACAGTTTATAATTAAATTGGCACAATGTAATAGATTTAGGATTTCTTTGATAATTTTCCATTTACGTGTGTCACCATGTCAACCCTAGGTGATACGTTATGCAATAAATCCGTCATCTCAGCTCATTTTCATGCTCGCGCAACCTAGAGAAATAGAATACTGACGCAAGCATGCCGAAAGTGATGAATTAGCCAGCCGCTCCTATTTTTCTATATTTTTTTCCGGAAAAAAAGCAAGAAATGGTCCCTGTTGGCGGCACCGCATGCAACTCCTCGTTCCGAGAACCAACCTTTTTTTCCTTTCTACTACGTCGGACAGGAACTTATAACTATATGAAGCCTGTTTTCTTATTGCAGTCACGTAGCCAAGTGAGCATCTTACTTAAATTGCAAACCCAGAACTCGTTAGTGTCTCGCTCTCGCGCTCTTTCTCTCTCTCTCTCTCTCTCTCTCTCTCGACCCCTTCACCCCCCCCGACCATGGCTAGATTTCTGCATTCATCTCCGACGACCGTTCTTGCCGTGATCAGTTTAGCCAAGGTGATGATGGGAACTTTCCTATTTCCGTCTGCAGAGGCGGCTCGAGCGTTCTTCGTGTTTGGTGACTCGCTCGTCGACAATGGCAACAACAACTACTTGGTGACCACAGCCCGTGCGGACTCGCCCCCTACGGCATTGATTACCCGACTGGCCAGCCCACCGGCCGGTTCTCCAATGGGTTCAATGTTCCGGACTTCATCAGTAGGGTTTTCGTTTTCACATTTCAGCGCGCATTTTCTGTTTCATTATGATGCAAATGAGGTGCGGTTTATCAGCTGAAATATGAATTACTCAGGTCAGGAATTAGGTTCAGAGTCGACATTGCCGTACCTGAGTCCCAACCTCACAGGACAGAAGTTATTAGTTGGTGCTAATTTCGCTTCTGCTGGAATCGGAATTCTCAATGACACTGGAACGCAATTCGTAAGCATCATCTGTTCTAGCTACCTCTAGAATGGATAACATATATATCAACGATGAATCAGCATATAACATAAGATCTCTTCGTCAACTCGACTAAGTCAACAAATGAAGAGTAATACTCAGCCAACTCGCTGAGGCTTGCGTTTAGAAAGTACGGACGTCGTATACTTGCTGACATCAACGTTATTTAACATGTTGGAGCGTACAATGCAACGGCATCTTTCTTTCCCCAGTCTCATAAAACCCGTAAATTTCGTGTATATACCCCGTCCAGGTGATTATGAGTTAGATATACACACGATGCATGCATTGATGTCGACCTTTGCATGACATAGAAACTAATATTTCTCACACCCAATAAGTACTAAATCTGTAATGTATATCAGATATTATCATTCATTTGCAGTAGGTGTCACAAGCCATTTACCTCTAGGGCAGACGCAGCAAGCGATTGTCATCACTCATATCTCTTTCCGCTACTGATCTATCGGTATGTAAATGTCTTGTGAAGAAATGAAGTGTGTATTTTTTTTTTGGCAGATAAACATTATAAGGATGTATACGCAATTGCAGTACTTTGAGGAATACCAGAAGAGAGTGAGTGCTCTGGTAGGAGCTGAGAGAACTCAACAGCTGGTGAACCAAGCGCTCGTGCTCATCACCGTCGGAGGGAACGACTTCGTGAACAACTACTTCCTAGTGCCTTACTCGGCCCGGTCACGCCAATTCACGATCCCCGAGTACGTCAAGTACCTCATCTCTGAGTACCGGAAACTCCTCGAGGTAATCGAATTCGATCCCTTTTGGCTTCCTTTGGATTTTGTTGATAAGTCTCTTTTCATGCAACGTCGCATTGTCTATCCTTTTTTCTCATTAACTTTCAAGTTCAGCCGTAGCTTTTTCTCCGTGCCTTTTTCTGGAGCAATGCCGGAGAAATTTTACTCGAGTATTATTTTACCGGGAAGTGGTGGGGGCTTGGGGGATCCAATTGAACTTAAGGACATGTCCATCAACTATCCAATGTGCTCAACCAAACATATTAAAAGCTATGATTATCTGATTACACAATATATATATGTCCTGCGTGCAAAAATAAAAATAAAAAGAAGGCACTGAATTTGATACTTGACTCAATCACCAGTAACCCTTTACCAAGCAAGGGCCTTAACTAGCTGAGAAAATATTGTACAATACAATATATTTTTACCAAAAACAGACGTAAAAAATATAAAAGAGGACATAACTCTTCACATTTTTGTTTATCATTCAATGTCAATGTTTTTATGGCAATTATGGTATTGCAGAGGCTGTATGAGCTCGGGGCGAGGAGGGTGCTAGTGACAGGGACAGGGCCGCTGGGGTGTGTCCCGGCGGAGCTGGCATTGCGGGGCAGGAGCGGGCAGTGTGCGCCAGAGCTCCAGCAGGCTGCTTCGCTCTTCAACCCTCAGCTTACCCAAATGCTCCAAGGGCTCAACCAGGAGTACGGCTCTCCCGTGTTCATAGCCGCCAACACCGACCTCATGCATGGTGACTTCATCAGCCACCCTCAGGCCTATGGTAATCTTAATCATACATATGCAAACTAATATGCCACATACATACATATTCTCCATATCAACATGTCATATGTTTCAGCATTGATCACAACAGCTTACCTAAATCGATGGCAATTAGAGATCACGACGAGTATCTTGCACATGTTCTTGGAGTCAGTAGTTTGTCTAAGTCTATTGAAGCTGTTAATTATAAGGAGAAAAGGACTTTTGATAGGGAGGAAAAAGCATGCTGCAATGCAAAATAAAGTTTCTCATGCCACCGATATGTAGATTCAAAGCCACAATTTAAAAGGAATCCTAATATGGTCATGCTATGTTGACCAACAATGTATCATAATTTACACATATGTAATGATTCGATGATATTATATTGATGCAGGATTTGTGACATCAGAAGTGGCATGCTGTGGCCAAGGGCCTTATAATGGGATCGGGCTGTGCACCACTGCATCGGACTTGTGCACTAATCGAGACCAATATGCATTTTGGGATCCATTTCACCCTTCACAGAAGGCGAACGAATTGATCGTCCAATCCATCATGAAGGGGTCCGCCGAATACATGTACCCAATGAACCTCAGCACCATCCTGGCCCTTGATTCTCACCTGGTCTGAAGAATTTAATCAATTCAAAGCTGCCTGAGAGGCTTCTGTTTTTGTTTTAGTCGTTTTCTTGATACAAAGCATTGTCTTGTGGTCCGTCTGAAGTTACCAAGGAGGACTCGCGCAATTTCCACGATTGATGAATGGGTCCCGATGAAGTGTTCTTAATATCTATGTATGAACTATTTTGGTTATATGTCCTCAAAATGGGGAAATTTGAGTTTTAATCCTCTTTTTTTTTTTTAAGTTAGCTTGTTGTATTTACTCGTCAAACCTGTCATCGATATAGATCAAATAAATCACGGGACAAAGTTGATGGACTGGTTTTACTGTGGAATGAATGAATCATGTTGACTCGAGAATAAATTCGGAGGTTCGATTTCGGGCAAATCTTGCATCAGTTACCAGGGAAGAAATTTAAATTAGCTTGAACAAAACAACTCATGAACTTTAGGCTGCCAATTCTTCTTACACATAGCTAACAAAAATTAAAAGAAGATGCTCTAATCAATTAGGATTCTAGTGAACAGGACTCATTCCAAGCACAGTAGCTTCTTCTTCATCACCTGAGGCCATTGACGTAAATTGACAAGCTTAAAAAGAAAACGGGCCCTAATGGGCCACACAGTAGAAGAAAACAAATGAAGCACACGTGATCATGGGCCGAAGCTGAATCGCCCACTAGGCATGAGCATCTAATGGGCAGGCTTGAACGATGACATTCGTCCGATCGTAAGAGTCAATCCTTCTTTGATTTTCTTCTGTAATTTGAATGGGCCTACGCCGATCGTTCCCTTCCCGGCCTACCTAGGCCCTTTCAATTTTTTCATAAAACAAAAATTTAATGATTTTTTTTTTTTAATCATGGGCAAATTGGCGCTATGGTTTTTCTGTTCCAACGCTATGCCTAGGCTATCCAAGCACAAGCATCTGAACTATTTACTCAGAAGGACTAGCCCCAGCCCATCGATCAAGCCTACGGCAATGTAACCCCTTTGAGGTGATGCAAGCCTAGGGTAGGCTTTCTCAAACAATAGGATTGGGAGAGTGACTCACACACAGAAACAGGACGAACGGGAATTTCAGCACTGCGCAAGCTTAGGAGAACAGTCGTATCTTTGTCGATACAGATCGGATCGACCTGATTCCAAAGCCAAATGAACAAAGACTTCTGGATCTACAATTTCTCTGTTTTGGGTTTTCTGAAATAAGCACTGTAGGATAGTCGAAATTGGGTTGGAAGTAACGAACAGAACAGGAAAAGACAGGAACTTCGTTGGTTGCTCTTCTAGGCCTCCAAGGAAGTTGAGGGGGCACCGATTCTTCTAGATTGATGACTGCAACTCTTCAAGGAAGGATGCAGATTTCGAAAGCTCCAACTCTTCAAGGACGGAGTGAAAACTCTTATAGGTTTTCAAGATATGAACTCTACAAGGTTCACGATACTTGCTTCAAAGCAAAGATTTTCATTCATCAAAAGTCATCTGTCTTCTACAAAGGATTGGATGGCTTATATCATCAAAGAAATAAAAACAGAGCATAGAAACTTGAAAGCATTAAAGAGCCTAGAAACTAGAAAAATAATAAAGAGCTCAGGAACTAGAAACTAGTAAAAGCGTAATGTCTTCATGGCTCCCGATGTGTCTTCTTTCAAACTTCTGGAATGGACTCAAGATATCATTATAGCTTCTCGGTTTTGTCGAGCTTGAATGCGGGCCGATCTTCTTGGTCGAGAGAGCCGGTCTTCAATGTGGGCTGCATCATCCTCCCCATCTTTAAAAGAATTCGTCCTCGAATTCTTGCCATCATCATCAGAAGAATCTCCCACCCTACTAGGTGCCAACGTAATCTTCTTGCCTCCAAATTCAAAAGAATATGTATTTCGATAACCATCATGCATAGTCCTTCTATCGAATTGCCATGGTCGACCAAGAATAATGTGACTAGCATCAATCGGTAGAACATCACACAATATCTTGTCACTATAAACAGAACCAATGGACAAATTAACAAGGCATCGTTTTGAAATAGTTACCTCAACGCCTTTCTTCAACCACGACATTTTATAAGGCGTAGGGTGCGTTTTTTAATTCCAACTTCAGCTTGTTTGACGATACTTCAAAAATTATATTCTCACAACAACCAGAGTCAATAATTAATTGACACACCTTTCCCATGATTGTGCAAGCAGAATGAAAAATATTGGTACGCAGCCACCTATCTCCAGTGTCATCTCGAGGAGTAAGAAAAATTTTCCTCACCATAAGAAGTTCGCCACTGTCAGCATGCACTATTTGTTCATCATCCGCAGCTTCTTCATCATTGTTCAACTCCTTTTCAAGTGGATCCTCAGCACTCTCATCAGAATCATTATCCACCAAGAAGGCTTTACCGGCTGGTCGATTCTTATTGATTCGACAATTGCTAGCACAATGACCCAACTCCCCACAAGAATAGCAATGTATTTCGGAGGTAGCAAGTTGCTTCGAAACATGGGGTTGAGTAGAAGGCTTACTAGCAGATTGCTGTCTCCGAGAATGAGAGCACTCCATTTTGAGTGCCCGTTGGTGTGCATCCCCTAAGTCCCAAATGTCGAGGACTTCCAAGGCATCTTGAATGTAAAATTGAAGACCGTTCAAGTATTTGTTCACAAGCACATCCTCTGGGTCCTGGATATTGTTACGAATCACCAACTCATTGAATTCATTGGTGTATTGGTCCACCGTTCGTGTACCTTGTTTTAGATTTTGGTACTGTTGGTAGAGCTCTCTCTTATATCCTTTGGGAAGAAAATATTTTTGAATCTTGCCCTCCATCTTTCTCCACGAAGTGACTGGTGCTTTGCCAACGGCTTGGCGAGTTTGTTTTTCACGTCTCCACCAAGCAATCGCCTTGCCTCGGAATCGCATAGCAATGATCCCAACGCGACGATTCTCCGGAACATTTCGATGCTCAAACACCTCATTCACAAGTGTTAGCCAATCAACAATTTCATCAGGAGACTCATTACCTGTAAATTCTGGAACATCTTTCTTGACTTCCTTTTCCCAATCTGGCTGACGAATATGTTGTAAACGATGTCGAACATGCCTCCAACCGTGAATAGATTGAACACTCTCCGAAGAGGAAGAGTCACCATGGGAATCTTCAGTCTTGGAACAGGGTGGAGAATTATTTGCTTCAGCCATCAAATGCTGAACTTCTTGCGTCAATTCATCAATTTGTTGTTGCATATTCTCAGCGAGTGTGTGCAATTCATTGAGGGGAACGGTTCTGCCGCCACGACACCTAGCTTGTCTTGGAGGCATTGTCCTCTCCTCCAAAGCTCTGATACCAAATGATGCAAGCCTAGGTAGGCTTTCTCAAACAATAGGATCGGGAGAGTGACTCGCACACAGAAACAGGACGAACGGGAATTTCAGGACTGCGCGAGCTCAGGAGAACAGTCGTATCTTTGTCAATACAGATCGGATCGACCTGATTCCAAAGCCAAATGAACAAAGACTTCTGGATCTACAATTTCTCTGTTTTGGGTTTTCTGAATTGTATGATAGTCGAAATTGGGTTGGAAGTAACGAACAGAACAGGAAAAGACAAGAACTTCGTGGGTTGCTCTTCTAGGCCTCCAAGGAAGTTGAGGGGGCAACGATTCTTTTAGATCGATGACTGCAACTCTTCAAGGATGCAGATTTCGAAAGCTCCGACTCTTCAAGGACGGAGTGAAAACTCTTATAGGTTTTCAAGGTATGAACTCTACAAGGTTCATGATACTTGCTTCAAAGCAAAGATTTTCATTCATCAAAAGTCGTCTGTCTTCTACAAGGGATTAGATGGCTTATATCATCAAAGAAATAAAAACAGAGCATAGAAACTTGAAAGCATTAAAGAGCCTAGAAACTAGAAAAATAATAAAGGGCTTAGGAACTAGAAACTAGTAAAAGCATAATGTCTTCATGGCTCCCAAGGTGTCTTCTTTCAAACTTCTGGAATGGACTCAAAGATATCATTATAGCTTCTCGGTTTTGTCGAGCTTGAATGCGGGCCGATCTTCTTGGTCGAGAGAGCCGGTCTTCAATGTGGGCTGCATCATGAGGTCTCATACATTAAGGTAGGCATTGGCAATTAGATCCTAACATGGGAATATCAAACCTCGCAATCCCGTTGGGGTGGTGATGATAGCGTTACCATGGGGCAGCAAAGGAAGTCCAAGTCAGTCGTGGATATTCCTACCATCGATGGACTGCAAGGATCAGCAAAGATTCCCACGTTGCATTGCTTAGTGAAAACCCAAAGCAAGGAATCTCTTTCATTTTTATCTTCGTTGTTGAGGTGAATTGTGCCGTTCTAACATGGAATCAAAAACATTTTAATCCGAGTATATGTTCTCCTCAGTGTTATTCCATCGCCGAAATGGCCACCTGCAATCATAATCGTGGAAACTTCCTTGTGATTGCCACCGGAATTCCACGTTAATCAGGATTCAGGACTGTTCGACCAAGGAAGGTTACGAATAAATGCCATAAAGTAGAGATTGGAAGATCGGCAGGGGGTAAATGAGAGTAAAAACAGCTCACAAGCCAAAAAACAGAGGGCCAACTACCAGTACAACTTGTTTGGCATGATGGGTCATATATTTGCTTCTGGAGTTATTCATCTACGGTGTGTGTTCTTCTTGATCATGCCATTAATAGCATCGGCAATCCACCCGTTGGATCATGTAATAAATCCAACTTTAGTATCTCCTCTTTTCACTATATATACACCTGGTTGCAATGTTGAAATGGCATCAATTACAGCTTTCTCTCCATTTTGATTTCATCTTTGGTATCTTCTCTTTTGCAAAGGTAAAAAGCATTGCATTAGAGAGCTTCGTCTGTTATATCATGAAAGTCTTCATGCATGTTCATCATCCGTGTCTTATATTTTCTCTCCATTTTTTTTTATTAGTAGGTGCTCCAGCGACACGAGTCAATGGCAAGCCCCAGCACCGGGATCGACAATGGACATGACGAGGAAGGTGATAATTCTGGATTGATGAGAGTGTTGATTGTGGGTGATGATGTGCTCGAGTGCAGAGTCCATGAGACGCTTTTTGGCAAGCTCGAAGTAAAGGAGGAAGTCCAGACTGAAATGGCCACAGACAAGGAAGACTTGGATCTTCACCTTTCTGGTTCATCTTTTGATATTATTCTCATGGACATTGATTCGCCCATCATGGATGGCCTTGAAGTAAAAACTAATTAATTCTTCATTCTATCTTTTATTTGACGCATATACATATATATGAACAATATCAATTTCACATAAAATGTACTATTTCTTCCTTGTATTCGCATGTGAAGGTGACGAAGGAGCTGCGAACGAAGGGGGTAAAGAGCATGATTGTGGGACTGACTTCACAGAATGCCGAAGCGGACAGGGCAGCTTTCATGGCGGCGGGCCTGGATGAATGCCTTGAGAAGCCATTGACTGATGAGAAGATCAAGTCTCTTGTTGACACCCTGGAGAAGAACAACTAGAGTTGGGAGCATCAGCTTATACCCAAAGGAGGAATAATGAGTGATCATGCGAAATATAGAGTTGTAGGGTTCATCTAGTTATTTCGATTATATAGATCTAAGACAGAGCATGGTACATGAGTTCTGTAACCGTGCAAGTCATTTGCTGATTATATTACTGCTTATTAATCAAGGGAAGTAATGGAAATCGCGGGTGTTTATTCTCCCCTCTTGCGTGATGGACATTGTTAGGTGTTATTGCGACGATTCACTGTCTGTTGTCCACATATTTTTTTCCTATACTCTTGTAGTTTATATTTAATTTTCAGTTTGTCATCAATTATTCATATACTTACTTCTAATTTTCTGATGGCAAACTCCCACAGATTTTGGGGACCATTCTCGTGTACAACAGAACAAGTTCATAGTGAAAAAACATAATGCACCCAACTTTTTAACATTTGGTAGAAATACACTCTTTTGTTGCACAAAGTTGATGAGTTTAGCACTTATATACAATAAGCTCATCGCTGATGTTGATCATTTAGTGCAGTAAGTTCCTTGTTTGTTGTATAATACTCATGTAAGTTTTTCTTTTTCCCAAGCATGGTGCCTGGAAGGTAGGGAATAAGATACTGTTCTTCCAAGCTGCCGATTCTCAGCAGCCCAATTGAGAAGAAGGTTTTAATTCCACTTTGTTTATGAGCATATGATGATATTCCGGCAGCATCCAGAGATTATAAGACGCGGCTTGCTTGAGGATTAAGGGTGCAATATACCGAGATATAGTATATTCAGCAAGTTGCCCCACAGATTACCAAGTCTTCAGAAGTTGAATCTGTTTTCCCCTTCTCAACTCCAGGGATGAACTGCTCCATAACAACTATGATGACTTGGTGATTTGTAGGATTTCCTCACCTCCAGCTGAACAAGGCACATCATCTGATATGGAAGTGGTCTTCGATAACTTCTACATCCTCGTACTGTTTCTTCTCCACTTTTCTTGTACAAAAGCAAAACTCTCTAGCACCATCTCGAAGCAGCAACATCAAGTATAGATCATTTCTTCTTTGACAATCTGACCTCTCGGAAAGATTGAATTGGTTGTCTACATTGCAAAAGGAAAACTATATCCATATCTATATTCATCCTGAAAATAAGCTTGTTCTCAATATCCCCTGTTTGGTACCAAATACCATAGTTTTTAACATTTACTTGGTTGCATTTCTCTTTTTTTACTGCACAAAAATTGATAAAGTATTCCTGCGTAAGATACTGTCATCGCAAGCTGCCACTGCTTTGCGACCTAATGAACAGAAGGTCTTAGTGCCATGCACAGTACCTTAATCATCTAGAGCTTACAAGACACATTACTTGAGGATGGACAGTACAATTTATTTACTTTCTTGTACTGGTGAATCTTGCAACTTGCTGAATTCTCTGGGAATTTGATGCTTCAGGAAGGTCATGAGTTTTCTGTTAAGAAATAAGGAAGAACCACGTTAATCCTCCCCAGATGACCAAATTTCATTTACTGCTTTTAACTTTAAAGTTCTTGATAAAGTATAGATCACGACTCAACAGAAGATGAACAGCGAAATCTTTTACACAGATCAGGATGATTCTGACGAAGAAACAGCAAATAAACAGACACCACTACTGCGGTCAGCTCTGCTACGGACTGGAGTCAGCAATACTTCTTAATATAACATGCAGAAATGGGAGAGTTGTTGTAGATGTCTGTCTAGATGATGGCAACTTTTTAACTCGTACCTCTGCTGTAAGCTTCACATCCAAACCGTTGTCAAAACTGAAATTTTATGAGATAATTGTCCTTCTCTGCTTATGAAGTATGGAAAGTTCTATGGCTGAAGCGCTCTCTATTCTCCACTGAACACCTGCTCCATATAAAATATGGGAGGGTACTCAATTTGGTTATAGTGAGTCTCTGTCGCCCACTTCTTATGAACTTTCCATATTGGACTTTCCTCAAAAGAAGGAGAGGGAGGGAGTGCTTTAGAATATGATATTTTATTGCTCATTCACCATTGAGATGAATTATTGTTTAACTTAAAGACTACATTAAATGAAAAGACAGTTAATTCAACCTTACGATACATAAAGAATTAGGTTGTAATTTTGAGGTGGACATTCAAGAGTACTAGTGAAATGGTTCCACGTCCAATAAATGTCATGATGAAGAGCAGTTAATATATTTAGCTGATCCGAAACTTGTTGGCTTAAGTGTTTGGTCAAAGGTAAGTCCAGCAGAATATGTTAATAAGTCTAATTAAGCTCTCTCAAGGTAATCTACTTGATGAGGCAGGGAAACGACTGCTCTATTCATGGATGAAGATTGGTTGACCCAGGACAGTGCCCCTGCGTGATAGGCAGCATAAAATTTGTAAATCTTCAAATGTTATGCATGTTTAGTTGTAAACACAATGGACGAATCATTCCACAACAACTTCAAGCACGTGTCCATTAATTTCAAGTTTCTCCGATTAAGAAATGAATACCAACCTTCATGAAGCAGTGCGATGACCTGGGACTGAATCTATGGAGGCCAAGTCTTGAAAAACAATATCAAGTGATAGTATCTGACCATGTTTGTTTTGAAGCTCAACTTGTTTGAGTAAGGACTGTTGTTGAAAGGGTCAATCTCCATCTCTTAGAAACTTTTGCTTTTACATTCATGGAGGAAATATTCTGTGGCTGACGATGTTGTCTTTAATATATTATAAAATTTGACCAACTCTGTTATTTGGAGGAAAATACAAAGAACATTCTGGGCATATGCTTGCTTGCAAAGCACTTTTTGTATGTCGGGCTAAAACATTTCTCATCCGGACTAAAGCATTTCTTAAGGTTGTTTCACACAGCCAGGCCTTGATAAGAAGGTTATCTCATATTCTGTTGCAAGTCTAGATAGTCTCATATTTTGTGGAATGGATTTGTAGATGGTGTCGGATGAGCCTGCTTGAGAATCAACACGATTTTTACTTTGGTTTTTTATGTTGTTGTTGAAATTTGAAAAGTTCTTCAAGCAAGGATTACCTTAGCAAGCATGTATTGACTAATGCACTAGAGAGAGGACTATGCTGGGAATAGATCAAGAAATCAAGCAGCACACCTGGACGTGATTGTTTAATCCTGAGTTTAAAACCAAGTCAAATAAAATATAGATATGGCATTTCAGATTAAATTGACACGACCGGATATCCATTTGATCCTGTTCAACATCGTTATGCTTTGGTTTAATAAAGAAATTTCCTTACTATTTTTCAATTGAGGAAGCTTCAAATATGCCATGGTCCATTGGCGTTTAGATCATGAGAAAGTATTTGAAGATTTATAGTTTCAGTTACTGCATTGCGCATCACCTACCTCCATGTAATGTAAGTCACAACACCAGAGGCAGTCCTGCATACAATTTTTGTTAACCTTTCCTGCATACAACACTTACAGGCAGTCTGCTTATTAAAGTAAATTGGATCACATGAAGCTTTTTTAAAAGGGAAATATGTGCAGGAACTCCATGGCCTTGCCCGGTGTACGTATATCATGTACTTCTGCTTTTGATTCTTTTAGGCATTGCATGGATGTAAAAGTGCAGCACAATCAGCAGCCAACCAATCTTGGTTCTGCTCATTAGATCCAAAAAGAACATGTACATGAACGATGATTAAAGAAAGATATCGAATAAAGGGAGGTTATTTCTAGACTTCTGCCAATGAGGACTCACTTATAGGAAATTGCAGAAGAAGGGGCAGAGCTGTTAAAAGTGGTTACACGATGGTGACTTTCTATCGTAAGACTATGGTCACCTCGTCAAAAGTCTGGTGTCGACCTTCTTAAAAACACTGCATCCGTCATTGGATCTTCTGTTTCTAATCCTTCTCTGCGGAGTAATTAGTTTATGTACTGCATTTTTCAAACGACTCCCACTCTCGACTCTCCACCTGGACCGATAAAAGTTTTACGGTAGACGCCTTCAATCTGGTTTGTTATTGTTCATTGCTTTTCCTTGCGGAACCAACCATCTAAATTAAGGTTCTTGAGACGTAATGTGATGTAATCTGTCAATTTCCCTTCTCTGAGCTTCCATTTGACCGGAGCAAGGAAAAATAACACCAATGGAGGGCATAGTTGAGACTTATGACGTTGAGTTATCATAAGAACCGAACTAAACTCCCTGCACCAAACGCAAATAATAAAGTCACTGTAAGGAGATGTTCATTTTCACTCTGTCAATTCTTGAGTACTCCTTTGGGTTCTGGCTCAGGGTGTGGATTATTTTAGTTGAAATCACATAAGTTGATTAGACGGACATGTTCTGTTTTGTCTGCTGGATCTTCTTGGTATGTCACCTACAAATTTTCTTCTGAACCATGATATGTTTAAATTTGTTCGATACAATAGCCATAAAGTCTTAAATTATTCCAAGCTAATGGTGAGACGCAACTTAGCTTTCCAGTTCTTTTTGGAAATTGTCAAAATAAGAGCATAGCAAATGACGCATTCGTGTCTCTGCATTTACCTGCTATATCAATTCATGGTATATAATATTGATTGCTTCTAGGAATAAATCTATGCCATACGTAGGTTTTGACTTTGTCCTACAGACATGCATTCACACTTATATGTATGGTGTGTGATGACATGGAAAATAATTTCCAGCTGAGTTACAAGGTTTCAAACCGATGTTTCGACTTTAGATGGAAAAAGATTGCAGGAAAGATAATCTTTCGGCTATACTAACGAAAAAGATAAGTAATCTGCAGAATTTAGTACGCCGGAGATAAAATGAGAAATGTCATCCGCGATAATTTATCAAAAACTTGAACTCATGAAATACTGTACGGTAACTTCCTCTTCCAGGATAATGAGGTAAATTAAAGCTGTTTCTTTTTTTATTTTCTTTGGCCTCCTGAGGGCGGTGTCCGTAAATGATCACACTAATGTTTTCTTCAAGCACTCTCTTAACCTAACCAGACTATTTATTAGGGTAGTACATTCTTATGATGGTAGCCATTTCAGAGTACACATTTCCTTGATCTGATAAACATTATTTAAATTTAGATAACATCCTTTCGACCTCCGAATTTATCACAGTTTAATATTGTTTTACACTTCTGGATAGGGTGTGCTTTTCGTTTCACATTTGTAGCCCTTTTGTTGAGGCATGAATCCGGTCATCGTCATTATGCATGAAGAGAGAGAGAGAGAGAGAGAGAGAGAGAGGTAACAATGTTTTATTTGAATCAGTCATACATGAGATACATGGATTAATTGTGTGTGTATAACAACCACCTACGGTAACAACGTAAATTTTGTAATTCAATTATTCCAGGCAACTTATGTTGGTCATAGATTCTTTTAGTTGTTGTCGTACCAAAACTGCGCCTGCAGATAGTCAACAACCTTCTTGTCCACTTGGAAGGCCTTGGTGAGAACATCAGCAGAAATGGGTGGCTTTGCTCCGAAGACGGCATTAGCAATGGTAATGACTCCGGGGTTCTGGCTGCTAAGACCGGCAAAGGCCAACGCATACGTGTTTCCGATATTCAACTGGAAGTGAATGAGACCGATAGGGAACACAAACACGTCCCCTTGTACAGGACTTTGGTGAAGAGAGTGTTGTTTAATTGGTTGGACGTGACGAAACCAACGAGTAGCGTACCCTCCACCACAACTAGAATCTCGGTGCCACGAGGGTGAGTATGAGGAGGATTTAGGCCACCGTGAGCGAAGTCAATGCGAGCCATGGATATTCCCAGAGTGTTGAGACCTGGAAATTGATCAACGAAAGCTGGTGTGACTTTTGATCCGAGCGGGTTCGATGTGTTTCCAGGAATCCTGAACCCCTTGAAGAGGAAATCATCAGCCGTGGCTTGGTTCGGGTCCTTGCAGAACTTTCCATTCACGAATACTGCATAAGAAAAAGAATTCACGTTAAAGTTTGGACATCATAAGGCAGAAGCCAAAGACACGGATGATGGAAGAATGGAAGACCAACCTCCAGAGCTCAGATCATTAGTGGCCACGCATATGTCCTGAAGAGGACTCGGGTCATAAGCAAAAGCAGTGGCAGTCGCCAAAGCCAAGACGAGAAAGCTGATAGGAAGAAACTTCATTATGGTTGTGGACAGGGGTTAGGGCCTTGATCTCCTCAAGTTCTAATCCTTGCACAGGCTAGTATTGCTTGAGGGAGGAGTGAGGGGTTGCATGGCAACACGATCTCTCTTTATAGATGGAAATGTTTGACCCAGTCTATAGTTTATTCAGCAAGTTTCCCTGCAGATGATCAAGTCTTCAGAGGTGTTATCTGTTTTCCCCTTCACAAGTCCGAGGATGAATTACTCTATAACAACTACGACGACTTGGTGATCTGTTTGACTTTGTCTCCTCCTGCTTAAAGAATTCACATCACCTGATATGGAAATGGTTTTTGATGAAGTTTCCATCCTTGTACCTGTTCTTCATTTCTTTTACAACTCTTTAGCATATCTCAAAGAAGGCTACCTAGTAAAGAGCATTTCCTGTGCGAAGCCTAATATCTGAAAAAGATTGAATGGTCTAGATTGCAAAAGAACACTTTCCATAGGCATCTTTCTCTCCACCGACCACGGAGGCAGTTGCGTGAGGGACTTCCAAATATGCTTGCTCGGCGATTTGGTCCAGGGGAAACCCGAAAGGGCAAAACAGGAGGGCTTAATTTCCTTAAAAACTCTTGACTTTGGGTCGAGTATGCCATTTGATATCCATTTGATCCTGTTCAACATCGTTATGCTTTCGTTTAATTAAGAAATTTCCTTACTAGTTTTCAATTGAGGAAGCTTCAAATATGCCATGGTCCATTGGCGTTTGGATCAGGAGAAAGTAATTTGAAAATTAATAGTTTCAGTTATTGCATTGCACATCACCTACATCCATGTAATGTAAGTCACAATGAGGCAGTCTTGCATACAATTTTTGTTAACCTTTCCTACATACAACACTTCAGGCAGTCTGCTTATTGAAGTAAATCGGATCACATGAAGCTTTTTAAAAGGGAAATATATGCAGGAACTGTGACATCCTGATTTTCCAATTCTGTTTTCAATTGAATAAATCGGGCATTTCATCTTCGTGCTTATAGCTCTCTTCTCTGAGTTGGCCACTCACGAGATAACTAATATATCAGGTGAAACCGTTAAGAAATCTAAACACAATAGACTTGAGAATTCGACTAGAAAACGACTGCTTGACCATACTAATCTGCAAGGGTCATTATGGTACAGACCAATTAAAGACTGGAGATAGGTCGACTTGACAAAGGCATGTAATTCAGCGTGGGTGATTCCACCTAATTGCGCAATTCTTGTCGATCGGCACGAGACCGATTCCTCTGTCGTTTTGGTACCCTGTGTCCGTATTTGAAATCTCGAGATTTCTACGACAACCGAGAGTCGCCAATGTGTCAGAGATGCACTTTGTGGCTCGAAAACAATCAACCACAGGTCAATTGCACGAAAAGTTCTTGAAAGCTACCTAGTAGATTAGGACACGCTAAAATCGCGCCAAATTGAAATTAACTGTGAAATTGAACCTAACTTCAGAAATTGGAAGTTCTATCATGTCACAAATCATTTTAGGAACATCGACTCATCCTTCGAAAAAAATTTCTACAAACCGAGTTTTTCGAAGAAAAAATCAAGAATTAATGGAATTGGATCGGAAAAGTTGGAAGACCGTTCTTGAGCGTACTTTTGGCATCCAAGATGGATTTATGGGCATGGACAAATGTGGATTCAAGTGTGGACACATGGCTGGAATTTTTTAGACTTCAATTGAATTGAATTGAAGAGATTGGAAGAGGAATTGAAGACTTTGACGGCCAATTTGCACCAAATTCGTATGCCATGGCGGAAGGAACATTTTGGACCCATTGGAAGCTTGCTAAGGAAGATTTGAGAGAGAGAATGGCTAAGGATGAGGGCCATGTGTGGTGGGGGCAAGCCAAATGAGAGAATGCCAAGTGTTGGAGGCTAGAGAAGCCAATTGGGGTCCCCTCTCTTTAGTAGCCTTCTTCCTCCTTGAAGCATGGCTTTCTCCATGGTTGTGGCTTTGAGAGACTTGAGAGAACCAGAGAAAACCGAGTACACTAGCCCCTCCACCGTCACACGCCCGCAAGGCCACTGTCGGCTGTTTTCCTCCTCTATTTTCCCCTTGTTCCAATTTCTACTCCAGCTAACCTTTTGCCAAAGATCCGAGTAAAAAGTCGACTTCCCGGATGAATCAGCAAACGAACCACCCATCGCCGTGACGAGGACATCCAGACCGTTCTAACAAGCCTAACCTCACCCCCGAACAGAGCCGCCAGCCGTCCTATACGCCAGCGATAAGAAACCGGCCACCGGTCCGTCGATCCGCCTAGCAGTTGCCCGGTTTCGCCTGTTTCGCGTTTTCTTCGTGTTTTCTCCCATTTCTACCCTTCCTCCACCCATTCCAACCACCAGCAGGTCCCCCTCGACCCCCGGGTGTCGCCAGTTGCCGGCCAACCCCTCGCCGAAGCTCCGCCCCAAGCCCGTTCAACTCTGTTTCTCCTCCGGCAACCAGTTTTTCAAAGTTGCAGAGGGAGTATGAATTTGTGGCTGCTGTTCCAGCCCCGGGACCGCTTTGGATTGCTGTGGTTGAGGTTCCCGAGCCTCCTTGCCGCCGTCCATTAGCCCTACGCCGCCCCCAAGCCGCTGGACCTTCACCGCTCGCCGTTTCCGTGCCAAACCGCCACTGGTTCCAACCTTCTCAATTCAAGATCAATAGCTAAAGACCAACAATCTATGGGAGCTTCAAGGCCCGTTTTAGGTGTCTTCCCGGCCTCGCTTGGTGTCGCCGCTTCAAGGTTTATCGATTGCCTTGGCATCGCCGTCGCCATGGACTCACCAGAACACTAAACCGGTGAGTTTACTCTCTAAACCTCGCCTAGGAGGTTAATCATGCTTAAGGGTGTTTAGATTAGCCTAATGATGTTTAGGTGGTTAGATTAGTTAATTAAGTGTGGATTAGTTTAACGGATGGATTAATTAGTCTAATTATGCGATTAAATTAGCGTAATCCTAATTAGACTTTTAATTAATTATTTATTTATTTAAAATATAATATTATTTAATTGTATTATTTAATATTCAATTATTTTAATTTTCGGAATTTATTTAATTATTTAATTAATTAAATTTTCCAGAAATTCGACCAGGATGGTTGGTCGTTAGAAGTGCGTTCTGACTACTGTGGTATGGTCAAATTTTAGAATTTAATGCTGGATTGGTCATTTGATGATGAGTTGTGAAATTGAATGTTGTATTTGTGAATTGAGTGGTTTATGAAATTGATTGGTAAATGACTGAGCATGGGTCTATAGCGCCAGTAATGTTTTGATGGGCTATATAAAGTGGCGTAAATTGTGAGAGTGAATTAAGTATATTTTTTGCGAAGACCAATCGGGTACGATGTTATCGGGTATGATACAGTTAAGAAAGAAATATATATACATGGCTCGGAGACCAAGAAGGTCGTCCTTTGAGAATGCATGTGACTTATGGATATACGTGGCTCAGTGATTAAGTACGTTACCTTGGCGAATTGGTCACCTTAGAGAATGCACATAAATCGTTGATTATATACATCACCTGAAAAAGACACGTGGCTCAGCGATTGGTACGTCACCTTGGCGAATATGTCACCTTAGAGATGCACATGACTCAGTGATTTGGTATATCGCCTTAGAGAATGCACGTGGCTCAGTGATAAATACGTCGTCTTGGCGAATTGGTCGCCTTAGAGAATGCACGGGGGTCGATGATTGGCACGTCACCTTGGCGAACATGTCGCCTTAGAAAATGCACGTGGCTCGGTGACTAAGTACGTTGCCTTGGCGAATAGGTCGCCTTAGAGAATGCACGTGGCTCAGTGACTAGGCGTACTATTTTGAAATGATCGAAAGATGGTCTGGCCGACATGTAATCGACTAGATCGATTGATCAATGCTTTAATCTGATGTCATGAATTGATTGATGATTCGATCAGAATTCTTGATTGATGTGATTCGATAATTGTTTATTGAATTGTACTAATGTGCAGGAAGGAACTAAGGCAAGGTAAGTCATCTGTGTTGTGTGGCTAGGCCACCTCTGAGTATATTTCCTTCCTAATAGGGGTTTAGGGGGGTGAACTTGCTGAGACAATATCTCACCCCATTGTGGGCTTATCTTTTCTGGTCCGTAGATGGTAGTTGTGGAGGACCGAGGCCCGGAGTCTGTGGAGGCAGAGTTGGAAGGATCGGCATATGTGTCCAACTAGTTTGTCATAGGACAACTTCTTTTTGAGAGCCGACCTGTTGTACCCTTTTGACTAGACTCGTTTTGTAACTAAACCCCGTTATTTATAAAAGTTGGCTTTTGTGAAATGTTGCCCTGCTTTTCTATCCCATACTGTTTGTTGTCAGGGGTTTTGTATTCGCTTCCGCATGCGTATTAAAATGAATGGGTCGACGACTCATCCTGGGAACGTTGAATGTGCATCGACTAGAGTGGGATGTTCGCGTGCTCGGGGTTCGGGGCATGACAGGAACTCCATGGCCTTGCCTGGTGTACGTATTGCATTTATGATTCAATCAAGTACAGCACAATCAGCAGCCAACCAATCTTGGTTCTGCTCATTAGATCCAAAAAGAACATGTACATGGACAATGATTGAAAAAGAAAGATATCGAATAAAAGGAGGTTATTTCCAGACTTCTGCTAACGAGAACTCACTTATAGGAAATTGCAGAAGAAGGGGCAGAGCTGTTAAAAGTGGTTGCATGACAGTGACTTTCTACCGTAAGACTATGGTCACCTTGTCGAAAGTCTGGTGTCGACCTTCTTAAAAATACTGCATCCGTCATTGGATCTTCTGTTTTTAATCGTTCTCTGTAGAGTAATTAGTTTATGTACTGCATTTTTCAAACGACTACCGCTCTCGATTCTCCACCTGGACCGATAAAAGTTTTACGGTAGACACCTGCAATCTGGTTTGTTATTGTTCATTGTTTTTCCTTGCGGAACCAACCATCTAAAATTAAGGTTCTTGAGATGTGATGTGATGTAATCTGTCAATTTCCCTTCTCTGAGCTTCCATTTGACCGGAGCGACGAAAAATAACATCGATGGAGGGCATAGTTGAGACTTATGACATTGAGTTATCATGAGAACTGAACTAAACTCCCCGCACCAAACGCAAATAATAAAGTCACTGTAAGGAGACGTTCATTTTCACTCTGTCAATTCTTGAGTACTCCTTTGGGTTCTGGCTCATGGTGTGGATTATTTTAGTTGAAATCACATAAGTTGATTACACGGACATGTTCTGTTTTGTCTGCTGGATCTTCTTGGTATGTCATCTACAAATTTTCCTCTGAACCATGATATGTCTAAATTTGTTCGATACAATAGCCATAAAGTCAAATTATTCCAAGCTAATGTTGAGAAGCAACCTAGCTTTCTATTTCTGTTTGGAAATTGTCAAAATAAGAGTGTAGCAAATAACGCATTCGTGTCCCTGCATTTACCTGCTATATCCATTCATGGTATATAATATTGATTGCTTCTAGAAATAGATCTATGCCATATGTATTTTATTCGAGGTTTTGACTTTGTCCTACAGACATGCATACACACTTATATGTATGGTGTGGGATGACATTCTTGGAAAATAATTTCCAGCTGAATTACAAGGTTTCAAACCGATTTTTCGACTTTAGATGGAAAAAGATTGTGGGAAAGATTTTTCTTCCGCCTATACTAACGGAAAAGAGAAGTTATCTGCAGAATTTAGTACACCGGAGAAAAAAATGAGAAATGTCATCCGCTGTAATTTATCAAAAACTTGAACTCAAGAAATGCGGTACGGTAACTTCCTCTTCCAGGATAATGATGTAAATTAAAGCTGTTTCTTTTTCTTTTCTTTTTTTTCTCTTTGACCTCCTGAGGGCGGTGTCTGTAAACGATTACACTTATGATGGTAGCCTTTTCAGAGTACACGTTTCCTTGATCTAATAAACATTATTTAAACTTAGATAACATCCTTTCGACCTCCGAATTTATCACAGTTTAATATTGTTCTACACTTCTGAATAGGGTGTGCTTTTCGTTTCACATTTGTAGCCCTTTGGTTGAGGCATGAATCCGGTCATCGTCATTATGCATGAAGAGATAGAGAGAGAGAGAGAGAGAGGTAACAATGTTTTATTTGAATCAGTCATACATGAGATACATGGATTAATTGTGTGTGTATAGCAACCACCTATGGTAACAAGGTAAATTTTGTAATTCAATTATTCCAGGCAACTTACGTTGGTCATAGATTCTTTTAGTTGTTGTCGTACCAAAACTGCGCCTGCAGATAGTCAACAACCTTCTTGTCCACTTGGAAGGCCTTGGTAAGAACATCAGCAGAAATGGGTGGCTTTGCTCCGAAGACGGCATTAGCAATGGTAATGACTCCGGGGTTCTGGCTGCTAAGACCGGCAAAGGCCAACGCATACGTGTTTCCGATATTCAACTGGAAGTGAATGAGACCGATAGGGAACACAAACACGTCCCCCTTGTACAGGACTTTGGTGAAGAGAGTGTTATTTAATTGGTTGGACGTGACAAAACCAACGAGTAGCGTACCCTCCACCACAACTAGAATCTCGGTGCCACGAGGGTGAGTATGAGGAGGATTTAGGCCGCCGGGAGCGAAGTCGATGCGAGCCATGGATATTCCCAGAGTGTTGAGCCCTGGAAATTGGTCAACGAAAGCTGGTGTGACTTTTGATCCGAGCGGGTTTGATGTGTTTCCAGGAATCCTGAACCCCTTGAAGAGGAAATCATCAGCCTTGGCTTGGTTCGGGTCCTTGCAGAACTTTCCATTCACGAATACTGCATAAGAAAAAGAATTCACGTTAAAGTTTGGACATCATAAGGCAGAAGCCAAAGACACGGATGATGGAAGAATGGAAGACCAACCTCCAGAGCTCAGATCATTAGTGGCCACGCATATGTCCTGAAGAGGACTCGGGTCATAAGCAAAAGCAGTGGCAGTCGCCAAAGCCAAGACGAGAAAGCTGATAGGAAGAAACTTCATTATGGTTGTGGACAGGGTTAGGGCCTTGATCTCCTCAAGTTCTAATCCTTGCACAGGCTAGTATTGCTTGAGGGAGGAGTGAGGGGTTGCATGGCAACACGATCTCTCTTTATAGATGGAAATGTTTGACCCAGTCTATAGTTTATTCCGCAAGTTTCCCTGCAGATGATCAAGTCTTCAGAGGTGTTATCTGTTTTCCCCTTCACAAGTCCGAGGATGAATTACTCTATAACAACTAGGACGACTCGGTGATCTGTTTGACTTTGTCTCCTCCTGCTTAAAGAATTCACTTTACATGATATGGAAATGTTTTCTGATGAAGTTTCCATCCTTGTACCTGTTCTTCATTTCTTTTACAACTCTTTAGCATATCTCAAAGAAGGCTACCTAGTAAAGAGCATTTCCTGTGCGAAGCCTAATATCTGAAAAAGATTGAATGGTCTAGATTGCAAAAGAACACTTTCCGTAGGCATCTTCATCTGCACCGACCACGGAGGGCAGTTGTATGAGGGACTTCTAAATACGCTTGCTCGGCGATTTGGTCCAGGGGGAAATCCAAAAAGGGCCAAAGAAGGTAGGAAATCATTTTAAATCAAGAACAATGGATAGTTTCAATTGTGTTCAGCTTTGGGTCCAGTTTCAATTGTGTCCCAAACTTATTCTTATCTTTAAAAAAAAAAAAAAAAACCCAACATTAGGTTTAGTCTCAATTTTACTTTGATTTTTTTGTTTAAAAAAAATCTCCAATTTTAGGTCTAGTCCCAATTTTTCCTTAAACTTTCTCTTATCTAAAAAGAATCACCAAATTTAATGCCAGTCCTAAATCTAGCTTGAACCTTTTTTTTTGTCTAACAAAATACAAACTTTTAGTCTATCCTTAAATCTACGCCTGTTAACCCCTCGTCCAAAAATCATCATTAGTTGCTTGAAGTGATATTTCCATGTCGATAACAAATCCATATCTGCAAGGTGATTATCTCCAAAACGAAACCATTATTTGATAAGAAAGTTAGGAAAATTAGGGAAATTTTTTTGTTTAAAAAAATCACCAACTTTCAATCTAGTCTCAAATCACCATTAGTTTTTTGACGTAGTATTTTGACATTGGTAACAAATCCATTTCAGCAAGGTGATGTGGAAATTATTCCAAAACAAAACTGCTCTTTGGTGGGAAAATTTGGGAAATTAGGGACAACTAAAGATGATCTTCGGATTAAGGACTAATGGGGATAATTTTGGGACTATAGTTAAAGTTGGTAATATTTTTTAGACAATAGTTAAAGTTCGGGGTAGATTTAAGACTGGACTTAAATTGGAGATTCTTTTAGACAAAAAAAAGTTTGAGATAGAATTGGAACTAAATCTAAATTAGCAATTTTTCAAAGAATTAGGCCACCATAGAAGTGGCTACAGTAATGCCCCCAGACAAATGTTCGGAGAGCTCGCTCTAATAGTTCGGAACAGCCATCGTCCGCCCTACGCAGTGGAATCTGATTTGTATGGGAATAGGCAGGGAGACTGTGACGGCCCAGGCGATGGTACACGGGGAGGAGGGATGGCGATACGTTCGCGCCTCGATTCCAGATGTGCGCAAGAAGGGGGCACGTCTCTTGTCCCACATCGCCTAGGGAGGGAGTTTTGGCTAGCTTATAAGGCTTTGGGTCCATCTAACTATATATACGTATTTTCTTGGGGTAGTATGTGATGCGCGTTTTCTTGGGGTTTTCTTGGGATAGTATGGGCTACCCCGAGAGGAATAAAACCGTTTTCTTGGGGTTTTTCTTGGGGTGGTATGGGCTGCCCCAAGAGAAATAAAACCCCGGGATGCTATTAAATGGGATCGTGATGGTGATGAACCGCAGCCATTGGCGGCAGGGGAAGTTCTCTACACCACATCAATTCTCCGACGTAGGATTTCTCTAACACAACTCATTTACACGTGCATCCTAACACATGGTTCAGAGGAAAATTTGTAGACGACATACCAAGAAGATCCGGCAGATAAAACAGAACATGTCCATCCAATCAACTTATGTGAGTTCAACAAAAATAATCCTCACCCTGAGCCAGGACCCAGAGGAGTACTCAAGAATTGACACAGTGAAAATGAATGTCTCCTTACAGTGACTTTATTATTTGCGTTTGGTGCGGGGAGTTTAGTTCGGTTCTCATAATAACTCGATGTCATAAGTCTCAACTATGCCCTCCATCGATGCTATTTTTCCTCGCTTCAGTCGCATGGAAGCTCAGAGAAGGGAAATTGACAGGTTACATCAAATTACTCCTCAAGAACCTTAATTTAGATGGTTGGTTAAACAAGGAAAAACAATGAACAATGACAAACCTGACTGGGGGCGTCTGCATTAAAACTTTTATCGGTCCAGGTGGAGAATCGAGAGCGGGAATCGTTTGAATAATGCAGTACATACACTAGTTACTCTGCAGAGAAGGATTGAAAACAGAAGATCCAATGATGGATGCAGTGTTTTTAAGGAGGTCAACACCAGACTTTTGACAAGGTGACCATAGTCTTACGGTGGAAAGTCACCATCGTGTAGCCACTTTTAACAGCTCTGCCCCTTCTGCGATTTCCTGCATGTCCTCGTTAGCAGAAGTCCAAGAATAACCCCCTTCTATTCCATCTTTTTCTTTTTCAATCATCGTCCCCCTACATTTTCTTTTTGGATCTAATGAACAGAACCAAGATTGGTTGGCTGCCGATTGTGCTGCACTTTTACATCCGTGCAATGCTAAAAAAATCAAAAGCAGAAGTACATGATTGAATCATAAATGCAATACGTACAACAGGCAAGGCGATGGATTTCCTGCGCATATTTCCCTTACAAAAAGCTTCATTGGATCCAATTTACTTCAATAGGCAGGCTGCCTGGGATGTTGTATGCAGGAAAGGTTAAAAAAACTTGTTCGCAGGACTGCCTCTGGTGTTGCGACTTACGTTATACGGACGTAGGTGAAGCACAATGCAATAACTGAAACTATTGATCTTAACTACTTTTTCAGGATCAAAACGCGAATGGACCCCAGCATATTTGAAGCTTCCTTAACTAAAAACTAGTGAGAGAATTTCTTGACTAAACCAAAGCATAATGTTGTTGAACAGGATCAAATGGCTATCCAGTTGTGTCTATCTAATCTTTTATTTGACTTGGGTTTAAACTCAGGATTAAACAATCATGTCCAGGTGTGTTGCCTGAGTTCTTGATCTATTCCCAGCATAGTTCTCTCTCTGGTACATCAGATAATACATGCTTACTAAGGTAGTCCTTGCTTGAAGAACTTTCCAAATTTCAACAACAACATAAAAAGCCAAAGTAAAAATCGTGTTGATCCTCAAGCAGGCTCATCCAACGCATCTACAAATCCATTCCATAAAGTATGAGACTATCTAGAAATCCATGCAACAGAATATGAGATAACCTTCTTAACAAAGCCTAGCTGTGTGAAACAACCTTAAGAAATGCTTTAGTGCTGGATAAGATATGTTTTAGCCCAACATGTAATAGTGCATTGCAAGCAAGCATATGCTTTGAATGTTCTTTGTATTTTCCTCCAAATAACAGAGTGGGTCAAATTTTCTAATTTAAAAAAGAACAGCATCAGCAACCAGAGACTATTTCTTTCATGAATGTAAAAAACAAATGTTCCTAAGACATGGAGATTGACCCTTTCAACAACATTTACAGATACAATATTGTGTCAGTCCTCAAACAAGTTGAGCTTGAAAAGGCGTTAGATAGCAATTATGTATAACAAACATGGTCAGATCCTATCACTTGATATTCCTTTTCAAGACTTGGCCCTCCATGGATTTAATAGTACAGTTTTTCACACCACTTCATGAAGGTTGGTGTTCATTTCTTAATCTGAGGAACAGGAAATTAATGGACATGTGCTTCTAGTTGTTGTGGAATGATTCGTCCTTTGTGTGTAAAACTAAACATGCGTGACATTTGAAGATTTGCGAATTTTACGCTGCCTATCACGCGGAGGCACTGCACTGGGTCAACCAATCTTCATCCTTGAATAGAGCAGTTGTTGCCGTGCCTCATCGAGTAGATTACCTTGAGAGAGCTTAATTAGACTTATTAATATATTCTGCTGGACTTACCTTTAACAAAAAACTTAAGCCAACAAGTTTAGGATCAACTAAATATGTTAAATGTTCTTTGTCACGACATTTATCAGACGTGGAACCATTTCACTAGTTCTCTTGAATGTGCACCTCAAAATTTCAATCTAATTCTTTATGCATCTTAAGGTTGAGCGATCTGATTATTAACTGTCTTTTTATTTAATGTAGTCTCTAATATAAACAATAATTCATCCCAATGGTCATTGAGCAATAAAATATCATATTCTAAACCATCTTTTGAGGAAAGTTCAATATGGAAAGGTCAAAATTAGTGGGCGACAGAGACTCACGATACCCAAATTGGAGTCCCCTCTCATATTTTATACGGAGCAGGTGTTCAGTGGAGAATGGAGAGCGCTTAAGCCATAGAACTTTCCATACTTCAAAAGCAGAGAAGGACAATTATCTCATAAAATTTCAGTAGCGACAACGGTTCAGATGTGAAAGCTCACAGCAGAGGTACAAGTTATAAAGTCGCCATCATCTAAACAGACATTTTCCATGATATACTAGGAAGTATTGCTGACCCCAGGCCGTAGCAGAGCTAACCGAAGCAGCGGTTCCTGTTTATTTGCCATTTCTTCGTCCGAATTCCAAGAGAATTCAGCAATTTGCAAGATTCACCAGTGTAAATAAGTTGTACTGTCCATCCTCAAGTAATGGGTCTTGTAAGCGCTAGATGATTAAGGGGGTGCATGATAAAAATTATTTCTGTTCCAGAAATGATTTTTCTGTTCCAGATCAATTTCTGGAACAGAAACTTGTTTGATAACGCTTATCAAATTTTCTATTTTTGGAATAGATTTCTATTCCAGAAATAGAAATGGAGGAGAAATCAGAAGTAGAATTTTCTATTTCTGATTTCTTCAGAAATCAATTTCTGATTTCTCCCAACCCTAATTTCACTCTTCTCTCCCTCGTACGCCTCTTCTTTGCCTCCTCCTCTGCCTCTTCTCTGCCTCCTCCTCCTCCTCCGCCTCTGCCTCTCCTCCGCCTCTCCTCCGCCTCCGCCTCTCCTCCGCCTCTCCTCCGCCTCCGCCTCCGCCTCTCCTCCGCCTCTCCTCCGCCTCCGCCTCCGCCTCCGCCTCCGCCTCTCCTCCGCCTCTGCTCCGCCTCCGCCTCTGCTCCGCCTCTGCTCCGCCTCTCCGCCTCGCTCCGCCTCTCTCCGCCTCTCGCTCCGCCTCCGCCTCCGCCTCCGCCCCTCCTCTCCTCCGCCTCTCCTCCGCCTCTCCTCCGCCTCCGCCTCCGCCTCTACTCCGCCTCTCCTCCGCCTCTCTCCACCTCTCCTCCGCCTCGCTCCGCCTCCGCCTCTCCTCCGCCTCGCTCCGCCTCCGCCTCCACCTCCGCCTCGCTCCGCTCTCTCCGCCTCGCTCCGCTCTCCTCCGCCTCCGCCTCCGCCTCTGCTCCACCTCTCCTCCACCTCTCCTGCCCCGCCTCTCGTCTCGCCCCGCTCCGCCTCTCCTCCGCCTCTTCTCTTGCTCATCCACATCGCTCGCGAATCCACCCCCTCACCGCGACCCTTTGTCCCCGCTTGTTGTCCGAGCACCCCTCGGCAACATCTCCTCGCCTTCGCTCCGCCTCCGCCTCCGCCTCTCCTCCGCCTCTGCCTCTGCTCCACCTCTTCTCTGCCTCTCCTCTTGCTCATCAAATGAATTTCTATTTCTGAAATAGAAATTTTATTCAGTTATCAAACAGATTTTTTTTCTCAGAAACTCATCCAGAAATAGAAATAGAAAAATTCATTTCTGTTCCAGAAATAGTTTCTGGAACAGAAATGTTGTCATGCGCCCCCTAAGGTGCCGTGCATGAAACTAAAACCTTCTGTTCATTAGGTCGCAAAGCAGTGGCAGCTTGTGACAAAATTATCTTATTTCCAACCTCCCCATAAACCATTCTTGGAAAGAAGAATGGGTTATACACGAGCATCATTTGACAAGTAAGGCCTCTAAAGGAAGGTTA